>OY728127.1:1571387933-1572637933 GCA_963277665.1 Viscum album
AATGGCGCCTAGTGGAAGATATGGAAACCGTATCAATGCACGCACTCCATGTAGGGATTTCCCTCCTGCTCAAGATAATTATAGTGGGGCTGGTGATGCAACTGGTTCCGATCAGCTAATCACCATACTGGGACAACTTACTCAGGTTATGAATAATAACCTTACCTGTATGGAGCACCCTGATCCGCAGCATGGAGGAACAATGTTAGATCGATTCATGAGGCAACAACCACCAACGTTCAATGGGAGTACAAATCCCTTAGTGGCTGAGCAATGGATAAATTCCCTAGAGAAAATATTTCAGGCTTTGGGGAGTAGTGAAAAGGAAAAAGTTATCATGGCAGTTTACCGCCTCACTGGAGAAGCTGATCAATGGTGGTCATTGATTCAAAACATGAAGGAAGATGATGAAGTATAAAATATGGAATGGAGGGAGTTCAAAGATCTGTTTTTAGAAAAATACTTCCCTCGCGACCATCGAGTGGATATGGAAAGGCAATTTCTAAGTCTAAGACAGAAGGAGGATGAGAATGTCGCAAAGTATGAGGCTAACTTTACAAGGTTAGCAAGGTACACTGGTGATTATATACGCAACCCAAGAAGTAAGATTGATCGTTTCTTTGATGGGTTAAAACCATTTCTCCGTCGAGCATTAGTCTCACAATCCTTTTCTTCGTACGAAGACATTGTCTCATATGCTATCAAGACCGAAAAGGAATTCTATAAGTCTTATGACTTTAAAGCAAAGCAAGAGAAGAAGAGACCTGCTGATCAATCTGGGAATGGAAATAAGGGGAAGAAAGGAAAGGTTGAATATCCATCATGTGGTAAATGTGGGAAGAAACACCCCGGTACTTGCTTGAAGGGAATGGGAGTCTGTTACAAGTGTGGTGAAAAAGGCCACCAAGATCATGATTTCAAGGGGAATAAGGAAGTTACCAACGTTCAGTGCTACAATTGCAGGGAGATGGGGCATTATGCAAATGCATGTCCTAAGCGTCAGGAGAACTTACCTCAGAAAAGGCCAAGGGATCAAGGCCAGGCTTATGCTATCACTACTGTTGAGGTAGAAGCTCCGAAAGACGTGGTGGCAGGTAATTTAATGGTTTCCTCAAGTTTAGCAAATGCATTATTTGATTCTGGATCATCGCATTGTTTCATATCTTCCCAGTTTTCTAAGAAAATTAGATATTTCCAATTTGATTTAATAAGGGAGTTGTCAGTTAAAACTCCTAAGGGAAGTATCGTTGCAACAAAGTTTTGTGAATCAGTCCCCATTAGAGCACATAAATTTTCTTTATCTGCTGATCTCATCGTCATACCTATGATTGAGTTTGATATAATCCTCAGTATGGATTGGCTTTCGGACTATGATGCGAAGATTTATTGTAAGAAGAAAGAGGTTACGATTCTTGATGATAATGATAAGGAACACCTTATTTTTAGAGCAGAATCGTCACCACCTAATTCTTATTTAGATCCACCCCCAGTAGCTCAACTTAATTCAATTATTGGGGAGGAAGAGAATGAAATAACTGTCGGTGAGGAAAGGAATGTTCAAATAGAGGATGTACCTGTTGTGAAAGAATTTGTAGATGTATTTCCAGAAGATTTACCTGGACATCCTCCAGAACGAGAAGTTGACTTTTCTATTGATTTGATTCCTGGATCAAGGCCTATATCGAAGACCCCTTATAGAATGGCCACTGTAGAGTTAGTCAAACTAAAGAAACAACTAGAGGAATTGAGTAATAAGGGATTTATTCGCCCTAGTGTTTCTCCATGGGGAGCCCCTGTTCTTTTTGTTAAAAATAAAGATGGATCTATGAGGTTATGTATCGACTACAGGGAGATCAATGCTATAACGATAAAGAACAAGTATCCCCTACCTCGTATTGATGATTTATTTGACCAACTGCATGGAGCTCAATACTTTTCAAAGATTGACCTTCGATCTGGATACCATCAGTTGTGTGTGAAGAAGGAAGACATTCCGAAAACAGCATTTCGAACCAGGTACGGGCATTACGAGTTTACTGTAATGCCGTTTGGATTGACTAATGCACCCTCTGTATTCATGGATCTAATGAATAGAGTTTTCAAGGAGTATCTCGATGAATTTGTGGTGGTATTTATTGATGATATCTTGGTATACTCCAAAACCTACAAAGATCATGAAAATCACTTGCGCATTATCTTGAAGACTCTGAGGAGGCATGAATTATATGGGAAGTTTAGCAAGTGTGAATTCTGGCTTCATGAGATTTCTTTTCTTGGCCATATTATCTCTAAAGATGGAATCTCTGTTGATCCTTCTAATACCAAGGCAATCCAAGAATGGCCAGCACCTACGAGTATAACTGAGGTACGTAGTTTTATTGGTTTGGCAGGTTATTATCGACGTTTCGTCCAGAATTTTGCCCGATTGGCTAACCCATTAACGAAGCTCACACGTAAAGGGGTTAAATTTGTTTGGACAAAAGAGTGTGAAGAATGTTTCGAAGAACTGAAGAGAAGATTAGTCAATGCTCCTATATTGACTCTACCATCGGGGAATGATGGGTTCGTTATTTATAGTGATGCATCGAAGAAAGGACTTGGCTGTGTCCTTATGCAGAATGATAGAGTTATTGCCTATGCATCACGACAGTTGAAAATTCATGAACAAAACTATCCTACTCATGATCTCGAGTTAGCAGCTGTGATCTTTGCTTTGAAGATATGGAGGCACTACCTCTATGGTGAAAAATGTGAGATTTATACTGATCATAAGAGTTTGAAGTATATTTTCTCACAAAAAGAACTCAACATGAGGCAAAGGAGATGGCTTGAATTACTCAAGGATTATGATTGTACGATACACTACCACCCGGGGAAGGCAAACAAGGTGGCAGATGCTTTGAGTAGAAAAGACCATGGAGTTTTGAACAATATGAGAATTGAAAGGGATCCAATTTTCATGGATCTAGTGAAGATGGACATGGGAATAACCAGGGAAGGTGAAACATCAATGCTTTTTCAAATGGTTTCCAAACCATCTTTACTAGAAAGGATTAAGAGTTCTCAGACCGATGATGAAGAATTCCAAAAGAAGATTAAAGCTGTGAATGATGGGAGATTGAGAGACTTTGTGTATGAAGATGGAATTTTGAAATTCGGGAAGAGACTTTGGGTTCCCGATATACCTGATCTAAAAAGGGAATTGCTGGATGATGCTCATAGTTCCAATTTCTCTATACACCCTGGGAGCACAAAAATGTATAGAGATTTGAAGGAACATTTTTGGTGGGACAACATGAAGAGGGAGATTGCTGATTTTGTGTCAAGATGTATGGTTTGTCAACAAGTGAAAGCTGGAAGGCAACAGCCTGGAGGAGTCATGCAACCTCTTCCCATACCGGAGTGGAAATGGGACAATATTACGATGGAATTTGTCATGGGGCTACCAAAGACTCCTAGAAGGAATGATGCAATATGGGTTATTGTTGATCGTCTTACCAAGTCAGCACATTTTCTTGCTATAAGAGAAGATCTACCCCTAGAACGTCTAGCAAGACTATATATTAATGAAGTTGTGAGACTTCATGGAGTACCCTTATCAATTGTTTCTGATCGTGATCCCCGTTTTACTTCAAGATTTTGGAAAAGTCTTCAAAAATCCCTGGATACTGAACTTCATTTGAGCACTGCTTACCACCCTCAGACAGATAGACAATCAGAACGGACTATTCAAACCCTAGAAGACATGTTGAGATCTTGCTCACTTGACTTTCAGGGTATGTGGGATCAATATTTACCACTGGTAGAATTTTCCTATAACAATAGCTTCCATTCGAGTATTCAGATGGCACCGTATGAAGCGTTATACGGAAAGAGATGTCGTACACCAACCTGTTGGGATGACGTTGGTGAAAGAAAACTTGTGGGCCCAGAACTGGTGGAGGAAATGGTGGAAAAGGTGAAGGTAATCCAAAATCACATCAAAGCAGCTCAAAGTAGGCAGAAGAGCTATGCCGATAATCGAAGGAAGGATTTGGAATTTCAAGTCGGTGATCATGTTTTCCTGAAGGTATATCCATGGAAGGGAGTCATACGTTTTGGTAAGAAAGGTAAATTGAGTCCCAGGTACATCGGACCTTTCGAAATTCTAGAACGAATTGGGGTTGTAGCTTACCGATTGGCAATGCCGCCAAGTCTCTTCAAAGTTCACGATGTGTTCCACGTATCTCTATTGAGGAAATACATGCCTGATCCGACGCATGTACTCACCTATGAGGAATTAGAACTGGAACCCGATCTGTCTTATTGCGAAGAGCCCGTCAAGATTCTTGATACGAGATAACAAGTGATGAGAAACCGGACGACGCGTCTGGTAAAAGTTTTGTGGAGAAACCATAAGATGGAAGAGGCAACGTGGGAACCCGAGGAACTTATGATGAAGAACCAACCGAGTCTTTTCATGTGATAAGTATTCTAGAAATTTCGAGGACGAAATTATTTGAAGGAGGGGAGAATGTAACACCCCAAGCTTCTACAGTACGCTTCTCTTTGAATAATGTGATAGCGTGTGTTGTACGCAACACCGAGTTCTAACACACCATAACTAATCAAACTAGCCATTATGAATAGTAATACCTACTTTTTGAAATTATATATATTTTATATTTTAAAATGGACTTCATTTTTGGATTCGGAATATCGAATTTAGCCTAAGGTGAAATTTTGGTACATTTCGGATAACTTTCATATTTTGATGAATAGTGAAAATTACTAAATTTTAATTAAAAACAACTTTTTTAATCAAAATAATTAATAGTGATAAATTATGAATTTGAGTGGTTTTAAAGTATATTTAGAATATATTTTTACCATTTAATATAATGTTGGTCATTGGACATAATTTTACAATTAAACCGAACATAAACAAGTGTCAATCTTTTGATAGTTATTATCTCTTAAAAACACGCTTTTTGTTTTGACAGCGGGAATTAATTTTAAATTAATTTATGCCACTTCTGTGTTTTGAATTTAGGAAAATGGATTCCATATTTGGAATCAGGATGTTCAAATTGTGTAAATAGTTAACTTTTATTTTTAGACATTTTGAATAATTACTGCGGTAAATATTTTATTTACCATGGTTAAGGGTAAATCCGGTAAATAAGGGTTAAAAAAATAATATTATAATAATACTAAATTACGCTAAAACGTGTCTTAACCCTATTGGTTGATACATGGTCGACCATGGGCATCTTTGGGATGATTTTGGGACCCCATGGATCCACTTGTAAGTGATAATGACACTTTATTTTAATTAAGTTAAAATGAATACAAAAATGACACAAGCATATATCTTTTAGAAAAACAATTGTTACATAGGGTTATATATGTTGGATTTTAGATTATAAATATTAATTAGAAAGATAAAAAGCTTTCCTACATAATTATATTTTATTTATAATTTTTAGACATTAAATAATTTATTTTATTTATGACACAATGATGATGTAGTAATTACTATAATAGTGAAAAATTAAAATAATTGATATTATAAATACCCAAATAAATATAATATGAAACTTTTAATGAATTAAACTAATTTTATAGGATAATATGATATATTAGTATTGATTTAATTGACTTTTTTCGAAGTAATAAATCTGTTATGAGTTTCACAAAAATCAACTATTGAATAGTGTCAAAATTGACATAAAAGAGTTCTTAAAACAAATATTATATTATTAATTGATATTAAATTCCTAAAAATCTAAGGTTCGGCCAAGAGACTTATATCATGATAGTTTCATCATTAATGGACCACTTGGGGGTCTCTTGGATGTATATAGTAAGTTTATTAACAATATTATATAAAAATACAAAGAGACATTGTAAAAGTGAAACTAATTAACTTAGAGTTAATACTTAAAGATAAGGTTAATGTAAGTACCAAAACCTATCTAAATTCTATTGGTTGAGTGGTTTTAGATCTATCCACACCTTAACCTTTGAATAATCAACTTTGGAGCCATTAGAAACCGAATATGAATTTATTATAAATTAATATTTCTAGATTTTCCAAAGGGGCCCCTCACCCCTCTTATAAAAGGGCACTCATCCTTCTCATTTATTCACACCTTCAAAGCCTTTTGGTTCGGCCAAACTCTTCCCAAATACTCTCACAACATCCCTCACTACAACCTAGAGGCCTTAGTTTGATAAGAAAGCCAACCTAAGGAGCCCTTTTGATCAAATCAAAAGGAAGAACCCGAAGAAGAGGTAATGATTTCACCACCCTTTTCTAAGTTCATTTCTTCTTCCACTTCTTCTTCCTTTGTTCTTACCATTCTAAAATAATAACTCCAGTATCTTACATATACTGTGATGTTATTATAAATATGGTACAACCATATTCAGTATTCTATCCACCCTTTGAATAACATGTCACCATACGTGCGTACGTACGGCTTACCGTCTCCACGTCGTGGTGTAATTGTTATTCAATATAATATTATTTGGATGGGTATAATAATGATGTGTAACTCATGTAAATAATAAACATAACATGTTAATGATTCTGTATATATGATATACCATCCATTTATATATTATTTTAATATCAAAATAATGATATTGTCGCTCGTGCGTACGTACGGACTACCGTCTCCACGAACGCGATGAGATTCATTCTCCATCGTATCCATTCAAGTATAATTATCATTTGATGATTTAAAAATAATGTTTAAGGACTAGATATAATTCTGGATATGAATAAGATAAAACAACCATGTCTTATGTAACAAAACATATAAAATAAAATGAGTAAGTTAACACCCGAAACGACGATAATTCTAAGATATTATTAACAAATCAATGTTAAAAGATCATATATGATATAATATTAATATATATGATTCTTGTATAATTTAATAACAATTATTTCACCATTATACAGGAGGTTAACCTACCCCAACCAAGGAAAAGTACAAGGTAAGGGTTATTTCACAATCTCTTCATTATCCGAGGTTGTTTATACATAATTATCTACTGGGACCTCGTTATCATCCACGTCCATGTTTCTTCAAAATGTATTTCAAAACATTTTTAATATTTAAAAGAATATGGGTTAAAGTCATTTATACTCTTGTTTGACTTTTTATAAGAGGTTTATAAGGGAATCTTTCCGTCGTTTTCCAAACAAGGTGCTTTTTAACCTTTTCGACAGAATTAAGATAAGAATGTTTTTTTTAACTTATACGGCGGGTGCGGTTATTTTCCGCCGTTATAAAATTGTCAAAGCTTCCCTTACAATCTTATAAGATTATTTTCAAAGAAAATGTTTTATTTTATATGGATCTTAAATGATTTCAAAATAAAAGTAGATATTTCTTTAAAAATAATTTTGATTTCATCTATGTCAACATCCTTTGATGGATTTTAAGATTATTTGAAGTTGATTTATTATGATACAAAACTTTTATATTGTTTTGAAGGTTTTTTAATATGTTTGACCGTGGATGTGCTATTTTTATACCATTCATAGTTTATGGTGAAAGTATTGACATTTTCTATGCTAGTTCCAATAAGAATGTTTATGTTATATTTCAACCTTTACTTCATATGAATGTGTTGGACAAGTATGTTCCAGGTTGGGGACTGGTTAAAGTAAGCCCTCCAGGTTGGGGACTGGTAAAAGTAAGCCCTCCAGGTTAGGGACTGGCAAAAGTAAGCCCTCTGGGTTGGTGTCCGGTTATTAGAGGCACTCCGGGTTGGTGTCCGGTTATTAGAGGCACTCCGGGTTGGTGTCCGGTTATTAGAGGCACTCCGGGTTGGGTTCCGGTTACAGTTAGCCCCAAGGTCTTGGGACGAGGCCTTGAAAAGAAATTAAAGTTTAGCATTATGCATTCCAACATTATGAAAGTGGTTATTGATTTTTTCATGTGATTATTAGATTAGTAGAATATCCATGTGAATAAGTAAATGGCATTATTTCATTTTATTTATGCCATACCATGTTGAAAGTTCATGTTTGAAAGGCTTTTGTTTTAGTTATACATTGCCTTAAAAGTTTATTCTTATTTATGAAAGTTTCTGCTATATTGTTATCCTTACTGGGCATTTGAGCTCACCCATTTTCTATGTTTTATTTTTCCCAGGAAGTGAAGAAGTAAGTTATGAATGACCTACAGGGATATTATGAGGGGATAATAGTGTGTACTGTAGAGACATTATGTTGTTTTAGTAGTTTTTCAATTTATGATGTAATGTAAAACTTATGAATATATCTAGTGTTTCTAAGGCTACTAAACCAATCAGTATTTCGAGATTTGATCTTTCTTGTGATCATGCCAATGTTATGTAATAATGCACCGACTCTGGGTAACTGGGGTCGGGGCGTTACAAGTCTTAAATATGATTAGGAATTTTGGACAGTCTAATATTCATTAATGATGATTCTTTATAAGGGAATAAAAGGTTCTTCAATAGTATAGTGGTAAAATTATATGAAATGAGTTTGTTGGAAAAAGCTCACTATATATGGAACTTTCAACTCTGTTGTGTAATGTATAAACTAATTCTATAAAATTCAAAACATCACAGATTAGAAAAATATAAGAATGTGTTACCCTTGAGATGAAATATGGATTAATGGTTGTATTATGTTATAAGGTTTTATATTATATCTTGTGATATCACTATTTTATATGTGTACATGTTGTGATTAAATTTAAATATACATAAGACTCTTACACATGTTATTATATAATTTTTAATATATTTAAAATAAAATAAACCAAAGGATCAAGAGGTATAATGTCATTAGAATAATATTTATATATATATAATAAATTCTAAAAAATATAAAAATTCTTCATTATGATATTGATAATGGTCTCTTAAAAACTTTTGAGATTCTAAAACTACATTCGATAAACCATGGAATACGTAAAAAATAAGGGGTGATCTATAAAATGTAATAATAATTACATAGTGTCATAACATACAAATAAAATAATATATCATGGTATCAAAAGAGTCGTCATAAAAGAATGATCAAACTGAGTTTGCGCATAAGTATACAAGAAAAAATAGCAACGAATTATTGGAATGTGGCTATAATATATAATAATAAATAATCACTGGTCAAGGATAACTTTCAAGAAAGAATCACATGGTCGAAAGAGTCCCATTATATAATTGGTTAACTAACTAATCCATTGTATATTTCCTCATGAGATTAAATAAATTCCCAATGAAAAAGTGTGATATAAGGGTGTTCTCATCATAACATGTACATCAATATTTTTTCCACTTAAGTTAATCAGAAATTTTCCATAAGTATATAAAATTCCCAAAAAAATAAATAGGAAACATAATCTTCTTCATATCACATCAAAATGTGATTTCATATAAATTCGGAAGATAAAAATGAATTTAAAATTTTGGATGCTAATGATGAATATATATGAATAGGTCTCAAATATGGTGTTTATTAGAAAATACATCATGAGAAAGGGTATTTAATTGGCTATATAAATGAATAGTTAAATTGTTGTTTTATGAAATCAATAAAGAAATTTTGAAAAAAGAATATATATTTCATTTTTATAAAAAACAAAGGAAATTTAGAATCCTTATTAATAAAATTTTCAATTATTTATTAAATTAATGAATGGGAAAAAGGATTTAAATGATTTTTACAAAAAATGATTAATGGGTAAAAAAATTACAAATTAATGAGGTTTTAATTTAATGAAGGCATTGTGAAATGAACTTAAGTCATGTATATCCCCATTAAAGGAGGATAAATAATCTAGGAATATATATAAGATAAATAAATATAGATTTTTGAATAATTCCATTTGAAAAATAGATATAGAGGAATATATTAAGATAAAGAAATGCCATAACCCAATGAAAAGAGGGTGTTGTAGAATGTTCTGTTACCGTAGGTTCAAAATCATTGGGTACATGCACTTATTATCTTCATTAATAAAATTAATTTTATTAATTAATTAATTTAAAATATTCTATATATAGATTTTATTTATAAAATATATATTAAATTCATTAATTATTTTTTTTAAATACCAAAAATTCTCCCCCAACAATATTATTATGTGTATACTAAACAAATTTATTTCATTTTATGAAAATAATATTATTGATATGTAAGAACTCGGATCTTCTTTTCAGGTATGTTTTTCTTTTTCCTAGAGTTTCTGAGAAAAGTGGAGTTTCTGGAAATTTTTGAAGTACACGTCGTGTACTTTATGAGTACACGTCGTGTACTCGGTTACTATGGGTAGCCATGTGTTGGCCATGTAGCGGCCTTGCACACGGCCATGTGTGATGGCCTGGAGGCCGCCTAATGCCGAGTACGAAAATAGAAAGTACACGCCATTTACTCCAAAAGTACACTCCATGTATTTTCTTTTTTTCATTAAATGCACAGGGGTCACATCTGATGGACAAAACTCACTTCTTTTAGGTTCCGTTCATCCGAGAGCGCCAAGCAGCCACGGATATTCGACGATCCCCCAAGCCTCCATCAGTCCTCTTATTCAATCACTGTTGATTGCATTAGAATCACATAAGTGAGTTATCTATTCTAATGGAACCTCGTTTAATGATTTCTATTCTTTTCCAAGTTATCGTGGGTTGAACGTTTTAGTCATTTTCTTAGATCTTCGGATTTCTAAGAAGATTCAAGCTTCGAGGTTCAAGTATATTGATCTTCTAACCCCGAGGTAGGTGGTTTGTGCCTTTTTGTAGGAATTCTTTGAGTTATATGTGCGAATTTTCCAAATACTGATGAACGGGGTATTGCGTGTTTACGATTTTAGCCCTATTGTTTCTAGGATATGCTGGTATTCTTGAGTAGATGATTTTTTATTGTTTATAGGGTGAATTTTTGGGCTTTGGATGTATTTCCCATGCATGTTTTCCTTTTTTGACCTTTGGGTCTTGTTTTCCTATAGGATATTGTTTACTTTCCCATGATTAGTATTATAGGATGGTGTGACTATTCTTCTATTATGTTGTTGTGTTGTAGAATGATATCTAAGTAGTTCTTGAGGTTGACCTTGGCTGTTACGTGCTGCTACACTTTCTGGAATTACACAGGGCCGTGAGAACCTGGTGTATAGACTATAGGGAGAATAGACGTTGAGGGCTTCTCCAGAGTGTCTTTATAATTTATGATGTGAGACCATAGGGGGAATTGACGTTGACTGCTTCCCCAGAGTGTCTGTAGTTCATCGACGTAGGCCACAGGGGGAATGATACGTTGAGTTCTTCCCCAGAGCTCCTTTAGTACCGATACGAGACTATAGGGGGAATTGACGGTGAGTGCTTCCTCAGAGAGTCTATGATTAAGATGAACTAGAGGGGTTAGACTGAGTGTACTACCCAGAGGGTTTCTTGTACTTGTTAGGTAGGACTATAAGGGATAGGTTTCGAGTACTTCCCATAGGGTTACCTATTGGGTTATCAGCTTTTTTAGCTATTACATGTTGTGTGGTGTTTGAATTCTTTAAATTGTGGATTGTTTACTGCTTAGTGCTTTCCTGTTTACTGCTTCCTGTACTTTTACCTTCCATATATTCACTGACTGTTAGGCACAGATCTTCAGGTGGTTTCCTACTATGATTTAGTCTCACACCCAGTTTGGGTCATGCTTTTGGGCCCAAACACATTATATTATTGCAGGTATAGATAAGGGAAAGCGCCCTTCTACTTCAGGTACTTGACTTGCTGTGGAGCTAGAGAGAGTGGGACCTACCATATGCTTGCGATGATGAGGAGCTGTTTATCTTTTATTTTGTACTTTTTTTAGTACTATTTGTATTCCAACATTGTGACTTGTTTGGGTTCTTTCTTAAACATATGTATCATACATCATTTTATATATGTGTTCTCCAGTTTATACTTTTAGTCTTCTCCTGTTACTACTGTATGTCATTACTACTTCTTGCACTCTTGTATGTATTTTTTCACTTCTACAGTGTACTTTTCCAATGAGGTCATAGTTTCCTCACTATCACACCCAAGGCCCTCGCTACTAGTCAGCAACCACTGGCATTCAGGTAAATGCGCTTGAGGCCATGTGACCAGCCGAGTATGGGGCGCCTCTGGGTGGCTTACCGAACCGGGACATTACAAAGTGGTATCAGAGCATTCTTTTCTCTTGATTTACTGTTTGGAGCCTTTATCCAAGGATAGAAAGGAATAGGTACTTGGTATTAAGTTGTTCCCGGGAGTAGCTAACCCGTGTACAGAGAAAATCCAATCTACCACATTTAATTTCAATTTTTATGGTTTTTCAATTATTACTATTTATTTTATTTCACCTTGAGTGATTCACATTAATTGTGTTGTTATTGTTCATGTTATTGAGGTTCTATTTCTATTGAAACTCGATGAGATGAGGGTATGCCATCTCATGCATTATATAGGAACTTTCTAGTAATCACATGTCATGCATTTTTTCCATGACATCTA
This sequence comes from Viscum album, assembly GCA_963277665.1. Lineage (NCBI taxonomy): Eukaryota > Viridiplantae > Streptophyta > Magnoliopsida > Santalales > Viscaceae > Viscum > Viscum album. Next base: position 1,571,400,435 of record OY728127.1, read on the forward strand.
GGATGCATTAGAGATTTCATGTTGTTTTGATAGATGATGTGTGAAATATGCATGCAGTTATGATAGTTGCCTTGATATAAATACATGTTATTTGATAGGGTATTTTTTGTGTAGAGATTCTCTTTAATGAATGCCAAACTTTGGTTCTTGAGGTGTTATGGGCCCTCATGGACCGAAAATTTGTGGATCATTGCTTTGTTTTCCATGCTATAACTTGTATAAGATGTCAGACTTTGATTTGCGGGGAGTATGGGCCCTCAAGGATCATAATTTAGAACTTTCGATGCTTGTTTCAGTGTTTTCTGGGTTCCGGAGTAGTTTCTGAGGCTTACTGTCCTTAAAACCTAGAATACACGCTGTTTAATGTTACGTACGCACCGTGTGTTCTTCTTTTGGGGAAGAAATAGTTTTTCATCAGTATATGCCCTGTACTTTATGTACACGCTGTGTAGTCTCTTACCATGTCATAGGTCGTGTGGGTAGAGACACGGGATGGGGAAAAGTCTGGAGTGAACACTCCATGTATCATCCATACTCATCGTGTTGTGTCGACCATGTGACCACCCGTGTCATTAACAACATAGGTTGGCCGAGTCGTGTATAATGCATGTTGTGTGCCATCTAAACACATCGTGTAGTCTGACCTAGGTACCTATTTGTGTCACGAACAACACAGGTTGTTGTTACCCTTTAACCTACACACTGTGTCCACCTTAAACACGTTGTGTAGTCTGACCCAGGTACTCGGCCATGTCACAAACAAAACGGGTTGGTGTTACCCATTCACGTACACGCTATATCCGACTTGAACACACTGTGTAGTCTAAACCTGGTACCCGACCATGTCACGAACAACATGGGCCAGTGTTATCCTTTCTCATACATGTAATTTCCATCTGGAACATTTCGTGTAATGTGAGCCGTTGACAGTTTGTGTCACTAACAACACAGTCCAGGTGAAGCTTATCTAGTACACACCATGTAGGAATTTTACACATCGTGTAGCCTTGTCTTAGTAGATTCATGTGGCTTAACCATGTAGAAGGACTTGGGTATGGTAAGAGGATTCAAGTACACGTCATTTGTTAAGATAACATGTTGTGTGTTTGTGGTGTTACATGACCAGTTTAGGCAGAAGTACACGCCAAGGTAAATGAAATTAGGGAACACGCCATGTAGGAAATGTACACGTCGTGTAGTAATGTTTTGTAAAACATGAGTGCCTTCTTCCTCTTATTCCCTTCTTAAACTCCTTATTTTAAGTCCTTGATATCTTGCTCTAAGGTGTGTGCTTGAACTTGTAGATTCATGCCACCAAGACATCCTATGGTTGTACATCAGTTTCCTGGTGGTGATCAGACACCGGACATGGATGATCAGGGACTTACAGCAGATCCTCCAGTTGTTCCAGTCTTGGCACCAGCAGTTATACCTATTACTGGTGCAAATGCATAGTTCATGGAATGCTTCATGAGGATGATGCAAAACTTTCAATGAACTCAACCTCTTTCCCCATAAATGGCTGATTTGACATAGGTCTTCCAGTAGTAGCAGCATCCCACTTTCTCAGGGGAAGAAGGACCTCTAGCTACAGAGTCATGGATAGAAGCCATGCTGATGATCTTTGAGCATCTAGAGACACCTGTAGAAAGGATATCTAGAGAATCTAGGTGTAAGACTCTAGAGTTATGTTGATTACCAAATGATTAGTTAGGTTATTTTTAAGAACAATTACCATTTTACTGTGATTTATAACCTTTTTAATCAAATTAAGATATCCAGATGGGTTTTAAATATTAACCTTAGATAGGGTTACCATTAGTTAATATTTTTAGAGGAGGATATTCCTAATACAACCATTAAAAGCAGGTATGGACATTATAAGTTTTGGTTATTCCATGCAGTCTTAGTAATGCTCTGGATATGTTTATGGCTTTGATGAATCAAATCATTAATTAGTTCTTAGAATATTTTGTGGTTGTTTTTTTGGATTTTGTTTTGGTGTATTCTATGTGTGAGAAAAAATAGAGGGATCATCTAGATATTATTATCGGAACATTGAATTATTATCGTATGAATGGAAGGATTACTAAATGTGAGTTTTGGATTAAAGAAGTGAATTTTCAAGTCCATTTTATATCTGACAAGGGAATTTAATTAGATCTTGAAAGGATTTAGAGAGTGATTTCATGGTATAAATCCATAAATGTGTTTGAGATTCATAGATTCTTAATCTTGGTAGATTGTTACAAGCATTTTGTTCTGGAATTATCAAATATTTCTTTTCTGATTAAAAAAGTTAACTTGTATCGGTGTAACATTCTAATGTCATGATAAGTGTCAAAGATCATTTGAGGAAATGAATTCAAGGTTGAATTCAACTCCTGATTAGTTTTTTATGAAACTAATTTTGGGTTATGGAATTTTCTACAATGCCACTGGTATTGTATTAGGTTATGTTTTGATGCAGGGGAAGTGGGTGGTAGCCTATAGTTATATAAAACTGCATCCTCATGAAAATAATTATCCTATCCAAGATATCAAGTTTGATATAATGATGCATGATCTCAAGACATGGTGCCACAATATATTCGGTGATCATTTTTCTGTGTATTAAAATCATAAGTGTTTGAAGTATATTTTCACCCAAAGATACTTGAACATAATGTAGAGACATTGGGTTGAGTATCTTCATACATTTCATTTAATATTTCATTTACACTAGGAAAGGAGAATATGGTTAGTGATGCATTTATCAGGAAATTACCGACTCATGTCTTGAAGGAATCAGTGGAAGAGTGGTCTCTGATGAGTTTATTTGTTGAGATAAATATGGAAGTGGAAGAGGCTAATGGGTAGGTGTTATATGGATTTATGGAATTCAATTCATCATTTTATTATTGGATTCATCTTTTCAAATCAAATGACATTTATTTGAGGAATTTTAGAAAAATCCTTATAGGTGGGGAGATCTTAGATGACTAGTATCAGTCTCCTGATAGTGTTTTATGTTTTTGAGGTAGATTAGTTGTTCTCATATCTCTACAGTATGGATTTATGGATAGTGTAAATCAGTCTAGTTGGTTCTTAAACCCTAGGAAGACCAAGACATGACATTATTTGAAACATTTTTATTTGTGTCTGGGGATGAGGTGATTGATTGTAAGCTTCATGTCATGATGCATTACTTTCTAGATGATTAAGGTGGACCACTAGAGACCTAATGGTTTATTACAAACTTTACTTATTTGGGTGTGGATGTGGGATACTATATTCCGAGACTTTATTTCTATTTTACTAAAAAAATATCAAAGGGAGGGATGCAACTTGGGAGATCATTGATCGACTTAGGAAATCATCTCATTTACTTAGAAAAATGTGGAAGATATCAGGCACTTATATTTCCAAGAGATCATAAAACAAAAGAGATTGCCTTATGCTATTCTTTATGAAAGGCATAATCAATTTACATATATGTGTTGTAAGGGTTTTCAAGAAGAAATGTGAACCCAATCGATGTTAATCATGGCGTATCACCTTAATATGGATGGATAGACTGAGTGGGACATTAAAATTTATAAATATTTTCTTTAGGTGTGATTAAAAGATTTTTGTGGTTTATATGAAATGAATTATCCTTCATTTAGAGTTTCTTATAATAATAGTTGTCAGTATTCAATCAAAATGGAAACCATTAAAGATTTGTATGGGAAGCAATTTAGATCTCATTTATATTGGGATGAAATGGGAGAAAAGTTCATGGTTATATTGAGAACTTTTCCAGAGGGGGTAGAAGAGGTTTATTTGAATCAAAATAGGTTAGAAATAGATCAAAGTCTCTAGATATCCTATAAATACCATCTTCATCACTGGTTGTAAATTTTAGTATGTTGTCAAGTTTTTATTAGGGTTTCACCTCATTTGTGGTTCTACCGCCACCACCTCTATGAGGTCCACCCCGACCTCAGGGATCCGGTGGATAGGGACGATCTCAGCTTCAAGCAGTTGAGGCCTACGACCAAGTTAATCTAGAGATGATTTGAGGTACGATCTATGTCTACACCCCTTATCTTCAGTTCTTGTAGACACAGGTGCCAATCACTCTTTTATTTCCATAGCTCTTGTTTGGATCTCAAAGATCTTGTTGAGTCATTGGATCGATCCTTTCAATTAGAAACTCCTAAGGGATAGGATTTTACAATTACACACTAGTTTCGGCAGTGTGAGCTTACTCTAGGAGGTGATAACTTTAGTTGGGTTCTCCAAGTAGCAGTGTTGAGGGCTTATGATGTCATCTTGGGTATGGACTGGTTATCCATGGTCCATGCTCATATCAACTGTTTTAGGAATAAAGTGTGGTGTGTCTATGAGTATGGGACTAGGATTTCCTTCACCAGTGATAAGGTAACCTTTTCATCTTTGGATTTAATTTCTTATTGGAGGGTGCAGCTGATAACTCATCAGTTGGATAGCCTTACCCTCAAAGAAGTTGACAAGAGGAGTCTGAGCTATCCGGTAGTGGTGGACCATTATGATGATGTATTTCTTGAGAATGTTATGGGACTACTTCCTTGTAAAAAGGTAGAATTCTACATCGACATGTACCTCAAGATGGCACCGATATCTACACCAACAAATCGGATGGCTCTCACAGAGCTTCATGAGTTGAGGGTACATCTGGAGAAATTGTAGGGGAAGGGGTTCATAAGGCCTAGTGTTTCTCCATAGGTCTCCCCAATTTTGTTCATAAAGAAGGCATATGGGATTTTGAGGCTTTGCGTGGACTATAGGTGCCTAAACCAGGTGACCGTGAAGAACAAGTGTCCACTCTTGGAGACTGGTGATCTCTTCAATCAGTTTAAGGGAGCTCGGTGGTTTTCAAAGATAGACCTTAGATCAAGTTATCATCAGCTTAGGTTATGAGATTAGGAAGTACCGAAGATGGAATTAAGATGTTAGTATGGACACTATGAGTTCTTGGTAATGCCTTTCGGCATGACTAACACCCCATCAGTGTTCATGGGACTCATGAACAGGATCTTCCAGCCTTACCTCAATCGATTCGTGGTTGTATTCATTGACGACATATTGGTGTACTTAGTGTCAGAGTGGGAGAACGCCACTCATCTATAGATAGTTCTGGATACACTCTGAGAGCATCGGCTTTATGGTAAAATCTCAAAGTTCTAGTTCTGGATATGATAAGTCAAATTTCTGGGGCACGTTATCTCAGAGGCTGGATTTGTAGTGGATCCATTGAAGATAGAGGAATTTCTTGCCTGGGAGCCACCCTGGAGTGTGACCGAAGTGTGGAATTTTTTCGGATTGGTTGGGTACTACTAGAGATTTATACCCAACTTCTCTAGAGTTTCATCACCCTTTTCATCTTTGATAAAGAAGGGGAAACCCATCATATGGATGGAGAGATTCCAACAAGTTTTACAGGAGCTAAGGAATTGATTGAAGAGTTCCCCCATCTTGAGGATACTAGAAGCAGGAGTTGGGTATGTAGTCTACTGCGACACATCAAGGACCAGACTGGGATGTGTCTTAATGCAGGAGTGAGTGGCGATCACCTACAGCTCATGACAACTAAGGAAACATAAGAAGAACTATCTGACCCATGACTTGGAGTTAGCAGCAGTGGTATTTGTGTTGAAGATGGGTTGGAACTACTTGATGGGAGAATGGTTTACTATCTACTATGATCATAAGAGTCTCAATTATATCTTATCACAGAATGAACTGAACCTGAGAAAATAGAGATTCCTGGAGTTCCTCTTGGATTATGACTTTGAGATAGTCTACAATCCTGGGAAGGGGTACGTGGTGGTAGACACACTCAGTAGGAGGTCTGGTTTACAGTTACTGAGTGAGGAGATATAGTAGCTAGCTGCGTTGTAGTTGTCTTTCATGGATAGTGATGGAGAAACTTACCTCTAGTCTATGACAGTCACTCACCCACTCCTTCAATGAGTTAGGAAGGCTCAGCTTGGGGATGTTGACTGCGAGACCCGACGTGCTCAGATATCCTCAAGAAAGGATCCTCAAGGATTTTTTGAATGTGGGAAGCACTTCATTCTTTTCATAGGATGAAACATGGTACCAGTGACACTATGAGAGTAAGTGTTGAGGGAGTTCCACGCATCCCCTTTGGTATAACATCTTGGTGTGGTGATGATGAACCAGGACCTTCGGCGTCAATACTGGTGGCCAGGGATAAAGAAAGAAGTGGTAGAGTTAGTTTCACAATGCCTCACTTGTCAGAAAGTGAAGTTCGAGCACCATGTTCCAACAAGCTGGACTCATCCACTTGAGGTTCCAGAATAGATGTGGTATGGAATCTCCATGGTCTTCGTGATAGGGCTACCATGTACGTCCAGGGGCTAAGATTCCATCTGGGTGATCGTTGAATGACTCACCAAGTTGTCCCACTTCCTACCGGTCTAAGATCAGGTATTAGTAGAGGTCTTAGGATGCATCTACATACAGAAAATATTATGGATTCACAGGGTTCCATTTTCTATTGTCTCGTGTCGTGGCTCTCATTTTATATCCTAGTTGTGGAAGGGATTATAGGAGGCGTTCAGGACTCAGCTTTGTTTGAGGACTGCCTTTCATCCTCAGACAGATGCTCAGACAGAGCAGACCATACAAACACATGAGGACAAGCTTCGTTCTTGTGTCCTTGATTTTGGACATAGTTGTGAGTACCAATTTCCCTTGGTGGAGTTCTCATACAATAACAGTTATCACTCCACCATCGGCATGGCACCATTTGAGGCTTTGTACAGGCGACCATGCAGATCACCTCTATTTTGGATAGACCTAGGGGAGTCATAAATTATGGGTACAGAGTTGATACGGGCTTCCACTAAGAAGGTGCATGACATCTAGGAGTAGATAAATACTGCACAGAGTAGGTAGAAGTCTTATGCTGACAGGAGACGGAGACCCTTTGAGTTTGAGTAGGGTGGCCATGTTTTTCTTCAGGTATCTCCTCGATGAGGATTACGGATATTTGGCTAGGGTGGAAAGTTATCTCCAAGATTCATTGGACCTTTTTAGATTATCAGTAGTTTTGGTGAGGTCTCATATTGCCTAGATCTTCCCCCATAGATGCACAGATTGCATGATGTTTTCCACATGTCATAACTGAGGAGATACGTGCATGATCCATCCCATTACATCGACTGGGGCGAGCTGGACATCGATGATGGGGTGATATTCATGGATTTCCCATTGGAGATAGAGGATAGATAGGTGCGGGTCCTATTGGGGTGGTCAATTATTCTTGTGCAAATTCATTGGCAGCACGAGAACCTCTAGGAGAGCACATGGGAGTAGGTGGCTCAAATTTATGATAAGTACCCCCATTTGTTTTTATAGCCTTTGTTGTGGCTTTCGGGGACATAAATCCCTATGGTGAGGAGAATGTAAACCTTAGAAATTTCGTATAATATTTTTTTTTGAATTATAAGGAATTATTATAAGACTATGAAAATTGATGGCACCTGATTCCGAGTCCCGGAGAGCCCAGAACGGAATTTTGACCATTTTTTATGGTACGTTCAGTAAACATGTGGGCGATAATTTCTATCTTTTAAACCAGTGCTTCGATTGAAAATCTTAGAGCACCGTTGAATTCACAGCGCTTGGATTCACTTAGTCAAATATTAACTTTGTCCAAAAAAAGTCAAAAGGAAAAGTTATTTGACAGACTTTCAGAAAAAAATAAAAAAAAATAACTAAAGAAGTTGTTTTATTCTTTTTACAACCGTTGACTGATGGTGGGGGGACCATCGAATTGGTCCGACATTAAGGGAAGGTCATTAAATGACATGTTACACTGTTTGTGTAACCACAACACCATGTGTTTAATATGTTCATTATTTGAGATTCATTAATGAACCATAATAATTAAACACAACATGGGGGGATTTTCTTTTATTAAACAAACCTTTGGCAATTGAATTGAGACCCCATGGGAGAACTCTTGACGAAGCACTGGCAGAAAAACCTCTCCAATGAAGAATGAGGAATGAACTATTTCATTGAGGATTTTATACGAAGATCAATGAACACTGACGAACAACTTCGAACAACAGATTCTCCACCTTCATTGTCAGTGAATCTAATGTGTTCAAGGTGGGGGGATTATTTTTTTAGGCATTTTAAATGAATTCCTCTACCCCTTTCTTGAATAATATGAAGAACGCAGATCAACCAACTAATGGGTTGATCCGTGATTCATTCATTTTTGTGGGGTTTCTTTGTTGTGTTTTTATTTAATCTTATAATGATTATTATTTCACCCCATGTTATAAGTCTAACGTGGAGGGTGCAGTCCAAACCAAACAAGGTCCAGACCCTCCGCAAAACATGTTCTTCGTGCGTTCTTCAGGGTGAACCAACAAATGTGGTGGCAAGGTGTTTTCGAGGGCCACACAGAGAAGGAGGCATCCTAGGAGGCCCGTAGGTGCAGACAGGATGAAGAATAGACCACTAGAGCACATCCGGTAGACTGAAAATCATTATGTCAGGCTACCGACTGTAGTGGCGGCACACGGTAACACCGAACATGTGCCGGTCAGAGGGCAGCATACTGAGGTGACGCGCCGCAGAAGAGGCGGTGGAAGCCTTTGAGCTGCCAGGGTGGAGGTGTCATGGATCTAGCTACGGCGGTAGGCAAACCCGCACCTACGGGCCCACCTTTGACCATTCCATGTAGACCGATCAGGTGAAGTTGTGCTATTTTAGCGCCTCTATTGGAGGAACAGGACGGACTTCGTCTGTTCAGGGAAGCACGGGCCGCACCCGACCAGCCGGCTCGGTTTCCAGGCAGGCCAAACCCGCGAGCTGGGTCGGACCCATGATTCGGATCAGATCTATAGGCTAGGATGGACCCATGAATTGGGTCAGGCACACGATTCGGGACGGACCCGTAGGCCCAACGGGCTTGCCAAGCCGGATCCCTACCGAACCCGACCGGCCCTGTTTCTCTAAAACTTTAGTATCTTATAAACTGGATGTATATTTGACGAACTGTCTAGAGTGATAGAACCCTTAGGATGAGGAAGTCCTTTTGAGATACTCTACATGAGTTTTGAATAAAGTTAGAGTACTTCTAGGTTGGGATGAACTCGAATCCAACCGGGCCCCCGGTACTAAAATGCTTATAACTTACAGATCGGGTGTTTGATTGATGCGCCGTCTTTTGTGTTGTGACCCTTAAGACATGGAGATTTTTTGAGTTACTTCTTCATGGGACTTTTTGGCAGTTTAAATACAACCAGCATCTGGAGGATCGGTTTCTCGAAAACTCAAGTGCACCTAGTCCCGGAATCCTGTGGCCGGCTATCAAGTGAAGAGAGACCCTTTGTGGATCGGCATCAGTGACTTACAACCCTATGTGGATCGATCACTTATGAACCTGTGTGGATCATAAGTTGTGCAGCCTAATGAGGACCAGCCTTAGAGTATCACGTCGGGGATCAGCAACTTACGACCTTGTGTGGATCGATGACTTACGACCCTGTGTGGATCAGTAGTATCATGACCCAATGAGGACCAGCCTTAGAGCGACACATCGTGGATCAGCAACTTACGACCTTGTGTGGATCGATGACTTACAACCCTATGTGGATCAATGACTTACAACCCTATATGGATCGGTGACTTACGACCCTCTGTGGATCAGCATTAGATCGACTTCTTAGTGGTTCAGCAGTGTAACTTCTCAACAGAATAAGATGATTTAGCTTTACGAATAATCATCATTATTCATGATCTTTAAGTTATATACATGGTGTGAGTTGTCTTTTACTTTATGCTTTGTGATTGAGATCATGATTTTTGGTTTTTCCTTTTTGGAATTCTGGGTGACCTTTGGGGGTCTTGGGGTCCCTATTGGGTATTTCTATACTCACCCCTTCATGGGCTTCGCACATCCCTTGTTGTATCTTGTGTAGACGAAGGACATATTTGATCGAGATTTGGGAGCCAAGACTAGATGGTGTACAGAGGTGACCGATTGATCTGGAGAGCCGTAGTGACGATTTTTACCTACCCTTTAGGTAGGATCCTTGTCGGACAACCTCAGGAGTTGTTTTTTTTCTTTTTGTTGTACTTTCTTTTTGTTGAGTTTGTATACGAGACCATTCTAATTTAGTTCAAACTTTTACATTCAATAGTTATACTACGTGGTTTTCTCTTGTTGTGTACCTGGTCTGCGTGTTTACATGTTTAAAGGAAATGCATTCCCATTTTTAGGCTTATGCCTTTCTGGTGCTAGTTGTCAACCCCTGGCCTATGGAAGGTGAGCTTGGGGTAGTCACGGCATGGGCCCCAGTGGACGTGTCATAACAATAGTCCATTTATGGGGTTTTTCATTATATAGTAACTTTATTGACCCTTATATAGTAGAAAATTTTAATAGTACTTTAATTCTCAAGAGAGTTAACTTGAAGTGTAAACAATAAGATAAATGTATAAACATGACCTGAACTTGTCCAAAAAATATTGGATGATGATTATTAAACTCTTATCACATTATTATTTAATTTTATTTATTTAATTAACACTTTTCCATGAAAATTAATTATATATTATTTAATTCAAAGATATTTACAAAATGTCACTCTCTTTATTTTTAATAACCTCTAAGTTTCCACATAGAGACAAAAGAAATATATGAACGAATATAAATATCTATTTTTATCATAATGAATTTTTTTATTTTATAAATTTATTTTTTATTTTTATAAATTTTATATTTACCATAAATTCTTGTGCAATTCTAATAAAGTATTTAATTAATTAACATAAAAAATAAATGATTTTAAAAATATTAATTTCGATATAATTAGATTGAGTTAATTTTTGAATATAATTTTATAGACCTATATGAAATATTATACAGGTTTGAAATAATTATATTCTAAATCCCTTTTTTTATTTATTTATTTGAATTCAAATTAAATAAATAGTTTCAAAATTGATATTAATTGCAATTTATCAAAATAATGTTTTTATTAAATTATTTAAAATTAATAAAAATATTATATTCTTCTAATTAAATGTAATATAGTTTAAAAGATAATAAATTTTCCATTTATGATTCATTTTTTTCATTTTTAGTAACATTATTAACCCTTAATGGTTAAAATAGTGGTTACCTCAGTTAAGGTCAAAAATAACTTACTAAGGGATTAATCATAATGATAAGGTTTTAAATGACACCAAATATTGTCTAAATTATATTAGTTGATAGGATTTAAACATTATACTATCTTATATTTTAATAAATTTCCATTTGGAGTCATTTGGTATGATAAATTAATTTATTATAGTTTAATCTTTTGAGAAATTCTAAAAGTGCCTCTCACCTCAACTATAAATGGGAACCCCTTCCTTCACTTATTGACACCACTCAAAGCCATATAACTTGACCAAAACCTTAAAATCATCTTATAAACATCCTTAGAGAATTTATACTAGCCTGGGTACTTCCAAAAGGTCATCCATGGAATCCTTAAGAAGATATCTAAAGGAATTCTTCTATATAAGAGGTAATCATATTTACCAACACTTTCGAGCTTATTTCTTCTTGCACTGCCTCTTCATGTGTTTTTTCAATAAAAATTTAATAAATCCATAATCATACATATATTGAAATTTTATTAGGATTATGATACAACCATATTCCTCATTTTATCCATCCAACAAAAGGTGAAAACATCACTCACGCTTACGTACAAATTATCATCTCCACATAGTGGTTTAATTCATTTTTCATCACCATGTTACTTGGATGGTTATACAAATAGAAAAAAATGAATATATATATATATGATAAAAAACAATTAATAATGTTATTTATATTGTTGGACTCACCTGTTTTGATAATCCCAAATCATGTTTAAATATTGATCATGATATGTTAAGCCATTTGCTAACCCTTTTTAATTTGTATTTATATTATTTATCCTGGACAATTTATATACTTAGTCTCATGACTTTGTTGCATCAGCTTATAGTATACATTTACCTAAATATAAGTTCACTGTTAAAGGATGCTAGTAAGACCCTTCTGTTCAAGGTCACCATTATAGCTCACTGTTACTCTAGGTCACTGATCCTAGAAAGTTACTATTGAAGATATACTATCACTGATATAAGATACCAGTACAAGGTCATTGTCACAAGTCTACCATTGATTTTTTTATCAAAGATCACAGACAAATATTCACCGTCACAAGGTCACTGATGTAACAAGGCTTCTGTTAGAAATTCACTATCAGACTCTTTCTCAAGTCTTCTGTTGAGAGCTTCACTTTTCAAGTCTACAGTTGGACATGTCTACCATTAGTAGAAGGCTACCACTAGACAACTCCTACTGTCGAGATAGTCTATTGTTGTTCAAAGTCTACTGATGGACATATTCCACTATTAATGAAATTACCTGTTGAGATAAGTCTACCGGTGGAAAGGTCACTGTTACAATAGTCTGATGTTACAGACCTACGGATGAAATCCACTGATGAGGAGCTACTATTACATAGAGTAATAGCTACCGTTACAAGACATCCACTGACACAAAGTCCACCGTTACAAGACTGCATACATAGAGCCTACCGATGAAGCTCATAGTTGAATATCCTAACAATGAAGTTCACAATTGGAGAGACTACCGTTGAATTCTACCGTGTGACAAGCATTTGCTACCAATCTTATGATATTCTATTATTTATTTCACCAATTTTATTTATACTATCATAAAGGTCATTTCTGGAAAAATTAATGCACCTGGCATTATTTAATTTTATTTGCAGGCATATCAGGATACAGTACGAGGTACGAGGAAGACCACACGTGGTTGAAACATTTTTCTTATCGGCCCCTACTGAACCAAATGAGAAAAAGCTGAACTGGAAGAGTGTATATATATATATATGAGTGGAGACAGACATCAACAGAAGATACAGAATATATTGAATATACATAAGAGAGACACATACAGGACCAAAAATACAAGAAATAAGAAGAACACTCAAGCACGTATTCTGAAGAACAGATATCTTCACGAAGATCTATTTAAAGAACCTTTTTCAAGATGTAGTGGTGTTCTACAAAGAGCTTCAAACCCAAGAATCTGATCATATCTACATCTGGAAGTCAGAACCTGGAAGTTACGACACTCTGTTTTGGAGGTAACTTGCAGAGAAGGACCAAAACTTCATTTCCTTCATTCCAACGAGTCCAGAGCTGATCTTCCAACAAAACAGAGAATTCTAAACTTATCCCTACTATCTTTAGCTCTACTGTGTTTAAGTATTTTACATTTTTTAGCAGTGTGTCTGTGTTACACACACTGACTCTTGTTCTTGAACTGAGGGATACTGAAAATACCCATACCAAACTCTCTTTACATTTTTTCCCACGTATAACTGTGGAAGAAGCCTAGTGCAGCTTGGTAGTTTATTTTTTCCACGTATAACTATGGTAGAGGTTGAAAAACCTGGACAGTTTGTGAAAACTATTGTAAAGCCAGATACAGGATGTGTATCACTTTTTAATATAATTTATTGGTGGCAGGTGATCACCAAGTGGATAGGACTAGGTCTTGACTTAATACTGAACCTCTTGTTTAATTTTTTTGTGTTCATATTTCACTTACTCTGTTTTATACTTATCTGTTGTGGTTGTATTTTCAAAGACAAAAATCTGTTTTTTACATTCACTCTGATAGTTAGTTTTGGTTAGTGTGTATTTGTGATTCTTTTAGTAAACTTTTTTAAAATTAGAATTCATTCTCATACTAATTCAACTGAGGAGTAATAAATCTTTGAGAAACCTATTGAATAATAAGTCACTTATATCTCTATTTCCTTAATTGACTGGGCTGTTTTAATTTGGGGAATTTTAATCCTAAAAGTTTTTAACAGAAATTTTAATTTGAAATCAATTCACCCCCCCTCTTGAGTATCCACTCCGACCAACATATATGATTTAAATGTGATAAAATTATAAGTAATAAAACTACTAAATCAAAACATACATAAAAAATGAAGCAGTTATCACCTGAAACTGTGATTTTAGCAATGAATTGATAATAAATGGGTGAAAAAAGATTATAAGTAAATAACATATGGTATGATATATATATATATGTACGATTATATAGTTTATATATTACAAATATATTTTTATTATATAGTATGTTCAAACATGTACAAATGAAATCAAACCTGAGTTAAGGGTTTCTCATCTCACTTTTACTTTTGTGAGATATATGCCATATTCACGAAATATTTATTTTGTGTGGTTTATATATTTCCCAAATGATATATTATATCGTAAATAAATTTTAATTAATATTATTTAAAGTTTAATTTGAATTTAATTATTACACGGGGCTTATGAATCAAAAGAAACCCAAGTGTTAATGGTTTATTTCACAATCTCATTATTATTCAGGATTTTTTTAAGTTTCATTGGGGAGTATTTCTATTACATATCCTTGTTTTCTAATAGTCTTTCCAAAAAAAATTACTATTCTCCTATGATAATTTAAATTCATTTTTAAGCATGTCTTCCATTTATAAAATTAAAATGAAACTTCCTATTATTCTCTAAATATAGTGATTTGTGACTTTTCAGACAAAAAATATGAATGTAATATTTTTTTTAATTTATACCGGATGATAGGATTTCACCACCATCATGACACCTTAATTATTTGAATATTACGTTACAATTTTATGAGGTTATTTTCAAATAAAAAATCTTCCCATCATATTTGGCCATTTTCTTTTAAAAATGAATTTCAAAGTGGAAAATATATTTTCTCAAAAAATGTTTTAAATGACCACTTTTTGGAATTTCTATTCATAGATATAAATAACCCTTATTATACTTATGCTTCAATAGGGACATGTTTTAATGACACTATCATATTTAGTTATCCGGATGGTTTATGATCAATTCAATTGGGGATGTTTCTGTTTGGTACCATTTATATTACTTTGGATGGTTTATGATTATGTTTATTGATTAGAGCAATTATTAACATTTCGTATGCTATTTTTTCAATACATATGATTATGTTAATTATGATTCACCCCTTTTATATAAGGAATGTATTGGACTTGGTAAGTTACTGTTTGGGCCTTTTATATCTCCTTGATGCATCACTATGTCTCATAAGACTATCTTAGTTTTTGGCTATGGCCTTAACCATTTATGTATATTTCCTGGTTTGGCCCAAATGATATGTTTTATATGTATGTAATTATTCATTCCATCATTATGAATTAATTTATTGATGTTCGATGTGATTATTCTATTATTTATACTATCCATGGATAAGTTTAATTCTCATGTGATTATTTATATGTAAATTTTTTATCCCCATTCATTCCTACCATATTGTCTTCTTCTTGTTGATTAAATGGAATGTGTTTCATTTATTTAACTTTCCATTTTTATTATTCCTTATTTACTCATATATTCCACTGTACGCATTTCCTTATTGATCATATGATCTCACCCTTTTTCTTATGTTTATTTTACCTAGGTTTCTAAGAAGTATATTATGATTGATATATGGGGATAATCTATAAGAATTTTTCAATTTTCAATTAAAATTCCTTGGGAATTTGTTTTTTTAAAATGAAATGTGAATTTCAAGTATGCATATTTTTTACCAATACTAATAATCTATTTGGTCCTTCAAGATGTTATTCCTTGAATCTTAAGACAATGTCATAAAGTAACCACCATATCTGTCCTACTGGAGTTTGGGTATTTACACATAATATATGAATAAAACAAAGAACATGAAACGTGGATGGGGGTTATCATATGGGAATATATAATTAGGAAATAAAATGAAAAATAATCCAAAATAACTTGAATCATATGATAATGAGTCCATACACGGTCTATCAGTATCACAATCACAACCCCTAATGGCTCCACACTCACTAAAGGTTGTGTATGTCATTGATCCAATGCACCCAAGGTTCCTACAGTGTTTATATGTGTTGTATTATAAACAAAATATTCAATAAAATATACTCTTAATTTTATAAAACATTTTAATTGGAAAATAATCACCACTTCCGTGCTTTAAAATAAATTTTAGAGTAAAAAACATCATTGACTAATTTTATCAAACACATCAAGTACATAGAATCTTTTTTAAGAATGTTGCTTTTATATTGAACCCAAGATTAAATTTCATAAAACGATGATCATACATTTCAAATAAATGAATTTATAAAACCAAGACAAACTAAATTTACAAAAACATTTAGTATATCATGATATAGAACTATTGTATAAGGAAAGTTATCTTAATAAAGGAGAAACCTAATCACCTTCAAAAACAGAGATTGAAATCAAAGTGATCTTGTCCTCAAAATCCTAAATCCATATAGAATTTCTTAAATTATCTATCCAACCCTCTAGATTCATGAATCATATCCCAATTAGGTTCTAATGAAATAATGGGAATAGGGATAAAGATAAGATCTAGATAAGATAAGAGAAATTGAGAGGATATATGGATATACCATGAAAAGATCCACCAAAATCAATCGTGAATCACCAATGGCCCAAGGAGAGAACCCTCTTGAACATAATGGAATATCTAGGTTGATATAATGGGAGATTAAAAGGATATTATATTTTAAAATTACCAATTAAATAATGGAAATTTCCCATTTTTAAGAATCCCACATCGAATAAACGGTTAGGCGGCATAGTTAGGAAAACCATGTGTTAACCATGCGGTAACTGAAGTCCTTTAAAAATTTAAATGTATGGTTACCTAGGAATATTTTCGTAGTTAGAAAAACCTTAAAAATAATTTATGGAACTAATAAATTCATATCGTACAATTATTTTAAGGTTACTACTAACTGTGTGCAAACTGTGCACCTGGCATATTTATCAAAAATCTCAAAAACTTTTACCCCCAACTCTCAAAATCCTATAGAACATATAAAGAGATAAACTAAAACAAAAAATAAACTTACATTTTACCCATAGGGAATCAAATTAAGACAATTTTTTAATAAAATAATTAACTATAAATTTTTATAATTAATTAATTTTTTCATTATATATGAGATAGGTTCTCATGTGGTGGTATAATATTGGATAAGGCTTGGGAGGGCCTGGTCAAGGTAGTGCAGAGCTCTATGAGAATGGTAACTCCATTTTAGAGGTAGGTGAACCCTAAATTACAATTTCAGACATCTTTTTATATATGAGATTTCATTCATGCATACTGAATGAGGTTTGGGCTAGGTAGTTTGTGATTTACAGTGCTCTAAAGAAATATATAGAATTTTTTAGTGCCTCATATGATCATAATAAGTTCTTTTATCAATTTTATTAAATGGTTCCTCTTAGTGATTGTGTTTCCAAGATCCATAAGTGTTGAGTAGATTATCATAAGGTCATGGGATAAGTCTCAAGGATGGGATGAGATGTGGGATGGCCTAATTGGGTTTTCTATGGATAGTGGGAAGATATGAGGGGATTTACGGTGATTAATAATGGGAGAGGTGTATGAATATATCATGAGTGGAAAAGAAATCTCTCTTATGGTTTGAGGAGTTTCTTGGAATGAATGAAGAGTGGGATGAGTCCTCTAGGAATCAATGTGTATATAAGAGAGGGTTTTAATCTAGGAGACTATCTTATAGATCTCCCTTAGGTAATGTGAGGCGAGAATCAAGTGTGGGTTGAGGGTGAAAAATGATGACTCGGAATTATGTTTACAAGGGGTTAAATTTGAGATATATGAGATTAGGTCCTACTTATTAAGGTTGGGTTCAGGTAGAGACTAAGATCTATGTGTTATCTATGTGCTGATGGATTTTATTTAATACTGATGATTAGAGATGATGGATTATATTTAGAGAAACTATCTCCCCACTATAAATGTGGTTTTCATGTTTTATGTGTTCCAGACCTAGTTTTTTATTGAATTTGTGCACTGATTATGGACCACACCTTGAGTGGGAGAGAGGTGAGATATGGATTGGACTCTACCTTAAGTGAGTAGGTAGTGGTCCATTAGTTACTTCATCTTTAGTGGGAGGATGGTGGATGATGTTTCAGATCCTACCATGAGGGATAGAGTAGTCATTGGGATGTATATCCTTTCTCTATGTGAGATGTTGTTGATAGAGACCTCTGTGAGTAAGAGGAATCTAATCGATCAGTGCATGTGAGTCCCTAACTTAGTGAGTGGTTAGTGGTCATATTATAACCAAGTTCTAGGTAACAGGGTGGTGGTTGTGATATATGATACCCCCGGAGTGAGAGAGGCATGGTCAAGATGTGTTATTATGTGAGAAATGGATGGTAGACCCTACGTTGATAGATAAAATATTTTTCAAGACATGGAAGACTTCACATTGAGTGATAAGGTATTGGTAGGACTTCATTGAGTAATAAGGTAAGTCCATGGCATAGATGTGGGACCTTACCCTGCACCTTTTGGTAGTGGTTGGGATCTAGGGGAAACCCTACCCTGAGTTCTATTATGGGCTAGGATATGGGTTTGTTAGCACTAATTGATGATGGAATACTAGTATAAAACCTATGTATGTGTGGTCTATCACCATGGTATCCGGATTAGCACATTGTGGACTAACTGGCATGTGCACCTTTTCATGTGCCATGGTGTCCTAGTTAGAATTTGGAAAGCTGATGAGCATGTTAATTTTATGTATTTATTTTACTAGTGTATATACGTAGATATGAAGACATATATTATGTGTTATTATTAGACACTGATTATTTTTATGATCATATACAACATGAGTATTCTAGTGTTTATGTAGACCTTATAAGTTGTTTTATGTTTATAATAGGACTTTTATTTGATTAGGATGGAGTATCTTAAGGTTATATGGAGACTAAGTCTATAGTATCCCCTGGGGATGATAGTAGATCCTACGTGTGTATTCTTGGTCTTTTTTTGTTTGATCGGACCAATTGGTGATCAGTTGTGTTGTATGACTATAATTTATAATGTTTCATTTTTTATATCATTGTGTTTATAAGATTTTTTTAAAACATTGATTATGTTGTGGGTGTTTAGGTTATTTTACACTATTTTCCACTGTTACTTGAGGTAATATTCTTCACATTGTATGGATTATTTCCTCACCTATAGTTGACATCCTCTGGCATATAGGAAGACATGCATGAGGTCATGTAGATCCTCAACCTAGGGCACTATCTAGTGTACCCCATTCTAGGATGTTACAATTTTTTATCAAAGAATTTTATTTTATTTTAATATTTGATGGAAATGGTAGACCAGTGGCCTAGTGTTATTTTGGATCTTAGGATGGACCTTGTACTATTGAGTTATGAAGACCTTTTCGGTTGGAAGTCCTTGTTACTAGGGGTACTAGATTTTTATTCTTGGGTTTTTCTGTTATGGTTGATATGTTTATATATATAAAATGTATTGTTGGAGGTTGTTATTTTTTTTCTTCTGGATCTTATCCCATTATAAAAAGATGCATCATACATGCATCATGGTTGGAAGGTGGAACTCACATGAAATATGTGTGATTGTGTCTGATTGATTTCACTAATGACAGTATGTTCGGTTGTTTAAACTATCAATAACAATATATATGGAATTTTACCATATAACATATTAGTGGAATTATACTTAGTTAAACTATTGTATTTTTTCTTATGGAAGGTCATATGGATCTTGGTTTAAGAGTTCTTCAATAATGGCTATATATTCCTTTTGTGTAAGGGATGTATTGGAATGAATAGTGGGTCAATGCAGGAATTGTATTTTAGATTGTAAGAGTAATCAATGTACTACATGTGGGGTTAATTATAGTTTATAATAATTTATACAATCTCAACATCTTATTTAAGAAAATTTATCATAAAAAACTTGAACTAAATTTCTTTATAATAAAAATAATAAATTTTACTCTAAAAAATTTTAGAATTACATAAAAATACATAGAAAAAATATATATGAAAATTATAGAAACAAAGTTAACAGAGAAAAAAAAGTATACAATACATAAAAAATATATATAATATTTCCTAAGAATTATGATCATTTTAACCCTAAATTATAATGAAGTATCATAACCAAACATTATTTATCTATGACATAAACTTTTATGTGTTCTACCTTAAAATACTTGGAAGAACTTGGTCTAACTTATCATACAAAGCCCCATCTTCATATCCTTAGGATCCCTTAATCAAATAGATAAAACACACTATAGTCTCTCTATCCTTGATATCCCTCAATCATATGATCAAACAAAAAAATTACAACATACAAACTATAAATCATTTACAATGAAATCCTTACAAATGGTTCTTTAAGGAAAATCTATTAAGATTAAAAATTAATCACGCTCAGTAAAAAGATGCTTCAAAAAATTACCAGAAAATTTAGATCATGATATTGAAAAATATTTTTCTCTCATTAGGATTTGATCCTATCTATTGATGTTCTTTCAATTTTCAAGTTCTTCACTTATCGATATCATTTTCAATGTCATCAAATAAAAATATTCTTCACTTGATGAGTTTGAAATAGCCTTACTATATCAGATGATCATTATATGTAGAACAATTACAATGATTTAGGATATTCTATCTAGTATAAATATGAAATATTATTCTGATATACATTATTTTTATTTATCCAGTGATTTTAGAAAAAAAAATCTATTAGGCATTTTCTTTTTTCCATTTTATGAACTATGTCTGATGGACTCCTTCTGATGAACTCTATTTGATGGTCTGTATCTGATGGACTTTGTAAGATCCCATATAATAGACTTAGTATATGTCTATACAATGCATATTTTACAAATCTATTTGATCTACTTAGTATATATCTATCCAATATATTTTATAAATTTTTTGTTATAATATTGAATTTCTCTATCTTATAAAATTTATTCATTTCCTACAAAAAATTATAACTTTGGAAATATAAGGATTGATATTTAGGAAATATTTAATGGGTTAATTGTGATTTTCAAAAGTAAAGTTAAAAATAGGCCTTTTAACTCAACATTATATTCATAGTATGTTATCAAAATATGGGAGTGATATTCCTTAAGGATGCAATTTTGATCACTTAAGGTGTCAAAAAACTTCTATAGTGTTTTCCAATATAGATTATTAGGGAAATTTTACATAACCTAATTGGGTAGTTATGTGGATACTCATGTGAGGGTTGATTAAACGAATGTATAATGCATTAATATTGGTAATTTGGATGGTTTTAGAGGGAAATATTGGTTGGATGCATGAACCTATTATTATATTAGTGCTTTAGTAGCATGGTGGTAATATGGGTAGACTCTTATGGTTTTGGAATGATGCTCTTATGGAAGGTGATTATATGGTTATCCTTGGAAAATTTGATATGCCTCGGGCTATTAGATGAGATAAAATGTAGTGGGTAATGGTCAGTGGTTTAGTCATGTGATCCTAGGTTTCTAGGGATGTGAATTATTAGAGCATGATTTAGGTTGTGTGATCATATTATATAGGATCATGCAAACATTGGGTTTAGGAAATATTATGGTTGATAATGCGTGAGAACTAGTGAGATTATGATTGTTGGATCACTCTATAAGCGGAGGAGAGTGTCATTAGTGTGGATTTTTGGGAAATGCCTTGGTGTGTGGGGCAGGTGTGCACCTGTTACATGTGATTACTATTAGTCATGGGTTGGTGAACAGTTTTGTGTCAATTGAGGTATGACGTGTTTGAGGAAATTATAGTGGTTATGGTGGTCTATTATTTTTGGATTTTGATGGGAGATGTTACCCCATACACTGATGTTGAAATCGTGGATAGATAGCTTCAAGGTTAACAAGATAGGGGAGTTTGGATCTAGAAGAGTGACATGTTTAGGATGTTCAAACCTATTTGGGTTGTCACTCATGAATTTTTGTAAAGGAATTCATATGGTGGGGAGTATCGCATTGATCAATTTTATATAAACCTCATGTAAAAAGGGCCATGGATGTAGTGAGACCAATAGGTGTATGGTCAAGGTTTCATTGGGATTTCAGTGTATTGTAATATCTACTAATATCTAGTTCCTCGTAGAATACCAAATTAAATATAAAGAAATAGAGTCTAGGTGTTAGCATCAGGCTCATGATAGATTTGGTTCAATATAAGGGTGTTCGAGATCTAAGGTGGACTAGTTCTTAGAGTGATATCATGACAACTAGTTCTAGGTGTTAGTGATTTAGACATGGGATTATATTGGGAGTCATGTTTGGACTGTGGTGTGGGTGTTTGGGTGATCTTATAAGGTCTTTGAGTAATAGGGAATCACGATCGTGGTGTTTTGGTGGTCAGTCAGTATGGATGACAAATAATTTTGAGATATGTCAACCATAAGAGGGATGATTGGTGGGGAGAAAAAATAGTTCACAATCAGTCTCTTTTGAGAGAAGTCTTTTGGTAGGGAGCACCATAAGACTCAAGATGAATCATTTTATAATCCTTCAGTGCCTTGACATATATGAGTTTTGTTAGATTCATATTGATTCTATTGATAGTGATGAGGAGTTGTCTTAGATATTAGTTAATATAATGTTTTGGTCTTAAAAGTTGTGCAAAAGAAGCACATTCAACATTCGGAGATGAAACACTTCCTGTTGAAGATGAATTGTTAACCATGGTATGATAGGTTTAATGTCATGAAAAAATCCATGGATTCTCAAGGATGAGGATCATTATGTTGTGTTGTTTTTCATAACCCAAAAAAATTAATGGATCATTATTTCTAATAAATTTTATATTTTTGGCCCATAGTAGGGGTCAATTTTATGAATTAAAATTCTAATCAAGAATCTAGGATTTGGAATGTATTGAGAAGATGTTTTTGGATATATATATAAAGAGGCATATTTTGTTATTCGAGTTCCTGGTTGAGCATTAGATAATGTTCAGAGTAACATAGGAGATGGTTTTGTGGTTATATATAGACCATGCCATTGATATAGGCATTGCAGCATGGTGTGAGTTCTGTAAATTATAAATATTTCAAAAAGGAAGGTGGACATGGCACAATGTAAAAGGGATGTGTTGTGGTGGTGTTTGTAGGGGAATCACCACAATATATCCAAAAGGCTACATCTAGGGATGTCATTGGTGGGTGTCTTATAACATGACCCTTAAATGCTACACCATTGAAGAGGTGTGATAATTGTTGTTGTGGGAACTCTTAAAAGATATTTTTTCTCCCTACTTAGTGCTATAAAATGGTTAATATATTTCATCTCTCTTGAAAAGTAAGTGACTTAAACTACACTCATTGGAATTAAAAACAAATAGAAGGGATAAAATGAATGAAATGGAAAAATGAATTTTGGGTATTTTTTATTCTAAATGAATTTAGAAAATGAGTCAATGGAAATAAAAAATTGGTGAATGTTTTAAAAGAATAAGAGATGAAGAATGTTTCTTTATGTTTTAGAAAACAAATTATAAAAGATAAAAAAATCTAACCCAGAACTTATATTAAGTATTTATCATTATCTAAAATATTAAAAACCCTTAAATTATGATCTCTTAATTTTTCCAACCCCCAAACCCTATAGAAATTAACATGACCACAAAAATCGAATAATTCATATCCTTGGTTAACTATAGAACATAAAATCATGGAACCCTACTTTATTAATCATTCCAAAGATAACTTTATACTATATGTAAATTTAAGAAAACATTTAAACTCTATGAATTTGAATTAATTGATTCTTAGGATTAGATTAGAATCCTATAATTATAACTTATATAATTATATTTGATAATTTAATTTTACTCTCACAATTATACAAACTCGAACTCACATGTTAAGTGTTTTTTTATTATGTTCCTTAATAATTTTCTTAAGAATCATTCAATTGATACCATTTTTATGAATTAAATAAGGTTCATTGATTCAAAAAAAAATTAAGGTAGATTAATTATATCGATTATAAAGAAATCCAAAATCCATGGGTGGATTGTTCATCAAAGAGAAATTTTTTAATAAGCATGGGATTAGATTGGAAAGACTTGATCTTATCCCAAATCTTATAGTCCAACCCAAATAAGTATAATAAAATAATAATACAAATAAAAAAAATAAGAAAAATTAGAATATATTTTTTTGAAGAAAAAAAGTGTTAGAATAAGTAAGAGTAGGGAGAGATTATTACTATGAAGATCCTTTCAATAATGTTTCCTTAGTTAAATCTGAACAAAATTAAAATAGAACCAATTCTACAATTCTCTGAATCAAATAATTCTTGAACCATCCCCTCTAATGTAAAATAGTGTAGGGGGCTGGGGTTAAAAATAAAAATTGGAAAGTTGAAAAAATAAAGTCAAAAAATAATTCGGAATTTCCTAACATATCATTAAACATTAAAATGGATATTCTAGATGTTTCTACATTTGAACTAATTTTTTTTAGATTAATTCCTCTAATTCCTTCTAATTGTTGATTCCAATTTGAGCATTTAGGAAGAAATTATGGACCAAATGATGAGGTAGGGTCCAATCTTTAGAATCTTGACCATATCTGATTTTATACACTTTTCAACCTTTAAACATATTATCCAACTCAAATGATCTAAATTATAAATGTATCCAAATTTTTTAGAATAATTCCATGAAATTTTTTATTAAAGTATCACCAAATTAAATTTGAGAAAAATTACTAATGTAAAATTGAAAGGGAAAATAAGAATTTCCATGTACTTTTTGAATTTTTGTTCTCATATCATGTTTTGATAAAATAATCAATTGTAACTTAATGGGGTAGAATTAAATCATATATATTAAACAAAATATTCAATAAAATCTTTAATTATCAACTCCCCACACCTACTATTTTCCACTTATGGTAAAAATGATCTAATAAACATATCAAATTCACACAAAAATCAATAATGAGAAATTTTAAAAATATATTTTTCCAAAACAAAATATATCTTGTATAATCTATCAAAATAAATACCCTTTAATTTTCTTCTCTCACATAAAAAATTTTTCAACCATGAAAATCTATCCAAGATTCAATAACAACATACATCTCATGGATTTGTTTTCACTCTTCACTCATGAGATGTATAATCTAGAGTTATAATGAAACCATATGTATATGTTACTTACCATATTATTGAAAAGAATATAACATCTCTACCCCATAATTACAAAGATAAAAATCAATCATGAGGGATTTTTTCTAAGTATAAAATGACTTTAAGGCTTATTGTTGCTGGGAAATTATTTGAAAAGTATAATGAAGTTGAAAAGTAGTTTTAATTTTTATGTATGATACAAGATAATAAAAATATTTGTACAATGAAAATTTTCTACTTAAGATAAAAATGTTATCTATTCACTCAACAAAACTCAATGTGGCTCATGAATACTTGAAATTCTAAGGTATGATTCAACTAATTTTTATTGGTTTTTCTTTTTCTTTTATTTTTTATCCCGGCACTTGGAATAAATTTTACACTCTTACCCCTCCCATTGTTTTTTCTACTCATGAAAATAATTTTAATAGTTATAATAAGATCAAAGGTTGAAAAAATTTATTTTTACATCCCCAAGTCACAACTTGTTTTTTAATTTTTGTTTCATTTTATCATTTTCCTTATTTTATTTTTTATTTAATTTAATTTTTTTCTATAGGTTTTAATAATAAATTAAAATTAATTATAAATCATGGAATCTCCTTAAATCAAATTAAACCACCTCACATATCCTCCACAATGTGAAACATCCCTTTCCAACACAAGAAACCCATATCCCTCAAATAACCTAATAAACAACATGAAATAATACTAAGAGTAGGGTAGGAAGGAAAAAATATTCTTTTAATATGACTATTTCCTAAAAAATTTCATTCATGTAATATATGGGATAAGTAGTAATAAATTTCAGGGTGGTTCTAAGAAAAAATGGTTAAATAATATATTGTCTTAGTCATTTTTAAAGTGACTTTGATCATCCATATCTTTAATAAAATGTCATGAAAGTTCTATTAGAAAATATTGCAAAGTATATCTCAAGAAAATAGTATTATAAATAATATGAAAAAATATATAATAACTAACATGATGGGAAAAATAATTTGGTTCAATGATTAATGGTCATGGATTTCAAAAATTAGTCAAAATCATAAAGATATTTGAAAATAAAATTCTATTTATAATGTTTCCACATAAAAATCATCTAAAATAAATTATATCGCAAATAAATTCAATTTTATAAAAATAAAATTAAGATTAAAATTATAATAGACATTTTATTAAGCTCAATTTCCTAAAAACGAAGACAAAAAACACCAGAAAATGAAAACATGAAAAAATACTTAGAAAAAACTCGATATAAAATGTTATCCCCTCTTTCACACATAAACGTATTCATTTCCCCCAATGCGACCCTTTGAAATGATGTATCTATATGAAATAATGAATTTAAATTAGGGAAAATGGCATAAAAGTAATAGGATATGGGATGGATTGATGTTCTCAAGTGACGATGAGCTCATGTAGTGTGATGATGTCAACTATATCTGTGAGGAATCCTTTAATGTATTTATTCACTTATTTCCCATTGAATATAAATATCCTTATCATGGTCTGTTATGTGATATAAACTACACCATAATTAAAAACATAAGATAAAACATAAGGTTCTAACCATCTGTAATAAAACTTTCCAGGCATCAACTTTAGTCATGAACTATATAGAAGGATGTTTTTCTCCAATATGGAACACCCATTAGTGGATCATCATATCATGGGTCTATTATTTTATTTACTAATATATAATTTTGATCTCACATGATAAAAATAAAATCTCCTCATTCTCTTGAATTTGTAGCTTACTTTGATCTCCAACTTGGGCTAAACCCGTGTTTCATTTATTTTTAGCCCAAAATGCTCGATGATCTATATCTATAGGAAGATGATAAGATTTCAAGAAAAGGAATTTATATGGGTTCATGAAAATGGTATTTTTAATTTCATCCAATAAGTCCAAATTTCATCATCCAATTTAGTTCTCCAATCCATCATATTTGGTTGATAATATTTCACTAAAATATTCTTCAACACTCAATTTTAAAATTTAGCCTAGAAATTTCCC
The DNA here is from genome assembly GCA_963277665.1 of Viscum album. Lineage (NCBI taxonomy): Eukaryota > Viridiplantae > Streptophyta > Magnoliopsida > Santalales > Viscaceae > Viscum > Viscum album. The sequence continues at coordinate 1,571,427,636 of OY728127.1, forward strand.
AAGGGATGTTAAGGTGCTAATATTTTATGTGTCAAAAAAATTATGAATTAGGGAAACAAAATATTGATTGAAAATGTGTGACCCTTGATCACTAATGATCACCTTCAATACTCTAAACCTATAAAAAATAAAGCACTGAAAAAATAAACTATGACATGAGAATCAATAGTCCTGGAGTATTTATCCTCCACACATTTTCTAACATAATCAAATGTAAATAGAATATAAAATAATCCAAAATATCTATAAAATATACTGAAGATTTCAATTCCCTAAACAGAAAAAATCTCATAGAAAAATATAGGATGTTAAGGCATCTCATGTGTCTTATAAATATTTCTAATGTGTTAGAAATGTGAACATTAATTACAAAACACATGGGAATCATAGAACAAAATAAGACAATATAATCCTAAGTTTAAGACCATCCTAGATTTTTATTGAGTCCCAAATTTTCCTCCATAATAACCTGTATAGAGAAATTTTATAATAGACTCAAACTCATGGTCAGCAATTCATCTACTATTAATATGGTCTCTATAGATGGTTCAAAGGAATGGGCCACCCCATACATAATACCTAGAATCACTTTTTAATTTTTCAACTAGTTAATTATTTATTTTTGAATGTATTTTATATCTAACCAAGTGAATTAATAAATCATTATTCCTTGGATGTGAACCGACGATTACATAGATATGCTCATCGAGAAAATTATCCTGAAGTGGTACTAGTTCTAGTGTATCAAGTTATGGGATGTGAGTTTTCATGATCATGTGGTTATAAAAAAAGTTATATAAAACCTTCTTTTACTTTATCTCAATGTAGAAATCCTAAAGAATTGGTATCTAATGAATAAGTATGGGATTTACATCTATCTTGTTTAAAAAGTATCTAAAATCTATATGGTCTGATAAAACAACTACCATATAACCCAATAAGTAAGAATGAAATTTATCTGAAACAAATATGATATTGAGAAACTCATTTTTTGTTGTTTTTTAGTTTTAAAAGTAAGAATACAAAATCCTAAAATAATATTTAATCACATTTTAATTTTATTCCATCCTCTAAGATAAAGTCACCCCAACTATGAATTTTGAAGCATCGCACATAACTTCACAAGGGATCTCCCACCATGGTGGTCGTGTGATTTGTGGTGTGGTTAGATGTATCTTTATCACATTAATATAATTGATATATATAGTATTTTCCATGTGTATATCAATGATTTAATCATTAAAAAATTTATCAATTTGAGATGAATTGCATCATTTTTTGTTTTTTGGTGAATTTTTAGCTAACTTATGAAAATTACTTAATTTTGTAATTTTATATGTTTTTTATCTCTTTATTATTTTATAAATAACTTTTCCTATATATATATACAAATTAAGTAATTTATTTTATTATTTAATTATTCATGGGACTAATTGATTTAAATTGGACCATGTTCTCATTATAAATCTATGGGTTCCAAATAAATCAATCCATGTGGAAACCCTTTTAGGGAGAAAGATTTAATCACTCCTCAATAAATGAAACATAACATGGTATATATAACTAAAAATGAGATTATTCCAATTTTGAGTAAATAAGAATCAGTGGTTCATGTCTCTATAAAATTTCATATCTATATTTACCCATTATGGAAGCCTATGGGTGCATGAAAAAGGAGTAGTTAAAATGTTTATTCATCAATAAAAATATATCTTTAGTAATTATGAGATAAATTTTCATATACATATATAAAAGTGGTCTATAATTTATTTAGAATAAAGTAAACTCAGAGAAGAATAACTCATAATAATAATTCTATGGGATATTTGGGTGTTTGGTGATATAAAATCATGCAAAATTTTGAGATATATATTCTAGAGAAGGAATTTCCTCATCTTTATTTTCTATTTTCTTATTTTTGGAATAAAATATTCTTCGACATTATTCTTGGTTACCCTTCACATAGATGGGTAAAATTATCCGTGATTTGGTAAGGAGAGTTTTTATTTTTTTAAATTCTTGATGTCTTATACTTCATGGAATAATATCTCTTTATTTCTTCTGTTAAGTTGGTTTTAATTTTCTAATAGAAATTTGTATTATCAAGTATGATCGTATTGGATTTTATATTCTGTTATTTTTATTTCCTTGGTATATTATCATTATCTCCCAAAACTAAATTCTATTTTATAAACAATGTAATATAATATGACTTAGTGGTGAAGTACTCAGTGATTATTAGAACATAAGGGAGGGGTAGTGGTCACTCTTGATTATATGGGAAAAAGACCTGATAAAGTATTTCCTAATTAAATTGGGGTTATTCTCTGAATTATATCAAACAATGGAAAGAGGTTAGACCAATCCAATATTTTAGTTAAGGTTATTCACACCATCACTAGTTGAGCAAGGGAGTGAGAGTAAGCTATAGTGGAATATTACTATTATCATCTTAGTAGAAGAGTATTAGCTGACTTAAAACTAGAATATTAATGAATTTGGAAGACTGATCCTAAAATAATCGCCCTTTTTATAAATATTTCAGCCTTGTTTCATTATTTTCCTTTGTTTTCATAAAAAAAATTCAAAAACACCCCAATTTTTTCACAAATTTAATGTTAAAAACAGGATTGATATGCACCACTCTCGGAAAACAACCTTAGTTAACTAGTATAATACATTCTGACTTAGGAAGGATTTTTTTCCATAACCCAAAATAGGCACATGTCCCTCATAAAAGTAAACTCTATAACAATCGTTAAATAAAATATCAAAATCCTTTTGAAGAAATCAAGATAATGGTAGAACAATGTCACCAAAGTCACTAATTAAATTCCAATAAAACCCTAAATTTATTTGGAAATGAAAAATATCATGCACACATGTTGGGTAAGGTAATTAAAGATATTATCTTTAATGATAGTGAACATAGTATCCCAGATCTTGTGATTACTTTTTAAATTTTTACTAGATACAAGTGATTGAATCTCAATGGATTGAATAGTTTAGTAGTCTTGGAAAACTAGATACATAATTAAATATGAAATTACATTTGGAAATATAAAATACAACATAGTATTTTATTTTAAAACATCATCATTCCCTCTATAAAATCCTTTCATATTAATCATAATACGCTTATTGTGATCCTAGGGAAATGAAATATAAGAATGTAGAGAGCTCAGATGCTCGGTAAGGGTATGTGTACAATGGAATATAACATGGATTAAGTAAGGCATAAATAATATGGCAGGAATAAATGATGACCAAATAATTCCATATAAAAAATCACATGATCTTGAAACTTATCCATGGATATTATAACTACTGAAATAATAATTTTGGAAGTAATAAATGATTTCATAATGATGGAATGCATAATTTCAGAAATTTTAAACATAGCATTGAGGCCTCATTCTATGATATCTATATAAATAGATAATTTCATGGTCCAATACCCAAATTATTTTGTCTCATGATCCCTATTGATTCATTAAGGGGCTATGTAATTTTAGGCCCCATTTATCTCTTAATATGTCCAATGAATTCATCATATGAATAAAAAATATAACTTAATCAACATTCCATAAAAATAAATAATTATCTGTATTGGAAGAAATATCATATTAAATGTCAATACTTTCACTTATAAAAATAATCATAAACTATCCATAAATTTCTTTTGATGGTATCATTAGATTATATCCTTAGTAAATAATAATATTCAATAAAGTATGTTGACATAGATAAAAATACATTAAAAATGTCATTGGAAAATATTTTGAGAAAGATACCCTTTCACTTTGATATCACATATTTCAATTCTAAAAATTTCCCAAATATTAATGGAATTATTTTATTTGAATGGAAAATTTTAATCTTTTAAATTAATCTTCAAATAATTGGGTGGTAATTATTTCAATAATTTTTTTATGTCGTTTACATTAAAAAATAATCCTTTAAATGTTTTGATAAAAAATAAAAGTACCTCATTCAAAAAAAAAGAAATAATATTCTTTTAAAACCATTTTTTTAAAATTAAAAAATGGTAAAAATTTCTTAAATAAATTATTAGAGAATATAAAAATCATTATTTAAACATTTTATGTAAAATATATACGTGGAAGAAAATGATTCACTACTGAGTAGAAAAATAAAGTTGATTTTTCGTAAAAACATTATTTCATTATATTGAGTAACTAAGAGAGTAAAATGAAAGGAAAACATGTAATTGTTAGGAAAACTCATAGGAGAATAAAATTTATTGGGTTTAAGATATAAAGATCAAATAATTCTACCAATATATAATTAATTATAAATAATCTAGAATAATGATGGAATTATGAAATAAACCCTTACCTCAAGTCTGAATTCCTTTATATGTGTTAAAAAATCCAAAATAATAAATATATATTTATTATAAATATATTCAATAATAATAAACATATATATATTATCATTTATGGTTTACTTATAACCTTTTATAACTAGTTTATTAGCAAATATTTATTTAAATTACTATTTCAGGGGATAATTGCTTCATTTTTCATGTATGTTTTGGATTGGTAGTTTCGGTTCTTATAATTTGATCAAGGTTCCCTCATATAAAAAATATCAATAATTATATATATATATATAATATATGTTAATTATATATAAATTTATAATCATCCATAAAAATAGAAATATAAAAACAAATTACACTGTTCTTGGAGACGGTGGGTCATACCTACTCATGAATGTTGTCTTCATTTTTTGATGTATGGAAGAAAATAAAGGTAAAAAATAATTATTTTTTCATATATATCATATATATATATATATATATTAAATATATAATTATTACCATCCATGAAAAGTTTAAATGAAAAAATAATTGCATTGCTTTGTGGTGGTGGTAGTCTACACGTATGCACGAGCGACATTATCATTTGTCAACTAATTGGATATTAAGAATGAATATTTGGTATTATAATTACAAAATAATAATAATTAATAAATATAATATACAAACATTAAACCCATTATAACAACCTTCTATAAAATATTGTGATCAAAAATGAATTGTATCTCTACATGGAGGCGGTTGTCCACACGTACGCATGAGTATTACATTCACTTCCCATTTAATGGAAAAGGAGGATAATGGTTGTTTAATAATCATAGTAAAATTTGAGTATATTTATTATGATTAATTTACTATTTTATTATAAATAACTTATATTTAGAGGATTTAAAATAATAAGTAAAAAAAGAAAGTGATCAGTTATGGCTATTACCACTTCCTTGAAAGAACTCCTATAGATCTCCTCTTATGGACCCTATGGTTGGAATTTTGGGACGAAAATCCCTCTATAATGAAAATAGATATTTTTTGGAGGTATTTTTCATGTTTGTTCTATATAAATGGACCAAAAGGTGTGAATAAGTGTGGTGAGGAGGTTCACTTTTATAATTGAGATGATCAGAACACTTGTAATTTCTCAAAGTTTTAAAATATTATTAAGTAAATATCTTATAAAAATGAATAAAAAATGACTCATATTTGAATTCTATAAGTTTAATTTTAACATAAAACCAACCAATAGGGTTTATGAAAAATTTTAGTTCATTTTAACCATTAAATTGTTTAATTAACCCTCAGTAAACTTTTTTTAACCTTAACCATGGTGATTTTTTTTGACAGTTATTACTATTCATTAAGAATAAAAATGAAAGTGGTATAATTAAAAAAAATCATGATTATTCCAAATATGGAATCCATTTTATCAAATTAAATTAAATTAATTGAAATAATTTAATTTAAAATTAAAAAATTCCAAACGTGATGAAAAGAAGTTTCCTAGAAAAATATTTTCTTATGTATAAAAAGTTTTTTATGAAAAATTCTATCATAAAATTAATTATAATGAACTTAATTAGATTATTAATAATATAAATGAACTAATTTTAATTTTAAAACAATTTTTTACATAATTTATCCATTTAAATGTTCTAAATGAAAATGAAGATTTCAATAAAAATCATCATTTTTTACTATATATCGAAAAATCAATATTTTTAGAAAATTATAAAAAATTAACTCTAAGATAATATTGATATGATTATTTAAAAAAATAATTTCCTTTTTCAAATAAAGTTTTCAAAATTTTAAGATAATAGTTATATTATTTTATAAAAAAATCAATAAAACCATTTTGAGGAAAATATATTTTAAAAGAATATAATGACTTAAAAAATTGAGTCCTTGTTTATCAATATATTTTTAGTATATAAATCCTTTATATATTTTATTAAAATTGTGTTTATTACTATTATTATCACTAATTAAATGACTAGAATATAATGGTATACTATATTATAGTTTATTTAGAATTGAAGATGCATGTATCAGAAGCTATCGAAGAAATTAAATATATTTAAAGATAAATATATCATAAAATATCAAGGTGTAACATTGTCTACTTTGGACCTCTACACATCAAAACAATTACTAGAAACTATATTCCCTAGAGAAATTTCTTTCTCTATATGGGAGATTAAAATAATATTTTCTATTCGATTCATTTAGTTTTCTGTAATCTATAAATACTCAGAAATTATTTTTCACCCTTATCAGTACTAAATCCTCAGTCTCATTTTTTACAACACTAAATTTGGATTTCTTTAGAAAAACTTGAATAAGGATAACTTATGGATAATTATATATAGGATAAATAATACCTACCTCGAGTAATTTTTCCTCTTCATTCTTGAAAACTTAAAATACTTTTTGAGTATGCGTTCTTTGTGTTTGTCTAACTGGTTTATCTTTATCCTCCAAATTAAACCTATGTTAGAAAATATAAGGGATAATACATCGTATTTTGTATAGGCTCAACCCAAAATCCTAGATTTTCTCCCTCAAAAGATCTTACAGCTTTACCTATTTTTCATGAATTATATTTTTGGAAACAATATTAGAAAATTTCTCACTACTCAACAAGTAAGAGTATTTTAGTTTTAGTGAAAATTTATTGAGTTCTAATGTGGGTGGGTGTGGTATGGATGGAATAATAAAAGAAACTAAAATATTTTCAGAAAAAACATCAGTATTATAATATTAACCATAAAATTTAGATAATAATACACTAAACCAATTATTAGACTAAAAAACCATGTCATAATTGTAAATAATATGCTCTAAATAATAATGAGAATCTACATCAATTTCAAATCCAATTGAGGTGTGCTCATGAATGTTAGCTTTGTAAATACTATGACATCAAACTAGAACCAATTTTCATAATCTCATTATATATAGAAAAATAAATATCTAATGGATTTTTATAAGATGGTTCAAAATGGTAGAAAACAAAATAATAATAGTCCTCTAAGGGTTACTTCATGTAATCCATAGTATTAAATCTCGAAAATTCATATATAAACTCAATGAAAATCATACCCTCTTGTAAATTTTTTGATTTTTTTTGTAATTTATAAGGAAATTCATAACTAATATAATTGTATCATCATATTATACATGATTACCCTCCATATTAAGTATATATAAATCAGTATGAATAATCATGACTATTACTTGAACAAGTATATCATTAAGTACCCATATTGGATATGTTCTAGCTCTATCATCAAAATATATCACCACACTTGTTATCTTCAACTCACCAATCTATAAAGATGAGAAAATAGGTTGATTTATAACATTAATATAGTCACTAAAATTACAAAAATATTTAGAGAAATGTGACTCCCCTATGGTTCACAGTATGGTGAATGTATTGGGGTACAAATTATCATTGAACAAAATGATTTGGATTGTACTTTGTAATGGTTATTATGGGCCCTGAAGTACTTTCACATTGTATAAATCTCTATATTGGGTATGAAGAGTGAAAATATATTTTTCCCATGATTTATCTATTCATTTACATTAACTCCTCTTCAGTTGGTACATAGTTATATTAGGAATTTACCATACCTTGGGATTCTTTTAATGGTATCAAGAAGTGGATTATTGATCTCAACTTTCTTGAATGTGTCTAGAACATCTTTCTCCATTACTTTATCTACCAATTTCTTGGTTTGTACAACCCTATTATGAAATATAAGAGGTTTAGAAGGTACCACATCAGTCATTTTATTCCTTTTGTCTTTCTACATTGGTTTATCATCGATCAATCTTAAATAGGGATGATCCAAAGTTGAGGTGAGTCCCGGTGGAAAAAAATGGGTAGATGTCTTAGCATTTTTCTTCTAAATTCTCAATGTTATGGAACTAACATTCTACTAAGTATTTATGGTAGTTTGGGAAGATAGATTTATAGAGTTATTAAAAACTCTTTGATTGAAGGTTGTGGTAATATAAATCATTTTTCATTTCATCTCCCTCAGTTATATTCCAAAACTCTCCAACTCATTCTATTGACTAAGAATAACTTAATTTAAAATATTATCAGTTTTAGAGTCTAAATTTTCTTGGTAAAACACTTGTTTTTTTCTTGGTGATTCTTGGGTATCAAATCTATTTTGGGGTTGTTGAAATCCCTTTTGGTAAGGCAGTTTCTACGAAAAGTTTTGTTAAAATAGAGGTACTCTTTTTTGGAATATACCATACCTAAGCCCTAGATGATACTTCAAAACTATACTATATAATGGAGATAATGGTTCATAAATGGGTTTAGGTGGTGGTTTTTTATTATGATATGGTCTCACTAAGAAAATTTTAACATTGCCTTCAGTTTATTAGAGTTGTGGGAATGAATCGGTCAGGTTATTAGGTGATTCAAAAATTCATAAATACCTTTCTAGAGTGGGTTGTGTTATATTTTGGGATATGTTAATATACCACACAATAGTAGTCAACTCAACTAAATTTTTATTAAACAAAATATTATCCACAGTTGGAGAACATGCATGATGTACACCTATTTGTTCTGGAGTTCTATGATCACCAAATTGTTGGGATTTATGCATCATTTTATCAGTAAGTGCTTGAGTTACTACTAGAGTTTCATCAACCATTTCTCTACCTATTGTTTCACCCACTAGGCTCCTATTAATTAGTTTTATTTGTATATATAAGTAATTTATTAAGATTTTTTCACTAATTTGGTTATGTGGGTAGTTTTGACACAACTTATTGAATCACACCTAGTACTCATACATTGACACTCAATATACTTACTTGATGCTTGAGAACTATTTTGAATTGATTTTTTCCTTATAATTGGAAATATTCTTAATGAGAAAACTCTTTTTAATTCGTTCTAATTTTTTACATCTTCAGGTTTTAAATAATCAATCCTATCTTTCACTTCTCCTTCAAGAGATAATGGTAATGGACATTATTTAATTTCTACTTTAGATAAATTTATTTTTTTTATTGAACAAACTATATATAATTATTTTAAGTTCTTATTTGGATCCTAACTAGAGAGCGCATGAAATTTTGGAATAAGTAATATTAACACAAATTTAGGTTTAAAACCTAATTCAATATTTGGGTATGTAATGCATGTTGGTTGATAGTTAATATTAGATGTATCCAATTCTCTAATTTTTTATTTAAGTTAATAGTTATTATTATGTTCCATTATTACAGATTCATTGTATGATTTAGAAGTGATACTAGTTTTAGTGATCGTTGAATGATGAATTCCCTAAAATTGATGAATGATGACATTTCCCATATATTGAAATTTTCAAATTCATGCTTGATTTAAACTTTCAACCTTAGGGTGTAGATTAAAAATAATGCTATGATGGTATCATGTCATTAATGAAGGATAAACAAAATGAAATATAAAACATTTACCATGATATCATTAAAATAAGTTCAATTAATGGTCTCAAGATAAAAATTTACATAAAAAATAAATGTGGATAATGATAAGAAAGTAAAAAAATGTAAAAAAAGAAAAAAATACCAAAAAATAATTGGATAAATCACTAGCCTCCCCAAAAACAAAATCATTTTTTCTAATCATTTTTTTGGGTTCTCCCAAAATATTATTTTATTTTACTAAGTGTAGAATGATTTATAACATAGGTCATCTCTCTTGAGGTGGAAGTGAATTAAACTAAACTTTTTGGAATTAAGAAGAGAATAAAATTGAAAAAAATGAAGGGTAAAATATAATTTTAGGTATTTTTTTAATGTCAAAGAATCAATATAATAAGTTAATGAAAACAAAAAATGTTGATGGTGTGAAATAAAATTAGGAAGTAAAGAAGACTTCTTTTCATTTCATAATATTCAGTTCATAAAAGTGAAACTAATATTACCAACTGATTCAATTAACTGTTTATCATTATCTAAAATATTAAAATCAGTTAAATTATGATTTCCTAATTTCAACAACCCAGAACCCTATAGATATTAACACGACTATAAAATTTAAAGTTTTTGAACACTTAGTTAACTATAGAACATCAAATTGTGTCACCCAACATTATAATCATTCAAAATATAACTTTACAATCTATGTCCAATTATGAAAATATTTATACTATACGAATATGAATTAATTAATTATTAGGATTATATTTGAACTCTATAATTATATAACAGATGATTAGATTTAATAATTTTAGTTAACTCTTGGGATTCACACAAATGCGGTCGTGTGTGTTTCATATTTTATGATTGAATTTTTTTTAGATATTTCTTAAGAATAATTTAATTGATCATATTTTTATGAATTAAATTATGTTAATTTATTCATAATAATTAATTTAATTTAGTGTAAGTATATCGATTATAAAGAAATTACACTTCCATGGGTGGACAAGTCACTGAAGATACGTTTTTCATGAGCATGTGATTATATGGGAAAATCATGATCTCATATCAAATCTTATATTCCAACCTATATAATTAAATGAAAATAAAAATTCAAATAAATGAAACAAATAAGAGAAATGGGAAGATATTTTTTTAATCATAAAATAATTAGAATATGGAAGATAAGGAAGATATCATTATTAGGATGCCCTATCCATGAGTGATTCATTTATTAAATGGTGAAGAAAATTAAAATGGCACCAATTCTCCCAATCACTTAGTGCATGGACCATCCCATCCAATGTCCAATAATACCATCTTATATAGTAAAGGGGAGACTAGTGTGAATGATTATAGATAGGACAGTTGAAAAATCATGTCGAATAAAAATCCTGAATTTCATGTCATGTATTTGACCATTAAAAGGACTGATCTAAAGTTATCTACTGGTGAATTAATTTCTCAATATTGAGTCCTTGAATTCTTGTAAAAACTTTATGCCGATCACGGTTGGAAAATTTATGGGCAAAATGGTGAGGTTAGAACCAATTACTCGAATCCATACCATCTCTGACATAATGGCCACTTTTCTCCCTTAAAACCTGGTATCTATTATGAATGATAAAAGTAGGAAATGTAGAACAATTAGTTTGAAATATATCAATTAAAATTAAAAATAAAATATAACACAAATATAATTTTATAACAAAAATACTAAAGTGTAATTGAGAAGGAAAAACTTTAATTTCCATTCAAATTTCAAATTCATATTATAATTAAAAAATTTGATAAAAACATAAATTAAAACTCAATGTGAGAGAATTATATCACTTATTATAAATATGATGTATAATAATATCAATTTTTACCAAGGTTTTTGGAATTTTCCCATTTTCCCCTTTGTGGGATATTGTATTAGAACTCATGTACTATGCTATAGTGTGGTCTTGGTGAGTGAGCACCATACCGCAGCCCAAAGAGAATGCTCTATGGAGGGTTCTTAATAGGTAAGGCCTCAAGATTCACCGAAATATGGTATGTGTCATATATATCTACTCTACATTTCATTTAGTAGTTTATCAATGGAATTTTCATCACAACCTTGTGTGTTGCGCTTCAACCTTCCCTTGGAAAGGGTGATGCACCAAAATTCCAGGACCCCACCCCACAATATACCCCTTTATTTTTGTCCTTATTAGGGAAATATGGTAATTTAACAGTCATACCCCTTTAATTTTTTATGGGAGAGTGACTTGGGAGGGGTTATTTTTAATTTCCTTCTCCCCCTTTTTCTCACCATTCTTGTGAGGGGAAATTTTGGTGATGATCTGGTAGCAATTCCAAGAATGTTCTTACATTTCATCCTTTATTTTTTCTTATCATTACATCCCTCTGATTATAATGAAATTCCATTTTGGTTTTATTGACTATATCCATGGGATCATGTTTGAAATCATCCATAATTATGGGACTTTTAAGTTTAATGGATATATATGGTCTCAGGAGTATGGACACATAGAGTGTCCTATGATTTCAATCATTTGATGATGCTCAATGGGTTTTTTAATGATTATTCATCTTGGTTTATATTAAATAATTAATTATAAATTATTATAATTAATTATTTATGTCATATATTTTTATATCGGATCTTAGGTGGTTGTACAGGCTTGGACGAGGCATGGGTATGCTTGTACAAGGTGGTGTAGAGCTCAGTGAGGATGGTAACTCTGTTTTGAAGGTAGGTGGCCCCTAAATTACAGTTTTATATGTCAATTTATCTCTATGTATCCATGACTATATATTATATGGGGTTTAGGTTGGATAGTTTGGAATTGATCATGCCATAAACAAATATTTAGGATGGTGTTGGGCCTTATATGCTTAGAATAATGGATTTTAGCACTTTAGGTAAATGGGATCACCTGATATCTATGTTTCCAATGGGAAAATTTGTTAGTCCATTATTGTAAGGGATTAGTTTTGGTCTCGAGTTCATGATAAGATATTCTACATACTAGGTGAGGAACCTAGGCTAGTGGGTAGGGATAAGGGTCTTAAGGAAAAAATGTATGGGAGAGACAGTTAAAAATATTATTATTGACTAATAAATACCTCTTTTGGTTATAGGAGTGTCTTGGAATTCATTAAGAGTAAGATGAGTCCAATGTGACTGTATGTGTTAGGTGGATAGGTATTTTCTCTAGGATTTTATCTTAGAGATATCCCTTAGGAAATGTGAGGTGAGACCCGAGTTTGGGTTTATGGTGTAGTAGGATGACTTTTTATGAGTTTACAAGGGGTAATAACGGAGCTAGATTAGATTATTCCCCATATATTGTGGCTTGGGTTAGGTATATCCTATAATATTTGAGGTCACTATGGGGTGATGGATGTGATTTGATGTTAATGATTGGAGATGAGGGGTTATTTCTTTAGTAAATAGTACCCTACAGGTGATGTGGTGAGTTGTGTGATGGGATACTAGCCCAGTTTGATATTACATGAGTGTGATTATTGTGACCTTCTCCCTGAGTGAGAGGTGTGGGATATATGGATTAGAACCAAACCGAAGTGATAGGGTAGTTGTTGGTATGTATGGCCTTACCTAGAGTGGGAGATTATTGTATGAGACCACCCTGAGTGAGAGTGTACCAGACCACAATGCATGTGATTCCTTATCTTTAGTGAGTGGGTATTTTTCAAGTTGTAACCCTATCATGAGTAAGAATGTAGTCATTGTGATGTGTGACCCCCCCTGTGAGTGAGGGGTTCTTAGTCATGATGTGATGTGATGTGATTTATGGATGGTAGACTTGAACTTCAAAGAAAATGTAGGGTTTAGGATATTTATGACCTCACCTTGAGTGAGAACGAGTTGGAAGGACTTCCTTGATTGAGAAAACAAGTGTAAGACTTGGATCTGGTACCTTACCCTATACCTTTGGGTAGCTGTCAGGATTTAGTGGATACCCTACCCCAAGATTGGATATAGTCTCGAATATGAGTTTGGTAGCATATGAGGATGATAGTATTCTAACATGGAATTAAATCAGGTAAGGTAGGAAATTTTAGTGTCATGTTTACCACACAATGTCCTAATAAGAATTTCTACCTCATCTAGTGTTGTTGTGTCCTAGTTAGCACACTTCAACCAGATAAAAATTTTATTTTATGTATTTCCATTCCGTATTCATATGATGATTTATTCTAGATATGATTGGTGAAACCCTAAAGTGTTATATACTCTCACCTTATGTAATAATAATAAAGTGCTTGAAAACCTTATCTTTTCTATCATTTTTAGCATAGGAACTGAAGTTGATCCAGTTGGAGAAGCTCGAGGGTGTCAAGAGACTACAAGTTTAGAGTGGATCGGGGATGTCAATAGGGTTGGTGTGTGTATTTTTTGTATTTTATTTATTTTTTATGTGATCTGACCACTAGGATATCAGTTGTGTTGTATAACTATCCTTCATCAAGATACGTTTTATTATAGATTTATGTTTATTTAATTATACATATTCTTATTATTATGGGGATATTTTAGTAATTTTCCACTGTTTTTTCACATTAATTTCGGTGCTTAGTCTCCCCATTATATGGATTAATCCCTTGCTTCTAGTTGGAAGCCTCTAATTTATAGGAAGGCATGCATGAGTTCATGTAGATCCCCATCCTAGGGAACTATTAAATTAGCCCTAATATCAGGGCATTAAAACCTATATAAAAAATATCACACGTCATAGATTATTCTATTCTTATGATTCAAATATTTAAAATACATTTTTGTAAGATCTTTGTCTAAAATTAGTTCTGATGTTACAGTATCTTCAACATAACCATGAAATAGCACTTAACATAGTGTTTTGAATCCTACATAACATCACGATATTCTAAAAAATATGTCAATCCATGAAATATAGCCCTGAACATCCTTCCTAGATAATATGTTTCCCTTATTTTATATCATATTCTAAAACTCAACATTACATTTCCATTAACCTAGTCCTCGATTTCATACTTATAATATCTTCCCTTATAACATTGTTTTGACCTTCACAAAATAAGACATCAAAAATGAGTAAAAATATGGCACCATAACATAGAATTTATTACACTGACTACATATCTTGTATTTCTCCTCATGATACTATTGGAAACATTGTATCCTTATGATCTATCTTGATAGTTTCTTCTCTTGATTTCATAATTTGAATTTTCTATGAAGCTATAATTCCATATATATATATATATACATATAATAACATAGATTTATATGTTCACATTAGGAGTTTTCATTCATAGAAATGATCCATGGTCTCTAAAATCATATATCTCATTAATAACTTAAACATATCATATTCTAATATATGATTATTTTATTCATATGTATCCCTAATTTTTGGCTTATTCTCAAGTGGGTATCAAATCACACCCAACTTATGTTACATGAGATGGAAATTCTCCTCACATAGTGATCAAATTAATTCATATATAGCATCAAACCCACAATATTCTATTCTGATGTGAGATCACTTACAATTGGTCTTCTCTTAATTTTTCTCTTCCAAACTAATTCTTCTACATCAATAACTTTAAAAAATTCATTTATAGGGATCACTAAACATACAAGATCTCTCCTTATGTATATTTATATCTTCATATAGATATCTCATGTAGCCTCAAATCACATCTGACTGATCTTAATCATACATGATCTATCATTCCTTAATATAAAAAAATGATTATATCTTCAAAAGTAAAATTTTAAGTGAATATATAAACCATAGAATAAACAATATAAATAAAATTAATTAATTAATTAATCATACATAATAAAAAAATAAAACTAATAAATGAGAGAGTTAAATAATTATCAAAAACCATAAAATAGAGAATGTAACAAAAAAAAGAGAGAGACAAAGACCCACTCAACAAACCTATTGCATCAGATTAAAACAAAAAATGAAACCTACTATGTAAGAATGAATGGCTAGAAAAAACAGTGCGCATCAAGTGAAATTGAGTGATTGCGTTAGGATAAACCTAGTTATCTTGTCATGTGAAACCCAACAATCATTTTTAGTTAAACATAGTGATCGTGTTATATGAAAAATAGTTATCATGAAAAGTTAACCTACTCATGCACCAGAATGAAATATTCTCATGTTGATTTAGAATAACATATTCCACATATGGTGAGATAGTGGGTAAAGGCTACTTGTATGATTAATTGACTAGAAATGTGTGAGTGAAACAATGAAACCTAATGTATAAATCAAAGGAACCTCATGTAAGATTAAATAAAATAGTGACTACATCACATAGGATTCAATCAAAATGGTTATAATAAAAAAATGAAACCAGGGTAAGATAACATGGAATATTATGAACATGTGAAGCATGAAAATAAAAATAGTTATTTAACAAGTAAATAACTTCATTTTTCAAGCAAATAAATAATTATAAATTCAAAAAATATATAATATTTACAAACAAAATTAGGTTCTATGTTATTTAACCTAATGTTATTCAAGAGGAACCATATTTAGAATAAGTAAACAAAGCCTAAATATGGACAAATCCATAGCCTTAGTCAAACTATCATCTAGGTTATAGTCAATGTGTATCATATAGACACACATTATTCAACTTTTAATAAATTATATAATAAAATTAATCCTATTTTATATGTTCTTATACCTATCATGGAAAACAATGTTCTTAGAAAAATGTAATGTAGATTTAGGATTTGAGTATATAGTAATACTATAACAACATAAATTAAACATAGAAATCAAACATTTGTACTAATTAGCTTCCTTAATTGATTATATCAACAAAATATGCTCAACCCCAGTGGTTTAGAGAGCCACAACCAATTTCATTTTCCATTTCTAGGATATGGGACCCCCACATGCAGTAAGCATATAACTAGTTATAAATTTACTATTGCTAATATTTCTATCATTGTCCGAATCCACATATATAGTTACAAGCTCATTAGGATTAATATTTCAAAAATAAAAGGAAGATAATGAAGGATTATAACAAATGTATATTAAAATCCACTTAAGTTCAATCTAGTATGGATTACCCTAATCTCCCAAGAACTTTCTTAAAGTACAAATAGATAAAGAAACATCTAGTCTAGTATAAATCATAGCATACATTTTTCTATGCACTAAATTATCATAAGGAATTATAATCTTTTATTCAATATCATCAGTATCAGTATCTAAATGAGAAAGTTATAGTTTAAAATAATGATAAAAAAGGACACTAATATGTATTAAATAATAAATGAAATATATTTTATGCACTTTATTAATGTACTCATGGTGAAAAACAAAAATAAATTTATGTTTTGTTTTACAAATTTTTTTCATAAATTAATCATCTTTTCATAACCTGGATAATTCATTTCAAATAAAATTTTCAATTTCATTTTTACAACATTGATGAATATCATGTTACTATAAATAATAATCATTTCATCAACCTAAAGTAGTAAGTGGAGCATTCAATTTGAATATATTTTAAATACACACATGAATAAAACATACTTGTACTGTATTTATTATGCAGAATAAAAGAATAAAAGTTCTTATACCAGTACTTAGAGGCCTAATTTATATGATATAAATCCATATTAAGTGAATATACCTGATTAGACTTGAATTAATAGAAGAAAAAAAGGTCTCCTCATGTAAATATTTTTATCAAAAAAATTATCCAAGAATGTGGTTTTAACATATAATTTTTTAATAAAAATGTTATAGAAAGTAGGAAAATCCAACAGTAGTTTAATGGGAGAATGTTTTCTTATATTATAGAAATATTTAGTATAATAAATCCATTCTCTTTAAATAAATCCATTGGTAAAAAAATTGGACTTATATTTTATTTTATCACCTCTAGTGTTATATTCCTTCATTTTCACAATCCATTTATAGTCTATAATCATGGAATTTTGTGGATTATTCATAATAGACTAGGTTTGGTTCTTCTCAAGGGAATGTGACTCATCATTCATAGAAATGATCCAAATCTTGGAATCGCTAATATTAGTATCATGTTTATATGTTTTAAGTCCCTTTACTAATATATTGGGTAATATAAAATGAAAAGGAAGTAACATAAGTATGGTTATACCTATAAATAGGTATGATCACCCTCCAAGAATGATCCATGGTAATCCTATAATCTTTAATATCATAAGGAGGTTCAATGTCTGAAGTAAAATCATAATAAAACTCAAAATGATTATTAGGTTTACGAATTGGTTGAGGAGTCTCTAATATCAACATCCCAAGTCTTGGGTGTATCAGCATTAGCCTAAGTTAAAGGTTTCTTCATTGGATACAAAGAATCATGGAAACTAACATCCCAAATTATAAAACTTTTTTTTTGAATTCCTACTAGATTTCAGTTTACATGGTTTGGTATCATGAAATGATACAAGTTAACATATATAGACATAGATATAGAATGACTATCCCTACAATAACTATGATTCATTCCATTATTTCTCCCTTTACATTTATTTTTACTTATAAATTCATATCAAACCTTCATTGTATGACTCTCTAATTTGGGATTAACCTTATGTTTACCATGAAATTCTCTTGAAATAAAAGTATATTAAACTTCCACTAAAGATAATGAATAGCTACCATACGTCATATCATCAATAAAATTATCATTATAACTATCAAGGGAGGTAAATAGAATTAAATCTGGGTCATAATCATTAACTGTAACATTAATATTATTAATTTATCATATAATATTTCTTAATTCATCAATATGTGTTTAGATTAGTATCCTATGAGGCATCTTTAAATTATACAATTTTTGTTTCTTATAAATATTCTCAACTAAATAAGTAGTCATATAAAATTTCTTAGTCTTAGAATATATATCATCAATATAGGATTCATAAGAAACATATTGAGGAATCTTATTAGCCAATGATAGCATAATTGAGTTATATGATTTCATTAGAATTTTAAAAGAGACATATATGTAGGTGGTAATAGTATGTCCACTAGGAAATTGACTAACAACAAGCTTCATGGACCTATGAATCATATCATAAATTACATGTTTGAATAGAAGCATGTGAATCTTTATTTGTAAAATATTTAAATCGTTCTACATATTTAAATTATAGATTTCATACTGTGAAGATTTCATTGAAAATTTTGGGATGTTCTGATGCCAATAATTGTAAAAAATATTAATTATGCACCCTTATGAAATAATTTATGAATAATTCACTTATAATATGGTTTCTTTTAGGTCAAGATAACATATATTAGAAGTAAAAAATTTCCCAAAATTGATCCATTTGATGTCTCAAGAAATTCACAATAAGGTCCCAGCCATTAAAATTACTTAATATTAATTTAAGTCAATAATTTGACTTTAATTCAGATCAAGGATCTTTACAGGTTTATAGATTTGGATAATTAGTCCATAACTCATACATGACAAATCAAATATTATAAATATACACTTCTACCCACTATCCATTTTTTCCTAAAGAAATTTTTTTTAAACATGGTTTCGCTTCATTTTTAAACTTTATAATTTTTCCTTAATCCCATCCTTGAATCCATACTTCTTTAAATCTTGTGAAAAATATTTCAAAACTTGGAATGAGAATAAAAATCTCAGTAATGGATACAAAATGAAGTAAAATTTCTAGTCTTATGAAAACATGTAAACCATGAATACTTCATCATAAATTAATACTTTTCACCTTTAAGAAATAGAAAATACACTTTACTAAATATAATATCATTACTTACCATTTTTGTAATCAAAATATTACCTTAAAACCCATAAAAATAAACATATAATATATAAAGGTAACTTGGTATATAATCATACTTAAATGGAATAACCATACGGTTGACTTCCACATATATCACTCTTACAAATGGAATAACGATACGGCCGACTTCCATACCCAATGAATTGGAGGTTATAAAATAGCCACCCATCCTTGGTTTATCACATAACCACCCATATTTGGTTTATCATGTTACCCCTATCAAATTTCCAAGTACCATGATATAATCATAACACATACAAGATTGTAATTATAAACATTTTACTCATAAAATCTCATTTTCAATCACAAGAAATAATTTCAAGATATTGAAATAATAAAAACATTTTTAAAACCATTTCCAATACTAAAATACATAGAAAAGGATTTATTTATACACCTTATAAAATTAGGCGTCGTATAACATCTAAATATGCCTCAATAAAAGGAGATTGAGACGAAGTCCCTTACCCTGAGTCTGAATCATCTCGTACATTCTTTATATTCCTGAATAATAAACTTATGTTAATTTATAATTTTTTAGAACCTTTTTAATGTTAATTATTCCTTTTTTATAACTTATTACTATGATATAACAACTACATAATCATTTAAGTTCACATCGGACATTTTGTTGATATTCGGTAATTGAGTCAAAAATGAACTTGGTACGATTTAAAAAATCCATGTGGTCCTAATTCCTTCATATCTAGAATAATATTCATGAAATTATTATAATTTTTATACATAAATTATACCTTTAAATTAAACCAAGACATGTGGTTAAGAAAAATGAACAATGTTATAATCATGGAGACGGTAAGTCGTATGTACGTATGAGTGGCATTTTCAATTTTTCATTGATCCTTATGGAAAGAAGTGAAGTATTATTTTATCTTTATAGAATTATCATAACATAATTAATATCATATTAAACATTTAAATATAATTATATATGTCATAAAATTTATATAATGAATAAAAACGAGTCACATCACTTTGTGGAGGTGATAGTTCGCACGTACGCACGGACGACGTTATCATTTTTATGCACATGGAAATTAAGAACGTGATTGATATATTATTATTTTATAATTATTAATATGTAGTTAATATCACATATTTTCATTAATTTCATTATTATAACCAGTGATGAGAGATGGTTATGAAAAACAA
The DNA here is from genome assembly GCA_963277665.1 of Viscum album. Taxonomy (NCBI): domain Eukaryota; kingdom Viridiplantae; phylum Streptophyta; class Magnoliopsida; order Santalales; family Viscaceae; genus Viscum; species Viscum album. The sequence continues at coordinate 1,571,448,440 of OY728127.1, forward strand.
ATTAGATCAGTTTGTAGTGTTGATAGTTCACATATACGCACGAACGATTAATTACTTTCCCATTTAATGGAAGTGGAAATGGATTTAGGTGATGATATTATCATGATAACATCTCAGTATATTTAGGATAATTTAGTTATTATTTCATATAGGAAGAATTAAATATGAAATATGTGGAAGAAGAAGAAAATAGAAATACTTAATGAAAATGATACCTCTTATTTGGTTGATCACCTATGAAGAACACCTTAACACCTATAAGGAAGGTGTTATACCTAACATAAGGATTCGATAATGTGGGTATGGATTGTATGAAGGGTTTTGGGTAGATATTGTTAAAACCAAAAGGTTTTGGAAGTGTTATTAAAAGATATGAATGGGTGTATTTTTATAGGAGATGTGAGTGGCACCCTTGGAAACTCTGAAAATATTAAATTGATATAAATTATTTTTTAATTACATATGACTTGAACTTGAGTTATGTGTAATATAATATTATTATGGTTCTAAATCCTCTCATAAAATAATTTTTATAATATTATTAATTTTATTTTAAACATTATCTTCTCAATTTACCCTTAATTAATCTATTTTAATTTTATTTGTGTTAACAACATTTTCAATATTAATAGGCTATAAATTCTACTTATATGGAGTCAATTTCCCATTAATGGACACTTTATGAACATTATAACATTATCATATTAACTATTTAATTTTAAAATATTTTTATGATTTTTATATAATTTAATAAAATATTATTTTTATAAAATATCAATAGTGTCAATTTTGACACTATTCAATTCAGTGAATTTAAATAAAATCCAGACAAAGAGATAACTTAGAAAAAACCATTTATTAGACTTATAATATGTCATAGTCTTCTAGGTAATTCAAGGAAAACCCTAATTAATTCTATTTATATTTATTTTAATAATTTTTATATCATATATTTGATATTTCTATTAAGAAAATATTTATTGTATTAATATTATGTCAGTATTTATGGTAGTTATTTATTATATAAAAATTATAAATAAATTTCCATGATTTAAATAATTTAATTATATTTATTAAGACTATTTATTATCTAATTTATATCATATTTATCATTATATTAAAAATATTATACTTATAAGAAATAAGACGGTGACATGTTGTCACTTTCTTTTGTTTTAATAATATTTATATCACTTTTATGGAAAAAAGTCAATTATATGAGTAAATTAAGATCCTTAAGTGTTAATTTTTGACTTTTCTTCAACCAATATAATTTTGGGAGGTGTAAGGTTAATTTTATTATCCTTATCATATTATTTATTACCCTAATTTACCTAATTTACCTTAAACCGTGGTAAATAAAAAATTTCAAAGTTACTATTTACAAAATACAAACAAATAAAAGGAAAATATTTACATAATTTTGAACCACTGATTCCTAATATATAATCCATTTTTTAAAATTTAAAACACATAAGTTTCATTAATTAATTTAAAATTAATCCTCATTGTCAAAATGAGAAAATGGGTTTTTTAAGTCAAAACCATCAGAAGATTAACATGCATTTATATCTAATTTCAATGTGAAATTACATTAAATAACCAAAATTGGATTAAATAACAAAAAATAGTCTAATTATACTTTAAAAATAGTTAAAAATATAATCTAAAAATATAAATAATTTAGACAACAAACTAGTTTTGAATTAAAATGCATTATTTTTCACTATTCATTAAAATGTGAATTTTATCAGAAAAATACCAAAAAATAAACCAAAGTAAATTTTGATGTCCCATTTCCAAATAAGTAGTTTATTTTGTCAAAAATAACTTGTAAAAGTGAAATAAACTAGATTAAAAAAGTGTTCTCCATCAAAAGGTGGTAAAACTACCTTTTAAAAATATTAGAACTTTTATGCCTAAAATTGGATTTATTCTTATTTTAAGAACATAAAATTCATTTTAAGAAGGTAAAAAAATTTAATAAACATGTGTAAACGTAAAATAGTTAGTTTTGTTCATTATTTTCAATACAATAACTAGGAAATAAATACCATTTAATATAATAATATTAAAAATGTATTATTATGTTTGGTATAACTCAATATTTTGTGCAATGTAAGATTTTATTTAAACTCATTGTTGCATGTCGGGTATTCTATTAGAAATAGTGTCCCCTTTAAACTAAAATTAATATCTAATTCATAAATATTAATAGATATGAAAAGTTATTATTCTATAATTACCTTAGATGTTACATCTTTCCCCCATTTTGGAAATTGTGTCCTCGTAATTTTATTCATTTATTGAATAAGTGAGGGTATTTCTCCCTCATAGAAATTTCATATTCCCATGTTTTCTCTTCAACCATATTGATTTTTCACAAAACCTTAACCTGATGAATCACCTTATTCTACAACACTTTCTCTCTATGCTCAAGAATCTGGACTGCATGTTCCTCATAAGAAAGCCTCTCTTACAACTAAACTACTTCTCGACTAAAAAATGAGATGGATCCAGCATATAATTTCATAGCATTTAAACATTAAAAACATTGTGTACTAGGGTTAAACTTGGAGGTAAATACACTTTGTAGTAAATTGATCTAACTTTCTCAAGGATTTCACAGGGTCCAATGAACTGTGGACTCATATTACCCTTTTTATCAAAATGCATCACACTTTTTCAAGGAGAAAGTTTGAGAAATACATGATCACCTACCTCAAACGAAAGATCCTTCCTCCAGTAATCCATTTAACTTTTTTTCCTACTCTGAGTTATCCTCATGTGTTTATGAATCAACTGAACTTTTTCTTCCATCTCTTCTACCAATTCAGGTCCCATCAACTTCCTTTCACCTACTTCATCCTAAAAAGTAGGAGTTCAACACTGCTTTCCATATAATGCCTCAAATGGTACCATCTGTATATTGTAATGAAAACTATTATTATAAGAAAACTAAACAATATAAATATATTGATCCCAACTTCCCTAGTAATTAATTCAACATGCACGTAGCATATCCTCCAACATCTTAATTGTTCATTCTGACTACCCATCTGATTGAGGATGAAAAGTTGTACTGAAATTTAATTCAGTACCCAATGAATTCTAAAGGCTTTCCAAAAGTTATAAGTGAACCTGGGATCGTGATCAAATATAATAGAGATGTGAACTCCATGTAACCTAACTATCTCTTTAATATACAACTGATAAAGTTGATCTAAAGATAGAGTATATCGAATAGGAATAAAATTAACAGATTTATTCAATCGATCAACAATAACCTAGATCGCATTGTTACCTTGAGAAGTATTTAGTAATCCCACTATGAAATCCATGGATATATTTTACCATTTCCACTCTTTCACTAGAAAATGATGAAATATCCTTTTTAGTAACTATCAAACTACATTAACCTATTGAAAAATCAAACATCTCAGGGTAAAGTCAGCAATGTCTCTTTTCAATCACTCTCACCAGTAATATTTCCAAAGGACTCTATACATCTTAATACTGCCCATATTGACTAAAAATAGAGAACTATGATCTTCACTAAATAAATATTTCTTCAACTATGAATCAAAAGGCATGGATAATCTCTTTCTAAACCTAAAAACATAATCCTTATCAATGTTAAATTTGGGTAACATTCCCTTCTAAACCAATTATACCTATTTATGAAACTCATTTTCTTCCTTCTACACATGCTTAATTTTTTCTGATATAGATGATTTCACTAAAACCTAAAAAAATATAATAATTTTCTACACTAACAACCTCTAATCCAAAATTCATCAAATCATTAACCAAATGATCTCATTCCAAATGTAGCATGGTTAATATAGCATTACTTTTTTGACTCAAATCACGGGACACTTTATTTGATTTTACTACATGGTATTGAATTGTGAAATCATAATCCTTAATTAATTCCATAAATATTCTCTATCTCTGGTTCAATTATTTCTGAGTGAATATATACTTCAAACTTTTTTTATCCATATATATTTCAATGCCTCTAAATTTTTATTGTGAAAATAATAGAAGCTAATTCCTAATCATGTGTAGAGTAATTTAACTATTGAGGTTTCAAATGATGTGAAGCATAATAAATTACTTGATCATTCTGTATTACAATACAACCAAGTCCTTTTAATGAACCATCATTGTAGATAAAAAATTCACCATTCCTGGAAAGAAGGGCCAAAATGGGATTATTTACGAATATTTTTTTTCAGTTCCTGAAAACAATCATCACATTAATTTGTATAGATGAACTTAAGTCCCTTGCATATTAACTTAGTTGGTGGGATATATAACAGAGAAAATTTTTCAAAAAACCTTCAATAATATCCCACTAATCCAAGAACACTATGAATCTCTATGATATTGGTAGTTCTTAGACACTATTTAACAACTTTTTTTTTAGAATAGTCAATAGATATTCCATATTTAGAAACAATGTGACCAAGGAAAGAAATTTTTTTAACCAAAATTCTCTCTTACTAATCTTTCCATATAGTTTATTTTCTTTTAACATTTTCAAAATAATCCTTAAGATACTTACTTGTTACTCTTGAATTTTAGAATATACCAAAATATCATCTATAAACACAACCACAAACTGATCTTAAAACTGAAAAAAGACTCCATTCATGGGATTCATAAATATAGAAGTGGCATTAGATAACCCAAATTGCATAACTAAAAACTCAAAATTCCCATATCTTGTTTAGAACGTTGTATTTGGAATTTCAACCTCCTTCACCTTTAGCTAATGGTACCCAGACCTCAAATCAATCATTTAAAAATACTGAACTCCCTAGAACTGATCAAAGAAATCATCAATATAAGTCAATGGATACTTGTTGTTAATAGTTATGTTATTCAAGGATCTTTAATCAATACAAAGTATCATAGAACCATCTTTCTTTTTCACAAATAAAATAGGAGGACCCAATAGTGAAGTGCTAGGTCGAATGAAACCTTTATCAATCAATTCTTGAAACTATTTTTTAATTACACCAATTCTACTTGATCCATTCAATATGGGGGTTTAGAAATAGGCATAGAATCAGGCACAAAATCAATAGTAAATCCAACCTCCTGATTAGGAACAATACTAGGAAATTCATTAGGAAAAACATCTGTAAATTCATTCACTTCTAGAATGTCATTAATCAAAACTATTTATTTCTTTTCAAAAACATGAGCTAGATAACATTAATTTCCATATTTAATAAAAATCTCATCTTCTTGGTATGTTATCAAAGGTATGAAATCATTGAATAAGTATTTATTGACTTTTTAATCTATTTAGTATGACAAAATAAAATACAATCCATACCCAATATGATATAAAGTTCCACTATGGAATTTTTAGTAATATTTTCAAGAAAAACCATCCCAGTAATGATAATTGGAAGATTCCCATAAATCTTGGTTGCTTTAATAATTCCTCCCAGGGTTTTTACCAAAAGTTTTATACCACATTCAAGAGATGATAATTCCAATTTACTCATAAATCTATCAGAAATGAATGAATGTGAATATCCAGAGTCAAATAGAGTATTGTAATATTTTGAAAAAACCTATAACATACATGTCACCACTTTATTTGATTGTCCCACATTAATAGTTGTAGTAGAAAATGATTTTTCTATGCCCTTCTACTTTTGATCTTTCTGGTTTTCACCCTCAGTAATCAACATTGGACACACATTGGCATATTTCCTTAACTCATTGCAACTAAAACAAATTATTGTTAACTTTTCATTGCTTTCCAAATCATCTTCCTTGCTATCTTGATAAATATGACAAGTCTTACCACATAAAAATCACCTTCCATACATTGATATACATTCTCCATGATTATTTTTACCACACTTCTCACAATATGGAAATTTATTTTTCTTACCTCCAAACTTATTTGATGAATGATTTCCCATTTCCAGCTAACTGGATCAATTATTTTGCTTGCTCTCGTGAAATACATGATCATCTTAAAACTCAATTTATACATTATTAGCATATCGAACAAGTTTCTCATAGATTTTTAACTCATGATAAGATAATACCCTTTAATATTTCAACTTCAATCCTTTGAAAAACTGATTTATATTACTATCAGTATCCCAGATAAAATTTGGTACATATCATGAAAAGAGAGAAAAAATTTCTTCATATGTAGACACAAAATATTCCACTTTTTGTCTCAATTCCAAGAATTTATTTTCCATCCTAATTCTAACAGCCTTAGGAAAATATTTCTTAGGTAATATATTCTTAAATGCATCACATTCCATGGCATCAATCTCTTCACTTCCTATGATATTTTTAACCATTTTCTACCACTGATCGGCTTCACATTCAAATCAATAAATAAAAAGACTAATATTTTTATTTTTTGAACACCCCATTACATCAAAAATATTTCCTAGTGCTTTAATCCACCCTTCATCTAGCACAGGGTTAGATGGTCCTCTAAATGATGGGGGACGTTGCCTCATGAAATTCTCCACTATCAACATATTCCTCTGTGGTTGATCTAGTTGATATCATGCATGAACACCACCACCATTTATCGCCTAAGTCAAATAATCCATCAATACAACCAATTGTTCAGTTCTGATTCCAATAATCTTAGGATGCATATTTTGAAGGTTGTGTTCCTTTGTATGCCTTCCCAGTAAAGCTACCTTATTTCCTCTATAGAAAACCTATCTAAATAGACATATATTAGATGAAGCGACATGATATTATTTAAATTCTATATCATTTAAAATTGAACACAAAGTAAAAATAATTTATGGATATTCTTATTAACAATATTCTAGCTCCTAAAGTTATTTAAACTGACCTCTGATTCAAACTATAAGGACTCAGCCTTAAACATTAAATATTCTTAAGATAAGTAAAGAAGTTTTATTTATTTCACATTGAGAATATTTTCATATTTAGAGATTTATATAATTATTCCATAAATCATACATAATAACTCAAATATTACAAAGTATAAACTTTTACTCACTATCCATTTTTTTCATAAAAACATTTAAAAATAATCACGGTTTTGTTTCATGTTTTAACTCCATGATTTTTCCTTGATCCCATAAATGACTCTATTACTCTTTAAATTCTGTGAAAAACATTTCAAAACATGGAATGAGCATAAAAATATAAACAAGGGATATATAAAGTATGAAAACTATTAGTCTTGTGAAAACATGTAATCTATGAATACATTATCATAAAGTAATATTTTTCACCTTTAAGAAGTAGTAAATATACTTTGCTGAATATAATCTAATTTCTTACAATTTTTGTAATCAAAATATTTCCTTAAAACCCATATAAACCAACATGTAACATATAAAGGTAACATGGGACATGATCATACTTAAATGAAATAACTATACGGTTAACTTCCACACATATCACTCTTACAAATGGAATAGTATTATGGTCGACTTCCATACATAATGAATTAGAGGTTATAACATAACCACCCATCCTTGGATTATATTGTAACCCCCCATCTTCGGTTTATCACATAACCACCCATAAAATTTCCAATTATCATGATATAATCATAACACATAAAATATATCAATTATAAATATTTCACTCATAAAATATAATTTGAGATTACAAAAAATCAATTCAAGATATTGAAAAAATCAATCCATTTTTAAAACAATTTTAAATAACAAAATACATAGAAATGAATTTTTTGTACACATCATAAAATTATGTGTTGTATGACATCAAAATATGCTTCAATAAAAGGAAATTGAGATTAAGTCCTTTACCTTCTGTCCAAATCGTCTCATACGTTATTTATCTTCCTAAATAATAACATTAGGTTAATTTATTCTTGATTGAGAACCTTTTTCATATTCATTATTCCTTTTATATCACTTATTACCAGGTTATAACAATTACATAATGATTTAAGTTCACTTTGGATGTTTTTTTGATATTCGGTACTTGAGTCAAAAATGAACTTTGTATGATATCCATAGTCCAAGTGGTCTTAAGTCCTTAATATAGTTAATAATATTCATGAAATTATTATAATATTTATACATAAATTATTCCTTTAAATAAAACCATGAAGTGTATGAAAAATGAACAATGTTATAATTATGGAGATGGTAAGTCATACGTACGCATGAGTAACGTTTTCCATTTTTCATTTATCATTATGAAAAGAATTTATGTATTATTTTATCTTTCCAGAATTATCATAACATCATTAAGATAATATTAATCATTTAAATATACTTATATATCTCAAACAATTTATATGATTAATAGAAACAAGTCACATCACTTCGTGGTGGTGACAGTTTACACATACGCACAAACGACGTTATCATTTTTATGTGAATGGAAAGTAAGAATGTAATTGATATATTATTATCTCATAATGATTAAAATTTAATGAATAAAACCTATGTATATTAATTCAATTATTATAACCATTCATGAGATATGGTTATGAAAAACGAATTAGATCGGTTTGTGGAGGTGATAGTTCACACGTATGCACGAATGATTAATTCCTTTCAAATTTAATGGAAGTGGAAACGGATTTAGGTGATGATATTATCATGATAACATCTAGTTATATTGAGGATAAAGGAGTTATTATTTCATCTAGTAAGAACAATATTTGAAGGAAGTGGGATAAGAAATAAAACAAAAATACTTAAAGAAAATGATACCTCTTCTTCGGTTGATCACCTTTAAAGAACACCTTAACACCACTAAGTAAGGTGGTCTACCTAAAATAAGTCTTCAAGAATATGGAGAGGTATTCTAGGAAGGGTTTTAGGCATATATTTTCCAAACTAAAAGGTTTTTTAAGTGTGATTAATAGAGATTAATGGGAGCCTTTTTATAAGAGAGGGGAGGGGCACCCTTGGAAACTCTTAAAATTTTAAATTAATATAAATTAATTTTTAAATACAAATTACTCAAACATGAATTATATAGAATAAAAGATGATTATGGTTCTAAATATTCTCATAAATTAATTTTTATACAATTTTTTATTTTATTTTATACCTTATCTTTTCGGTTTACCCTTAATTAATATATTTTAATTTTAATTATGGTAACAACATTTTCAATATTAAGAGGTAAAAATTTTAAATTTTAAATTAATGGAAACTTTATGAACTTTTCAACCTTATCATGTTAGCTTTTTAATTTTAAATTATTGTTATTATTTTTAAATAATTTAATAAAATATTATTTTTATAAAATATCAATTGTGCCAATTTTGACACTATTCATTTCATTGAATTTAAATAAAATCCAAACTGAGTGATAATTTAGAAAAAACCATTGAATATACTTATAATACGTTATATTCACCTATAAAATTAATGGATTACCCTAAGTAATTTGAGTAATATTTATTTTAATAATTTTCATATCATATATTTAATATTTCTATTAATAAAATAATTATTATAGCATTATTGTGTCAGTATTTATGGTAATTATTTGATATCTAAAAATTATAAATAAAGTATCATGATGTATATAATTTTATTATATTTATAGAGACTATTTATTATTAAAGTTACATCATATTTATCACTATATTAAAATTATTATACTTATAAGAAATAAGAGGGTGACATGTTGTGGATTTCTTTTGTTTTAATAATATTTATATCACTTTCATGGAAAATGTCCATTAAAATAGTCAATTATGATCCTTAGTTGTTAAGGGTTTAATTTTATTTATCCAATATGATTTTTATCAGTGTTATATTAATTTTATTATCCCTATCATATTATTTATTACCCTAATTTACCTAATTTACTTTTAACCGTGGTAAATAAAAATTACCAAATTTACTATTCGTAAAATCCAAAAACAATAAAAGGAACATATTTAAATAATTTGTATTCACTGATTACAAATATGTAATCCATTTTTCAAAATTTAAAAAGCATAAATTTCAATAATTAATTTAAAATTAATCCTCGTTGTCAAAATGAGATAACATCGTTTTTTAAGTAAAAACCATCAGAAGATTGACATTAGTTTATATCTAATGTTAATTTGAAATTACTTACAATTAACAACATAGTATTAAATGAAAAAAATTATAATTATAATTTAAAACTAATTAAAAATATAATCTAACAATATAAATAAGTTAGATGAAAAAACAGTTTTGAATTAAAATGCAGTATTTTTCAGTATTCATTAAAATATGAATTTTATTAGAAAAAATGACCAAAATTCAACCAAAGTAAATTTTGATGCCCCAATTCCAAATAAGAATTTTATTTTGTCAAAAATAACATATAAAAGTGACAAAAACTATGTTTTAAAAGGTTTCTCTATCAAAAGGTGGTAAAACTGCCTTTTAAGAATATTAGAGCTTTTTACACCTAAAATAAAATTTATTCTTATTTTAAACACATAAATTTATTTGAATATGGTAAAAAAAATTAATAAGCATGGGTAAACATAAAATATTTAGTTTTTTTCATTCCTACCAATAAAACTACTAGGATATAACTATCATTTAAAATAATAATATCAATAATGTATTATTTTTTTGTACAACTTAGACTATTGTGCAACGTAAGATTTCAGAGAAATTAATTATTGTGTGTCGGGTACACTATCAAAAATAGTATCCCATTTAAAATAAAATTAATATCTAATTCATAAATATTAATAGATATGAAAATTTCTAATTCTATAATTACCTGGGATGTTACAATCACTGAGAGGAAATAATGAGGAAAGAAAGGAAATAACATAGTAATATAACATGGCTAGGACTACTTTTTTATGCATCAAAAACATGAACACCACTTTATAATTGGTTTTATTATTTATTTTAAAAATGTAAAATATATATAATATTGTTATTGGATGAAAAATAAAAAAATATATAGAAGAAAAAATTCATGAGGATCCTAATAGAAAGGAAAAAAACTTACTTTTCTGGTAGATTTACCAACAAACTGGAACATACTCATAATCTTTATGAAGTTATCAGTAACATTTGAAATTTATATAAGTGAGCATGGAGAACCTTACAAGTAATAACAATGAATCTTTACCATACTTTGACTTCAATATCTGCTTCATACTTGAATTGTAAGGACACATAATCACACTCCATTAATGGATGGTGAACTATTCTTGCTAAAATAATCTTATCTTTATTTAGATCCCTCGTTATCTCTTTCTTTAGGGTTTTAAATATAAAATAATTAGACTAAATAGATCCATAAATTTGAGTTACTAGGGTAATGATGAAGCAAAAATGTTGAGGCCATGATGTAACAACCCAAAATAGGTGGATGATCTTGATCATGTTAACCATAACAATCTGTATCCAATGTTATTCATAAGAGACGCATTGAAGCACATATAATAAATTTAAGGATAAAAATTATAATACATGATATTTAATTACCCACATTATATGAGATTTAATTGAGTTTTGGAGTTGGTTTAAACCAGAAAATGTATTATCCTATGTAGGAATGAAAGTACAACAAAAACAGCTCATCTTAGGTGAAACCAAACGTTCACGTCAAGTGAAAATCAATTCTCATATCAAACTAACATAATACAATCTTATAATGAAAGATTCTCTTTTTATGAGATACTAACAAGTTCCACGTAAGGTGATATAATGGGTAAAATCCTCATATTTGATTAACTAAACATGCCATATAATAGTGAAATAAATAAGATCGGCATAACAATCAATTGAACCCTGTGTAATGTCCCAAACTACCCATAATGGTACATGTACTGAGCTAGAAGTGAATAAAGAAGAAACCCTCAAATAATTCCTCCAACAGTCCATTGGTTAGTGAATAACATCAAGGGTATAGAACATGCTCATCATAGAGGAATTACACTCAATATTCCCAAGAATAATATAGAATCCACAAATCCACTTTAAAATAATAAAAAATTTAAACCCAATACATGAAATTCCATATAATGTAAAACAAAAATGGAAATATACCACAGGAAAACCTATAATAGTAACCATAAACACCATCCATCGATAAAAAACCTCCCTGGACTAGTTAGGAAAATCTCAATCACCAACTCTCTCCCATGGTCTTAAAAACATATGTGCATGTGTGTGAGTGTGTGAATAAAAGTATACTTAGTATGATCCTCCCCAAAAACCACATAAGAAAATATGGAATAATTATACTGATACCCCAATGAATAAATCGATGAAATCAACTCGTTACCTAATTAGGTAAGCTATATTTACATCATCATCAATGCTCACCCACTAAATAACACAAAAAATAGGTAATATATTATCAAAAGAATTTATATATAATAAAGGTACTCCACTCCAACTTTTCCACTTAAGTAGTCACCATAAACCCCAATTTCTGACATCCTGGTTCTCTCACCCCCTCTATAAGTTAGACTACACATTTTTGAAAACACATAATATCCAAATCCATATAATAATATCAATGCCTCCATCACATACCATAATCACATAATATGATTTTCAGATGTCATAGCCTGTACAAATACACAATATGACTCAAGACATTATAAATCATGTATAAATACACATGTAATAAGAATAATATAGCATGGATACATTTATATGTTATAACCTTTATCCACCATATCCCACATAAATGCATATGTCATATTTATTATCCATTACAGCTCGTTTGAGTACATATCTTATAACCATAAGCTACCACAACCCGGATATGGCTACATACCATAACATTTGGAAGATAGAGCATATAATGGGGAGTATTCATCCATCCATATCCTTAACACCCTAGATATTGGGGAGACACTTGGAACACAAGACCAAGTATGGGCTTCGGTCACCCTATCTGGATCATGTGGCAGAGCAAAAGAAATAACTATATATATTGGATATAATAGCACATAATCATCCTAAGGTAAACTATAATAGGATTAAAACATTTAATAACTCCCCACATGAAAACATAGTCTCAATTACTAAGTACTAGGAAGATAACACTTTCCTAAGAACACAACCAACAAAGGTTCAATACCATCTCTAATCATTTACTATTAATCTTTTACTAGTCCATTATGACATCCCATCATCAATTCTAGTTTAAAATATCACATTAATCATATAATTATTATGTTAATTTAAAATTCATTACTATAATTCTATATTTTATAAACATTATCTTTTAATAATTTAACTAATCATCATTATACTTTTCAAGAAACATCCCCAATTAATTTAATCATAAATTAATTAAAATTCCATAATTTTAGGCTCTAATACACAACTATATGAACTTGAAATAAGAATATATCAGAAATATAATAAGAAAAAAAGCAATTAAGAAGAATAAAACTGTCAATTAAGGATTCTAAATTAATCCAACTAACCCCACAAATTTCCAAAAAAACCTTTCTACACAATCCAAAACATCTCACATCAATAACATCAACCCACCTCCATAAAAATATCATAATATCCCCACCCTATACATATCAACCAACCCTACTAGGTTCCATATAAAATCATATTAAGGGATTACTATTATAGTTTGTACATATATAGAAGTATATCATAATAATTCCCTCAATAATAAACACCAACAAATGTCACCCATGGATTCAAACAAGAAAAAAAAATCTTAGAGAAAAAAAGACTATATTTATACATCCCCAACATTAATTCTAGTATTCATAATTTTCCTTTATCATTTTAATTATGAGAATGTTTAGAGAATATTTAGAGAGAAATTAAAACTAATATAACATCATCTAATATTAGAAATAATATTTCAAATAATATCCTTCAATTAATACTTAATCATGTTAAAAATTTATAAGAGTGAATTATAACATCAATTTATACCTCATTCACTAAACACTTTTTCTTACCATATTTACATTGTTCAATAAGTTTTGGTAGGTCAAATATTAAAAAAATTAATAGAAAATCACAGAAATACAATATCATGCTATCTAGAAAATATCATGAGGTAATCAATATGATTAATAACATAATTTCATGTGAAGCTACACCATACCTTTTAATTAATTAGTTCTAAATTGTCATCTTACTTAGATCAATCTCATATATTTACCCATTATAAACTAAAGCATGATAATCCAACATTAACACATAATATAAGGAAAATTCTTAAATACCCTACCTCGATAAGAGTCTTTAATAATCACCAAAATAGAATGGGATAACAAATAAGAAACACCAACTCAAAACCTCAAAATGAATATATGAACTCTAAGGACATTATCCCATCAAAAATTGTCCATCAGTTGTCAAAAATGGGCCCATAAAAATTAAATAGATTTATTTTTTCATATATTGGTAAAAAATAATGAGAGGAATGAATTTAAGGAATAGTTATGAAGAGATGCCTTGGATCAAAGGTAATCATTATAGAAATAAAGGCATAAATGATCAATAATTAAGGCCTTGGTTCATATAAAATTCCCCTACAACTTCCTAGTGATCAAGAGGAGAAGGTGGAAATGAAATAAATTCAATAGGCACTCAAATTTATTTATAATTTTAGAAAACACGGTTTCATAATGTGATAATGAACCATTTCATTGTGGAGGGACAAGATATATGGAATATGATAAGATCCCCTAGCACTAATCCCTATTTCCGTCTTGCTTAATGAAAATATATTTGATGGAAATAAATGGTTTCATGGCATGGTGAAGGTTGTCACACCACAATTTTAAAACCCCTGATAATCATGGTGTGATCCTATAATCTTCTCCCTTAACCAACCCAACCCTTGAAAAAAACCTTGGCATGGACCAAGAATTATACTACAATGACTTACTAAATGAATATAACATATAAGTTAACATCTATATATTCATGGAATGATTTTGATGATCACAGTGTAAGAAAATCATATGAAATAGTGCAACGATGCGTAAGGGTGATTCACACCATGACTGAACCAACCACACCACAACTATAAAATAGAACAATGAAATACATAAGAGTAAAATCCATACATAAGAAAAAAAACATTCCCCAAGAAACTCACCTCACACCATGACTATCACCCATCACACATCAACCTGAATATCCACTACACAACCATCAATACCCTACTAAAATAGATTAATTTCTAACATTAATGGAATACAACCCTAAGCCATGACACATATTCACACTGCATTACAACCATCATGTAATTACCTAAACTTAATTATGTGATTACATAAGAAACCTTCCATTCGACTCCATATCAATAGAGTTTGAGATATACCATCTCCTAATGAAATTTGAACATGAGATAATGATGGTGGATGAAATTATTATAGGATAATGAATTTTATATTTTGTATACACCAGGGATAGGGAATGTTGTTGATAATGCACTGAGTAGGAAGTCACATGGTGATGTTGTTCACAAGTCTAGGATACTTAATTATGTGATTACATAAGAAACCTTATATTCTATCATTGAAGTATCCAAGACCACTCCTCATTGAGATATAATATTTCTTAAAAATAAACTTCACAGGCTGAAAACATATATTTATATAGATTTCCAAATAGCTGATGATGTCAAAGAACCTCTAAAATTGCACATAGATGCTCTATATTCTCTTCTTTAGACTCAAAATACATGATTATTTCATCAATGAGAACAACCAAATTCTTATAAACAATCTCATAGAACAAAAATTTAATTATTCTAATTAACACGACTAGTGAGTTTGTGTCATTGAAGGACATTACAATGAACTCAAAATATCCATAACGACACTTGATGGTAGTCTTTGGAATATCTTCATCATTCAACCACAATTCAGGATATCCTAACTATAAATAAATATTTGAGAACCATATAACTCTCTTAAGATAATTGAATATATCTCTAATCCACGGAAATGGATAATAGTTCTTCATTATCACCTAATTCAAGTGATGATAATCAATACATAATCCCAAAATGACATCCGCTTTTTCATGAATAAGACTGAAGTGCCCGAAGGATACACAATAGGCTAAATAAAACCTACCTATATGAGGTAAACAATTTGAATATGTGGTTCTCACAAAACTAAGTCTTTCATCCAATATGGACACATCAATATCAGAGAGACATTGTTTTTCCGTTATATCCCATAATCGATTTCATGTTGAGGGGGTAGAATCACATCCTCTTAAGAGAAAAATCTTTATTACTCTTCTAAAACCCTAATAAACTCCACTGACTAAACCTCTTCTAGGTTCAACATCAATTTTGACATTATAAAATATAAGGATTTTCCATGTCTCTAACCCATCTTATGATCCCACTAACCAATGATCACATCATACTATATTGCTTCATAGAAGAATGTAACTCACCTCCTAAAAAATAAATTAGAGTATCAACTAAATATAGTTATTATATTCTATGGATGATATCATATGACAGTATCCATAAATATAGTAAGTCTCCAAAACACTGATGTTTCCCTAACACCAACTCATAAAGTTTTCACACATCATACAAGCTAACTCGATCTCCAACTTACATAGTAAATGCCTAGGGAATTGGAATACTCTCCACCTCAATTTTTCAAACCTAGAATTGGATAGCTGAAATAAAGGAGTGAATTTCTCATGGATTAAAAAAATATTATAACCAGGTAGAAAATAATTTGATGGTACCTCACATGATTTCTTGCTTTCTTGGCATTGGAAACTCTAGGGCAAGCATATAATTGTGTCTTGATCCATGACCTATCTATCCATGATTCCAAAATCCAACTTGATCATCCTATAATATATATACCTAATGATGTGGTATGGTAAGGTATTGTTCTACTCCCACCATTTTTCCTCATGGTTATCTGAAACATAGAGTTCCCTACAGCTTCCTCAGATGATACTACTACAACGACTGAACTTGGAATGGGTTTCCATCTACACATTGACTTATAAGGAAGGTATGAGATGTTATATTTCAATGTGCATGGCCCTTATAATAAATGGAAAATATTTCCAATATACTATCATAGGTCTGAGAACAAGTATATCTTGTGAAATGATATAATGGTTGTTGAAGCTAAATCCCTACTATTTGTCGGTGAAGAGATACATGGAGACTAAAGAGGGGTGAATTGATTTCTTGAAATTTTCTTCACTTAAACCCACCCTATTTTAAGGTAATATTCTTTCTAATATTATCTTATCAAGATAAATAAAATTGGAATACAATAAGATAAAGATAGAACAAGAAAGAATTTATATTGTTTTTGGGGAAAATAATCCCCTAGTCCACTCCACCAACTCTCAACTCCTATAGCTTGGTGATTTCACTAGTACTAGTTCTTTTTCTAGGGAATAACTAGATAAGTTCATGCATTTATCACTTGGTAAAAATCTAGGTGCTTTTTCCAGGCTCCAATAAGTATTTACACAAGAAACATCATTCAACACTCAATACAATGAGTGCTTACTTCCAAAAATGAGAAACAATGATGAGAGATTACAAGATGAAGCACACAATTACTATATGAAACTAATAGAATAGAACATATATATAAAATATATAATATTAATAGATAATCACTCAATGAGAGTCTTCAAAACATAATTGGATTGATCTTAAAAACACAACTATAAAGAACATGTTTCTTAATCTTATTGTTTCTTTTCACAAATAAGAAGCATAAAAATAATTTGGGAGAGAGAGAGAGTATTTTGTATATGTTATCCTTATTTATTTGGTCTGAATATATATCTACGTGTTCTCTAATAAAACCAAAAATATCACTTTTTAAACTTTAGATGAATTTTTATTAAAAATTTCCTCAACAAAAGGTATTAGGTAATAAATATAATATTTTATCTTTCCTTTCTTTGAACATTCAATATTCAAAAAATTATTTTAATGTAAATAGGTATTCCAATATTTAATACATAAAAGTAATTATTAATTTTCACTTGAAATACTTCAATAGTAATAGATACCCATATTATATAATGGAGTAGTCGATTTTGGATCACTACATTGCTGAAATCCATGTAAATGAATTAATCGTGTATCCATTATTTACATAGGTGAAATTTCTATATCCAAATCACATAGACATCTTGATCATGTATCCAAAATTCATGTAACTGACTAAATCACATAGCTTATTGGAACCACATATCCTAATATACCACAGATCTAAAACACTTAGTTAATTACTCCATGCAGTTGATTCATCGTTGTCGTTTCATCAATGTAACTAATTCTAACATAGTTGATTCCATGATATAAGTTATTCATATTGGATATTCTATCACATACCTAATTTATATAACCAAATTATCATCATAGAAAACTTTCAGAAGCCAAAATTCCTCATGTGAACAAAATTTTCTAGATTTAGCCATAATTTCTGCAGAAATAAAACTTATAGTAGAATTGATCTATTAAAGAATAGTTGAACTATATAATATTAAAACCTATTAAAACACATTAAATAAAATTATTTAGTAAAATAAGAAGGGTTTTTTGGATCATTATAACGAAAAAAAGAACATGATATATTTTTGGACAACATAAATAAACCAACAATCTCCCCCTTTTTTATGATCACAAAACCCATTAAAGATTAAACATAAAATTTTAAAATGTTTAAAGAGATTTTATAAAAATATATATAATATATAGTACTTTTAAAATTTTATTTTCATCCTTTCTTATCCACATTTATCTATCTTTTCTCCCTTTTGATATATTAAAAAGTAAGGTAGAGGATAGGAAAAAACCCATTTACTATAGAACATTGATTTAAAAATAGATAAAGTATAATTACGGAACTAAATTTGAATATTAAATGATTGAAAAGTAGAAAAAAATATATTCTAGAAGAAAAAAATGGAATATAATAAATTAAAATACTCACTTCACACAAAAACATAGATAAATATGGACTTTATTAATCATATCAATTGTAAAAAATACAAATACTCAACACATATAAAATTTCAGATACACTACATCAGTCAGATGACACCATATTACAAATAGGTTCAAAATAAGATTGAGGTTTGGGTGGTGCTTTCTTAGAGGATGGAGATGAAGAAGCAGTTGCAGGTGGGTTAGTAACTAGAGGAATGACTACACTTCCTATCTATATAATATAATATTTTTTAACACCAAAACTAGATCAATCTATAGGACTCTTGGTAGGCATGCTCAAAACTTTTTCAAGGTTTTCAAAATAAAATATTGAAATCATATGAACTAGAGATTATGAAGTTTATCTTCTTTTAAGGAACCAATGTGGTGGATTATATTCTATTAGGTTTATCAGAAGTAGAAGAAGCATCATATTTTGATTTCTCTCTCTTATAAATAGAGGTTGTATCAAACATAGTGTCCACCTTATGGAAATATTATTTATAGTGTTCAAGGGTTGTTAGTCAAATGTATATTATTACTCTAAGTAAGTAAATTTAATCAGTACACATTTCGATATGCATTATAATATCTATATTTAAAAATTATAGAATGGTTGTATAACCTTGTTGATAAATCTGAGCTAAAGTGAAAAGAGGATTATTTAGTAATACTTTAATGACTTCAAGCTATCTAGTATAAATCCTTTGAGAAATACTAAATAAAATAGATGGATGATTAATGGATGGAGCTATAGGGGTTTCTCAGATTAGCTTAGTTTGAATCTTATCTACTGAGAATTTCAATCTGATCAGCCTCCCTTCCAATGAGGTAAAATTGTGATCCATTTCATCTAACTACTCTACAATAACTTGAGAAAACTATTGGAAATTACTGGAGGGTTCTTCATAAATTGAAAAACTTATGGTAGCTAGAGTATGTGAAATAGGTATGACTAGACTATAAATAGTAATCTCTTTACATCTTTCTTTAGGTGGTGCAATAGAGGATTCTTCGTATTATGAAGAAATGGAATCCTCTTCAGAATAATGTGAGTAAATATCTTCAATACCCTTATCGAAATTTTCTATAATTGTTTGAAATTAATGATGGTTCCTTATTAATGGACTAATGGAATATTAAATCACGTTTTGGACATCCTTGGACTATATCATATTTTAATCCATATAATTATTGATCGAGGGAACTGATTCCCTGATAAATTCAGTGTTTTCATTCATGGAGACATCAGTTCCAAGTCCTTATTTTTTTATAGTTCCCTTAGTTTCTGTAAACATATCCAAAATATCCATCTTAAACTCTTTAAAAATTAATATATTGATCATGGAACATTATATTGGCTAGATTTGGGAAGAAATTGAATTCATATATAAAGAATTTTTATCAAAATGATCTAGGAGATTAAGAATCACGGATGGTTCTGAATCATTTGTGGAACTTGGATAAAACCTCTTAATAAATTCAAATTTAATCAAAACCATACATTTAAAAGTATGAAATTTTTCCTTTATATCTGATTTAAAATTTTGAATTCCATCAAGTACAGCCTTAAAAACATCTTACTAATCCACAAGAAGGTTATGAATTATATATCTCTATGATGGAACAATAAATCCATGTTCATTAACTTTAGACATGGTGGAACTCACTATATTAAGCTTAGTCAACTGGTCTCTCATAGCCTCAAATTATTTATCATTCATACTAGAAGAAACTGGTAGCACCTATTGAATATTCTTGATTAAATTAGTATATAAACCCATCAAATAAACAAATCTATAATGGTTAGCTTGAGAAACTAAGGTCTCCTTAAACTATATAAAATAATATATGGAATATATTAAATTCTTCTTTATCTCATCACAATATAACTTGATATTATCAAAATTAGTGAGATTTTTTTATGAAAAAAACTGCATATGTTTCTCAATATCTTATCCTTCAAAAAAATTCTTACTGAGGGTGAATCCTCTTACACATGAGGAGGGGATCAAAAATACTATGGAGTGTGTGAATGAAAAATATCTACTACCAAAATCAAATTTTTTACTTCTATATATCTCTCTAATAGTAGAAAAACTACGCTCAGGATCAACTGTACTTTCTACTTTGATCTCTGTAGCTCTCTCAACAGAAGGCACCTCTGCCTGGGTTGATTTAGAAACATGGGTAGCTACAAATTCTTAAATATAAATTATTTCCATGACATGTCTAATCTCTATCAATGTTATCTTAGATATATCAAAAAAAATCTCCTCCAATTCCCTAATAAGCACCACCTTAGTGGATTCTACATCCTGAGGAGGTGATTTCTTGGAATTCTCCCCAGAATTGGTGTAGGAGGTGGTCCCACCCTCTAAGTATCACTATCCTATCTAATAGGTATCAAAGAGTTAGAGGAAGCATTCTATATGTATCTAAAAATTATAGATGAACCATAGATAGATTTTTGCTTTTATAAAATTTAACTACTCCTCCTTTGTTCAAGTCTAACCCCTTCTTCTTCATGATCAAAGACCCAATTCTACCATAGGGTTAATAATTGAGCTTCCCCTTTCCCTGAAAACAATGGTACATGAACCTCATTATGTACCCCATCAAATTTAGATTCACATTATTGATCATGGTAAGTAGTAGATACATGTCTTAAAAAATACTTTCTCCATTTCTCCTATTCTCTGAGAAATTCTTATCTAAATGAATTTTCAATGAACATTCCATTCTCTCTTAAAATACATCACTACTTTCTTCTAAAAAGAAGATAACACAAAAATAAACTTAAAAACCTTTTAGGATCTTATTGATCTCATTCCAATTAGGGTTTGACTAAAACTATTTTCACTTTAATGAGGATAGTGTAGTATATCTTCCATTTCCACATAAGAAACCAATAGAGCTTTCTTATTCACATTCATAGAAATTGCATCCTCTATTTAACCAAATTAGGACTCTATATTCTTTATAAACTCATTAACATCATGTTTTAATAAGAAACTTGGTTTAATTTCATCGAAAACAAATTCTTATCCTTGGAACTATAATACCTTGTTTAGAAATATCTCTGTTCAACTTAACCAATCCATGTCAACAACGTTCCCAGAAGAATTAAGTGTGAAGTAAAACCATCCTTGGATTTCATCAAAAATAATTTACCACTATCATCTCCATGCTTTATCATCCCTATCTCTTAAAGGTTGATTAAATGTCAAGATAATCGAGAGGGTGACGGTTTAGTTTTAGGTGAGAATAGATGTAGTCAAATAGTGAAAGAGGATAGGTTATATTTGAGGGTTAGTTCATGTATGTGATTTAGTAAAAAGGATACATGGGTGATTTGGTTTCAATGTTTTATCTAAATTTAAATAAATAATAAAATAAAATATGACATGAAAAAATATTTTTCCTTTTCAAAAGAAGTATAATTAATTTTAAAAATTAAATTAAGAAATAGATAAATATAAAATTAGAATTGATTTTTAAAATATATTAAATTAAAAGAGCCTAAATTCACAAGGAATTAAAATGTAAATAAATTAACAATAAATCTAGAAATTGTAATACAATTAAAAAAATACATAGAATAAATTAAAATCATTTGAATTAAAATAACCCCAATTATCACTTAATAAAATAAAAATGATGACAATAAAGGGAAATAGTTAATATATCAGCTAATTGATTCCCAATAGAGATAAATTCAGGGGAGGTATCACATTTCTAAGTGTGATCTCGCAATAAATGATGTTGTGGATTTATATTCTTTGTTCTCAAATTATTTATTGGATTTTTGGAAATGTTGATAGAACTAGTGTTATCGCATTTGACTAAAACTCGATAAAAACTAAATCTAAAATCTAACAAGGTTTTTTTTCACAAAACTTGTGTAAAACAACAAATAGTAAATATGTATTCTTCTTTGAAAATATATAATGAAAATGATTATTGTTTATTTTTAGAAAAATATACTAGAGATTTACCTAGAAAGTGATATGTTCCTAAGGTTCTCTTCCTATCTAGTCAAAAAATACCAAAGTCAACATATGAATATGAATTCAAATTAAAATTAAGGGTTTTGGGGAAAATTAAAGATCGAGAAAATTTTACTTTCAAATACATTAAAATTATTTTGGGATATTTTAAATGAAATCCTTGGTATTTTCATGGAATCTAGCATATAAGAATACCACAAATATAATTTATAATATATTTATAGTCAACTTTAATAGACTCCTAATTATTACTCTATAAAACATGTTATCAACAGGTTTTCCAACTTCATCTAAATCAATATTTTTATTATAACTCATAGTAGATGCATGTATCTTACTATTTTCAAGTAAAAACCTTTTTGAGTATGTCTATTATGTATTTTATTTAATTTAGAACATTATTAAATTCTTTTTTATAAATTTGTAAATCACAAAACAAATTTAGCTTACCCATTATACTCATTTAAAATTATTTTTTCATAATTTTGAAAATTCAATAAATAATATTTTATTTGTATAACTAATCATATCATTGATATATATTTAAACAAAAAAATATCAGATGATGAGGTTTTCTTAAATGGATTAGGATTTTCCATTCCTATTGAAAGTTAATTTCATAAAAGAAAAGAACTCAAACAATCATACCAAGAACTGGGTTTTTTTAAGACTATAAACATGTTTAGTATGTTCTGAAAAAAATTGTAAAGTGAGGATTTTCCAAATTGAGAGGTTTTTCAACATAAACTTCAACTATATGAAACTCATTTAGAAATATTTATTTAACATCCATATGATATAGTTTGAAATTAATATGAGATGCATAGGTAAGAAGGAATCTAATGGATTCTAATCTAGCTACAAGGGAAACTTTTTACTCATAATATATCCTACCCTCTTGATTGTACCTTGTAGACATTAATCTAGACTTATTATTAGTGATCACACCATGATCATCCTATATTTTCTAAAAACCCATTGTGTTCTTATAATAGGGTAATCAGGAGGATCTATCAACAAATTCTCATCCCTTTTTCCTCTTGAACTATTTCAACTCTTCTTGCATAGATAAAACTCATCATTCATTTTCTAAAGATTATTTTAAGGTTTTAGGTTCAAGATAAGTTAAAAAGGAGGAGAACAATACAAGGTCTCATATAATCCTTCTAGTGTTGATAAGAAAAATTTATATATATATATTTATCTATCTATTTATTTATTTATTTATTTATTTAAGTTTTAATAATTATTTATTTGATAATACACTAGGTATTTATGTGTTTTCATAGAAATTAGGAACTCAAGACTTAAAGGAATGGATGCTAGAAAAATTGGAAATTACACATCGTGAGTCCATAGTACACGACATGTACTCCTCAAGCAGAGAACCTATGAGCCAAAGGCGAGACCAAGATTCCAATTTACAAGATTTTGAATAAGTATACGACGTAAATCCCATTTTCATATCGTGAAAGATTCAAAGTTAGAACTTAATGAATATACATGACGCGAGCTCAATACATGACATGAAAGGTTCAAATTATGAATCATGATTAAGATACAGGTCATAAAATCTATGAGATCCAAGATATTTAGAGATATTTTCAGATCTAAAGTACATGATGTGAATAATAATTATATGTCATGAATTTATAGATGAAAAATTCACTAAATGAAGTTATATTACATGAATCTATTACAAATCATGTAATTCTCAACTCTATATATATACGGACACACTAATGCGGACAAGGGGATTCAATCTGCCCAAAATATTTTCTCTTTTCTTATTTATTTCAT
Organism: Viscum album; assembly: GCA_963277665.1. Taxonomy (NCBI): domain Eukaryota; kingdom Viridiplantae; phylum Streptophyta; class Magnoliopsida; order Santalales; family Viscaceae; genus Viscum; species Viscum album. The sequence goes on from OY728127.1 coordinate 1,571,473,177, forward strand.
TCTCATTTTTATTCAAATTTGTTTTTATTTATTTATTTTACCATTTTAATCATTTTTTTTTATTTCTTATGATTTCAAGACTCATTCTTTACAGGTTGGTGTTCTAAAACTTGAATCCAATTATTTTTTCCATTCAAATTCTTCCATTATTGTGTTCTTCATTGTTCCATCATTAAAGTTGGTATTTAACTTATTTTACATGATTTGAATTATGGATTGTATTGATTTGATTTGTTTAGGTATTATTTTGATCATGATATTTTTTTCCCTACATTTGTTTAATACCATCACGCTTGGATAATCTGCTTAGGGTTAGGGATCGAGAGTAAGGAGGATTTAAATGTAATAAATATTTAAATCAAAATTTGGTATCCCTGTGTCCAGTAATTAGGTTAAAAACAATTTTTTATCTCATACTTTTACACTACCCTAACCATGGGATATGTAATCAAATGACCCTGACCTAGTTAGAGTTTACCATGCTTGGACCAATGGCTTGTGATACTTCCTTCCATGAATCCAAGATTAATGCACATAGTTTTTTTACTATATTAGGACCAATGAATAGTTTCATCTTAGATATATCCAATTGGTTTAACTAAGATCAATTGGTGACCTTTTCACCGCTTCATAGCCTAATCCATATTTCTATCCCAAGATCTATTTAGGATTATCTTTTTCCTAAACCTTGATATTGAACCTGAACCCTTATTTTCTTCTGAATTAAAACCTAAGATAAATATCTATTAGATAACCTATACTGGAGATAGTTCATGAGGAATCTAACTACAAGTTTAATAATGCTAGTGTGTGTGCTTGTTAGCTATCCATGTGGGTTCGACCTTGCACTACCACTATGTTACGCATTCTTTTGTCCATATTGTTGGATTATGATGTCATTTTTAGTGATTTATGAGAGGAAACTGATATTTTTTATCTTTGTTTTCATTTATTTTATTATGAACTTTGTTTTTTCTTATCTAGGACTTCTTGTTCTTTGGTCATTCAAAACTTCATTGTAGCCAATTGTGGAATTTATCCATGTTTTTTTCTCATACTATTAACTATTTTCACCTTCCCATTTTCTAATTACATATTTATTAACCCCCATGAACTAATGGTTTTTCTAGTGTAGGTATTTTGTTTCTAACAATATTTATAGTTTGAATAATTTTCCATCACCATCCAACAAGTTTACGCATGGAATGACTTTCATTATAGGGAGCCCTCAATTCCCTATTTAAAATTCATAAATTTTCATTTAATTTTTATATATTATTATATTGGTTTATCTCTCATGCCTCTTTCCAGAATAGTAAAGAAACTATATCATTTTATGTTTAGGGGAGTCCTTATTGAGATTTATTGTCTGTAAACTTGGATTATTTTCCATTTTCATTATCCTCAGACAAATTTTTCATTAAAATAATGATTTAACTTGGTATCTCATTAAAATAATTTAAATAAAAGAAAATGTTTGGTTAGATATTGTTGAAATCCATTTTTATTCCTATTTATAATTTCATCATTATTAGTGAGTTGAGTAATTTAATTGTATTCCTAGATTCTTGTAATTTATTTTGATTCAATTATTACAGGATATTATTCCCGGAGTAATTGCCATATATTATTTATAATCTCATTCCAAAGAGAATTCTATACCTAAATTGTTATATTATTTTATGATCATATTTATGAGGGGATAATTAGGATATGTAAACTGATCAGAACATTCATTGGAATCTTATTCAGGTTCTAACAGAATAAATACACTGTTAAACTGATTAAGGTAATATTTGTTGAGCCATTTTTTCTAAGACCCACCTAAACATATATCCTTATCTATCCCATAGTGTCCATGAATAATCATAATATGATGGATCTATTTCAATCCTATTATCCATTCCTACCCTACTCTTGATACTATGCATGATTTTCTTTTGAATAGGTGTGGTGTATTTTTCATCTCTTCTCTACATAGGATGATCATTTTTTAGGATATGCATGGTGTTATTTTCACAATATTTATATGTCATGGTTCGTGATTACATTCATAATTTTTTGTGCATACTATATTCCTTTGAAAAAATAAATATATATAAAAAATGGGTAGTGTTTTAGGAAGGTCAAAAATCACCATTACCATACTGATTAATCTTATAATGTATTATGTGTTTTTAGGTGATGGATGTGAGATGTGTCCTAGACGTGACTTTTAAAAAAAAAAATATTAAACCTTATTTATGCTTTATTGACATATTCATGGACCTGATTTGAGTTGTTTGGAGTATGAAGACATCATTCTTTTTCTAGGAGGAGATATTTCATTTCACTATTTATGATTTTCATTCATTATACTATAGAGATTAACCTCTATTTTGAGATTTATTTTTATAATATTCCCACATTCCCTCAGGCTTAGAGACATTTAAACCTTATTTCTTAATCCCTCGTGATTAATTTTGTATTTTTCTTTACAAAGTTCAGATGTTAGAACCAATGAAATCTTGTGGTTAGGAACATTTAATTTAGGTATGATCATAACTCCAGTTTTATTTCACCTTGAGTGATGAGAGAAAATTTATTATAACGTAAATTTTAATATGGGTATATATTCTAAGTAATATATATGAAATTATAATTAAAAGAATAAAAAATATAAAGAAATAACTTAATTATGATGGATGGTTGATTTTCTCTACTATATTTATTTTTGAGAACCTTCTTTTTTTCTTGCACATAGTTTTATTTTCCTAGTTATAATGCAAATTTCTTGTTTAAAAAATGTTTCATTTGGAATTTATATTGAGATAATTTTTTCTTGAGGACAATAAATTTTTCAAGTGTGGTGGAATTTGATAAACTAAATTTGTATTTATATATTGGATAAATTTCTTTATGGATTAATCGTGATTTATTTTATCATACACTAGGTTTTGATGATTTTTTCATGAATTATGAACTCAAGACTCAATTGAGGAGATAATGGAAAAGTAGAAAAATTGTACATTACATGTATTGAATCCAAAGTACAGGACATATACTCCTTGAGTAGAACACATACAAGCTGAAGGAGCCTGTGAATCCAATTTACAAGACATGAACCAAGTATATGAAATGGATCCCATTTACACTTCAGGAAGGTTTAGAAGTTTTAACCCGATGAATATAAATGATGTGATCTCAATACATAATGTGAAAAGTTCGAATTATGAATCCGTCCAAATATACAGGCCATGAAATCTATGAGATCCTAGATATTTTGAGATATTTTCCAATATAAAGTACATGACGTGAAAACCAATTACATGATGTGAATGTCTTTATGTAGAAGTAACTAAAAGAAGTTACATGGTGTGAAACTATTACACATCTTGTAACCCTCAGGTATATATATATGCAAACACCCCAAAGAAGACAAGGAGAGAAAGGATGTGCAGACTATTTTCTTTTTTTCATCATTTATATCCCATTTTATTTAAAAATTGTTTTTATTTATTCATTTTACCATTTTTATCATTCTATTTCTATTTATTATTATTATAAGACTTGTTCTTTATGCATTGGTGTTCCAATTCTTGAACTCGATTTCATTTTCCATTCAACTCCATCCATTACAGTGTTATTAATTTTTCCTTCATTCAAGTTAGTATTTAATTGATTTTATATTATTTCAATTATGTATTGAATTGATTTGAGTTATTTAAGAATTATGTTGATCATGTTTCTTATTTCTCAACCTTATTTTAATACCATCACGTGCGTATAATCTTTTTAGGGTTAGTTGTTTAGAGTAAGGGTGGATTTAAACATAATGAATCTCTGAATAAAAACTTGGTAACCCTATGGATAGTAGTTTGGTTAAAGAAAATGTATATATCATTCTATTTAAAAACCTTAAATAAGGGATATGTAATCAAATGACCTTGACCTATTTGGAGTTGATAAATCTAGGACCAATATCTTTTTATACTCTATACCTTGAATCAAATCTTAATGAACCTAGTTTGTGCACTATCTCTGGACTAAATAGTAGTTTAATATTTGTTGGATCCAATTGGTTGGACCAAGATCAATTGGTGACCTTTCTTACACTTTATAGCCTAAGACATAGGTTTATCCCAAACATGATTTAGGATTATATTTCTCCTAACCCCTGATATTGACCATGTGCACTTATTGTCATCTAAATTGAAACCAAAGATACATAGTTCTTAGAAAACCCAAACATGGGAGAGTTCATGAGGAATCCTACCACAAGGTTCTTACCACTAGGTTTCTTGCTATCCAGTTGTCCATGTGGGTTTGACCCCACACTATCACTATGATACACCTTTGTAGCTGAGTGTAGTTTGAGAAATATACATTTTAATCTCATCAATGCCTATCTGTAATCAATAACATTGTGTGGACTGATCCAGTGATAATTTATTCATATAATGTTCTTGCTACTATATCTAAAGGATGATTTTTCCTAGTTCTAGAATTTCTATAAAACATTCATTCCGGTTTAGTAATATCTATCCTTTTAGGATTGGTTTCAACAAATTTAAGTTCCAAAACCTCATCCTTTCTATTTTTAAAGAGAGTATCAGGTCTCATTTTTCCAAAATAATCACTAAACACATCAACTTGATTCATTTTATGATCAAACTGATCACTTTCATCAAATTTATCATGAGTTTATTCTTAAATAATATTTGGCCTTTTTTGGAAACTCTACAAGCCTTAGAAGTAGAATAATAACCATGAAAGATTCATTCAATAGAATTTCTATCAAATTTACCAATATTTTCCTTCATGTTTAGAATATAAAATTTACATCCAAACACAATAATGTGTCTAAATTTTGTCTTTCTATTATTCCATAACGCATAGGGTTTTTTATTTAAAATAGGCCTAATTAGATCTCTATTAAGGACATAACATTATGTATTTATAGCTTCTTCCCAAAATTGAATGGGAAGTTTATATTCACATGAAATAGTCCTAGTAATTTATTACAAGGTCCTATTCCTCCTTTCAAAAACACCATTTTTTAGGTGTCTTAGGGACTGAAAAATATGTTTGATACCATGTTTTGAACAATAAGAATTGAATTCATGGTTTTTAAATTATCCCCCATAGTCACTTCTAAAAGAAATAATTTTGGAATATTTCTATTTTTTAACCAACTTAAATAAAATTATAAAAAACAAAATTATCTTTACTTTTAAGAATAAAAAAAAAGTAAATCTAGATAAATCATCAACCAATACATAAAATAAAGATTATCTTCTTAGGATTGATGTTTTTATGGTCCAAAAAATCCATGTGATTAAGTACAAGAGGACTAGATGTAGAAACCACTTTAATTTATTTAAAAAATGACTTTTTCTTACTCATTTCTCATTCATGACATATTTTCTCTTTACACAATTTTAGTTCAGGAAAATTAGAATTTAAATTTTTCTTAAACAATATTATCAAAGAGTAAATATTAAAATTTCCAAGTCTTCTATGTTAAATAAAATATTCATTTTTTTATAATTTAAACTATTAAATTTTTATCTACACAAATAATTAATATCTCAAGTAAAAATATTCTCAGCTCTAGGTGTCTTAAACTTATTATTTTTATCTTTAAAAATAGAATAGGGATTATTTGGAAAATCTAAAGAGTAAAATTATTCACAAAGATGAGAAATAATTTTCATATTGTGTATTAATATTTCTAAATAAAGGAATTTATTGTTGAGAAATGATCTTCGATATTCAGTTAATCCAATTTGGATACTTTTCCACTTAGCATTGTCACCAAATGTGACATTGTATCTATCAATTTTTGAAAAATAATGAAATTTTTAGAACTCTCTACACATGTGTTGTGATAATACACTATCCATAAACCATTTCTCATTGATTATATTGTATCTTTTTCCCTAAAAATAAATCAAAAAATAAGTTTTTTTGTACTAATATTCTATAGGGTCCTGAAATTCTAATAACTAATTATTTGGTAATCTAAATCGACTTGCGCTGTTCAAAAATTCTTACACTGAATTTTGATAAATTTCTTGAAATAAAAGCTTGTTGAACACCAAGAAATTGAGTTTTTCTTAGACAATAACCATTTTTAAAATTTATAGGATATCCAAAATGGAAATAAATAACTTTAGAATTGATTTTTTCTTTGAACTAGGAATAAAATTTGTTTTGCACATATTTGGTTTTTAACATTTTCTTCCCATTACAAACTTATATTTCTGGATTTTATTTCTTAAAAATATTTGGTTTAGGTAATTATTCACATTTATAAAAACACTAGATGCATCATTAAGAGATTTACATTATTTTGTAAATCTCTCAATTATATTATATTTTTCAGTATAAGAAGTAACCAAATATTCTAGGTTAACTTTTAGGCTTAAAATTTATTTGGTTAAGTCTTTTTATAATTAAAACATAATTATAATAATTATTTTATGATTCATTTTTCTTTTTTAATAATTCATATTTAGTTTCTATAATAGTAAAATATTCATTCATTTCTTTAAAGGAGCAGTTTTCATCTTGTAATAAGATGCATTCCCATAAGAGTAAAATTAATGTACCTCATCAGATTATGCCACAAAGCATGTGTTGGCCTTTTAATTTGAGATTTTAGCTTCTGATTCATAAGATGTGTCATCACTAAAATCCTTATAATCACTTCATGTGGCCTTCATATCCCTTTTTACCATATTCTTAATTTCTAGTTTCTATTTATATTTCTTATTACATTTCCTTTTTTCTTGAAGTTATAGAAAATATGAATAGATATGTCCAAGCTTTTTACCCTCATCGCACCTTAATTCCTTAGAAATTCAATCATATTTTTTATACTTGTTGAATCATTTCTTGAATATGTTTTTCTTGTTGTATAAATTTTTAAAATTCTTGGAAAATTGACCAATCTAACCATCAGGATCAGAATTTTTTGAAGTTTTCTTATTAGTTAATTTAGAAATTTGTATACCTTTTCACTTCTTATCATCCTTTGAAGTAGAAACATTCAAAGAAATATTCAACTTTCTAATAATTTATTCTCACCAACTTCTTCTTCCATTTCTTCCTCATACATCATAAGTGTGACAATAATGTATTTTATTTGGAAATTTTTTACTGTACTAGATTTCTTGATGTTAGATAAAATTATACTCCATTTGGAAAGCAGAAAATTGAGAACTTTTAGAGTCTGATAAAGTTTTATAATTGGTTCGCCTATAGAAGTTGCATTATTTAAAATTTCAATTAACCATATATTTATCTATGTTATTTTTTATCTATCAATTATTCTGAATGCATTAAAATTTTACTTTTTAGTGTTATAACTTTGATGTTTTGTAATATTAGTACCTTCATAGGCTACAAAAATAGTTTCCCATATCCCATGAAATATAGCACATTGAGAAACTATGTTGAACTCATATTGTCGAAGTCTAAATATAATAGTATTCATAGTTATAAATTTCATATCATATTCACCTTTTATAGTAGCATCCCAATTCTTCGTATCTCCTTCAAGAATTTTTTCAGTCTTAATGGATTTCAAGTACACCTTTAGACCAAGGTTCTTTAAATAAATAATTAGTTGTGCCTTCCAACATCCATGATTTCCCATTGAAAATGATATATATATCATAGGAATACCTTCTATATTATTACCTATAACATCCATTTGAAAATGATCAGTACAACTTCAACCTTTTGGAGTTGAGAACTCAAGATTCTCTAACTTTGATAACAGTTGTTGGTTGAAGAAGAGCTACACAAAGACTCGAGAGGGGGTGAATTGAGTTCTTGATTTTTTTTATTCACATAAAACCACCCTCTTTTAGGTTATATAGTTTCTAATATTATATTAACACAAGAAATGAATAGAAATAAAAATATTAAGATAAATATATAAAAATAATATTTTATAGTTTTTTGGGGTACATAAATTCTCAAGTTCACTCCACCAGCACTCAAATCGTAGCCCAAAATCCTAAATGCCATTATTTTTTATTAATTTTAGGATAATACCATTTTTTAATTTGTATTAGGGGTTATCTTACATAGCTATTATTCCCAAGTAACTAGTACCAATACATGCTAATTGAAGGCCTAAATACTAGACACCCCACAAAAATCCCACCCTAACTAATGCTTAATTTTTTCACCAAAGTTCCTGACCTGCATTGCTACTTTAACATCCCTCCCCTCATCATTGGATTGAGAAGGTGGTGGAATGTTACTTGGCCTCAATAGACATCCCCAACATTCCAAAGTTTGGAAATAAATTCCAAGGGATTCATTTACAATTGGGGGATGAATTTCCCATTTTAAAAAAAAAACAACCAACCAAACATGTCATAACCAAATGAACCACTACTTAATGCATGATATCAATGAAAGAAAATAAAAACAATCATTGATATTAAAATAAAACAAAAACTAATTACCATAGTATAAGAATGCAATATAAAAGTACATAGTGGAGACTAAAACTAAATGACTCCAACAATAACTCCATGCTCCAAACATACTCAATGCTCAAACACCACAAAACAACCCAAGTATCAGAAATCACCACTAGAGAAGTGTGATACTTTAACATTTTCATGTATTGATAAATGACATGTGTAAAAGAAAAAAAATTCTAAATAAGGGGTGAGTAATGAAACTCAATAGATTTTATTCAATGACTTCTCTACCCACGCCACTATGATAGAAAAAGTTAACATATATATATATATATAATAGATTATATAAAAAGGTTTCTAAAACAGTTTATATAAAAATATAAACAAATTCCAATAAAACTGTTTTCTCATGATAAAATCAAGTTCTAAGGAAAGAAACCAAAAATGTTTTAAAACCATTTCACAAATTCTATTTTGTCATAACCCATTTAGTTCAACATATACACACTTTAAACCATGTATACAAACTGGACCTCCTATACCCGTGAGTGGTGAGTAATCCCTTCACGAAGTTGAAACTTAATGAACCATTGGATGGGGAAGATCCCCCACCCTTATCTACCCCACTAATTATGGGGGAGACTCCTTACCCTTATCAATCCCGAATGCTCATGAACACACACAACCATTATGCCAAAACCCAATGCCAAAACAATCATTTTAACCATTTCAATAAAACCATATTTTTATTGAAAAGCTTATAAACATACCATTTAAATAAAACCAATCTTTTATTTAAAACATTTTCAATGCAACAAACCCAAAGAATCATTTTGAAATCAAGTTACCAATTTCACTTTCCACAAAAATTCCCAATTTCCATAATTCTTTAAATCATTACTAAAGAGGGATTCCAATAACCAATTCACATAAATTACATAACCAGTTTCAATAAAAATAAATAAATTTTACACTAATTCTTTAAGTTATAAATATAGTAATCGAGATTGAATCCACTTATCTCAAGAATTATGACACCAGTGAATAATGACATGAAAAACATCCATGAAACTCAGTTGAATCTATAAAAATCAACCTTAAATCTCTTCCCCTATCATCAAAATAGAAAAATCAAATCATATTTGGCATAAAATATCTTATATAATTCCACATAAGATAGAGATCTAAGAACCTTGAGAGATATATAAGTATATCAAAGAAAAAATACCATGAACAACCAAGAAATATAACTTAACATGAGAATTCAGCTTCAAATCACCAAAAGAAGCCCTCAGATCACCTCTGGATTGATGAGAGAATCTTACCTATCCTTTAAGAAGATAGAATCTTGATTTAAGGCCATATTTTAAGGGGGAAAGGCTTTATAGTTAAAAATCTATGAGATACACAATTTTAGGATCTCACTTTTAGAACGTGCACAATTAGTCACACAGTTAGGAAAACTGTGAACTAATCATGCACTAGACACTACCTCAAGTATGAATCTCAAATAGTTTTCTCAAATGGTTAGAAACCCATTCTCCAACAATTATAAATACCACTATTCAATATAGCACAGTTTCTCCTAGGCTTCTGCACGGTTTGGAAAAATTGTGCACTACTCCAGAACCTTCTTTTTAGCTTCAGTCTCATTGTGAACAGTTTCTTATAGGTGTTTAATGATTTCCACAAATTGTACACCAACTGTGAAACCTTATAAAATCCCCCAAAAACACTTAAAATTTACTCCAAACTCTCCCAAACTTCACCCATATATTTTACTTAATTAAAAACTCTAAATAAAGGGTTAATTACTTGAACTAGGGGGTGCTATAGCTACTCAAAAATAAAATCACCATACTAGATTTCATGAGACCTGCTACCAATGAAAAATCTATACCTTGTCATTATTTTAATCTCGTTTTAATTTTTTGGTGCTTTATTCCTACTCTAACCTCATTTGGGACTGCTTCTGAGTATCTGGCCATCTTTTTTCCCTCTGGTTTCTTCTTATTCCGTCGAATTTGTCACCCCTAAAGACCGTCAAAATCACTCCAGCTACCAAGATGACCGATTTCATTACCAAGTATATGGTACCTCTCTCTCTCTATTATCTGTTTTATCCTATCATTGACATCAAACCCACCACCGCATGAACTGAGTGCCATCGTTTCCACTGAGGTCCCCTATAAGGTCATCCAATCATCATCATTGGATATCCTTACCATGCCTTCACCATCCACACTGCTGAAGAACAAGGGTTGTCACCTTCACTATAGAGGCGCCACTAACAAATGAAGCCTCACTGAGGATAGTCCATCAACAATATCCCCACCATCACAGTTAGCCACCGTAGGACCACACTGTACTGACATGCTATCCAACATGAATGGGAAATCCACCTACCCAAGAATAATTGGGGTTTAATTAGGACTAAAACTTGGAGTTTTTTATTTCACTAGTACTAGTCCTTTTCATAGGGATTTTTTGGATAATTTTGAGCATCCATCACTTGGTAAAAATCCAGGATATTTTTAGGATTCTATAAGAATTTACACAAACAACAACCATCAAATATTAGTATATGGAGTAATTACTTCTAGAAATGAGAAAGAATAATGATATATTAAAAGATGAAGCACACAGTTAGAAGATGAAACTGATAGAAGAGAAGATATCTCCAAGATATAGAATAGGAATTGAGAATAGCTTGAGGATAGACTTAAAAACAAAGTATGATTAATATCAAATGCTTAATTATAGATAACTTCTTTAACTTTATTCTTTTTTCTTATCATAGAGAAGTATCACATAAATATTTTGAGATAGATACAGCATGATGTTTCTATTATCCTTTTTGATCTTGTTTTAATATATCTCTATAGGTTTTCTAATAAAATAAAAATTACCTTCTATGAAACTATAGGAAACATTGGATTTAAAATTAACTTAGTAAAAGGTACTAGGAAATAAAAATAATCTATTATCATTCCTTTATTCAAAATTATAGTCTTTGAAAAATTATTTTACCATAAAGAGGTAGTTCAATATTTAATGCATCAAAATTAGCATTAGTTTTCCATTGAAATACTCCAATAGTAATAAATACATGTTTTGAAAAACGACATAACCATCTTGATCCCATTACCAAATCTCATGTATCTGACTAAATCACATAACTGATTGGAACCATGTAGCCAAATATTCCACATATCTAAACCACATAGATGATTACTCTATATAGCTGCTTTGGCATATCTGCTTCCTCGACAAAGTCATTTCTCACAAACTTGATTTAGTGATGTGGTAGATTTATGTAGGTGGTTCTTTCACATTGTGGATTGGCGTATCCAAATGCTCTCTATAGTCAAACATCAAATAGCCAAAGTCCTCACATAGCCTAATTTTCCATACTTAGCTAAAATTTCAACAGAAATCCAGATTTTATTAGAATTGAACTATTATAGCATATTTAAACTATAAAAGATTGAAACCAATTGAACACACTTAAAAATAAATTAATAAAATAAAAAAGGTTTTTAGTATCATCAAAACATAAATCACATGAGATATGTTGGGACAATATCAATTTCCCAAACTTGAAAATCTGAAACTTTGACTGTACCAGAAATTAAGAACCCTTACATACAACTCTGACCTATGGGATGTCTTGAAAACATCCCTCCCATGATTATCCAGTATGATTCATCATCATTTCAATAACCTTTATCTTTTCCAAAACCCTAGTTAATGTTAGAAATGTGAATGGAGTGACAAACCACAGGGTCTCTAGATGCCAAACCTCCTATAAATTTCTCTCTCTAGCCTCTTTATTTGGAATAATATTTAAATAATAACATAGGGGAATCTTAAAATTAGTACCAAACTCTCACACACTGAATCTCCCTTGGTGAAGAGAGATAATTTCCTACAGAAAGGTTTCCTTCACAGTTGAATAATGGAACTTGACCTAGAACTGATCAAATAAATTCTAACCAGAATCATATAAATCCTCATGATCACCGCGCAATAAAACCCACCATTTAAAATAAAATCCTTGAAACATATCTACAGTGCCTCCTCATAGAAAATATAAACCTAAAAGAAATCCCCATCTCCTCTATCCAATCCTCGGTCTACGAATTAGAAAAAGATCTATCATGATTCTGCAAGCCCTGAAATTGAAACTCCTAAAGCATCTTCCTCTATGTGTCATCTTTTTTAACTTTAACACTATGAAGATCTACTGATGAATCCTGTTGAACTTCACTGGAATAATCTTGATGGGGACATCAAATAGGAGTCATTCCTTTAAAATGGAAAACATTAGGTACTTCCAAAAATGAAAATATGGAATATGTATGATTAATTAATTATATCTCATATTAATTATTATAATCTACCAAATTCAATTACAGACATAATCAATTGTTATGAATGATCGTTACCTAGGTCTTTACCCTACAAACATTATCACTTCACTTAGTATATTTAGTAAACTTAATGTTCTTTCATCAGATTATAGAGGGATATAATTTCATGTGTATGCGATTTTATCCCTTGGTTTAATTGAATAATAGGTTCAAATAACATTGATTCTATGACAACCCATCCAATCCTCACTCTTTATCATCCCTAATATCCATCCCATCACTTAAAACAATATTTAATACCACTTTTTCATGACCATCCCCCACTAGTACCCCTCTTAGATTATAGTGAAGAAATAAATTCTAATAACTCGGCTCTTCTTAGAGGTAATAAACTATATATGTTTCATTAATTTTAGTTTGAATCCTTGGTTTTGACCTCTTGTGAATTCTTAGTGAGAATATAGAGGAAAATGGGTTTTTGGGGCTTGTTCAGAGCCGAACTTTAGTAAAAATAGTTGGGACACATAGTTAGCATAAAAAGTGTAGGGTGTCTTGACACATAGGAGAGGGTGAAAGTTTTTCCCTAACCATGAACCGAGGACAAAACTCCCATGTGGAAGCTCTTAAATTTTTATAAGAGGGAAAGATCATAGTCACAACATGGTTTTTATAACCATGATCCATGACAGTGTGATGGGTATTCTGAGGTAGAGGCATATAGCACGGTTTATTCATGGTTTCCCAAACCATGTGAATGAACCGTGTTGGTTCCCTATTTTGGAAGAGGGAAACATGATTTTTCCAACCGTGTTTCCAAACCCTGTGACCTAGTTTTTAAAGGGGAAATGACTGTTTTTTCCCTAAAATCATTTTAACCTAAACCTTTCATTTCCTACTCCTCCAACGGATAGAACTCCTCCCATTTTAGATCTTCTTCATGCCTAAATCTAGTCCTGGCTCCTGATTCTTGATCCAACCTTGTAATCAAGATATGGTTTTATCATTTGATATCCTGTATTAGGTGATTCAATCATTAGGCTTGTTTCATCATTCCACTTTTTGACAATGAAGATATTTTTTAAAAGCTAATTTTCCCTATTTTCAGGGCATTGATCCATTATTCTATTTTCTTCCAATCTAGCTCAAGTTAGGATAAGATATTAGAAGAGTGTTATACTATAGTTATATGGTAGGTGTTCTATAACTTTTCTCACAATGTCTAGGTTTTTTATAGCTAGTTGTCATTATGACACATGTTGGGACTTCTGGTTGTTTCCCCAAAAATAAATGAATTATTTGAATAAATTTTTGGAACCTATTTAGGTTTCCCACTTAGCACCATGATATGGTTAGAGGTCATTAACCTCAACCAAGACCACCCATGATGTATGTTCATTTATATTCCCCGTCTTATACAAACACATTGGGTGTGTGTGAGTTCAAAAAATTTAATGGGAGCCTATTGAAATTAAATAAATTGATATGAGAGGGTTTATACCTCCTTTACATATGATTACATGTAACTAAATTGGTTAAAATATTTAGATGGAAAATGTGAAATGAGTTAGATAAACTCATGGATTTTGAATGGTTATAAAATTATTGATGTAATGGTTAATGTGTTCCTTGTAAATTTCAACTCCAAGGGTTCATATTGCTTGGATTCCTTAAACATTTTCACTCTAAGAATCTTAAATACATTGGATTCCTTGGAATTTTCTACTCCATGGATCTTGATAACATTGAATGCCATGGAAATTACAACTCTAAGGATTCGGATTACTTGGATTCCATGGATATTTATACTCCAAGGATCTTAAGCCCAATTAAATTTCATGGACATTCCTACTCTATGGATTCAGATTAAATTGAATTCCATGGAAATTTATACTCCATATATTTTTATTACCATAGATGACTTAGATATTTCAACTCCTTGGATATAGCCATGTGATCCTGAAACTTGATTATATGGAATAGGTTGTTGTGGATGTTTTACCATGATTTATATTTAGCCCATGTTTATGGTTTTTGGTTTATAGTTAGCCTTGTCTAGCTGGATAGTTTCACTTCCGATTTATCACTGTTATGACTTTAATATACTTCACATATCTAAGATGATATACACATACTAGACTTATCATATACACCATTGGTGGTGTAAAACTGATTTTTATCTCGCACCATGTTCGTGCCTCTGTTTAGTACCCGAACAGATCTCATGGATGCAGGTAGGGACTGGGGATAGCGCTTGCTTCATGATACTTGATTGATAGATGACTAGGAGTAGGGGAGCATAGGACTGATCTATGCTCGAGATACTATATGGAAATATTTTCCTTTTTATTTTTTTTGTAATTTTGATACATGTATTTTATCATATTCATATTTACCTATTTTATCATATTTTTAGAGACACGACATGTTTATCATATTGTATATGAAAATACTTCTGGATTGATTATTATTATTGCTTCTGATATTTTTATCTCCTACTATTATTTTATATTATTTCTTCTATTATTGATTGATGTGGTTATACCATTGAGCTACACTTTGATCATTAGGGTTTAGTCTCCCCATTATTCCATCATAGATCCTCACTACTATTTGGTAGCATGTGGCATATGGGGAGGTGTGCTAAAGGCCATGTGACCCACTAGTTCAGGGCACCATTTAGTGGATCCTGGTTTGGGATGTTACAAATTTGTATCAAAGTATTTATTTTCTTTCCATACTATTTTTAGATAATAAACATGATATTAGTAATGAATTGGAACTTGGTTATATGTCATACCTGAGAGTAGCTAACCCACATTCAGGGTAATTTTCACATTTCCTAGAATCCATAATTGTAGTTCTATATTTTCCTATTATAGTTGATTTGATTCCACAATTAGGTGATGTAATTGTTATGTGATGTTATTATTTTTATGATTGAGGAAATTTATTTTATCCTTGGCTTGATATAGAAAGGAATCATTGATCATGCATTATTTTAGGCACCTTATAGGATTCACATTCCATTCCATATAGGATACACTACTTGACTGCATGAGATTTATTATGTGTTCCTTGTGTGATATAATAGTTAACAACTATTTTCTTGGTATGAAATTGATAAAAATAATTGGTACTTAGACTGCCTGTCATAATGTAAAAAAATTCCTATATAGGTTATAGCTGACACCCAAAGAAGTCAATTATAGCACGTTGAGTCATGGACTATTGGTCACATGGATTGGAACGTGTTATGGATGGGATTAAATAAATTCCACACTTTGATTATAAGATGTATGTTCCCTTATATTTTAGATGTGGTGATACATTTTGTTAAACCACTTAAATAGAAGTGTAAAATAAATGTGAATTTAAATGAAAATGAAATTCTGAAAAGGAAAGTTCATCGTTAAATGGAGTTTCCAATTGCTAATAACTGTCAATAAACATGGACTGGTGTTTTGAAACAGATATCTTGACTATAAAACCCAAAAATTTTAAAATATGAATATCATATTCAATAATGTGTATTATATGAAACACCAAGCATAGAATGGAATATAACATCCTGATACTTTTTGATATATTTATATTTAGAGAAATTCAACCTATCCAATAGCATATATTACATGCAACACTGAACTTATCTTTCATTACATACAACAAAAAATTTATCTAGAAACACACATAATAATGAGTTATCTTGCATTACACATAATAATGAATTTTTTTGATAGTTTGTGTTACACACAAGACCGAGTTTTACCAAATACTATTAATATTATTATTTAAAATAAAAATTATCTATTATCCTCTAAATTAGAGGTTATAAATAAGATTAGTTAACTTATGAAAATATATGTTTTAATTAATTGGTTACCAATTAATTATAAATTAATATAAAAACCAATTGAATATAAATGAAATATTTTTTAAAAACTATTTTTATGCGGCAAAGGCATTTTAACTTAATAAATTAAATTAGTTAATATTAGTGGATGATCTTAATGAAATTTTTATATATTATATACTCAATAGAAATTTTTTACCTTTATAAAATATATTTTAAAGTCATAAGAAAAGAACTAATCCAAATTTATGCATAAAAAGCTACATTTTTTTAAAGGTAGTTTTGTCGCCTTTTAATGGCGTACTTGTTTTAAATTTAAAATTTAAAATTTTAAAAAAAAAATTGAAAAAATAGACTTCATTTTTGAAATAATAATATCAAAATTATATTATGGTTAATTTTAGGTATTTTTCTAAGAAGTTTCATTTTTTGATGAATAGTGCAAAATACTGGATTTAATATAAAGCTGAATTTTCAGATAAATAATTTATAATGTTAAATTATATTTTAAATTGGTTTTTAATTTAAATTAGTTAAATTATAAATATATTTGTCCAATTTAGGACATTGGTATCAATTTCATAGTGAATTTTCATATAAAAACATTTCAAACTTTGGAACATTTTCAGTTTAAAATCTCGATTTGTCGTCACCTCTATAGGGTAAATTTTACATTAAATTATATCCATTATATGATTTGAATTGGGAAAAATGGAATCAATATTTTTAATCAAAATAATTTAAAATTTATAATAATGTAAAATTAATTTTTTACCAATTTGATTAGTGGAAATTTTTAATATTAATCACAGTGATTAAGATAAAAATGAATTTACTTAATGGTTAATCATAAAAGATAAGGTGTGTAAATGACCCAAAACTTATCCTAAACCCATTAGATGACCATATTTAGACCTTATACACTTATTTATTAAAAATGGTTCATTATTGGATGCACATGAGCTAAGAGAGATCTCCCAATAGTGTTTACTTTTTGGTATTTACATGAATGTCATTCCTCCCATGTTATAAAAGGGCACTCGCCCCCTGACTTATTCACACCTATCAAGACATTTTTCTCGTCCTACCCATGAAAATTTTACTTAACAAATCCCCTATACTCATCTTATAATCTGTAATTTTGGAAAAAAATCCAACCAAGGAAGGCCTTTGGTGCAAACTAAAAGGAGATGCCCAAAGAAGAGGTAACATTCATTAATGAACATTTTTGTTTTCTTCCTCAAACCCATTATATTTTTTTATAATATGATTATATAATAACATAATTATATTAAATATGATGAGATTTTTTTATTTTATGGTTATAACCTACAATTTTTCACACTTCCATCAAATGGGTTATGAAATCACAATTCGTGTGTTCGGCGGACTACCGCCTCATGAACCGATGTTGTTCATTTTTTAAATACCGCCTATCAAGTTTTGAAATAATGATGGAAATACTATTTATATAATTTATTTATGATAATTATTACATATTTATTTTTTTAAAATTATTATATAACACGTACCTTCAGGAATTCAATTTTTTTGGGAATACGATAACATCGTTCATGTGTACGGTGGACTACCGCTTCACGAAGCGATGTGATTCCTTCACACTTTAAATGGAATTTATTAAGGATGGATTTAATAAAAATATGTGATATATATGACATAAATATGATACTTTAATTATAATATACATATATATTGTGTACTATTTTCTTTAATATGATAAGAAAATGGAAGCATCATCCATGCGTACGTACATCCTACCATCTCTATGAATAATGTATTTAATTTTCTATCACAAAATTTTGGGGATTAATATAAATAAATATATACTAAATATATATTATATTTAAATCATGTTTTACATTCTGGATATTATTAAATCATTATTTAAGTAATATTAAAAAAATATCAAATCAAATCCTACTCAAAAAAAAGTTATTACATGAAACAATGAAAATAATGAAAGATTATTAATTAACGGGTAATAATATGTTATAAAACAATCATATATGATATAATAAATATTAATATGGTAATTTTATAAGTTAATTTCATGTTTAAAACCACTATACATTTTGTTAAATAAAGTACAACCAAAAGGAATGCGTGATGTAAGGGATTCTGTCTCAATTTCATTTCATTGAGGCATATTGTAATGTTATGCACATGGTTTATTTTATATGGTGTATATAATAAAAATTTTAAATTTAATATAATGATTAATTCATTATTCAATATATTTTATCTTTCAATTTTAATTATTTCATCTAAGTGGGTTTGAATTTAAATTTACTGAGTTGTAAAGAAAATTCATAGCCCAATTCCTTTTCATTAGGTTATATACTTCCTCATTGTCATTAATTTTCTAAGATTATGTGTCAAATGAATTTTTAATATCTATTGTTTTATTTCTACTTATTTTATGAATATTTATATTTTATACACATAATCGATTCATTAGTTGACTCTCACTTCAATGTTCTGTCCTTTACATGGGTTTACTTCACAATCTCATTTTATTCGGGATTGTCTGCAATTGGATTTCCATTAAAGGAAATCATTTGATCATTTTTTTAATAAAAACTTTAATATTATTATACTATGGATATTAATTATTATTTTTAATTAATATTATCATTTTTTCACTCTTTTTTACCTAATTTTTTTTAGAAGATGTTTTTTTAAAACCTATCTTCATTTCTCTCTTTGGTTAGAAATCTATTTTCATCTAAAAAGAAATTTATATAAATGTTTTCAAATATTTTTGAAGATTTTAAAATTTATTTATCAAATTAATTTCCACCCTTTGAAAAAAAATTATTTTTTAATAATTTATTTTCACATTGAAGGTTTTTCAAAATGTTTTTCAAAAAAAAAGGATATTTTTCTCAAGAATGTTTTTTAAAGATATTTTTATATTATTTATCTTAATCAATTAGAATAACCCTTATTATTACTCTAATGTGTATATGTCATGTTGATATCATCCATATTCTTTCTCTATATGTATTATGATTATTTCGTCCAAGGATAGTATTGACATTCACTTCTTTGAATCATGTTTATAGTCATTAACTTTCCCTTGAATAATTTACTTTTGAGTGACCATTGAACAATAAATTTCCCCTAAATATCCAAATTATTTATCATGGATATGATTATTTCCTAAACCATATACCATTTTTACATACATTTTTACTATGATAGTTATTTTATTATCTAGAGAAATATTGATAAATTCATATTCTTTACTCAATACGAATATTTGATCAGGCACATTGTTAATGAATTAAATCAATTATTCAATATATAAGGAATTATTTGAATGTTTTGACATGGTTTAGGACCATTTAAAGTAATCCCATAAATTCATCAATAGTCTCATGATATGAATCAGTTGGAAAATCATATTGTTTTCTACCTGGTATATTTTAAATCATCTTGTGGATGGTCTTGATGGTAATGGTTCCATGTACCTGGCAAACAAGACATCCAATAATTAATAATTTTCTTCATTCAAATTCATTTATTATTATACTAGAGATTTTAACTATGAAAAAAATATATGGATTCATTTCATTCTCAGTTTATTGATTAAATGGCATGGTTTTCAGTTATTTTCTATTACACATTGAGTATTCCTTATCTAGTTATTTTAATGGAATGTGTTCTCAGTTCTTTACATTTCTATATTAATTAGTCTTTATCTAGTTATTTAAATGGTATGGGTGCTCAGTTATTTACCTTTTCATATTGATTATGATTATTGATTCATGATATATTATAGTATACTTAACCCTTACTAATCATTTCATCTCACCCTTATTATGATTCCTTTTCCCAAGATTCTATGAAGATTACTATAACGGATATGAAGGGATACAGTAAATGGAATAAAGTTATTCTAAAAAAATAAAAGAAAAAAATTATGTTTTAATTTGTGTATTAATTAATAATACAATACTCATGCATGTATCTATTTTACCAATAATAATAAACTATTTGGTCCTTTGGGACATGATTTCTTTGTATCTTATGTCATTGTAATGGTATTAAGCACGGGATCTGAGCTACTGGGGTCAGGGACACTATGGTTGGTATAAAACAAAGTTTAGTTTCAACCTTGAGAACTAGATTTTGGAAAACATATATTAGAAAACATAACCCAAATAGAGAATTTTAGGATAATTGTAGAAGAACAATCTAAAGATTTGTTATGGTTGAGATTATATAGGTAATCCTACCAATACATTCTTATCTAGATACTAAAAATGTATGTGGTTTTATCCTATATATACCTAGGGGTAATAAATCTAAATATGGTACATCGTTCTATACTTAAGAATAACCCAGTACATGACAATGGGCCTTACTGTTCACCTGTTTTGACACTCCTAAGGATTTTCTTATGATAATTCATATTTTATTTACAAACCATTATGAATTAGTTGAATAAATGATGATAATGAATAAACTAGGTTAAATCTATGGTTTTTTATATTTAAAATAATGTTTCATGATTTAGAAATCCTATAAATGATCATATAGTTTTCTCACTAAGATTACTTTTTCTCAAACTATGCTTTTTGGTTTTAGTTAATGGTTGGAACCTGAAGTAATCTTGTTAACATTGAAGATGAAGGATAAGGTTCTAATAATGAGCAACCAAATGGGATTCTGATAGGAGTTAAAGATATCATGTTTATTCCTAATCGTTTTTTCCAAAATATGATTAATAGCATATACCCTAACCCACTCCTAGACTTACCAACGATGAGAAGGATGGAGTTTACTAAGAGCTCGAGTGATGGAGACCATAGAGAAAAGAAGGCTCAATTTCAATAATGTAAGAAATGTGTAAGAATATACATAGGAAAGTTTCTTAATAAAATGGTGAAATGATTTATGTGTGGTAAATAAGGGGATAAAGAAAATAATTGTTAAGGAAAAATGAAGAGTACGATGGAAGAAAATAAATATAATCCTGAGGATACATTTATAGTTTTTTACCTTAAATATGGGGAAACTAGGAATTACCTGAGTCAATTACCTCTTCTAAATGGTAACCCCTAGAACATGGAAGTACCTATTTGGAAATAAAACTCATGAAGTATTTATGTATTGTGTTTCAAGAATTAAATTGTTGAAGTATTTTTACAATGTTATTTTGGTTTCAAGAATCATAAAACATTTATGTATTCTTGAAGAAATTGTATATTAATTTACATAATAGTTATGGATACCGACATGGGACAATGATTTTAATATTGAAAATTTGTTTTATGACTTAAAATCTTTTTAGGTTTTATGAAATTAGAGTCTAGTAATGTTAAATAAATTTTGAATAATTTATAGAAAGTTTCTGTTTTAGTGTAAAAAAATATTTGAGGAATAATGCATTTATATTTTATAGATAGAATTTTAAAGTCATTGATAAACTTTAGGGTTGATATAAAAATAATATTATTAGAATTTTTTGGGGAAAAGAGTTTTATTGAAAAACTTATCGAAAAGTATATTTAATGATTAATTTTATTTCAAGAATGCCCATAATATTTTTGGGAACATTATAGGAATATAGTTTAGAAAAATAAAAACATGTATATCAGGTGACAACCCATCATATCTGAAAATTCCATAGGGATTAAACCCATAACTGAAGGATGATAAGTTTTCAATGCCAACCACTGACCTACGCATTGTCTGGGTTAATATTTCATTGTTTTTAGTTAAACAATTTAATGAATAAATATTAATGATGAGCCAGTAATGTTAATTTTGAGGTTTATATATTAATGTATTAACCAAATTTGTTTTGGAAAATATTTAGAGATAGAAAAAATATCATTCACTATTTTATAGATATTAAGATATGTTAAAAGTTAATTTTAGTGCTTTGGGCATAAAAATCATTTTTGGGTATTCATTTCATAGAGTAAAGGGATAAATTGTAAATTTATCAAAGCACAACCAAAGGATAAAAATGTTCTTATGAAATAGAAATGTATCAACTATGTAAATTTCCTTATATTCATAGGCCATAAAATAATTACTCAACTTTAGGAAAAATGATCTTGAAAAAAAAATTATCATAATAACTTCATTTATGTTGAATCGATGGACTTTTAAATAATCATAGATTTATGGATTTTAGGCCCTCAACATTCCATTGATCATTCACTTGTTTGTGATCAATGGACTCAATCACTCCCTATAAATATTTATGTTTTTTATCCATATCCATATCTTCACTTGCCACTAATGTTATCTTACTTGGGAACCCAGTTGTGTATAATTTCATATGGCCTTCATACTTCTCATTCTCTCTTATTAAGAGGATGTTTTATTAACCCTTTTATGATGTGGGTTTTTCAAGAATGATATTTCCAAGTTTCAAACCCTTGATTACTAATATCATGTTTAAATTATAAGGATGAAATTTATTTATGGTGGGGAGAATTTTACACCCCAAAATTTTAAAATATTAAAATCATATTTGATAGTGTGTATGACACACAACAAGAAGCATAGAAGGGAATATAAAGTCCAAATACTTTATGATATATTTATATTTAGAAAAATTAAATATCACTAGTAGAATATATTACATGAAACACTTAAATTGGATTGTGTTACATGCAAAACAAATTTTATCTTTCAATGCACACAATACTTATTTAGCTTGTGTTACATGAAAAAATGGCTTTCTTCGATATATATCCTTACACACAAGACCGAGTTTTACCAAATACTATTGATGTTATTATTTAAAATGAAAAATAACTCCTAGATGTTAAATTAGAAATTATGAATAGGATTAAATAACTTAAAAAAAATATATGGTTGTATTCATTGGTTAACAGTTAATTATAATTTAATATAAAAACAAATTGAATATAAAGGAAATTTTTTTATAAAAAACTATTTTTATATAGCAAAGGGTTTTTAACCTAATAAATTAAATTAATTACTCTTAGGGGAGTATATTAATGAAATATATATATATATATATATATATTATATACTCAATATATTTTTTTTACATTCATAAAATATATTTGATAGTTATAATATAATAACAAATCCAATTATATGCATAATAGCTGTATTTTTATAAAGGCAGTTTTTTTCGCATTTTAACAGCGCACGTTTTTTAAAACTAAATTTTGACACTTTTATAAAAAAAATTGAAAATATATAATTCATTTTTAAAATTTTAATTTCTAAATTATATTAGGGTTAATTTTTTTTATTAATCTAATAAGTTTCATTTTTTTAATGAATAGTGAAAAATATAAAATTTAATTGAAAACTGACTTTTCATCTAAATAATTTATAATTTTAAATTATATTTAAATTTTTTTTCAAGTTAAATTGGATAAAATAATAATATATTAATTAAATTTAGGTCATTTGACAATAAATTTTTATATAAAAACATTTCAAACTTTTGAACATTTTCACTTTAAAACCTAACTTTTTCATCACGTCTGCAGGATAAATTTTAAATTAAATTATGGCACATTTGAGAGAAGAATTTTTAAAAAAGTCTTACATATTTTTAATCATCATAATTTATAATGTCTAATATGTTGAAATTATTTTTGTCCCAAGGTGATTAGAAAAAATAGTTAATATTAATCACATCGATTATGGTGAAAATGAGTTTAGTTAATGGTTAATATTAAAAAAATAAGGTGTGGAAATGACCCAACACTTGTCCAAAATCCATTATATGTAATTATTTGGAACATATACATATTTTATAAAATATGGTTTATTATTGGAGGCACATGAGGTAAGGGAGACCTCCCAATAATGTTTACTTTTTGGTATTTACAAGAATGTCACTCCTCCTCTACTATAAAAGGTCACTCACTCCCCACACATATTCACACCTCTAAATCCATTTCAATCATATAAAAATTACCCAATTCACTTTAAAACTCCAATATCATCATCCTATAATCATTTATTTGGTCATAAATCCAACTAAGGAAGGCCTTTGGTACAAACCAAAAAGAGATACCCAAAGAAGAGGTAACCTTCATCAACAAACGTTTTTGTTTCATTTCTTCATTACACCCATTGAATTATTTTTATATGATAATTATATTATAAAATTTTTATATAAAATATATTTAGATATTTTTATATTGAGTTTATGACCTAAAAAGTCACAAAATTTCATCAAATTGGTTACGAAACCATCATTCTTGTGTACAGCGGACTATTACCTCGTGAACCAACGTCGTTCATTTTTCAATTACCACCTATCAACATTGGGAATATTTATGGAAATAATATTTATATATTATATTTATGATACTTATGATTTATTTATTCTTATTGAATTATTATATATCATATAACTTCATGCTTTCCATTTTGTGGGAATATGATAACGTCGTTTGTGTGTATAGCGGACTACCGCCTCATGAAACGATGTGATTCATTCGCGCTTTACATGGAATGTATTAAGGATTTTTTTAATGAAAATATGTTACATATATTAAATAAATATGGTACTATAATTCTATTATACATATATGTTATTTATTTATTTTCTTTAATATGATAAGAAAATGGAAGTAGTGTTCATGCGCACATACGGCCAACTGTCTCCATGAACGATGTATTTCATTTTCTATCACCAAATTTTATGGATTAATATAAATACATATATAATAAATATATATGATATTTACATAATATTTTAAATTTTTTATATTATTAAATCATGATCTAATTAATAGGAATAAAAAATAAAAAAAATCAAAACATACTCAAAAAAACAAATAAAGTTATTACCTAAAAAAATGAAAATAATGATAGATTATTAACAAAAAGGTAATAATATATTATAAAAGGATCATATATGATATTATAAATATTAATATGTTTCTATTATAATTTAATAACATGATTAAAACCACTATACAGAAGGTTAGAGTAAGTATGGCCAAAAAGAAAGCGCAATGTGTGGGATTTCATCTCAATTTCATTTAATTGAGGAATATTATATTGTTATGAATCTAGTTTATTTTATATGGTGTATATAATACCCATTTCCCATTTAATATCATGAATAATTTATTATTCATGGTATTTTTAGATTAAATTTGAATTATTTTTCTCTAATGTTATTTTAATTTAAAGTTACCAAGTGGTAATGAAATTTCATAACCCAATTCATTTTCATTGGGTTATATTACTTCCTAATTGTCGTTAATATTCTAAGATTATGTAAGAAATGATTTTTGAATATCTATTGTTTTGATTACACTTGTATTATGTGGATTTATAGTTGATACCCATAATCTATTCATTGTTTTTTTCTCACTTCAACAGTTTTACCTTTATAAGGGTATACTTCACAATATCATTTTATTCAAGATTGTCTACACTTGAATTTATATTAAAGGAAATTATTTGTTCGTTGTTTAATAAATTCTATATTATTCTAATACTAGGGTTATTGATGATTATTTTCAATTAATAGTTCCATTTTTTCTCTCTTTAGTACATAAAATATTTTAGAAAATGTTTTTAAGAAAATCCAACTTCATTTTTCTCTTTGGTCAGAAATCTATTTTCTTCTGAAACCATGTTTTCTAAAAAAAATTGAATTTTTTTAACCTTTTAAAAATGATTTTTCAAAATCATTTTCACCCTTTACAAAATGCTTTATGTTTTTAAAAGTTATTTTCAAAGAAACCATTTTTAAAATATTTTTCAAAACAAAGAGGTTATTTTCTTCAAGAATTTTTTTTAAATACCTTTTTATGGTATTTATTTTAATCAATGAAAACAACCCTTATTCTTAATCTATTGGGTATATGTTGTATTAATATTATCCTTATTCTTCCTCTAGATGGTTTATGATTATTTTGATCAAGGATAGTATTGAAATTCAATTCCTTGATTCATTTTTTGTATTCATTAACTTTCTCTTAAGTTATTCAATTTATAGTGACCATTGAACATTAAATTTCCCATAAATATCCACATTATTTATCATGGATATGATTATTTCTTACACCATATACTATTTTCAAAAAAAGTTTCTACTTTGATAGTCATTTTATTATATGGGAAAATATTGATAAATCTATATTATTTAACCAATAATGATATTGGATAAGGCACATTGTTTATATATTAAATTAATTTTTCGATATATGAGTAATGTTTTGAACTACTATGACATGGGTTGGGGGCCGTTTAAAGTAAGCCTATTGATGCATCAGTAGTCTCATGAGATGAATCAGTTGGCCAAATCATATGTGTTTCTAACATGTATATTTTAAACCCTTTTGTAAAAGGTCTTGTTAGTAAAGGTTTTTTGTACCTAGGAAACATGGATTCCAATAATTAAGCATTACATTAATTCAGATTCAGTTATTATTATCCATGATATTTTCACTATTAAAAAATATATGGATAAATTTCATTATCATTTTATTGATTAAATGGAATGGTTTTCAGTTATTTACCTTCCCATATTTATTATTATTTATAAATTTATTTAAATGAAATATGTGCTCAGTTATTTATCTTTCCATATTGATTATGAATTACCCAGTTATTTAAATGGCATGTGTTCTCATTTATTTACCTTCCCATATTGATTATGATTATTGATTCATGATATATTCCATTGTACTTGACCCTTACAGATTATTTGAGATCGCTTTTATTTTGTTTCCTTTATCTGGGATTCCATGAAGTTTACTATGACTAATATGCAGGGATATGCTAGATGGAATAAAGTTATTCTTGAAAAATAAAAGAAAAAAAATTGTATTGTAATTTGTGTATTCGTTTATAATACAATACTCATGTTTGTATCTAGTTTACCAATACTAATAAATTTTTTAGTCCTTTGGGATATAATTTCCTTGTATCTTATGTCAATGTAATGGTAGTGGGAACCAACTCAAGGCTTCTGGGGTTGGGGTCGATACAATGACCCAAACCCAGCTTTATAGTAGGCAGTAGGAAGTGTTTCTATTTCTTTTTTATGATTGTTTCTAATACCTAGTAAATGATTTAGGAGTAGGAAAATGGGTGTGTATTGTTTATAGAAAGTATTATACATGTCCTATGTTTAAATATGTGATATTGTCATTATCATATCATATTTGAGGCATGTGGTTGGAATTTTTAGAGATATGCCACCACAATAGCATTGAGTCTTATTCCAGGAGTGTGGCGAAGACTATGCTCCAGAGGTGGTGGGTCCCAATCCACCTATAGAACTTACAGTAGTGCCACTTGAAACACTATCTATTATACTGGATATAAGTGTTAATGCCTAGTTCCATGAGGGTTTCTAATGCTTTATGCAGACCGTTTAGGGAGCCCCATATCTTGCCTCATCTATAGCAGGGCTGATGCATGTGTAGCCACAACAACATCCACCCACTATATTTGGGGGGTCCACAGTTTCATGACCCCCTCCCTCCAAAGATACTCCTCTTGAGCTGGTAATGAAGAAAGGGAGATAATGAATCCCAAGTCCCGCCTCCAGTAGGCCTCGGGTTGGTGACTAGCACCCTGGGTATGAAAATATCACAAAATAGGAAGCATTAACCTTTTTAAAAACAAGATTGGGAGATAAGATGAATCATACACTATGAAACTCTAAGATATAATATAAAAGGAAACCAAAATACATCCCACATGCTTGTGAAAAAATAGAAATTATACAAAACAAAAGTCTCCAAAGTAAGTACCAAAAGTAAAGATAAGAAGATATATGAAAACTGTAGAGATCCGAGATAGTAAGGTTCATCCTGGTCCACAAAATACACCTATAAACCTTAAAATAGATTAATATATGTAGTGTGAGCATACAGGTATACTCAATAAGAAAACCAAAGTCTCTCATGCACATGTTAAATAAGCATATTAATTCCCCTGTGAGAAAAATAGTAGATCCAAAGAGAACCTAACTGGTATAATAACCATCCCAACCTTTCCAAGGAACACTCACCAAGTAATGTATGTCAAGTATTGTAATGTAATGAAAATTGATGATATGGTGCCCTTCACCACTTCCCACTGATTAGCCTCTCTTTCCTAATGGAAAACATCCTAGCACTCCCACCTCTTCTGAACATACCACGTCACATCCTACCTCGCACACACCTGGGCCTCACAAACCACATCTTATCTCGTCACTTGGGCCACAAGACACATCACGTCCCGCCAAAAGACACCTAGGACAAAAACCACATATATTCTCATCACGTGGGCCACAATCCACATCACATTTCATCCTGAGAACATCTAGGAAAGTGCAACACATCCATCACAAAAACACCTTGGAAATCACAACTCGCCCGCACACACTTGGGCCTCGCAAATCACAACCTTATGAATAATATTTGGCTACCACTGCCTGGAAGAGGTAGAATGGATGATTAGGTGGTCAGTCATCCATCCTCCCACCAGGATGTTGGGGAAATATACCCTCCCCCATGATGATGGGGGTGTTCCGCACATATTGATCAACTAGGGTGGGGTACGTATAGAAATCACAAGTAAAAATACAAGTATATATTTATATATTGATACCAAACACTCAACAAAACCTAGGGGTTCTTAAAAAAACAACTAGCTCACAATACTACCAACTTTTTTTCTATATTTAAATACACAACACCGCACAATAAGAAACAAAACCAATCCATTTTCCCAGCCAATCCATTTAACCAATTTTCGTTATTTATTAACAAATATTTATTCACTCCATTAACCAAATAAAATCAACCTATTTTAGACCTCATTAACCATTATTCAAACATTCCATCGCTACATGGGCAACTACCAAACACCAAACACAACATGTAATATAGAAAATTCAATCACGGAGAAACTATGGGAGAATTACCCCTACCAACCATCGCTGCCCTTCTTTAAAGTCATGCATCCAAAACCATACACTCACAACCACATCCAACAATACATCCCTACACAACCTGATTGTAGACCCTCTACACCACGATTATCATCCATTCCACAATCAATCAATCTCTCAACCTAAAATTCCATTACACAACGCAAGCCATTCGGTAACACACAATCATGCCCAAAACTGCACCACATAACAACCCAGAACAACCCCACACACATATCATATCCACTTAATATCTCGTATGTACAGCACACACAACCACAATTATCCCATACAACACATCACCACACATACCAAGAATAACAAAATTCTGAGTTTAACAAGGCATCCCTTATTTAATTTTTCTTGTTAATTCAGGGGTTATCAGTGAAATTGGGTAATCCTAGGGAATCCATTTATTATATAAGTGTACATGATTTACCAATTTCCATATACCAATGTTCAAAAGGATCCAACCAACATGAAACTTTTTTAGTGTGCAAACAAGGACCACTAACAGCCATGATTTTCAATGGGACGTTAATCCTGTATAATTCACAACATCAAAATAACATCAGAGCCACAAAAACATGAAAATATGATCCCTCTAGACCTTTTCAATTTCATTTACCAAGTTATTATCTTTTATTAGTGTGGAAAAAATATGATCCATAGGTAAAAAAATTATATCCCTCCCACATTATTCACAATCAAAGATAAATGAAGAAAATACCCTACCTCAAAGGGGTGTAAATGTTCGTCATGTGGAAACGGATCACACAACAGTCCTTAAATTTCCTCTCCCACAATATCTACATCCACCCAAGGATGCAGCAGCACCACTACACTGATCAATGACCAAAGAAGAACCCATTAGTGGTAAGGAAGAACATTCTCCATCACGTAGCAAGAAGATAATAGGAAAAGAGATATTTACCCAAAATAAATCATTGAAACAGAGGAAGGACGCTCCTTGGATCGAAGACGGATCACTATAGATCGACAATGGATGCTCAATGATTTATTCCCATCGAAGGGATCACCAAAACGATGAGGAGGGGACTGTAAGGTCACATGGGAAGATAAAGACTATTGCAGCCATAGGGTTTGTAAAACCCTGAGCGACTAGAATTTTCTAAAACATTACAGCATTGGGGGATTATACGATGTTTAATCCCCTTTAAAATCATGTAATACCTCAAGTTCCACTTCTACCTAAAATTCTATCACCTCTCGATTTTTTTAATTTTTTAGCCTTCAAAATATTACATGTTGTGAAACCTCTTGGAAAAGCTGTGAAATTGGGTTTCACATCATGTAATATAGTTACACGACATGTAATCCCCCTTACTCTATCCTTTAGAAACCAAACTTCTTCAAACTACATCCAAGCCTCCTATGAACACTCCAACAACCAAAAATCAGAAAATTAATAGACCAGGAGGACATAGACCTTTACAAATAGGATACTGAGCTATGACTTGAGACTATCTTATTGATTTTTTACCATCGAGAGACACCTCCTGAGAGGATATTGAAACTCACAGCATATATGATTTAGGGATCCACTAAGCACTAATGGAATATTTTGAACTTGGTTGATAGGCTCTGAGATATGATTTTGAGATATTTCAAATATATATTTTTTATTACTCCTTCCCTAAGACTTTAAAGGTAGAATGGGACAGTGAGTTTATGCATCTTGAGTAGGGTGTGATGATTGTTATAGAGTATTCAGTTCACTTTATAGAGCTTCAGCACATTGCACTTTTCTATCTTATTGAGGATCTATCTAGGGAGATATGCTTCAAGGGAGGTCTCAAGCATGTCATTCAATCACAGGTCAATAGGTTTTGTTTGACTACCATTACTAAAATAGTAAATCAATAATTTATTACAAAACGTAACTTGATAGATACTGGGGGAACATAGTAGAGTAGTGTAGCTTCTTGACCATGTGGCTCAGTATCAGGTGGAAGAATGTGATGTTTTAAGGCTTCATGTGAGGGGAGTACCAGCTAGATATTGAGTGTCAGTAGCTCTAAATTTTTTCATCAGTGTCGGAGATAGGGACATATGAGGAGATATTGTGTTAGAGAACTAGTTGAGTGTCGATAATGTTTCATGATAGGATATATACGATGGTTTTGTAGGACCTTACCTCTAATGGGAATAGAGATGGGTTTAACTCTGACTCTAGGTTCATGATAGGGATTCACAGCTTTGTGTTAGGTAGAGAGATGAAGTAATACTGGTTATTCAGTCCAAGGAGATAGTCATGGATGAGGGACCCAAACACCAGTTTCACCTCGACAGCATAGCGAGCCTACTTAATTTAGTCAGGTTGTTTCACAGGGTCTTGGTTCAGGTTAGATATATTTTGTACAACCTATACCTAAGGAGAAGAGTGTTGGTCCATCTATAGTGAGAGGTAAGATCTTAGTAGTATCTACTCTTGTATCTACACTTTTTGACATATTTTATTCTCATTCATTCATATTTCTTCCTATTTTATAGAGCCTTGGGCTCAATGTTTAGTTTCATGATGGCATTATGACACTCGATACTCTATCAGGAATCATATCGTAGGGTGTATGCTAGTGTAGGGAGTTCCCCCTAGAGATAGGTTGGTGTTGCTTCATTTGGGATTGTTTTGTTCTCGATATGAAGGGGTTTGATTTCATTCTCATGATGGACTGGTCAATTTCATACCATTCCCATGTTGACTATTCTCACCAAAGGGTGACCTTTACATCACCAAAGTGTGGAGTTCATATACAAAAAGGTGAGTGGGATGTCTAGGTAGGCATAGCTAGACCAGAGCATCATGGGCTGGACGAGATGATAGCCCAATTTTCTACCTTATATTTTTATGATCAAGGAACACGTCAGGAAGACTTCCCTATAGTGGTCGATTATTTCATGAATGTTTTCCCAGAATACTTTATAGGACTACCTCATGATAGAGAGGTGAATTTTACTATATAGTTAGTGTCAGAAGTTACACCAATATCCATTCATCCTTATAGGATGGATGCTACTAAGTTGAAGGAGCTTAAGTAGTAGCTAGTGTATTTGGAGGAAAATGGGTTTATATGACCCAGTAGTTCTCTATGGGGTTTTCCAACCCTTTTTTAAGGGCAGACAAGAACCTTCATTTATGTGTGGATTATTGAAAGTTAAACTAGTTGATGGTTAAGAAACAATATCTCTTTCCATTGATAGATGATCTCTTCGACTAGTTTCAAGGAGCTAGGGAATTTTCTAAGATTTATTTGAGAGTGTTTTATCATCAGGTACATGTTAGACCAATAAACATACCTTGTACAAATTTTTGTATCAAGTGTAATCTTTAGGAGTATTCGGTCATTCCCTTCGGCCTCACAAACATGACATTAGTTTTTATGGAACCGATGAACCGATTTTTCCATCCATGTCTAGATCTATTTGTGGTGGTATTCATGGAAGATATCTTAGTGTATTCTCAATCTCAACATGACCATACCAAACATATTGATATTGTATTGGATGCACTAAGAGAGCATAAATTATATGATAATCTTATAATGTGCCTCTTCTGGATGGATAAAATTGACTTCCTACGTCATATTATCTGAGAGAGAGGACTATCAATTGACCTAGAAAAGGTTAAAACTATAGTTTCCCAATAGAATACCAAGAATGTATTTGATTTGTGAAGTTTCTTGGGGATATCCATCTATTACAGGCTCTTTAAATAGGAATTCTCATGACTAGAAATACCTCTTACAATATTGACTAATAAGGGTGAGAAGTTCGTATGGTCAGACATCTATGAGACAGTCTTTCAGGAGTTCAAAGGGATGCTGACCTCAAAACCAATCTAGATTATTCTAGAGTTGATCATAAGATATATTGTATACTTTGATGCATCAAGTATCAGTGTAGGAGTAGTTTTGATGCAGAAGGGTTGAGCCATGGTGTACGGGTCTTGTCGGATAAGGCCACATGAGAGGAACTACCTAAAACATGATCTTAAGTTAGACGTTATTGTATATGTCTTATGTTGTTGTAGAATTAAATATTGGGAGGGCATTTTGTGGTGTTTATGAACCGAAAACGCCTAAATTACATATTTACATAGTGTGACTTGAATATTAGGAAATGAAAGTGGGTTGAATACTAATAGCCTTTTGAATTCAAGCTTACCTACATGCCTAGTAAAAGAAATGTAGTAGATAATGCACTAAGTAGGAGGACTCAAATACAGACAATTAAGGAAGACAATAATGCATAGAAATTGATGGCCTTGTTTGCAGATATGCACTTGGAGGTGCAGTAAAGTCTCAAAAATACTTTTCTCTCATCCTTGTTAGTGAATTCCACTCTGGTGGATAGGTTGAAGATGATGCAATTATCATATTTTGAGTGTTTGATCCTATGGGAGAGTGTTCTAGGTGATGAACCACCTCCTGTTTGGGTTGTTGGTGAGGATGAAATTCTGTGTATTCATGGATGCATTTGGGTTCCATTAAACATATGTGAGGAGATGATGTGAAAGTTTTGTGCCTCATATTGGGTAGTGCATCCCGGTGTTACTAAGACGTATCAGTATTTACACTATCAGTTTTGGTGGCTGGGTAGGAAGTGGGAGATAGCCAGTATTATTATTTGGTGTTCCACCTATCAGTAGGTAAAGGAGCAACATCATCGATTGGTGGGACTTTTATAGTATTTGTCCATTCTCGAGTGGAAATGGGATGATTTCACAATGGATTTCATGATAGGTTTTCCTATATCACCTAGAGACAAAGATACAGTATGGGTAGTTTTTGATCGATTGACAAAGTTCACCCATTTATTTATTATTTGAGTGACTTTCTTAGTGGAGGATCTAGGGAGGTTTCACATCATGGAGTTCATACACCTTCATGGAGATCCACATTCTTCATATCTAAAATGGATTCTCATTTTGTGTTACGACACTATATGTGGTTGAAAAAGGTCTTTGTTAAACAGGTGCTTCTGAGCATGTCCTATCAACCTCAGACCAACTGTCAATAAGAATGTATGATATAGGTTTTAGGATACAAGCTCTGGGCCTATGTCCTTGAGTTTTGGGGCTCTTGGGAGAGTTATATACCCCTTATAGAGGTTTCTTACAATAAAAAATTTCAGGATATCATCCATATGGATCTGTAAAGAGGATTTATATGGTAGTACATGTCAGTCAACTCTATGTTGGATAGAGGTAGAGGAGGCAGCACTTCTTGGACCACATCTCTTATAAGAGACTACATAGTAGGTTTATCTTATCATTAAGTGTGTGATGATGGCCCGGTTGAAGTATAAGTCATATTCTAACCATCATTGATGAACTCTTGAGTTTGAGGTCAAGGATCGGGACATTTTACATGTCTCACTGAGGTTGGTGCATAGATGGATTCGAAGATAGGTAAGCTTGTGTCACAATATATTGGGCCTTTTGAGATTCTGGAAAGAGTATGGTTAGTGGCCTTTTAGTTTTAGTTACCTCATAGGTATTGAGCCATGTATAACATCTTCTACATATATCAGCTATGTCCCTATCACTCAGACCCATCTCATATTCGTCAGCCCAAGGAAGTTGAGTTATAGGTAGATGTGTCCTTCTAGGATCATCCTATATGTATTGTTGGTCATAGAATTAAGGTTTTTTAAGGATATTTAGTTCCTCTAGTATTGGTGTTATGGAAGCATAGCCATGTACTAGATGATACCTGAGATTATGAGGTTGTCATACATACTCAATGGCCATAATTACTCTTAGATTGTGCTTTACCACCCTTAGAAGGTTAATTTGAGTATGAATTAATTTAAGGGTGGATTTTTATAAGAACCCACCCCTTCTTAGAGGTACCAAACTCTTTAATTTCCATTAATTTCAGTTTGAATCCTTGGTTTTGACCTTTTGTGAATGCTTAGTGAGGCTATGGAGGTAACAGGGGTGTCTGGGGCATGTTCAGATCCCGAGACCTAACTTTAGGGGAAACATCATTGGGATTCATGATTAGTAGAAAATCTACAACCAAAGGCACATGGTTTTTACTAATTGTGAAGGGTGTTTGGATACACAGGAGAGGGTGCACAGTTTTCTCTAACCATGTTCCCAGGTATGCATGCCTATGTAGAATATATGTAATTTTTAGCAGAGATAATGAGCATGGTTGGTGCATGGTTTGTCTAACCATGTGCCATTACTATGTGAGGGGTGTTCTGAGGTTGAGTAATATAGCATAGTTTTCACAAAATTTCCCAAACCATGCGCATGAACCGTGTGGGTTCCCTGTTAAGGTAGGGAGGGGCACACAACTGGAGCATAGTTTTCCCAACCACGCAGCCAAATTGTGCGACCTGGTTTTTAAATGGTAAATAACCATTTTTATCTAAAATCCTTTTAACCTAAAACTTTATTTTCCTTCTCCTTCAATAGACATAACTCCTCTCATTTGAGAGCTTTTTCAAACCTAAATCCATGCTTGGATCCAGAATCATCATCCGACCTCATAATAAATATTTGATCGCCTCATTGGATAGGTTTTGGTAAGTTCTTCAATCCATAGGGTCATTTCATCATTACTCTTTCCGATGAGGACACTATTTTGGATAGATGTAATTTTCCCTATTTTAATGTCGTTAATCCATTATTTATTTTTCTTCTGATCTAGATTGAGTTAGGAGGTAATACTGGATGAGTATTATGAAGTTCTCGGGCGTAGCGGAAACTCGTGTGTGGATGTGCCCACTTGGATTTTTGTCATTTGCAATGATCAATCCTGGATCAATACAATGATAAACATCAGTCTCCATGGATTGAATCACATAAATATAAAAAGAAGAAGAAAAGTCTCGGAACCATAAAGGAGGGATCATCACAAGTTGATTATAATTAATTTAATCAATTGACAAGAAGTTCCTTTTATGGAGTTCTTTCTTCGTTGATATTTCCAATCATGTTTCGATGTGATTATTTGTTGCGTCGCAGAATCCAAGTGTAGAATTCCTCTAGCGGTGATCCACATGTGCACCACATATCTCTAGATGTCACCAAAGGAATCTCTAGGTGCTAGCGTGAATAAGCTTTTGCTTGCGTTGTCCGCCTTAGATCACCTTGATCCGGTGGAGGTGGATCTCTCTCGGTCTTGAGAGTTTTCTTGGAGGATAGAGTTCTTTCGATCTTGAGATAATTCTCCATAATTGTTGTGCATAAATATTATTAGAAAAATAGTTTGGGTTGTGAAGATATTTATAATCGGGTTTGAGTTTGTAGAGTTATGAAAATAAATAAATGTGTTACGCGTTTCATTTATTTCATTAACTTTTATAAAAACCCCATGTAGAATAATTAATTCCTTGACATGCTCCCACACTGATTATAATAAATATTATTTAATAAAATTATATTATATCCTTAAAATCTCGACTGGAAAAACTACACGGCATGTAATCATTAATACATGGAGTGTACTTGTTTTTCATTGAAAACTACATGGCGTGTACATTCAATGTACATGGTGTGTATATCTTGTTTTCATTTTTTTCATTTCCTTTCCAAGATGAAAACTACACGGTGTGTAATCATTAATACACGATGTGTACTTGTTTTCAAAATAAAAACTACATGACGTGTAATAATTAATACACGGTGTGTACTTGTTTTTATTCTTCCTCCAACATTAAAACGATTTAGGCTTCCTTGAATAATTATAAAACCACGTACAGGAATAATATTTATTCTACTTGAGATACTTGAATACACTTAATGTGTGAACCTCTAGGACTCTTTCTCATTGGCATTAGGCGGGTTTTCCTAAAGTCGAAGATTACTGTCTAGCAATGGGTCAAGGAATCAAAGAGAAAGTGGTTGACGCTGCATTGACATGTCACCTCATACGAACACTTACTATGTAATTTAATCCCTTTGTCTCAATATCTCATCAAGCAGGTTTCATGGCATTGTCATAAACCTATATGCTTGATCTTTCATTCTTTGACTTCCAGAAATAAACTCATCGTAACACCATGGCCATGGAATTTGTTCGACAGTTCTATTTCAATCAAAGGGCCCAATATATTTACTTCCATAAATATGGAAGGTACAAATCCTTCCTCAACTTATCCATTAACAACATTTCATTTGTGACATACCTCATGTACCATAATTCCCTCCAACTGTCTTCATGAAGGTTTTCATCAGCAAATCTAAGTGTGTGAGTCATGACATGAGTTAATGATAATCTTCCAGTCTAAGGACCATTACACATGCTCACAGATAGCAATGTCCAATGACACCAAAACATGTGGAATTACTATTGGCGAGTCTGTTCTCATAATCTCCCATCTTGGAGATTACCAAGTGTGAAATCCATGACAGAGAGTCTCGTCTTCTTACAAGTACTCGCACATGATGGTCTGTATACTATGTGTCCTGTCATAGTATGTCATCCAACCGTAGAACTTTATTTAAGAATATTGTTATAGCATTTCAAGGTTCTCATAATAGCGGGGATCTATCATGACCTTATCAATGCAACAAATATTCCAGGACATTATTATATTATAGTCATGCAGAACAATGAACAATATATAATAAGTGAACATTCTTGTAATAAATATACAAAACAGTTGGTTCTCAGGACACCAACCCAAACAAACTCCCACTTGGAATAGAGAAAACTGCCTACGACTTTTAGTCTGCTAGACCTCACATGATGATAATGTTTCTACTGAGTCAAGGCTTTAGTCAAGGGGTCTTCCACGTTGTATTCCGTGGAAATACTGCTCACTGCAACTTCACCTCTCTGAGAAAAATCCCTCAAGAGATGATACTTCTGAAGTATGTGATTTGTCCGTTGATGTGATCTTGGCTCTTTTGTAAGTGTCACCGCTGTAGTATTATCACAATAGAGTGTGATAGGATATTTACTGTTAGGTACTACATCCAACTCTTGGATGAAGCTTCGCATCCATACTACTTCTTTAGCTGCCTTAGAAGCTACGATATACTCGGACTCTACTATAGAATCTGCAACGACACCTTGCTTTGAGCTCTTCCAGCTCACTCCACCTCCATTCAAACTGAATATGTATCCAATCTGTGACTTCATGTCATCTTGATCAGTCTGGAAACTAGCATCTACATGTCCTCTGATGACTAGTTCCTCATCTACTCCATAAACCAGGAACATATCCTTAGTACACCTTAGATACTTAAGGATAGTCTTGACTGCCATCCAATGGTGGTCTCCTGGATCATCTTGATATCTGCCTACCACACTTAATGCGTAAGAAACATCTAGACGTGTACAAATCATAGCATATATGACTGACCCAATCGTGGATGCGTAAGGGATCCTTGACATTTTCCCTCTTTACTCATGTGTCTAAGGACACATTTTCTTGGAAATATTAATGCCATGTGACACAGGCAACAATCCCCTCTTAAACTGTTCCATAATGAATATCTTTAGTATATTGTCAATGTACATACTTTGACTTAGGCCCAGCATTCTCTTGGATCTATCACGATGGATCTTGATCCCAAGATTATATGATGCCTCACCCAAATCTTTCATATATAATCATTTATCCAACCATGCCTTAACTGAGTCTAAGATAGGTAATTCGTTTCCAATTAGTAATATTTCATCAACATATGCTATTAAGAAAACGACTGCACTTCCACTAAACCTTTTATAGACACAAGGATCATATTTTTTCTTAACAAAGACAAATTCCATTACGGCTTCATCAAAATGAATGTTCCATGACCTTGATGCTTGCTTTAATCCATAAATGGATTTCTGCAACTTACATACCTTGTTGGTATCCTTTAGAGTTACAAACCCTTTAGGTTGTGTCATGTAGACATCTTCCTGGAGGATCTCATTAAGGAATGCTGTTTTGACATCCATTTGAAAAATTTCATAGTCATGGTAAGCGACAATGGACAATAGGATTCTGATGTATTTCAGCATCACAACTGGAGAAAAGGTTTCATCATATTCAATTCCTTGATGTTGTCTAAAACCTTTTGTAACTAGTCGTGCCTTATAGGTGCTGACTTTCCCCTCCATGTCCAGTTTCTTCTTGAATACCCATTTATTACCAATAGGTTTTACATCAACTTGAGGATCTACCAAAATCCAGACTTGGTTTTGGTACATGGAATCCATTTCAGAATTCATGGATTCTTGCCACTTGGCAGCGTCTTTGACTTCAACTGCTTCCTTTTAGGTAAGAGGATCATCATTGTCAACCAATAATGATTCACCATCCTCGGTGACAAGAAAACCATATCGTTTTGGTTCTCTCACCCCTCTCGTGCTCCTACGTAGTTCTTGTGTCTCGGGAATAGATTTTTCTTCCACAGGGCTTTGTGGAATCTGTTCTTATACCAACTCCTGTGTATCTTGAGCCTTGACTTCATCGAAGTATATCTCGCTCCCACTATCTCTTTTGGATATTTTCTCCCTCTCAAGGAATACGGTGTGTCTTGCCACTATAACCTTTTTATCTGAGGGGTTTTATTGGTAATATTCCCTTGTTTCCTTAGGATATCCTATAAAGATACACTTT
This sequence comes from Viscum album, assembly GCA_963277665.1. Taxonomy (NCBI): domain Eukaryota; kingdom Viridiplantae; phylum Streptophyta; class Magnoliopsida; order Santalales; family Viscaceae; genus Viscum; species Viscum album. Next base: position 1,571,513,341 of record OY728127.1, read on the forward strand.
GTTCCTCGGGGTGCAATTTTGTTACCTGAAGAGGCCTTAACAAATGCTTCGCTACCCCACACATGTAAATTCAATAACATGGATTTGTGTCCACTCCATAACTCGTATGGAATACCATTTATCGATTTAGTTGGTACTTGGTTTAGTATGTGTGCTGCTGTTTGTAATGCATATCCCCAAAAGGATAATTGAAGACTCGCATGACTCATCATTGATCTCATCGTGTCCAATAGGGTGAGGTTCCTCCTTTCACTTACACCATTCCAATGAGGTGTGTAAGGAGGATTGAGTTGAGATACAATCCCAAACTCCCATAAGAAATCAATGAAGTCCTCATTAAGATATTCTCCTCCTCTGTCTGGGTGGAGTTTCTTAATCTTCTTACCAAGCTGGTTCTCAACATCATTCCTATATTCTTTGAACTGATCAAAAGAATCTGACTTATACCTTATTAATTAAATATATCCATATCTACTAAAATCATCATTAAAAGTTATTAAGTACAAGAACCCACCCCTTGCTTCAACTTGAAATGGTTCACACACATCTGTGTGAACTAATTCTAGAAGCTCTTTAGCCCTTTCACATTTCCCACTAAATGGGTCTTTGGTCATTTTGCCTTGTAGACACGCATGACATACACCATGTGGTTTTAGTTTGAAATAATCTAAATACCCATTTGATGTAATTTTGTAAAACGTTTCTCATTGACATGACCTAGCCAGTGATGCCAAATTTGGGTGTGGTATGAGTCATGTGTATTAACTTTGTCATTGATTTCCATTACTTGGTTTGTGTAGTCTAACACATAAAGGCCTTTATATAAATGTGTCCTACAAAAACAAATTCTATCTTTATAAAATTAGCAACATTCATTTCCAAACTTGAATATGAATCCATAAATATCTAATCTGGATACTAAAATAATGTTTTTGGTTACAAAGGGTACATAATAACATCCTTTTAATACCAAGACCATCCCAGTAGGCAATGTGAGGTTGTAGTCTCCGACAGCTACAACAACGAGTCTGGCTCCGTTGGCTGCTCACAGATCCACCTCACCTTGGTCAATCTTTTTTAATATACTTGGTTTCAGAATTTGGATATAGATGTGAGCACCACAAGCAGTATCTAATACCTAATTAGTAGTAACAGATAAATTGTATTTGATAACAAATTCACCTGAAGCTTCCCCTTGCTTCCTTGGATGGGTGTAGTTTTTCTTCCAGTGGCCCTTCTTGCCACATGCGAAACAAATAGCCTCATGTTCTCTTGCCTCCCTTTTGATATTCCTTTTCTTGGAAGGCCTTGAAGAAGATTTGGGCTTAAATCTCTTCACCTTTCCTTTCCTTTTATTCACCATAAGGACAGAAGGTTTATCACGCTTCATATCATTGTCCACTTGGAGAATAAGGATAAGAAGATCAGATAGAGACTTCTAAATGTTTTTCATGTTAAATTTTATAACAAAGTTAGAGAAGCTCTGGGGGAGTGATGCAATAATGAGATCGGTACCCAGTTATTCGGGGATATTAAACCCTAGGACCTCCAAGCGCTCAATGTAGCCAATGAGCTTGACTACATGAGGCCCAGCTGGGGCACCCTCTCTAAGATTGCTCTGAAATAGAGCCTTGGAGATCTCAAATCTTTCCTATCTTTCTCTCTCCTAGTATAGACCATGGAGGTGCTCGAGCATGCTACAGGAATCCATGTCTTCATGAGACTTCATGAGCTCACTAGACATTGATGATATCATCAAACATTAAATGTCGAATGCATCGTTCAAATGTTGATCATAGACCAGGAAATCCTGATCACTCGACCCTTGGGTAGGAGAATCAGGAAATGAGGACTTCAGCACGTAAAACTTTTGTTCATGGCATAGGATAACCTGAAGGTTCCTAAATCATTCCTGAAAGTTACTACCGGTGGGTATATTGTCTTTATCCAGAATTGATCGTAGAGAGAATGTGGTTTACAAGCTTTTCATATTGATTCTACAAATTAAAAGAGAATATTTATCAGTACTTTCTTGATTACATTTTATGAAAAATAATAAATGAAATTATTAATTCTCACACTATTTTATAAAGTCCTAATGGCCCTCACCATTGAACTCAGAATATCCAGTTACTTTGACATTCTAGTGGAAAGGATCTATATTCCTCTTCGCATAACCACAAAAAGGGTTGGTCAAGCTATCTGAAGGTATTTAGGTAGGCAGGTTTTTGCCAACTGTGAGCTTACAGTTCCTTGATCTGTTGAGTGGACTCCCCAATCCTGAAATCTTGACTTGGATTTCCTCAACACTTGCCTCCATTTTACAACAAGTCTAGTAATGGATACTCCTCTTGATGTAAAATGTTTAAGTCAACCTAAAACATTCATAAGAGCTTCCTTTATAAAAGTAAGTGTCCCGACAAGGGTTGGTCAAACGCATAGTTTTATTGAGTCTTTCCCTTAATCAAGCAATGGAAGGCTTGGTCTGACTTAATATTCTATTTGAGGGATTTTATTCTTTATGCATAGTGTTTCATTATCACATGCTTGTTAATATTAAGTGATGCTTGATTAAGAGATTAACCATGTTCTGATAATGTTTACGCATAATCCGGTTTTTATTCTATTCCATCTTTTCATGCTTGTTTATTTTATTAATTATGTGATCATGACAACATATACATAATAAATAAACCATGCAATCAAACAAAAATAAAATAAGATGGCATGATCATGAGCTTCTATTGGTTATCTTATCTGGCGGTTTGATAAGCTAACCCTGGCCTAGGGAAAACACCTTCAACCCAATGATTTGTGTTTTTCAGCTCCCATCTGTCCACCTTTTCATCTTATTGTGTTGGTTTCACCTTGGATTTGGATTTTTGAACCGTCTCCACTGGCTTGGGAGATCCTCAATTACATGGGGTTTACATTAAAGAAACCATGGGCATGCAGGCCCTACATTTTATTAGTAGAAGGCTCGCATGCCAACGAATTTAAATTAAAAAAATTTAAATGAAACCATACACACATAAAAAGGGTCTTTGTTCTACCTCATGATCATCCATAGCATGAAATGACATTTACGCATATTTAGAATTCAAATTCTTTTCATCGTTCTATTATTTAAGATAGGTCGCGCTTGAATTCAATTAATTATGATCTTATAATTAATAAATTATTTATCTTAAATTATTTTCTGAATTTCCTTGAGATTATTCTCCTCCATATTCCTTGTATAGGTATTTCTACTTTTGGAGGAAACCTAGTGAAATTCCATTTCTGGAAATTACACGACATGTAATATAGCCTACACGTCATGTATTTTTCACCCTTTATCCAAAGTACACGCTGGGGGATTTGTCGTGTTTTTTGTACTTTGGAAATTTTGAAGTACACATCGTGTAGATTAATCTAACATGGCATGTACTTCCTTGTTATGCGGTTACCAGCCTGGAAATCCCGTGTATGCAGAACACAGCTTCTCCTTGTACATGGTTTCACCTAGGCTGGATCAGACTACATAGTGTGTTGATTCAACATACACGTCGTGTATTCCTATTCCCACACGCCATTCATTTCTGTTCAACATAGGGTCATAAATATTTAGGTGTACTCAATTCACATGGTGTGGTTTGGAGGACCAGTACCGGTTCATTGAACCTAAGTACACGACGTGTAGTTTTCACTACACGGTGTGTATTCTTGTGTTGTATAGATAGAAAGAGTGGCTACTCTAGATGAGTTCCTCATTTTTAATTTAATCAAAATTAAAATTAAAATGTTTTTTCTGTGATGTGAATCGAGAAATGAAGGAGGAAGAACAGATCTTGTTCAATCAGTTTTATAGAACAATTTATCTTGAATTGAATCAAATATAAATGCATAAATTATCAATGAAAATTAAATAACTATAATCAATGTTGTGACCTGTTGTGATACCACTTGAAGGTCCCGAGCATAGCGAAATCTCGTGGGTGGATGTTCCCACTTGGCTTTTTTTTCATTTGTAATGATCAATCTGGGATCAATACGACGATAAATGCCAGTCTCCACGGATCGAATCACAGAAATAGACAAAGAAGAATAAAAGTCATGGAACCATAAAGGAAGGATCATCACAAGTTGATTATAATTAATTTACAAGAAGTACCTTTTATGGATTTCTTTCTTCATTGATATTTCCAATCACGTTTTGATGTGATTTGTCATTTCATGGTAGAAGCCAAATGTAGAATTCCTCTAGTGGTGATCCACATGTGCACCAAATATATCTAGACATCACCAAAGGAATCTATGGGTGCTAGTGTGGAGAAGCCTTTTCTTGCGTTGTCGGCCTTGGATCACCTTGATCCGGTGGAGGTGGATCTCTCTCAATCTTGAGAGTGTTCTTAGAGAAATTAGTTCTTTCAGTCTTGAGAGAATTCTCCAGAATTGTTGTGCACAACAATTATTAGGAAAATAGTTGGGGTTGTGAGGATATTTATAATCGTGTTTGAGGTTGTAGAGTTATGAAAATAAATAAACATGTTACGCGTTTCATTTATTTCATTAACTCTTATGAAAACCCCATGTCAAATAATTAATTCCTTGACATGCGCCCATGCTGATTATAATAAATATCATTTAATAAAACGATATTATTTCCTCAAAATCCCGACTAGAAAAACTACACATCATGTAATCATTAATACACGGCTTGTACTTGTTTTTCATTGAAAACTACACGACGTGTACATTCAATGTTCACATAGTGTATATCTTGTTTTCATTTTTTTTCATTTCCTTTCCAATATGAAAACTACATGGCATGTAATCATTAATACACAGTGTGTACATGTTTTCAAAATAAAAACTACATTACGTGTAATCATTAATACACGGTGTGTACTTGTTTTTATTCTTCCTCCAATATTAAAACGATTTAGGATTCCTTGAATAATTATTAAACCGCGTACGGGAATAATCTTTATTCTACTTGAATACACTTAGTGTGTGGCCCTCTAGGCCTCTTTATCATTGGCATTATGTGGGTTTTCATAAAGTCCAAGATTACTATCTAGAAACGGGTCATGGTACCCAAGATAAAGAAGTTGATGGTGCATTAACGTGTCACCTCATACGAATTCTTACTATGTAATTTAATCCCTTTGTCTCAATATCTCATCAAGAAGGTTTCATGGCAGTGTCATAAACATATATGCTTGATCTTTTATTCTTTGACTTCCAGAAATAAACTCGTCGTGACACCATGGCCATGGAATTTGTTTGAAATTTCTATTTCAATCAAAGGGTTCGAGATATTTACTTCCATAAATATGGAAGGGAAAAATCCTTCCTCGACTTATCCATTAAAAACATGTCATTCATGACACACCCAACGTACCCTACTTCCCACCAACTGTCTTTGTGATGGTTTTCGTCAGCAAATCTAAGTGTACGAGTCATGACATGAGTTAATGATAATCTTCCAGTCTAAGGACCATTGCACATGCTCGTAGATAGCAATTTCTGATGACACCAAAACATGAGGAATTACTAATGGCAGGTCTGTTCTCATAATCTCTTATCTTGGATATTACCAAGTGTGAACTCTATGAGAGAGAGTCTTGTCTTCTTACAAGTACTCACACATGACAGTCTGTATCCTATGTGTTCTGTCATAGTATGTCATCCAACCGTAGAACTTTATTTAAGAATATTGTTATAGCATTTCAAGGTTCTCATCATAGCGGGGATCTACCATGACCTTATCAATGAAATAAATATTCCAGGACATTATTATATTATAGTCATGTAGAACAATGAACAATATATAATAATTGAACATTCATGTAATCAAAGTACAAAATAGTTGGTTCTCAGGACACTAACCCTAACATATTATACCATGGGTATATGGTAGGTGTTCTATACCTTTTCCCACAAAGTCTAGTTTTTTTATAGCTAGTTTTCATTGGGCCACACATCAAACCTTCTAGGCATTACTCCTAAAATACATGAATACCTTGAATAAATTTTTGGAACCTATTTAGGTTGTTCACTTAGCACCATGATATGGTTGGAAATCATTCACCTCAACTTGGGCCACTCATGTGGTGTGTTCATGTATTTGTCCCATGTTATACCACCCCATTGGATGTGTGTGAGATTTCCAACTTTAATGGGAGCCTAGATAAATTAAATGAATTGATAGGAGAGGGATTAACCCTCATTTCAATGTGATTACATGTGATTAAATTGGTTAAATGATTTAAATGGAAAAAGTGGAATGTGTTGGGTGAACTCATGGATTGTGAATGGTTATAAAATGATTAATGAAATTGTTAATGGGTACCTTGTACATTTATACTCTAAGGTTTTATCTTTCTTGGATGCCTTAGACATTTTAACTCTAAGGATCCTGAATAAATTGGATGCCTTAGACATTTATACTCCAATGATCCTAATTATATTGAGTGCATTGAACATTACTACTCCAAGGATTCATCTTACATGGATTACTTGGACATTTCTCCTCCAAGAATGTTGATTATAAATGAATTCCATGGCCATTTGTACTCCATGGATTATGATTACATTGAATTCTATAGACATTTCTGCTCCATGGATTCTGATTACCTTGGATGCCTTAGATATTTCCACTCCTTGGATCCAGTCATGTGATCCTGAAACTTAATTACATGTCATAGGATGTTGTGAATGTTTTTTCCACACTTTATAGTTAGTCTATTTTTGGGGTTTCTAGTTTACAATGAGCCTGGTTTGGATGGACATTTTCAGTTCTGCTTTATCACTATTATTATTGTTATATATTGCACACTGTTGAGCTGATATACATAGACTAGACATGTTATAGACACTGTTTGTGGTGGCCTACTATGTGTTATCTCATACCCTATTTGTGCCACCATTTGGTACCTAGATAGATCTTATGGATTCAAGTAGGGATTGAAGTAAGCACCTAATTCATTATACTTGATTGATAGCTTCATAGGATCATGGGAGCACTGGACTGAGCTATGCTCTAAATGCTATATGGAGATAGTTTCATTTTGGTCTTTTTGTACTTTTGATACATGTATTACACTAGAATAATGTTTACTTGTTTTTAGTTTTTGTAGAGAAATGAAATGCTTATCATATTTTATATGACATTACTTTTGTCTTTATTATTATTCTTGTTGCATGGATTTTTATCTCCTCCTATTGGTTTATTTTATTGCTTCCGCTATTGATTGATATGGTTATACAATTGTTCTAAACTTTTATCATGAGGGTATAGTCTCCCTAATATTCTATCATAGACCATAATTGTTAGTTGGAAACCTCTAGTGTATGGAGAGACATGCTTGAGTCCATGTGACACACTAGCTCAGGGAACCATTTAGTGGATCCCGAGTTAGGAAGTTACAGAAATGACCCATGAAGCATGATTCTTATAGGCCACTGGTTAGAGACTCGAACTGAGGGCACATAATACACTCTTATGGGAGGCATTACCCTCAAGATTCATAAGAAAGATAAAAAATCTACTAATTAACTCTATAATAATAAATATTCCAAATCGAATATAAGAAATTTCATACAATGTAGAACCAAAATAGTAATATACCACAGAAACGCCTACAACAATGACAATGAACACCAACAACTCATGAATAATCACCACTAGCTAGTCACTCCCATCTCGATCACTAACTCTATCCTATAAACAAGAAACACACACACATAGAAACACACATGAAAACACACACACACACACACACACACACACACACATATATATATATATATGGGTGAGAATACAAGTATGCTCAGTAAGACCCACCTTAAAACCCCCCATGATGATGATGGTGAATCATACTAAATCCCCTATGAATAAATAGTGTAAATCAACTTGTTACATAATTAGGTAAACTATATTCACATCCTCTTCATGGCTCCCTCACCAAATAATGCACTAAAATAGGTGACATGTTATCAAAAACAGGTATATAAAAGAAAATTAAACTGCTTGAACTTCTCCACTAAACCAACCGCTCTAATCCCCAACATCTTACGTTTTGGTTCTCCCATTCACTCCATAATTCATACTACGGAATCATGCTAACACATCATTGATATGACCACATAATAACAACATCATCTCTATTGCATCCCATTATCACATAATAATACTGAGAGCTGTTACAACCCATGTAAATACATATTATTCCTTAAAACATTACAACCTTTTTATAAATACACATATAATAATTATAATCCATTACAACCTAGATTCTTGTATATGATTTAACCTTAACCATCCACAACCCACATATACATGTATGTCATAATTGTGATCCATTACAGTTTGTATGAGTACATAAGGTATAAATGTAATCCACTATATCCTAGATATTGTTATATACCATACCACATCTTGAAGAGAGTGTGGGGTAGGGGGTAGTCATCCATCCATATCCTTGACACCCTAGATATCGGGAAAACACCTGAAACCCAAATACATGTTTGGGAATCAATTTCCCCATCTGACTTGGGTGGTGGAGTGTATGAAATAACATAACACATTAGATATAATAGCACAAAACCATCTAAAGGAAGACTAACCTATGATTCAAAAATTATATAGTGTTTCACATGATAACCTGACTTCCATTATTAAGTACTAGGAAGCTAACACCTTCCAAAGAACAAAATCATAAAAGGTTCAATACTATTACTAATCATTTATCTTTAATAATTTAACAATCCTTTATAATATCCCATCATTAATTCTAGTTTAAAAGTTCACATTAATCATTTACGTCCATGGGGATTTTAAAATTCATCACTATAATTTTAGTTTTCATAACCATACACCATCAATCGATGACCTGGTCATCATTAACCATGCCACAGACCATCCCCGATTAGTTTAATCATTAATTAATTACCATTCAATAATTTTTAAAACTAAGATACAACTATACTCACTTCAAATAAGAATATAAAAAATTGAATATGTAAACAACAAACAATAAATAAGTATACAACAACCAAGAAAGGATCCCAACATGATCCAACTAACATAGCGACATTCCCAACACCTTTCCACACCATCCCACCATTAACCACATCAAGTTGCCATCACAATAACATCACAACAACCCTACCCTCTCCTTATCAACAAACCATACCATGTTCCATTTAAAATCATAGCAAGGTATAAATATTCTAATATGTATTTATATATGGGAGAAAATTATAAAAATTCCAATAATGATAAGCACCAAAAAATAACACCCATGGATTCAACCATAAAAAACAAGATTAGGGAAAACAAGGAAACTACAAACATTAATTCCAACATTCATCATTTTCCTTTACCATCTTGATTATATTAATTCATTATGATAAGTTTTAGTGGGAAATAAAATATAATATAAAAAACTAATAGCTACAATAATCATTCAAATAATATGCTCGAAGAAACACTTAATCATTATAGACATTTTTAAGAAAGAATAATAATGTCATTACATGCCTCATTCATTAACTACAATTTCATTTTGTCTTTAAGTTGGTTAATCAGTTTAGGAATGTCAAATATGCAAAGGTAGTTTTTGCACAATGCAAGAACAAAATGATCAATCACAAAGGATTAGGTTCATCCAATATGCTCCTACAACTGCTTCTGGTTTGAGAGGAGGAAGAAATTTAATGAATTTGGGAGGCACCAAAATTTGTAGAAAATCCTAAAAAACACAGCATCACAGCATGACATGGATCTATAATGACATGATGAGCCTAGATCTCATGATCACAACATGACCCCCACACACGGATCCTCTTTCCTACTGTGATCAATGACTGCTTCTTTGACGAAAACAAAGTTTCATGTTGTGGTGTAGGGTGTCACATTACAATGTTCAAACCCCTGAGAATCTTGTCGTGTTCCTTAGACCATCTCCCAGAACCTGATTGACCGTAGAAAAAAATCACAACATGGCTTAAGCACCATGACACAAATGACTTCGTAAAATGTTGAATTAAGGATCTTGACCTCCACACTTTCACAGTGTGACTCCCAGGATCATGGAATGCACTATTTTCGAAGTTTCTTTTAAAAGCACTAGAGAATTAATTTATTATATATTAATATTTATATACATATAATAGAATATATAGTTAATTATATATTTGTTTGTTAATATACACACAAAAATATAAATATATATAAACATTGTATATACATTGTATAGGTATATAAATATTTATACATTTTTATTTTAAATAAAATGGATATTATTTTTAATTTAGATATGATTTATATATTTAGAAATATATTTTATATGTAAATATGTTTACAAATTTATTTACAAAATTAAATTTATATGTGTAAATATATACAAATATGTATATTTGTGTATATATTTAATTATAAATAAGGGTACAATATGAAAAATGATAAAATTTGAATTTCATAATATCCATATGATTATATCTTGAGAATAAATTGAGTCACTACCAAAAAAATTAATAATACCCTCTTAAACGGGGATGAAATTCCATCAAATATTAAAAAAATGGGGTACCCCAACAAAAAAATCATATTTGGAGGCCTATCATGCCATTTGATCCCAAAGAAACGATGGTCATGGTTCCCTCTAGTTACCACAGCATAGATATTTTCTCAAGCTTTGATTTGATATGTGTTAGAGCTCAAACAGACCCTCGGATCTAAATTTATGGTTGTTTGAAATTTGAGTCATGTTTTTAGCTTATTTAAGATCATTTATTAATTTATTGAATTTTTCTATATTTAAATTTTTATTAAATGGCTATTTGTTAATAATAATTAGAAATTTTTTAATTAATATTATTTTAAAATTATTTTATAAACCATTTTTCACAAAATATCTTATATATTAAGTGTGATTTCATATTTCGTATTGTATAAATAATATATTATAAAATATATTATATTTATATCAATATAAATATATTTATATATTAATATATTATTTTAATGATATATAATTTTTTTATGAAATATACATTTTATTAGTGCTAAAAACAATCATTTGAGCACTGATAAAAAACATACTATTATCAGTACTAAGAAAAGCACTGAAAAAAATATTCATTATCATCATTAAGAAAATACAGATAAATTGTAGCATTGGATAAAGTTAAATATATGGTTGTGATGGGAAAATAGTAGGCAAGAGTTCACTGATGTGTTTGGGTCATTCTTTTTGTAATTGAACCAATGGAGTCATGACCACACTACTACAAAATAGGGTTTTATCAGCACTAAAAAAGACTTTTATCAGTTCTAAAAAAGAGCTGACAATCGAGGAACTATTAAAAAGGGGTCTCTTTTAGATAAGTCTTATATATTTAGAAATATATTTTATATGTAGATATGTTCAATTATTTATTTATAAATTAAAAATTTTATGTGTGAATATATAAAAAAATATGTGTGTATTGTTATATATTTGATAATAAATAATAGTAAATTGTGAAAAATGATAAAATTTAAATGTCATAATATCAATAGGAATGTAATCCATTAGAATAAATTCATTCCCCATTGAAAAAGGGCAAAAAGACCCCCTTAAACGAGGTTCAAATTCTATTGAATGTAAAAAAATTGGGGTACCCCAATTAAAAACTTAGTTTTAGAGGCATTTTGGGATATTTTTTCCTCAAAACATGTGATGATGGGTTTACCTATAATTATTATGGAATAGAGCTCATCACAGGCTTCGATTTGATATGTGGTAGAGCCCAAACGAATGCATGGATCAAAAGTTATGACTGTTTGAAGTTTGAGTTACGTTTTCAACTTATTTTAGATCTTTTATTAATTTTTTGATTTTTTTGTCTTCAAATTGTTATTAAATGAATATTACTCGACAATAATTAGCAAATTATTAATTAATAATATTTTTAAAAATATTTTATAAGTCATTTTCACTAGATATCTTATATATTAAGTGTAAATGTCTATTTATAATTATCTAAAACATATTTAAAAAATATATATTATATTTATATCAATATAAATATATTTATATATTTATATATTTATATATAAATATATTAGTTTTAATGAAATATTTTTTTAAATATACCATTTATCAGTACTAGTAAAAAAATGCTGATAAATACTCATTTTTATCAGTGCTGCTAAAAAAAGCACTAATAAGTGAGTCTCTTTAACAACGCTAAAAAAAGAACTGATAAAGGGGTACCTTTATCAGAATTAAAAAACACTGATAAAGAGGCACTTTTAACATCATTTTTTATCATTTTTAAAAGTATCATTTATCAGTGTTTTTTTATTACTGATAAAGATACCCCTTTATTAGCGCTTTTTTTAGCATTGTTAAAGGGTAGCGATGCGAACCCATTTTTTTGGTAGTGCTAAAAAAACAGCAATGACAATATGTAAGAGTAAAATCCATATGTAAGAAATGACTACACTGTGATGAACTCTCCACACAGTGAGACTATATATCATTCACCATGCCACAATCCGAACAACTACAAACACAATCATCAATGTGTCATTCACACAGAGAAATGACTTCATAAAATGTCGAATTAAGGAGCTTGACCTCCACACTTTCACAACGTGACTCCCATGATCATGGAATGCACTATTGTCAAAGTGGCTTTTAAAATTTCTAGAAAATGCTTTTATTATATATTAATATTTATATACATATATTAGAATATATAGTTAATTATATATTTGTTTGTTAATACACACACAAATATATTTATATATATAACAATTATATATACATTATATAGGTATATAAATATTTATACATTTTTATTTTAAATAAAATGGATATGATTTTTTATTTAGATATGATTTATATATTTAGAAAGATATTTTATATGTAAATTTGTTTACATATTTATTTACAAAATTAAATTTATGTGTAAATATATACAAATATGTATATATGTGTATATATTTAATTATAAATAAGAGTACAATATGAAAAATGATAAATTTTCAATGTCATAATATCCATATGAGTATTTCTTGAGAATAAATTGAGTCACTACCAAAAAAATTAATAATACTCTCTTAAACGAGAATGAAATTCCATCAAATGTTAAAAAATGGGGTACCCCAACAAAAAAATCAGATTTGGAGGCCTGTCAGGCCTTTTGACCCCAAAAAATGATGGTCATGGTTCCCTATAGTTACCACAGCATATATATTTTTGCAAGCTTCGATTTGATATGTGGTAGAACTCCAACAGACCCTCGGATCTAAAGTTATGATTGTTTTAAATTTGAGTCATGTTTTCAGCTTATTTAAGTCGTTTATTAATTTATTGAATTTTTTTATATTTAAATTATGATTAAATTAATATTAGTTAATAATAATTAGCAAAGTTTTAATTAATATTATTTTAAAATTATTTTATAATCCATTTTCCACTAAATATCTTATATATTAAGTGTGATTACATATTTCTTATTATATAAATCATATTTTATAAAATATATTATATTTATATCAATATAAAAATATTTATATATTAATATATGATTTTTAATGATATGTAATTTTTTATGAAATATACATTTTATTTGTGCTAAAAACAATCATTTGAGCGCTGATAAAAAACTTATTATTATTAGTACTAAGAAAAGCACTGAAAAAAATATTCTTTATCATCGTTAAAAAAATGAAGATAAATTATAGTACTGGATAAAGATAAATTTTTGGTAGTGATGAGAAAATTATAGGCAAGAGTTCACTGATATGTTAGGGTCATTCTTGTTGTAATTGAACCAATGATGTCGTGACCACACTACTACAAAACAGGGTTTTATCAGCGCTGAAAAAGATAATATATATCAGTTGATTAATAAAAACACACCGAAATACAAATACACATTATATAGGTATATAAATATTCGTATATTTGTATTTTAAATAAAATGGATATTAGTTTTTATTTAGATAACGCTTATATATTGAGAAATATATTTTATATGTAAATATGTTTAATTATTTGTTTATAAAATAAAATTTTATGTGTGGATATATATAAAATATGTATGTATTGTTATATATTTCATTATAAATAATATTACATTGTAAAAAACAATAAAATTTCAAATTCATAAAATCAATATGAATGTAATCCCTCTGAATAAATTCAATCCCCATTGAAAAATGGAAAAAAGACCCTCTTAAATGAGGTTGAAATTCCATTGAATGTTAAACAAATTAGGGTACCCCAACTAGAAACTCAATTTTGGAGGCCTTATGGGCCTTTTTTGGCCTAAAAAATGTGATGGTAGGTTTATCATTAATTATTAGGGTATAGAGCTCATCGCAGGCTTCGATTTGATATCTGGTCACTACCACAAAACTAGGTTTTTGCAGCGCCATCCTTTATCAGTGCTCTTTATCAGTGCTTTTTTTAGCACTGATAAAGGGGGGGCTTTATCAGTTCTTTTTCCTAGCACTGATAAAGTTTATATTTCAAAAAAATCAGGAAAAATAATATATTGTAATATAAGTATATTTGTTTTGATATAAATATAATATATATTTTTTAAATATGTTTTAGATGTGTATAAATAGACTTACATTTAATATATAAGAAATTTAGTGAAAATGGATTTAAAATATTTTAAAAAGTATTATTAATTAATAATTTTCTAATTATCATCGATTAATAATCATTTAATAACAATTTAAAGACACAAAAAATCAAAAAATAATAAAAAAAGATCTAAAATAAGTTGAAAATGTAACTCAAACTTCAAACGGCCATAAATTTTGATCTGGGTGTCCATTTGAGCTTTAAAACATATCAAATCAAATCTTACGACGAGCTCTACGTGCTAATGTCCCAAGAGAACCTTCTGTCACATTTTTTCAAGTCCCAAAAAGGTCCAGAATGCCTCCAAAACTGAGTTTTTAGTCAGGATTCTCCAATTTTTTAACATTCAAATAGGTATAACTTCTAATCTGGATGTCCTCTAGGCCTGTACCACATATCATATCAAATATTGTTTCATTTTCTTTGATTTTACTGGTTTTGGAGTGTAAATGAACATCTAGATTAGAATTTATTGTCGTTTTAACATTCTATGGCTTTTCAAATACACATATATGTATTTATTCGTAAATATATATGTGTGTGTGTCTTTGTGTGTTTGTGTGTGTTTGTGTGTGTGTGTGTGTTGTATATATGCATGTATTTATTTATTTATTTATAAACACGCATAAAAAATAATATTTTATAAATGTATTTAAAACTAATCTTATAAATATATATTTATATACAAATAAATATACAGATAAAATTTTATAACTAAAAATATATATATAAATAAATATAAATATAAATCAATATACGAATAAATATATATACTAATATATGAATAAATATATATGTATTAATATAACTAAATATATTTATATTAATATGAATCTATATTAATATACGAATAAATATAACTATATATATATAAATAAATATAAATATATATTAATATATGAATAAATATATATATTAATATATATATATATATATATATATTAATATAACTAAATATATTTATATTAATATGAATCTGTTGTGAAATTGATCGAATGCCAATTGAAACCGAGAAGTATTTCGAAATCGAAAATGTAAGATCGGTCGTAGGTGAAGCGCGTCATTGAGAAAGTGAATATCGAATTTGCATATGATGATGATAATAACAAATGGAAATACAAATACAAAAGAAATACAAGTAGAGAACACAATTTATATTCAATAGTCCATCCCATTTCATTAACATATCTCTATATTTGTAGAGTACATGAGATTTGATCCAATGGTGAGAATATAAAAGATTGGACATTAAGAGGGGAATTAATTGGGAATTGAGGAGTCATCATTATTGTCATAATTATGACATCCATTAATAATGTTTCATAACACTCCCCCTTGGATGTCATAATTTCATGGAACCTTATTTAATATTCACTTAAAAAACCATGTGGGATAAATAAGTGAATCCAAAATAAAAGAAATTCATGTCATGCTACCTCATTAAAAACCTTATCAGGAAAACCCAGTGGGAAAAACCTGATGAAGGGAAAAAGAGTGCAGTGTTCCCAACTCCCCCTGATTATATCATTTATTTATGTCTTCAGGACATCAATTAATATTATTATTTAATTATGTCTTCAGGACATGGGAAGAAGACCATAGGTAATAATGAATGGTCTAATTTAAAATTCCAACTCATGGGGAAGACCAACAATTTCCATTAATTATAGATATCTATAATAATTTATAACATTCTCTTGGATATCTGTTTATGATGTATGATTGCCTCATTAAAAACCTCATCAAGGAAAAACCCTTCAGGGGAAAACACTTGATTAGAGAAAAAGAGTACAATAACTTAAAGTCCCCAGAGTGTTGTCTCGTTAAAAACCTTATCAAGAAAACCCAGTGGGAAAAACATGACTAAGGGAAAAAGAGTACAACAATTACATATCTCATTCATAATGATCATAATTTATCTCATAGAATGTCCATGATCAATTCATAACCAAAACATTCAGTTTTTAATTTTGGAATAATAATAACGTATACCCTTTAGATTTCAATAAATGGGGAAGAACATTGACTTGCATCGTAATTTGATTTATTGTCATTTGGAAGGTAAATATGCACATGTGCATTTATGTCCTTCAGGGATTAATAAAATGTGCATTTATATTTAATCCTTCTAGGATAAGTATGTTCTTCATCAACCCCTTATGTATGAAATATATCACTCTTGGAAATAGGAGATTTAATTATTCATTAAGGGTAAAACCATTCAAAATATAACATTTCATCTTTAGGATGATTAATTCAAAATACAAGGACATTCAATGTAATTTCATGATCAAATAATTCATTGATTTTAGAAAACTCTTCAAAAGTTTAGATGTTTTTCAAAACAACTTAATAATATGATGAATACAATGATTCATACAAACCATTAGATGATAAATTCAATTTATATTCTTCCTTAACTTAATATGGATAAATCTTATTCAGTTCACTGCATAAATGATCAGATTGGGTGAAACTTCCATAATTTTGAATATGTTTTAGGCATTTCAAATCCTTCTGGGATTCATATAAATATCAAAATATACAAGGAAGAATATTTATTATAATAAGATCATTGATATTCAATAGTCTTTATAGTTTGGATAATCAATTGAGAACTTTATATGTTGAACAATTCATAAGTTCCTTTAATAATTTTGGCCAATTAGTATGATGTCGGCATCTGTCAAAATCCATTGTCATCAATGAGTTTTAAAAGCATTCATTGAAAATATATTATCAACAACATTTGATTGAGATCTCATAATTTTTCTGGTACCAGTGTCACTTGAGGGACAATATCTAAAAAGATATAATGTTGTCGATATATTCATTTTCCTCTTCAAGAGAAAATATATTTATTGCTTTCTACTCATGATGAACAATGATTTTATATAATCAATTCAACCACACTTTGGGTGTGTATAATTATACTATTGATTTTCAACACTTTACATTCATGTATGTGTTGGGAGCATCATGTCAATGGTTCTACAGGACCATATAATATATGATACTCGATATTTATTTTAATCAACATGCATAGTATGCAATATATACTCACTAGCAACAAATAACACATGTGATCATTTAGTGGATGCATCTTTCATATAGATGGATCACATGGTAGGTGGGCATGCCCATATATACTTCTTCATAAGTATATGGGAAAAAAATTTCATAATAGCTGCTAATGATATAAATAATTTACCTCAAAAATGGGTACCTCAGGGCAAATTATTATAGAGGGGGAATTCATAATGACTTAATGATAATGAATTCATTGATAATTTTGTAGACATGCATCCATTAAATAAATTCATCATTCCCCCCCAGATGGATGTCTACTATGTTATCAATAAATTGATGCTCGTGTATACTTGAATCAATATCTTTCATTATAATTGATCATGGATAGACTAAACCATCATGTCATATATTTAAAGTGTTAGGATAGGTAAACTTCTGGTTTGCCATTACTGATTCGATTGTACATAACAAAATCTTTATAATCACTTTTATGAATACTTGTTACATATCAAGGTGCCTCTTTTATCAAATGTCTCCATATGATATTCATTTTCAAGAATACCATTCATATATCTCATTGAGAATTCAGATATAACAATGCATTAAGAATTTGTACTACCAGGTAGGAATATATTCGCCTTTCTGGAGTTGTTAATTAATTTTCTCTACTGGTAAATGTACTTATATGATCATATACTAACACATATATGAGTTCTTTTGAAGCATTTAATCAAAATAATATCTGTAAATATTTTTCTTCAAGATCGACGCATATAAGATCTCCAGGATTTTTCATTGTGCAAACTCATATTTGTCGTTATAATTTCCACTTATGGTGGTTGATGAATTCATAATATAATCATAACGGGTTAGGCCCATCACCAAGTAGATTATTTCATAATTTTGAACTTCTGACCAAAATATTTTGGAACTTCGAGCCCAAATATTATTTTACAATACATCTACATAGGATAGAAGCCCCCACATCTTTTGAAGCTGGTGAATGTGGTAGAGAGAATCAATGTGGAAGAATCTTCTGGATTCACGACACACCTTATCATCATCCAAGATTATAATTCATAAACAACATTCACTTTATCAAATGAAAGATAAATCATTTGATCAAACCTCATCAACTCTCAAATAATCATGATATTATAAATCATGAATAATTTCATTCGCTTCAAGGAATGAGATATAGTAATTAATACTACATTCACATCGGGTAATTCATTCATTCATCGGATTTCATGATCCATGAATGATAATTTATTATTTTTCAATAATGATCATCCTGTATAAAATATAAATTTTATTGATTATGATGATCATTGCTTTAACCACTTCAGGTGGGAAAATCATTTTCACAATATATATCGGAGTATCAAAACTATGTTATTCAATCATTACATTTATGAATTATATGAACAACAACATCCACTCAAGGGGATAGATGAATTACATGTGATGATATTGATAATCCATAAGAATCTGATAAATAATAATGTTTCCCTTGATATTGTTGTTGTAGGAACAATAAATGATAAATGAAGATATTCTTCAATATAATGTCAAAGGACATCATTTTCAAATCATCCTTCTCGAATGCAATATTTTATAAATTTCAATAAAATTTATTGTGCTCTGTAAATATTTACTATCATCAAACCACTTCTGGTGGTTATATTTTTATTATTTGTTATAAACAAATACAACACAATTATTATTCGCAAAACATCATATTCACCTCGAACTTGATTTATAATAAAATCAGGTATATTTGCATTCACTTCGGGGAATGAAATAAATCATTTTCAATAAATATTCTCATTCACTCCAGGGAATAGAATAAAATTATTCGTTCGAGTTTTATAGTATCTTCAAGACAATTGCATGAATATTCAATTCAGTAATTTCATCAATTTCATCCACTTCGGGGGATTAATATATATATAAAATATTTATGCTTGTTCATCAAGAATATTTAAGCTCTCTAAAACATTTTATAAGAAATAAAAGAAAGAGAAAAGAAATAAAACAAATATATACAAATATTTAAAGTAAACATCATCTCCATCATGAACCTTTATATAGTATAATCAAACTCGACACCTTCAGGGTGAACAAGAAATAAGAGATATGAAATTTCATGGTTCATGGAATGATTAGCGAATTTCGGATCGACGTACAACTGGTACGCGATAATCATCAAACTTCCGCTCGACGTACGACGAGTACGCGATATTCATCAAACTTTGGCTCAACGTACGACGGGTACACAATGTTCATCAAACTTTGGCTCGACGTACGACGGGTATGCGATGTTCATCAAACATTGGCTCCACGTACGAGGGGTACGCGATCTTCATCAAACATCAGCTCGACGTACGACGGGTACGCGGTATTCATAAAACTTCGTGTCGATGTACAACGAGTACGCGTTGTTCTTCCAACTTCGTCTCGACGTACGACGGGTACACGATGTTCATCATTCAAAGGCCCGACGTACAATGGGTACGCGATGTTCATCATTCAATGGCTCGATGTGCGATGGGTACGCGATGTTCATCATTAAAGGGCTCGACGTATGAGGGGTACGCGATGTTCATTATTCAACGGCTCGACGTACAACGGGTACGCGATGTTCATCATTAAACGGCTCGACGTACGAGGGGTACGCGATGTTAATCATTCAACGGCTCGACGTACGACGGGTACGCGATGGTCATCATTCAACGGCTCGACGTACGACGGGACGCGATGTTCATCATTCAACGGCTCGACGTACGACGGGTACGCGATGTTCATCATTCAACGGCTCGACGTACGACGGGTACGCGATGTTCATCATTCAACGGATCGACGTACGACGGGTACGCGATATTCATCATTCAACGGCTCGACGTACGACGGGTACGCGATGTTCATCATTCAACCACTTCTGGTGGTGTAGTTTTATATTCATTTGATGAATGATGTTTGCCTCGACATCTATTACATCGGTTATTAATCAAACACATTCTCTCCAAGGAATGAAGTGAAATTTGTCAACTGGGAGTCTTTACAGCTCTTCAGGAGCTCGTTATTTTTCCCGCAGAAAAAGATTAAGAAAATCATATATTATTTTCAGATTTATCAAGAGGGGAAAAATAAATTTATCGATATCTTAAATATAAAATAAAGCTTACCTTTTGACGTAGCTCCTCGAATGAGTGGAGTCGATGCGCATACAAAAGAGTATGTCAAAATAAGAATGTTTATAAAAACATGTGACATACCTCTTTCCTATGAGATTTTTCTTATACCGATGATGGGGATGAAGACAGCGACGTCACGATGCGCAATGCGGAGAAGATGATCGTGTTGATAACGTGTTGTGAAACTGATCGAACACCGATTGAAACCGCAAAGCATTTTGAAATCAGAAATGTAAGATCGATCGTAGACGAAATGCATTGTTGAGAAAGTGAATATTGAAATTGCGTATGCTGATGATAATAACAAATGGAAATACAAATACAAAAGAAATACAAGTAGAGAACACAATGTAGAGTCAAAAGTCCATCTCATTTTATTAACATATCGCCATATTTATAGAGTACATGAGATCTGATCCAATGGTGAGAATATGAAAGGTTGGGCATTAAGAGGGGAATTAATTGGGAATTGAGGAGTCATCATTATTATCATAATTATGACATCCATTAATAATGTTTCATAAGAGAATCTATATTAATATATGAATAAATATAATTATATATATAGATATTTCATTAAATAGAGAAAAAAACTAAATAGCTTAGTGTTAAAGGTGCAGACGCGCAAGGGGGGAAGTCTCGGGTTCGAGTTCAGGTGGAAGTAGAGAGGGGCGCGTGGGCAAGTGCGGGATGTGTGGGCAAGTGCAACGTGTGAGAGAGTGGGAGGGGGTCTGCCTAGCACTGATAAGTCAAGCGATGTTAAAAGCTCCCCGGACATTTTAATTTTTTTATTTTTTTGACTTTTATTGGTGCTAAAAAAGCATTGCTAAAATGGGTCTTTTATCAATGCTAGACAAAAGCGTTGATAAAGGACCTTTTTATCGGTGTTTTTTAGCGATGATAAAGGGGTATTTATCAGTGCTTTTACGAGCATTGATAAAAGGGATCCCCTTTATCTTCAGCTCGATTAACAACACTTTTCTAGCGCTGATAAAGGTCATATTTGCAGTAGTGGGTAGAACCCAAACGAACACCTGAATCAAACGTTACGACTGATTGAAATTTGAGTTATGTTTTTAACTTATTTTAGATCTTTTATTAATTTTTTGTTTTTTTTTTCTCTTCAAAATGTCATTAAATGACTATTACTCGATAATAATTAGCAAATTATTAATTAATAATATTTTTTAAAATATTTTTTAAGTCATTTTCACTAGATATCTTATATATTAAGTTTAAATGCCTATTTATAATTATTTAAAACATATTTAAAAAATATATATTATAGTTATATCAATATAAATATATTTATATATTTATATATCAATATATTATTTTTAATGAAATATATATATATTTTTAAATATACCATTTATGAGCAATAGTAAAAAAATGTTGATAAAGACTCATTTTTATCAGCACTACTAAAAAACGTTGATAAGGTAGTCTTTTTAACATCGTTAAAAAAACATTGATAATGGGAGTACCTTTATGAGCGTTAAAAAAACGCTGATAAAGGAGAACTTTTAACATCATTTTTTAGCGCTGTTAAAAGTATCATTTATCAGTATTTTTTTAGTGTTGATAAAGATACTCATTTATCAGCGTTTTTTTAGTGTTGTTAAAGGGTTGCGATGCGAATCCGTTTTTGTGGTAGTACTAGAAAACCGGCATTGACAATATGTAAGAGTAAAATTCATATGTAAGAAATGACTATGCTGCAACGAACTCTCCACACGGTGCGACTATATATCACTCATCATGCCACAATCCAAACAACTTCAAATACAATCATCAAAGTATCATTCACACAGAGAAATGCCAACCTTTCACGAAATACACCCCCAAGTCGTGACACATCTTCATGTTGTGACACAACCATCACCAACTGACCTAACCTTTATGATGTGATTTCCCATGAAACCAGCATTGACAATATGTAAGAGTAAAATCCATATGTAAGAAATGACTATGCTGCAACGAACTCTCCACACGGTGCGGCTGTATATCACCCATCATGCCACAATCCAAACAACTACAAATACAATCATCAAAGTATCATTCACACAGATAAATGTCAACCTTTCACGAAATACACCCCCAAGCCGTGACACATCTTCATGTTGTGACACAACCATCACCCCCTAACCTAACCTGGATGATGTGATTTCCCATGAAACCAGCCAAACTCCTTTTATCCATAAGACTATTGTCAAACATCCCTAACTCTCGTGCACCTGAGAAGCAACAAAGGAAGAGTTTGAGAAAATTCAGTTAGAGATATGATTAAAGCATAGAGTTAATGCATCACGTAGGATTAAATAGAAAATGAGCATAATAAGCAAAATGAAACCCGGCTAAGATAACATGGGAGATCATGTACATGTAACCATGAAAATAACAATTAATTAGTTTCATATGTAAATTAAATATTTAATCCAACAAGTTAAAAAAAAGTTTTATGTTAACTTTTGATATAAAAGATAATGATTGTATCGTGGGATGGGGCCATAGCATCCTCTACTAATGGGGACCGAGAAGGATTTTCAAACATTCGATATGCACACCAAATTAGTTATGCACGATCAGCGGTGTGCGGGAAAAAGAGAAAAAGAATGGGCAACGCTTATGATGAGACTTCATTAAACCCTAGGGTTTAAGCCGGGTTTAAGCAGCCTGCACTGTGCGTGCCATAGACCTTCATGAAATTAGTGCGGCAAAGTACAGCCTCTCCTCCCACTGCACACCCCCTATAGCCCCATTCAACAAATTCTCTCACATGTAATCATTAAAAGGGAGAAAACAATCTTTGAAAAAGAAACAATTTAATTGATTTCAAAACAAATTACCACAACACAATTATTTAATAATAATAATAATTTAATAGTTTATCGTTCTGGTGACCCTATCGTCTCTCTCCACCTGCCGCCTGACGCTGGCTGTGTTTCTTTCTTTCTTTGCATAGTGCCCCTGCAGCGTCCTTTCCACTACTCCGCTCCATCTCTCTCCCTCCCCCTGACACATCCACAGTCGCACACACACACGCCGCTCTGATTTCTGATATTGCAAGCAAAGCATTCTCCATCTCCATAACCTTTTCACTGTAAATCCTAACCAAACCAGACCCTCTCTCTCTCCCTCTCACATGTCCTCACTCCCTCCCTTCTCTTATAATAACCTCTAACCTCCATTTCATTGTTTAACCCCTCACCAAACTCCTCTCCCATTCCTCATGGCTTCTTCTCCAGCTCTCTGAGACTGGTGAAAATGTCCATGGCGGGATAACTCTTTGAAAAGGATAGGCTGTTTCTGCTTTCACTTTCTTCGCTTCCACAACCAGGGAGTTGAATTCAAAGACCGTCTTCCTTTCTTCTTCTCTGGTTTCCCGTCTCTCCCCCCCTCTTTTTGTTCAGATATTACAGATTAAGACGAATGATGAGGAGAGAGGTTAGCGTTTCATTGCTCATCACGGGCAACTCTTGTGTGCATTAATTCCACTGAATTTTCTTCACGCATTTCTCTCTAATTTGCCTAAGCGGGTGGGTTTCGAGGTCTTGCGCGCAGTGTTTTTTGTGAGATCGGTGTTCATTGTTGTAGCATTCGAGTACCCATTTCCGTAATCTTCTTCTTTCCGGGGAAAAGGGTCGGGTCTTGTTGATGCAGATTCACAGACAACCTCGTCGTAATAATAATACTCCACCTCCTCCTCTCTCTCACACACACGCACACACAGTGATTTAATTGCTGGGGGGACAAAGCATCTTTTGCTTCATTACTATCTCGATGGGTTCATGGGTTCTTTCACAGAGGTTTTAATGAAGCTCGTAGGCACCCAAAAAGGAAGAAAAGCCCCGCCCTGTAGCTCCTACCCGCCCATTGCTTTTAAAAGCGCGGACACAGTTCGGTGTTTTGATCTGAAATCCCCTTTTTAGTTTAATCACGTCTATTCAGATAGGTTTCCTTTTCTGATTTCATCCATCCATCCCTCTCCTCGCTGGATCGAGACAAATTTTGCAGAAGACAAACCAAATCCGACATGGAGGAGCTTCTCACAGGTCGACATCACCACCACCATCATCCCCAGAGCGGGGAGATCAGCCCGCTCCCACTCAACAGCTACGGGTGTGAGGGGGAAGGAAACGGCGGCGGCGGCAATGGCCACGCGGCGCAGCATCTTCAGATCCCCCCCGGCGATGCCCCGCCGGCATTGCAGCTGCAGGAGGAGCAGTCGGTGGTGCCCTACCGTAAGAAGGACGCGGCGGCGGTGAGGTACCGGGAGTGCTTGAAGAACCACGCGGCTGCCATCGGGGGGAACGCCACGGACGGGTGCGGTGAGTTTATGCCCGGCGGGGAGGAGGGCACGCTGGAAGCCCTCAGCTGCGCCGTCTGCAATTGCCACCGGAACTTCCACCGCAAGGAGACTGAAGGCCTCGACGGGCAGTTCGGAGGCGGGTACTCGCCTCATCTGGGGCTGAAGAATCTTGTTCTGGGGCACCCCCGCCCCCAGCACCACCACCACCACCACTCCAAGTGCGCCGCCGCGGAATTCGGTTTGGGGTTCCCCACCCCTCCAGGAGCCACCGTCAACGCCAACCCCCGAGCAGCCTCGGTCTCAGCGCACCACAAGATGATGATGCTGCCCTACGGTTTCAGTGTCTCGGAGTCCGACCAGGACCAGCAGGAGCTGGACCCGGAGGGGGCGATGATGCTGCCCCACCCACACCCCTACGCCCACCCCCTCCCCCACCCCCACCCCCACCCCCACCTTTATCATCATCAGCACGAAGCCCATCTGATCAGGAAGAGGTTCAGGACCAAATTCACTCAAGAGCAGAAGGAGAAAATGCTGAGCTTCGCTGAGAAGACTGGCTGGAAGCTTCAGAGGCAGGAAGACGAGGCAGTGCAGCAGTTCTGCCAGGAGATCGGAGTCAAGAGGAGGGTGCTCAAGGTCTGGATGCACAACAACAAACACAATCTCTGCAAGAAGGACGATCCCTCCACCAGCACCACCTGATCCTTATGCATGTTTCCCTCTATCTTCTTCGTCTTTCTTATAATTTATTGATCTCTGCGGTGTGCGAGTTTACATGAGGCATATTGTTGTATATGTTTTATGCATATCCTGGGCTTTGGGCTTTGCACTTACCTGGGCAATTGGGTGGGCTTCTTTGTTTGTCCTGCCATTGGCCAGCTCCCTTTATTGATCTTGTTGGGTTTTCTTTTGATGGCCTGCGTTTTTGGTTTCCTCAACTAAAGTGTTGTGTGGGTGTACTTTTATGCTGTCTCCATGTCTTGCTGGGCCTTCATTCATGGCTTACTTGTTGATGAATTGGTGGCCAATGCATGGAGCATGCTAATGACTGAGTGTTATCTCAAGTGTTCATCTCCTGGGTTGCACCATTTCCCACTTCACCACCCGTGTTTCTTCACCCACTAGAGTTTTCAAGTGAGTTTGAGACCAAGAGAGAATAATTAATGAGTGATCTAAGGTTTTTGTGTGAAAAAGTTAAAAATATATATATTTTTTAAAATACATAAACCGCCAATCTTGCATTCATAAATAAATTGAATAAATAGGGGAAAATTTTGAAAATCACAAAAAAAGTCGCTCAAATGGAAGATCATAACAACAACTACATAAAAATTATTATTATTTGGCCTTTAAAAGGGGAGGAGGCTCACTCTTCTCCCCATTGAAGCTTGAGAGGTGGGATGAGAGACCTCTCCCCCTTCCTTCTTCTTCATCCTTTCAATTCACATGTAAGATCTACGACAAAAGGAGGTTGATTCTCCTCCATTCCCATTCTCCTCCTTCCCTTTCTCCATTTCTTCTTTCTTTAGTGTTTCTATCATCTAGATTGCATAAAATATTTACGATTTTTCATTTCAAGGAAC
This sequence comes from Viscum album, assembly GCA_963277665.1. Classification (NCBI taxonomy): domain Eukaryota; kingdom Viridiplantae; phylum Streptophyta; class Magnoliopsida; order Santalales; family Viscaceae; genus Viscum; species Viscum album. The sequence continues at coordinate 1,571,540,102 of OY728127.1, forward strand.
CACCCCCCCCCCAATAAAAAATTCATGGACCATTTCATGTTAGGAGGATATAAGCCCCTCATCAAACAATATTCTACTCCTCGATGATGAAGTTGTCATGGTTTAGTCACCTTCAAGTCGATTATTCCATACTTGTCACTTTCTATGAAAAAACCATGGATGCTTGATTGTCTTACTCTGTTTTTTACAAATGAAATGCTTATATAAATTTTATATGACTTTTTTTACAAATCATTTGTTGGATTTATTTATCAATTCCCTTGGATGTTAAAGGTATTTTCATGGATTTTGTATAATAAATTCGGATGACATGTTTTCTTGCACATAACATGTTCAATGAAAGGGCAATGAGATTTTATTATATTATAATGAAATTTATATTGTTGTTTTAACTCATGGTTTATTTTTTTTAAAAAATTCACGGATTAAATGTTAAGGGTGGTTTAAGCGTGAAATAATAAAAATTGTTTTCGAGGGAGGCTTTGATATTAATTATAAGGAATTGATGATTTTTTTTACAAAAAGAATCCTAAAGGTAAAGTGGTGTTTTCCTTATTCAAAATGTTCATACTATATGACTTCCCCACTTTACATAATTTCCCCTCTTTGACAAGAAATAAATTCATATGAGATTTTTTTATCAATAAATGTTGAATAATTATAAAGGGGTTGTTTTAGTAAAGGGTTTCTAGAGGCGTGTTGAATATTTACTTCTTGTATTTTATTTGGTTAACATGATCTCCTTGATTATGAAAACTTCATGGGAATTGTAACATCTCAAGTAAATAAAGAATATAACTTTTTCATATTTATTAATATTTGTGAATTAAATATTAATTTTAATTTAAAGAGGATGCCATGTTCGACGGTGTACCCGATACGCTACAACATGTTTCTTTGAAATCATACGATGCACACAACATTGAGTTATACTGAAAAATAATATAATAATATTATTATTTTAAATGATAGTAAACACATAGCTGTTGTATTGGCGAGAATGAATAGAACTAACTAAAATATGATTATATATGTTTGTTAAATGTTTTTACATTTATCCAATAAAAGTTAGAGGCTAAAAATGTGAATAAATCGAATTTTAAGTATAAATATTCTAATATTCTTTAAAAGGTCGATTTACCACCTTTTGATGACGAACCCACTTTAAATCTAGTTTTGGTCACTTTTATATGTTCTATTTTAAAAAATAAAATTCTTCTTTAGAATCAGAACATCAAAATTTACTTTGGGTGAAATTTTGGTATTTTTCTGATAAAAATCATTTTTAATGAATAGTGAAAAATATTGTATTTTAATTCAAAACTGTCTTTTAATCTAATTCATTTATATGGTTAGATTATCTTTTTAAATGGTTTTAAAGTGTAATTAGATTATATTTTTACCATTTAATCCAACGTTTGTCATTGGAAGTAATTTCACTTTGAAATTGGACAAAAATAAGTGTCAATCTTTTGATAGTTATTATTTCTTAAAAATACGCTTTTTGTATGGGCAACGAGAATTAATTTTAAATTAATTAATGCAACTTCTATGTTTCGAATTTGGTAAAATAGAAATCATTTTTCAATTTGGAATATCAAATATAACTTAGACTGAATTTTTGGTATTTTTCTGAAACCTTCAATTTTTGATGAATAGTGAAAACAATGAGTAGTAGTTAAAAAACCGACTTTTTCATTTAAATGAAATTTTACAGCTTCTGTGAACTGAATTGTGAAAGTCTGACATACATGGTTGTTATCAGTAAGGAAAATGTGGTTCAATATGATGAAAATAATTTTTGGTGAATAATAACTTTTGTCTTTTATTTTCCATAGTTAAAGGTAAATAGAGCAATTCAAGGTAAAAATAAAATTATAATAATATTAAATTACCCTAACATGTGTCCTAATCCTATTGGTTGATACATTTCTGACTATTGGCATCCTTGGCTCAATTTTGGGATCCCATGGAGCCACTTAAGAGAGATAATGACACTTTATATTAATTAATTTAAAGTAGAGACAAAAATGACCCAAACATATATCTTTTAGTAAATCAATTTTTACATGGGGTTATATAAGTTATCTCTTCGACTATAAATATTCATTTGAAAGATAAAAAAAATTTCTACATCATGGTATTTTTTTTTTATAATTTTTAGACATCAAATAAATAAAATTATTTATGACACAATAATGATACGATGTTTACCTAATTAAAGAGTGATTTAAATAAATAAGATTATAAAAATTAAAACAATATAAAAAACCTATCCAATTCTTATTGGATGATTTTATTTCGAACAAGAGTTATCTAATATTTTACTTTAATAAGTTTTGGACCTTTAGAAACCAAAAATAATTATATAATAAAATAACATTTTCAAACATTCCTAAAGAGCCCCTCCTCCCCATAATAAAAATCCCTCACCTCTAACCCATTACTCACATCTCTAAAGCCTTTTGGCTTGTCCAACATCTGTCCAAATAATCTCTTAATATCTCTCTCTTCCACCTAGAAGCCTTACCTTAGTCATAAGGCACTTTAAGAAATCCTTTTGGTTCAAACCAAAGGGAGTTACCCGATTTAAAGGTAACGTCTACTCTTAATTTCTTTTCTGTTATTTTATTTCTCCAACCCCCTAAACTCTTTTTATTCATTTATTTTATAACAAAAATAGTATCCTAAATATACTAGGTTGTTGATATGAGAAGGATTCTATCTACACTTACACACAGCTCCGTCTAATGGGTAAAGAACATACTGTTTCTGTGGACGGTGAACTACTGCCTCACGAAACGATGATTGTTCAATCTTCTACTACCACCTATAATGGTGGCCATTAAGATGACACTTTATTTACATGTGATATATATTATATTTATATTGTCTATATACTTCTGTATTTTTCATTTATATCATACCTTTATGGTTTCCATAATGGGTAAATACGATAATTTCATTTGAGGAAGTGCGGACTACCGCCCCCACAAAGTGATATGACTTGTTCTTGCCATATATGGAACATATAAAGGATGGAATTAATGAAATTATATATGATATTATACTGGAATTATAATATACCTTTGTATCATTATGTTTTCATTCCATTAAATATAAAATAGAAATGAAAGTAGCGTTGATGCGTACGTACGAGTTACCGTCTTCATGAACGGTACATTTCATTTCGTATCTCCAAATGTCATGTAATAATTATAATTATATATATATATACTGGATATATATGTTATATATGATATTTAAATCATGAATATGATTCTGGAGCTTATAGTCTTTTGACCACATGCATAATTTGTAATTAGAACAAGTTCATTTTTGACTCAAGCACCAAATATCGACAAAACGACCATTATTAACTTAAATGATTTCATAATGTTTATAACATGGTAATACGTGATATAAAAGGAATAATAAACTTGAAAAGGGTTCTTAAGAAAATTTAAATTAACTTTAGTTTATTATTCAGGATATTAAAGAACGAATGGGTCAAGTCGGACACGAGGTAAGGGGTTTCTTATCTCACTTTTAATTCCATGAGATTTCCATTGTTCGCCACTTATTTATTGCATGTTGTGTATTATGTACTACCATTTGATATATATATATTATCATGATTATCTTTATATTTATGGTATTATGTGATTCATTTTGTGGTTATTAAAGTTTGGTCTTACGACTCGATTGATTACAATGTGGTAAGGTGTTTCTTATCTCACTTTTAATTTCGTGAGATTTCCATTGTTCGCCACTTATTTATTGCATGTGGTGTATTGTGTACTGACATTTGATATATATATTATCATGATTATATTTATATTCATGTTATTCTATGATTCATTTGGCAGTTATTAACTTTTGGTCATACGACTCGATTGATTACAACGTGGTAAGGTGTTTTTATCTCACTTTTTATTCCTGTGAGATTCATGATATATTTACCACTATTTCCTTTTGTGTGATGTATGTACCGCCAATGATTGTATTATTTGTGTAATATAATTTAATTTATAGGTATTTACATCTTCATTGTATGATCCTTCTTTCAGGGGGTGTATGTGTCGTAAGTTACAAATCGGTAAAAGAACCTTTCACCCTCCTCTGTTTAAAAGACTTCTTTTTGTTACGTCTTTTAATTTACATCTTATTATGTTGGGATATATTATTCTATATCCTTATTTCTGTAAATTTTATTTCCAAGTGATGAGATACCCTTTTCTCTCTAATCAACTCATTTTCTGAATTTTAAAGTGATGCCTTTAAGCTATCGATTTTTTAACTTCTTAACCCAATTTCAATTATTTGGGTTAAACGTCTACTTGTTGATTATGTCATGCTATGAATATGTGTGAATGAACTCTGATTGTTTTACACTTAATATAAAATCATATCGAGTGTATTTATATTTATCACACATAATTAAGTAATTGATTTATCCTTAATCTAAGGATACCGTCTTTATAAGGGATTTCGTCTCAATTTACATTCCATTGAGACTTCATTGTTGTTATGTACCAATTCACTTTTATATGGCGTATATACTATCCTTTGGAATATTATATCTTGATTAACTTTATTCTCATGATATTATAATGTTTTGATTAAATGTTATTCTTTAATTATTTGTATTCAAGCATTTCTCATTTGGTTAGGAACTCTTTAACTAAAATATTGTTTTAAAGATTTATTCTTATAAATATTTCTCATTAATGTCCATGTTTTAAAATGGTTTTAAGGATTTATATAGACACTAATGTTTTAAAATGTTAATTCCTTTAAAATCTTCAATGTGTTATAGGACACTTTCATTCAAAAATCTCTTTATTAAATGTTTTAAATGGTTTTGAAAATGGTTTGATAAAGCATTGATTACATCAATATATTGAAATGATATATTGTGATTGAAATGTGGAAGTGTTATCTTTCCTTTATTCTTGTTTTATATGTTATGAATATTTTATTTTTATCGAGAATTGTTTACATATATGGGTGGCTCCATGATAAACCAAGGGCGGGTGAGCCCGAGATAGCTCTCCAATGCATTGAGTAACGTGACAGAGGTAAACGTTAATGTTTCTCCTAAGATATTTAGGGAATATACTGTGATGGGTATTCCAAATGCGACTCCCTATGTTGCTGTGATAACTAAAATGTAAGTATGATATGGATGCCACAAGTTTCCTTTATGATTTATGATTTCTATATATTATTCATAAATATTATTATTTCATAAGGTATGTTATGATTAATAATTATGGTTTCATTGATTTCTATTTATTGATGGGATAATGTTTTCTGTCCTTATTTTATAACCCTAACTGATATTTTTATGGTCATCCCAAGTTTTAAAATGTTTTTTAGAGGACTTAAAGATGAATAGGGTCAATGATTAAGTCAAGGAAAATTCATGCTGTCTAAAACAAGGAACTAAACAAGTTTTTTTAAGATTTTTTATTTTATGAAAAAAATAGAAACTGAGCTGGAGTGTCTACTGTGAATTTTTTTTGAGATATAATAGTTATGGCCTAATTCTCTAAAGCTCTAAACCTAAAAATATCCTCAATGTGAATTATTCAGTTAATTCAATATTATGTAATGTTTAAGGCTGGGTCCTTATAGTTGGTATCAAAGGTCGGTTTATATAATTTTAGAGGTTAGGGTGTTATATAAGCATAAGTGACATAACCATAATGGTTAGCATATTGGAAATAATCATAGTTTTTTAGATAAATCGAATGAGTTTAAGATAACATGAACAAGTATGTTTTAGTGTTTACCCTCCTCATAAGATAGTATATGATGATTTTACTGATATACTCACACTGACCTTTTTGGTTTTAGTCAATGACTGGATCTAGCAGGCACCAATGTAACAATGGATGTGAAGAAAACTGTGACAATTTTATGAATAAGAAACTGAATGAAATGGGAGCTAAAATGAGAAATCTTGTGGTTATTCTCAACCAACTATCTGGAGTCATGATTGACCACCTGAACCTTGGATATTTTTATAAGGCATCGTATATGCAAGAAACAAATCCCTATAGAAGTTCAGGTAATAATCATAAAGGTAAGTATATTCAAAAACCTATGTGTCAAGAATGTGGAAAGAAAAACTTAGAGAAATTCTTCAAAGGGATGAGAAGATTTTATAGATATGGTAATGAAGGTCGTAAAGAAAGAACCTTCCATGGAAAAAGGCAGTGTTTAGTTGACTCCAGGAAAGGGAAATAAGTTCTTTCCAAAGGATCAATTGAATGTTTTAAATGTGGTGCTCATGGTCATTATACAAATATATGTCCTATGAAGAAGGTTCGGGAATGTGATCAGTAGAATTGTAAAAATATATGTTTACCAATTCCTAATGCTGTTCCAATTGAAGATGAGGAAACTGACAATCACCAATGAAAGGTATGGATTATTTATCAGCTTATTTTTCGACATTATTGAATCTTAAGATATGATTAATGATTTTGTTTGTAGTAAGGAAGTATTATGGAATATTTTGGAAAATAATGGATAATGGATCATGAATAATGTTGAATGAGTAAAAAATTATACATATAAGGGATTCAAGAGTTATGGTACATTTTAGGATGATTAAATGCTTAAAAGTATTAAGGATCTATTTATGATGGGATTACTTTGGAAGACTTTTTATAGTATTTGTAACCACAAAGTTTGATATGTGAAAGTGTTATTCAAGAAATAGTTATCTTTTCTATTGTGGACATAATGGATAAGCTTAGGGGTTCATTTGATCTTTTTTTGAGGAAATTACAGGTTATTACTTTATGGGATGAAAATGTGAGGTATGAGATAAAATTTGTGGTTAAAATATGTCATGATTATTTTAAGGGATTTATCTCATTTTTTGGAATGTTATAAAATTATATAGTTTTTGAAAAAGGACAACATGTAGGCCACGTGACAACCCGTCGTGTCGGACAAAGCTGCGAGAATCGAACCCACAACCAAAGTGGAATTGAGATTTATCACCTACCACTGGACTACGTGAATTCCCTGGTCAGTATGACTAATTCTCTTTAGTTAAATGATTTTATTGATAAAAAATAAGTTAATTTGGTATATTATGTTTTACCAAATATATATCCTTAGTATAGGAAAATAATTTGGTGATTAAGTGATAAAGGTTATTTTGGAAGACATTTTTTATTTTGGGAACACTATATGCTTAAGGGAAATAGAATACTTTGAGATTTAATTTGTGGAGTAATGGTTGAAATATTATTTTGGAAGAATCTATGTTTTATTGTGTATATAAGGTGAATTGGGTTATTTATGGAAATTATTAACTTATCATAGAGAATATGTGATTAGGTTAATTACACTTCAGTATGAGACTTTAAGAGTAGTTGATGTTTTTGGAGATAAATGTTAAGATTTATTGTGGAAGGCTATGATTAAATCCTTCTGAGTTTTTGGTATCAATATTAGTTTAGATTATTTTGAATAATTTTAAGGACAATTGTATATTGACTGTTTTTTCTTGAACTTTGGGTTCTTTTTTTTTATGAATTTTGGAGATTAAGAGTAGTATTTCTTTTTATAAAGGATTATCCCTTTGGGGATTATCTGATCTTGTACTAACCAATTTTGGTTTTGGTTGATGTCTAAAGATAGGGGAAATATATAGTTCATTTTTTTAGATTATGTGATACTCTAGATGTAGATTCTAGCACTTCAGGTGTGACCATGTCATCTTGAATACTTACCATTTGGAGAAAAGATGAGTTTTTGGTAGAGTTTTATTAAAGGATGACACTCTACACGATAAGTAAGTATATTTACTTATGATCTTAGTCTAGTTATTAATAAACTTTTTTAACTCTATAAAAAGGATCTTGAAGAAAAAATGTTATAAGCTCTCTTTTATCATCATACTTTTACCCAACCACAAATTTATGGTATTGTGGTGGTTAACTTTCCATGATCAAGTTCTATATCACTCTTTATTAATCTACGAGAGTTAGTTTCTCTTCTATATCCATGTTTTCATGGAATCCTAGTATATGTTGTCTCAGGTGACCTTTTTTACTCTTCCTTTATATTAAAGTGATATTTTTATTGACTCTTTTTCCGATGTGGGAATTTCAATGATGTTTCCAAGCCTAATTTTAAAATTGTGAGGATGCAATTCCCAAAAGGGGGGAAGGATGTAACATCCCAGGTAAATAAAGAATATAACTTTTCATATTTATTAATATTTGTGAATTAAATATTAAATTTATCTTAAATGGGATTCTATGTTCGACGGTATACTCGATATTCAAAAACGGGTTTCTTTGAAATCATACGTTGCACACAACATTGAGTTATACCAAAAAATAATATAATAATATTATTATTTTAAATGGTAGTTAACACATAGCCATTGTATTGGTGAGAATGAATAGAACTAACTAAAATATGATTATGTATGTTTGTTAAATGTTTTTACGTTTATCCAATTAAAGTTAGATGCATAAAATGTGAATGAATCGAATTTTAAGCATTAATATTCTAATATTCTTTAAAAGGTAGATTTATCACCTTTTGATGAAGAACCCTCTTTAAATCTTGTTTTGGTCACTTTTATATGTTCTATTTGGAAAAATAAAATTCTTATTTAGAATCGAGATATCAAAATCTACTTTGGGTGAAATTCTTATATTTTTATGATAAAATTCATTTTTAATGAATAGTGAAAAATATGGTATTTTAATTCAAAACTGTCTTTTAATCTAATTCATCTATATGGTTAGATTATCATTTTAAATGGTTTTAAAGTGTAATTAGATTATATTTTTATCATCTAATCTAACGTTGGTCATTGGATGTAATTTCACATTGAAATTGGACAAAAACAAGTGTCAATCTTTTGATAGTTATTATTTTTCTTAAAAACGCGCTTTTTTGTTTTGGCAACGAGAATTAATTTAAAATTAATTAATGAAACTTATATGTTTCAAATTTGGTAAAATAGACATCATTTTCAAATTTGGAATATCACATATATCTTAGACTGAATTTTTGGTATTTTTCTGAAAACCTTCAATTTTTGATGAATAGTGAAAACACTGAATAGTAGTTAAAAAGCCAACTTTTTCATTTAAATGAAATTTTAAAGCTTCTGTGAATTTAATTTCGAAAATAAGATATACATGGTTTTTATAAGTAAGGAAAATATGGTTCAATAATATGAAAATAATTTTTGGTGAATAGTAACTTTTGTCTTTTATTTACCGCAGTTAAAGGTAAATAGAGTAATTCAAGGTAAAAATAAAATTATAATAGTATTAAATTACCCTAACATGTGTACTAATCCTATTGGTTGATACATTTCTGACTGTGGGCATCCTTGGATTGATTTTAGGATCCCATGGAGCCACTTAATAGTGATAATGACACTTTATATTAATTAATTTAAAGTAGAGAAAAAAATGACTCAAACATATATCTTTTAGTAAATAAATTTTTACATGGGGTTATATAAGTTATATCTTCGACTATAAATATTCATTTTAAAGATAAAAATATTTCCTACATCATGATATTTTTTTATAATTTTTAGACATCAAATTAATAAATTATTTATGACACAATAATGATGCAGTGTTTATCTCATTAATGAATGATTTAAGTAAATAAGATTATAAAAATTAAAACAATATCCAAAACCTATCCAATTATTATTGGATGATTTTATTTTGAAAAAAAGTCATCTAATATTCTACTTCAAAAAGTTTTGGACCTTTAGAAACCAATAATCATTATATAAGAAAATAATATTTTCAAACATTCCTAAAGAGCCCCTCCTCCCCTTATAAAAAGCCCTCACATCTTACCCATTACTCATACCTATAAATCCCCTTGTCTTGTCCAACCTATACCCAAATAAGCTCTCAATATCCCTTTATTCCACCTAGAAGACTTACCTTAGTCAGGAGGCACTTCAAGAAATCCTTTTGGTTCAAACCAAAGGGAGTTACCCAATTTAAAGGTAACATATTCTATTAAGTTCTTTTCTTTTATTTTAATTCTCCAAACCCATAAATTTTTTATTCCTTTATTATATAAAAAAAGTATTATCTTAAATTTACTAGGTTTTTGATATGAGAAGGATTCTAACTACACTTACACACACCTCCGTCTAATGGGTAAAGAACATACTGTTTCTATGGATGACAAACTACAGCCTCACGAAACGATGATTGTTCAATCTTCTCCTACCACCTCTTATGGTGTCCATTAATATGAAACTTTATTTACATGTGATATATATTATATTTATATTGTCTCCATACTTCTGTATTTTTCATTTATATCATACCTTCATGGTTTCCATAATGGGTAAATACGATAGTTTCATTTGAGGAAGTGCGGACTACCGCCCCCTCAAAGTGATATGACTCATTCATGCCATATATGGAACATATAAAGGATGGAATTAATGAAATTTTATATGATAATATACTGTAATTATAATATAATTTTGTATCATTAAGTTTTCATTCCATTAAATATTAAATAGAAATGAAAGTAGCGTTGATGCGTACGTACGACTTACCATCTCCATGAACGATACATTTCATTTCTTATCTTCAAATGTCATGTAATAATTATAATTATATATATATACTGGATAAATATTATATATATGATATTTAAATCATTAATATGATTCTGGAGATTATAGAATTTTGACCACAAGGACAATTTGTAATTAGAACAAGTTCATTTTTGACTTAAGTATCAAATATCGACAAAACAACCATTATTAACTTAAATGATTGCATACTGATTATAACATGGTAATAAGTGATATAAAAGGAATAATAAACTTGAAAAATGTTATTAATAAAGTATAAATTAACTTTAGTTTATTATTCAGGAGATTAAAGAACGAATGGGGCAAGTCAAACACGAGGTAAGGGGTTTCATATCTCATTTTTAATTCCATGAGCTTTCCATTGTTCGCCACTTATTTATTACATGTGGTGTATTGTGTATTGACATTTGATATATATATTATCATTATTATATTTATATTCATGGGATTCTATAATTTATTTGGTGGTTATTAACTTTTGGTCATACGACTCGATTGATTACAATGTGGTAAGGTGTTTCTTATCTCACTTTTAATTCCGTGAGATTTCTAATGTTTGCTACTTATTTATTGCATGTGGTGTATTGTGTACTAAAATTTGATATATATATTATCAAGATTCTATTTATATTCATGGTATTATATGATTCATTTTTTGATTTTTAACTTTTGGTCAAACGACTCGATTGATTACAACTTGGTAAGGGGTTTTCATCTCACTTTTTATTCCTGTGAGATTCATGATATATTTGAACTATTTCCTTTTGTGTGGTGTATGTACTTCCCATGATTGTATTATTTGTGTAATATAATGTAATTTATGGGTATTTACATCTTCATTTTATGATCCTTATTTCATTGGGTGTATGTATCGTAAGTTACTGAATCGGTAAAAGAACCTTTCACCCTCCTCTATTTAAAAGACTTCTTTTTATTATGTCTTTTAATTTACATATTCTTATATTGGGATATATTCTTATATATCCTTATTGCTGTAAATTTTATGTCCAAGTGATGAGATACCCTTTTCTCTCTCATCAACTAATTTTCTGAATTTTAAAGTGACGATGTTAGGCTTTTGATTTTTTGTAAGGGAACTTCTTAACCCAATTACAATTCTTTGGGTTAAACTTCTACTTGTTGATTATGTCGTGCTATGAATATCTGTGAATGACCTATAATTGTTTTACACTAAATATCCAATCATATTTAGTGTATTTATATTTTTCACACATAATTATGTAATTGATTTATCCTTAATCTAAGGATACCATCTTTATAAGGGATTTCGTCTCAATTTACATTCCATTGAGACTTCATTGTTGTTATGCGCCAATTAACTTTTATATGGTGTATATACTATGATTTTGCATATTATATCATGAATAAATTTATTCTCATGATTTTATAATTTTTTGATTAAATGTTATTCCTCAATTATTCATATTCAAGCATCTCTCATTTGGTTAGGAACTCTTTAACTAAAATATTGTTTTAAAGATTTATTCTTATAAACCTTTCTCATTAGTGTCCATGTTTTAAAAATGGTTTTAAGGATTTATATAGACATTAATGTTTTAAAATTTTAATTCCTTTAAAATATTCAAAGTGGTATGGTACACTTTGATTCAAAAATATCTTTATTAAATGTTTTAAATGGTTTTGAAAATGGTTTGATAAAGCATTGATTACATCAATATCTTGAAATGATATATTGTGATTACAATGTGGAAGTGTTATCTTTCCTTTATTCATGTTTTATGTGTTATGAATATGTTATGGTTACTAGGCATTGTTTACGTATATGGATGGTTCCGTGATAAACCTATGGAAGGTGATCCCAAGATAGCTTTCCAATTCATTGGGTAATGTGACAGAGGTAAATGTTAATGTTTCTCTAAAGAGATTTAGGGAATATACTGTGATGGGTATTCCAAATGCGACTCCCTATGTTGTTGTGATACCTTTAATGTATGTATGATATGGATGCCACAAGTTTCCTTTATGATTTATGATTTCTATATATTATTCATAAATCTTATGATTTCATAAGGTATGTTATGATTAAAAATTATGGTTTCATTGATTTGTATTTATAGATGGGATAATGTTTTATTTCCTTATTTTATAACCCTTACTGAGATTTTTACTGTCATCCCAAGTTTTAAATTTTTTTTCACAGGACTTAAAGATGAATACGGTCAGGGATGAGATCATGAAAAAGTCATGTTGTTTAAAACATGGAACTAGACAAGTTTTTTTTATGAGTTTTTATTTTATGAAAAAAATGGAAACTGAGCAGGAGTGTCTACTTTGTAATTTTTTTGAGATGTAATAGTTATGGCCTAATTCTATAAAGATCTAAACCTAAAAATATCCTCAATGTGAATTATTCACATAATTCAAGATTATGTAATGTTTAAAGCTGGGTCCTTATAATTGGTATCAAAGGTCGGTTTAGATAAATTTAGAGGTTAGGGTGTTATATAGGCATAAGTGACATAACTATAATGGTTATCATATTGAAAATAGTCATAGTTTTTTTAGATAAATTGAATGAGTTTAAGATAAAATGAACAAGTATGCATTAGTGTATACCCTCCTCATAAGATAGTATATGATGATTTTACTGATATACTCACACTTACCTTTTTGGTTTTAGTCAATGGTTGGATCTAGCAGGCACCAAATTAACAATGGATGTGAAGAAAACTATGATGGTTTTATAAATAAGAAACTTAATGAAATGGGAGCTGCAATGAGAACTCTTGTGGTTATTCATAACCGACTATCTGGAGTCATGATTGACCACCTGAACCTTAGATATTTTTATAAGGCATCCTATATGAAAGAAACAAATCCCTACAGAAGTTCAGGTAATAATCATAAAGGTAATTATATTCAAAAACCAATGTGTGAAGTATGTGGATAGAAACACTTAGGGAAATGCTTCAAAAGGACGAGAAGATTTTATAGATGTGATAATGAAGGTTTTAAATCAAGAAACTTCCATGGAAAAAGGAAGCGTCCAATTGACTCTAGGAAAGGGAAATAAGTTCTTTCCGAAGGTTCAATTGAATTTTTTAAATGTGGTGCTCATGGTCATTATATAAATAGATTTCCTATGAAGAAGGTTCAGGAATGGGATCAGTAGGATCGTACAAATATATGTTTAAAAATTCATAATTCCATTCCAATTGAAGATGAGGAAACTGACAATGGCCAATGAAAGGTATGGATTATATCTTAGCTGATGTTTTGATATTATTGAATCTTAGGATATGTTTAATTATTATGTTTGTAGTAATGGAGTATTATGTAATATGTTGGAAAATAATGGATAATGTATCATGAAGAATGTTGAATGAGTAAAAAATTCTACATATAAGGGATTCAAGAGTTATGGTACATTTTAGGATGATTAAATGCCTAAAAGTATTACGGATCTATTTATGATGGGATTACTTTGGAAGACTTTATCTAGTATGTGTAACCATGAAGTTTGATATGTGAAAGTGTTATTCAAGAAATTGTTATCTTTTCTAGTTTGGACATAATGGATAAGCTTAGGGGTTCATATGATATTTTTTTGAGGCAATTACAGGTTATTACTTTATGGGATGAAAATGCAAGCTATGATATAAAATTTGTGGTTAAAATATGTCATGGTTATTTTTAAGGGATTTATCTCATTTTTTGGAATGTTATAAAATTATATAGTTTTTGAAAAAGGAAAACATGTAGACCGTGTGGAAACCCGTCGCGTCAGACAAAGCTGCAAGAATCTAACCTACAACCAAAGTGTGATTGAGATTTAACGTCTACCATTGGACTACGTGAAGTCCCTGGTCAGTATGACTAATTCTTTTTAGTTAAATGATTTTATTGATAAAAAATAAGTTAATTTTGGATATCATGTTTTATCAAATATATATCCTTAGTATAGGAAAATTATTTGGTGACTAAGTGATAAAGGTTATTTTGGAAGACATTTTCTCTTTTGGGAACACTATATGCTTAAGAGAAATAGAATACTATGGGATTTCATTTCTGGAGTAATGGCTGAAATATTATTTTGGAATAATCTATGTTTTTATTGTGTATATAAGGTGATTTGGGTTATTTATGGAAATTATTAACCTATCATATAGAATATGTGATTAGGTTAATTACACTTTAGTATGAGACTTTAAGATGAGTCGATGTTTTTGGAGATAAATGTTAAGATTTATTGTGGAATACTGTGATAAAATCTTTCTGAGTTTTGGGTATCAATATTAGTTTAGATTATTTTGAATAATTTTAAGGACAATTTTATATTGAATAGTTTTTCTTGAACTTTGGGTTCTTTTTGTTGAATTTTGGATATTAAGAGTAGTATTTCTTTTTATACAGGATTATCCTTTTGGGGATTATCTGATCTTGTACAAACCAATTTTGGTTTTGGTTGATGTCTAAAGATAAGGGAAATATATAGTTCATTTTTTAGATTATTTGATACTCTAGAAGTTTATTCGAGCACTTCAGGTGTGACCATGTCATCTTGAATACTTACCATTTGGAGAAAAGATGAGTTTTTGGTAGAGTTTTATTAAAGGATGACACTCTACGTGACAAGTAAGTATATTTACTTACGATCTTAGTCTAGTTATTAATATTTTTTCTTAACTCTATAAAAAGTATCATGAAGCAAAAATGTTATAAGATCTCTTTTATCATCATACTTTTACCCAACCACAAATTTATGGTATTGTGGTGGTTAACTTTCCGTAATCAAGTTCTCTATCACTCTCTATTAATCTACAAGAGTTAGTTTCTCTTCCATATCCATGTTTTCATGGAATCCTAGTATGTGTTGTCTCAGGTGACCTTTTTTACTTCTCTCAATTTATTTTAAAGTGATATTTTTATTGACTCATTTTACGATGTGGGAATTTAAATGATATTTGCAAGCCCAATTTTAAAATTGTGAGGACGCAATTCCCAAAAGGGAGGAAGGATGTAACATCCCAGGTAAATAAAGAATATAACTTTTTCATATTTATTAATATTTGTGAATTAAATATTAATTTTACTTTAAAGATGATTCTATGTTTGATGACATACTCGATACACAACAATGAGTTTCTTTGAAATCTTACATTGCACACAACATTGAGTTATACTGAAAAATAATATAACAATATTATTATTTTAAATGGTAGTTAACACATAGTCGTTGTATTGATAGGAATGAATATAACTAACTAAAATATGATTATATATGTTTGTTAAATGTCTTTATATTTATCCAATAAAAGTTAGAGGGTTAAAATGTGAATCAATCGAATTTTAAGCAAAAATACTCTAATATTCTTTAAAAGGCCGATTTACCGCCTTTTGATGGTGAACCCTCTTTAAATATAGTTTTGGTAACGTTCATATGTTATTTTTGAAAAAATAAAATTCTTCTTTAGAATCGGGACATCAAAATTTACTTTGGGTGAAATTATGGTTTTTTTCTGATAAAATTCATGTTTAATGAATAGTGAAAAATACTGTATTTTAATTCAAAACTGTCTTTCAATCTAATTAATTTATATGGTTAGATTATCTTTTTAAATGGTTTTAAAGTTTAATTAGATTATATTTTTACCATTTAATCCAATTTTTGTCATTGGACGTAATTTCACTTTGAAATTGGATAGAAACAAGTGTCAATCTTTTGATAGTTATTATTTCTTAAAAACACGCTTTTTGTTTTGACAAAGGGTATTGATTTTAAATTAATTAATGGAAATTATATGTTTATAATTTGGCAAAATAGACATTATTTTTGAATTTAGAATATCAAATATATCTTAGACTGAATTTTTTGTATTTTTCTGAAAACCTTCAATTTTTGATGAATAGTGAAAACACTGTGTAGTAGTTAAAAAACCGACTTTTTCATTTAAATGAAATTTTACAGCTTCTGTGAATTGAATTTAGAGAATCCAACATACATTATTATTATCAGAAAGGAAAATTTTGTACAATAAGATGAAAATAATTTTGGTGAATAGTAGCATTTGTCTTTTATTTACCACGGTTAAAGGTAAATAGAGTAATTCAAGGTAAAAATAATATTATAATAATATTAAATTACCCTAACATGTGTCCTAATCCTATTGGTTGATACATTTACGACTATGGGAATCCTTGGCTCGATTTTGGGACTCCATGGAGCCACTTAAGAGTGATAATGACACATTATATTAATTAATTTAAAGTAGAGACAAAAATGACCCAAACATATATCTTTTAGTAAATCAATTTTTCCATGGAGTTATATAAGTTATATCTTCAACTATAAATATTAATTTGAAAGATAAAAATATTTTCTATATCATGGTATTTGTTTTATAATTTTTATACATCATATAAATAAAATTATTTATGACACAATGACGATGTAATGTTTACCTCATTAATGAATGATTTAAAAAATTAAGATTATAAAAATTAAAAAAATATAAAAAACCTATCCAATTATTATTGGATGATTTTATTTCAAACAATAGTCATCTAATATTCGACTTTAATAAGTTTTGGACCTTTATAAACCGAAAATAATTATATAATAAAATAATATTTTCAAACATTCCTAAAGAGTCCCTCCTCCCCCTTATAAAAAACCCTCACCTCTAACCCATTAATCACACCTATCAAGCCCATTGGATCATCTAAAATCTACCAAAATAATCTCTCAAGATCCCTATATTCAAACTTGATGCCTTACCTTAGTCAGAAGTCACTTCCAGAAATCCTTTTGGTTCAAACCAAAGAGAGTTACCCAATTTAAAGGTAATGTCTTCTCTTAAGTTATTTTATTTTATTTTACTTATCCAACCCACAAAACACTTTGTATTCCTTTATTTTATAAAAAACTAGTATCCTAAATATAATAGGGTTTTGATATGAGAAGGATTCTAACTAAACTTACACACACCTCCGTCTATTGGGTAAAGAACATACTGTTTCTGTAGATGGCGAACTACTGCCTCATGAAATGATGATTGTTTAATATTCTCCTACCACCTCTTATGGTGGCCATTAAGATGAAAATCTATTTAAAAGTGATACATATTATATATATATTATATTTATAATTCTGTATTTTTCATTTATATCATACCTTTATGGTTTCCATAATGGGTAAATACGATAATTTCATTTGAGGAAGTGCAGACTACCACCCCTCAAGGTGATATGACTCGTTCATGCCATTTATAGAACATATAAAGGATGGAATTAATGAAATTATATATTATATTATACTTTAATTATAATATTACTTTTTATTATTAATTTATCATTCCATTAAATATGAAATAGAAATGAAAGTAGCGTTGATGCATACGTACGACTTACCGTCTCCATGAACGGTACATTTCATTTCTTATATCCAAATGTCAGGTAATAATTATAATTATATATAAATATATACTGGATATATATGATATATATGATATTTAAATCATGAATATTATTTTGGAGATTATAGACTTTTGACCACATGGACAATTTGTAATTAGAACAAGTTCATTTTTGACTCAAGTACCAAATATCGACAAAACAACCATCATTAACTTAAATGATTGCATAATGTTTATAACATGGTAATAAGTGATATAAAAGTAATAATAAACTTAAAAAAGGCTCTTAATTTTAGTAGAAATTAAGTTTAGTTTATTATTCAGGAGATTAAAGAATGAATGGGTCAAATCAGACACGAGGTAATGAGCTTCTTATCTCACTTTTAATTCCATGAGATTTCCATTGTTCGCCACTTATTTATTTCATGTGGTGTATTTTGTGCTGCATTTGATATATATATTATCATTATTCTATTTATATTCATGGTATTCTATGATTCATTTGGTGGTTATTAACTTTTGTTCATACAACTCGATTGATTACAACGTGGTAAGGTGTTTCTTATCTCACTTTTAATTCCATGAGATTTCCATTGTTTGCCACTTATTTATTGCATGTGGTGTATTGTGTACTGAAATTTGATATATATATTATAATTATTCTATTTATATTCATGGTATTATATGATTCATTTGGTGGTGATTAACTTTTGGTCATACGACTTGATTGATTACAACGTGGTAAGGGGTTTTCATCTCACTTTTTATTCCTGTGAGATTCATGCTGTATTTGACACTATTTACTTTTATGTGGTGCATGTACTGCCCATGATTGTATTACTTGTGTAATATAATATAATTTATTTGTATTTACATCTTCATTGTATGATCCTTCTTTCATGGGGTGTATGTATCGTAAGTTACCAAATCGGTAAAAGAACCTTTCACCCTCCTCTGTTTAAAAGACTTCTTTTTGTTATGACTTTTAATTTACATCTTCATATGTTGGGATATATTATTATATATCTTTATTGCTGTAACTTTTATGTAAAAGTGATGATATACCCTTTTCTATCTCATCAAATAATTTATTTAATTTTAAAGTGACACCGTTAGGCAGTCAATTTTTTGTAAGGAAACTATTTAACCCAATTTCAATTCTTTGGGTTAAAATTATACTTGTTGATTATGTCGTGTTATTAATATGTGTGAATGACATCTGATTGTTTTACATTTAATATACATTCATATTTAGTGTATTTATATTTTTCACATGTAATTATGTAATTGATTTATCCTTAATCTAAGGATATCGTCTTTATAAGGGGTTTTGTCTCAATTTACATTCCATTGAGACTTCATTGTTGTTATGTGCCAATTCACTTTTATATGGTGTATATACTATCCTTTGGCTTATTATATCATGAATAAATTTATTCTAATGATATTATAATGTTTTGATTAAATGTTATTACACAATTATTTTTATTCAAGCGTCTCTCATTTGGTTAGGAACTCTTTAACTAAAATATTGTTTTAAATATTTATTCTTCTAAATCTTTCTCATTAATTTCCATGTTTTAAAAATGGTTTTAAGGATTTATATATACATTAAAGTTTTAAAATTTTGATTCCTTTTAAATATTCAAAGTGTTATAGGAAACTTTTATTCAAAAATCTCTTTATTAAATGTTTCAAATGGTTTTGAAAATGGTTTGATAAAGCATTGATTACATCAATATCTTGAAATGATATATTGTGATTGCAATGTGGAAATGTTGTCTTTCCTTTATTCTTGTTTTATGTGTTATGAATATTTTATGGTTATTGGGCATTCTTTATGTATATGGGTGGTTCCGTGATAAACCTATGGTGGGTGAACCCGAGATAGCTCTCCAACGCATTGGGTAACATGACAGAGGTAAACGTTAATGTTTCTCCTAAGAGATTTAGGGAATATACTGTGATGGGTATTCCAAATGCGACTCCCTATGTTGTTGTGATATCTAAAATGTAAGTATGATATGGATTCCACAAGTTTCCTTTATAATTTATGATTTCTATATATTATTCATAAATCTTATGATTTCATAAGGTATGTAATGATTAAAAATTATGGTTTCATTGATTTGTATTTATTGATGGGCTAATGTTTTATTTCCTTATTTTATAACCCTTACTAAGATTTTTATGGTCATCACAAGTTTTAAAATGTTTTTCACAGGACTTAAAGATGAATAGGGTCAAGGATGAGATCAAGGAAAATTCATGCTGTAAAAAACATGGAACTAGACAAGTTTTTTAAGAGTTTTTATTTTATGAAAAAAATGGAAACTGAGCAGGAGTGTATACTTTGTAATTTTTTTGAGATGTAATAGTTATGGCCTAATTCTATAAATTTCTAAACCTGAAAATAACCTCAATGTGAATTATTCACTTAATTCAAGATTATGTAATGTTTAAGGATGTGTCCTTATAGTTGGTATCAAATGTCGGTTTAGATAACTTTAGAGGTTAGGGTGTTATATAAGCATAAGCGACATAACCATAATGGTTAGCATATTGGAAATAGTCATAGTTTTTTTTGATTGATCAAATGAGTTTAAGATAACATGAACAAGTATGTTTTAGTGTTTAACCTCTTTATAAGATAGTATATGATGATTTTACTGATATACTCACACTGAACTTTTTGGTTTTAGTCAATGGATGGATCTAGTAGGCACCAAAGTAACAATGGATGTGAAGAAAAATGTGACAGTTTTATGAATAAGAAATTGAATGAAATGGGAGCTGCAATGAGAACTCTTGTGGTTATTCTCAACCGACTATTTAGAGTCATGATTGACCACTTGAACCTTGGATATTTTTATAAGGCTTCGTATATGCAAGAAACAAATCCCTACAGAAGTTTAGGTAATAATTATAAAGGTAAGTATATTCAAAAACCTATGTGTCAAGGATGTAGAAAAAAACGCTTAGAGAAATGATTAAAAGGGAATAGAAGATTATATATATGTGGTAATTAAGGTCGTAAATCAAGAACCTACCATTGAAAAAGGAGGTGTCCAGTTTACTCCAGGAAAGGGAAATATGTTCTTTCCGAAGGATCAATTGAATGTTTTAAATATGGTGCTCATGGTAATTATACAAATAGATGTCCTATGAAGAAGGTTCCGGAATGGGATCAGTAGGATCATACTAATATATTTTTACCAATTCCTAATTCCATTCCAATTGAAGATGAGGAAACTGAAAATGACCAATGAAAGGTATTGACTATTTCTTAGCTGATGTTTTGACATTGTTGAATCTTAGGATATGATTAATGATTTTGTTTGTAGTAATGAAGTATTATGGAATATGTTGGAAAATAATGTATAATGGCTCATGAAGAATGTTGAATGAGTAAAAAATTCTACATATAATGGATTCAAGAGTTATGGTACATTTTAGGATGATTAAATGATTAAAAGTATTAAGGCTCTATTTATGATGGGATTACTTTGGGAGACTTTTTCTAATATGTGTAACAATGAAGTTTGATATGTGAAAGTGTTATTCAAGAAATAGTTATCTTTTATATTGTGGAAATAATTGATAATATTAGGGGTTCATATGATCTTTTTTTAGGCAATTACAGATTATTACTTTATGGGAAGAAAATGCGAGGTATGAGATAAAATTTATGGTTAAAATATGTCGTGGTTATTTTTAATGGATTTATCTCAATTTTTGGAATGTTATAAAAATATATATTTTTTGAGAAAGGACAATAGGTAGACCATGTGACAACCCATCGTGTCGGACAAAGCTATGGGAATCGAACCCACAACCAAAGTGAGATTGAGATTTATCTCCTACCACTGGACTACGTGAAGTCCCTGGTTAGTATGACTAATTCTTTTTAGTTAAATAATTTTATTGATAAAAAATAAGTTAATTTGGGATATTAAGTTTTATCAAATATACATCCTTACTATAGGAAAATGATTTGGTGATTAAGTGATAAATGTTAATTTGGAAGACATTTTCTCTTTTGGGAACACTATATGCTAAAGGAAAATAGAATACTATGGGATTTCATTTCTGGTGTAATGGTTGAAATATTTTTTGGAAGAATCTATGTTTTTATTGTTTATATAATGTTATTTGTGTTATTTATGGAAATTATTAACCTATCATAGAGAATATGTGATTAGGTTAATTACACTTTAGTATGAGACTTTAAGAGTAGTCGATGTTTTTGGAGATAAATGTTAAGATTTATTGTGGAAGACTGTTATTAAATGTAACATCCCAAGTAAATGAAGAATAAGAAATATTTAATATTTATTAATATTTTTTAATTAAATATTAATTTTACTTTAAAAGGGTTGCTATGTTCGATAGCATACCCGATACACAACAATGAGTTCCTTTGGAATCTTACGTTGCACACTAATAATATGATAATATTATTTTAAATGGTAGTCAAATCCTAGCCATTGTAGTGGCGGGAATGAACGAAACTAACTACAATATTATTATACATGTTTTTTAGATGTATTTACTTTTATCCAATAAAATTTAGAGGCTTAAAATGTGAAAGAATCTAATTTTAAGCATAATTTACATTAAAAGGCCGATTTACCGCCTTTTAATAGAGAACCCTCATTAAATCAAGTTTTGGTCATCTTTATATGTTCTAATTGACCAAATATAATCCTTCTTTAGAATGGGGACATCAAATTTTACTTTGGGTAATTTTTTGGTATTTTTCTGATAAAGTTCATTTTTTAATGAATAGTGAAAAATAATGTATTTTAATTCAAAAGTGCCTTTTAATTTAATTTAGTTATATGGTTAGATTATATTTTTAGTTGGTTTTAAAGTGAAATTGAAATATATTTTTAACTTTTGATCCAATTTTGGTCATTGGAAGTAATTTCACTTTGAAATTGGACATAAACAAGTATCAATCTTTTGATAGTTATTGTTTCTTAAAAACACGCTATTTGTTTTAACAACGAGAATTAATTTTTAAATTAATTAATTCCACTTCTATGTTTTGAATTTGGAAAAATAGACATCAATTTTGAATTCAGAATATCAAATATTTCTTAGGCTTAATTTTTGGTATTTTTCTGAAAAACTTGAATTTTTGATGAATAGTGACACCACTTAGTGGTAGTTAAAAAACTGACTTTTTCATTTAAATGAAATTTTACCACTTCTGTGAATTGAATTTAAAAAATATGACATACATGTTTGTTATAAAGAAGTAAAATGTGGTTCATTAAGATGAAAATAATTTTTGGTGAATAGTAACTTTTGACTTTTATTTACCGCGGTTAAAGGTAAATAAGGCAATTCAAGGTAAAAAGAATATTATAATAATTCAAAATTACCTTAAGACTTGTCCTAACCTTATTAGTTGAGTCATTAATGACCATGGGAATATTTGGGTCTATTTTGGGACCCCTTTGATCTACTTGGAAGTGATAATGACAATTTAGATTAATTAATTTAAAGTAAAGGCCAAAATGACATAAACAAAAATCTTTTAGTAATTAATTTTTATATGGTGTTATATAAGTCCTATTTTGGACTATAAATATTATTTGGAAATATAAAAATATTTCCTATATAATGGTATTTTTTTTATATTTTTTAGACATCAAATAAATTAAATTATTTATGACACAATAATGATGGAGTATTTACCTCATTAATAAATGATTTAAATAAATAAGATTATAATGATTAAAATATTATCCAAAATATTTCAAATTCTGATTGGATGATTTTTTTTCGACCATGACTCATATTATCTTCGAATATAATGATTTATGGACCATTAGAAACCGAATATCATTATATAATAAAATAATAGTTTCACACTTTCCTAAAGAGCCCCTCCTCCCCCTTATAAAAGGAGACCACTTATAACTAATTCCTCACACCTCTCAAGCCATTTGGATCATCCAACCTCTGCCAAATTTATCTCTCAACATCCCTATCCTCCTCTTATAATCCTTACCTTATGCAGA
Source organism: Viscum album (assembly GCA_963277665.1). Lineage (NCBI taxonomy): Eukaryota > Viridiplantae > Streptophyta > Magnoliopsida > Santalales > Viscaceae > Viscum > Viscum album. Next base: position 1,571,564,164 of record OY728127.1, read on the forward strand.
AGGCACTTCAAGAAATCCTTTGGTTCAAACCAAAGGGAGTTACCCAAATTAAAGGTAACAGTTTCTTTTAAATTGTTTTCTCTTATTTTACTTCTCCAACCCCTAAAATCTTTTTATTTCTTTCTTTTGTAACAACAACAGTATCCTCCATATACTAGGATGTTGTTATGAGAAGGATTCTAACTACACTTACACACACCTCTATCTAATAGATGAAGAACATAATGTTTCTGTGGATGGAAAACTAAGGCCTCACGAAACGATGATTGTTCAATTACATCTTACCACCTCTCATGGTGGCCATTATGATGGAACTGTATTTATATATGATATATATTATGTTTATGATTTCCTTATTCTTATGTACTTCCCATTTATATCATGCCTTTATGGTTTCTATAGTGGGTAAATACGATAATCTCATCTGAGGAAGTGCAGACTATCGCCCCCTCAAAGTGATTTGATTCGTTAATGCCTTATGTGGGATGTATAAAGGATGGAGTTAATGATATTATATACGATATTATACTAGAATTATAATATACCTATGTATAATTATATTTTATTTCCATTAAAATAAGAAATATAAATGAAAGTAGCGTTCATGCGTACGTACGACTTACCGTCTCCATGAACGGTGCATTTCATTTCTTACCTATAAATGTTATGTACTATTATAAAAACATGTATATAATGGATATATATGATATATATGATATCCAAATCACGAATATCATTCTGGATATAATGAACCTTTGACCACATGGACAACTTGTAAATATAATTTGTTCATTTTTACTCAAGTACCAAATATTGACAAAATGAATGTTATTAACTTAAATGATTGCATAATGTTTATAACATGGTAATAAGTGATATAAAAGGAATAATAAACTTGAAAAAGGTTCTTAAGAAAGAATAAATTAACTTTAGTTTATTATTCAGAAGATTAAAGAACGATCGAGTCAAGTCGGATGCGAGGTAAGGTACTTCGTCTCAATCTCCTTTCATTGAGGCATTTTTAGTTTTATACACGGCTTTATTTTATACGGTGTATAAACCCCTTTGGCTTTTCATTTTATTCAAAGGGAATATTTTTATACGAAGCTTTTAACTAAACAAAAAAATGTAATTTTTTTGATGTAAGTGGTGACAACGACATTTCTGCCACCGTGAGTATTATTTGATCTTTGGCTTCCTTAACAAGACAAAATGTTTTTAAAAGGAAAAATAAATACCATATACTCTTTTTATGTATTTTGGTATTGAAAATTATTTTCAGAAGGGATTTATTATTTCAATATCTTGAAATGATATTTTTTTATTGGAATGTGGAAATGTTATCTTTCTTTTATGCTTATGTTATGTGTTATGATCATGTTATGGTTCTTGGGAATTATTTACGTATACGGGTTGTTCCGTGATAAACCTAGGGTGGGTGAGCCCGAGATAGCTCTCCAATGCATTGGGTAACGTGATGGTGGTAAACATGAATGTTTCTCCTAAGAGATTTAGGGAATATACTATGATGGGTATTCTAAAGTAACTCCCTATGTAGCTGTGATAGTTACAATGTAAGTATGATATGAATGCCACAAGTTACCTTTATGATTAATGATTTCTATGGGTCTTTCATAAATATTATATTTTCATGAATTAAGTAAAAGAGTTCATGTTTTGTATTTATTTATGAACAAATGTTTTCATTATTTGTTTTATAACCCTTACTGAGATTTTTATGCTCATCCCAAGTTTTGAAATGTTTTCACAGGACTTAAAGATGAATAAGGTCAAGGATGGGATCAAGGAAAAGTCATGCTGTCTAAAATGTGGAACCATAAATGAATCTTTTTTTAAGAGTTTTTATTTTATGAAAAAATGGAAACTATATAGATATTTCTACCTTGTAATCTTTTGAGATGTAATAGTTATGTCCTAATTTTATAAAAATCTAAACCTGAAAATATCCTCAATGTGAAATATTCATTTAATTCAATATTATGTAATGTTTAAGGCTGTGTCCTTATAGTTGGTATTAGAGGTCGGTTTAGATAACTTTAGAAGTTAGGGTATTGTTAAATTAGTATCCATAAAGTAATTTATGTTAATATTGATATCATATAGAATTTACAGATTACCATGTTGCTTCGCCTAAGATATTTCTATGTTCAGAATGGCTTTCCGCAGAGGAAACATGGAAACTATGTTGGGACAACATCAGGAGGAAGACAACCTTCCAAATCAGTAACCTGAGATGGTCGGAATAGGAACTAAACAGTTTGTTGCAGCAATGGCACAATTGACTCAGGCTATAAATGGTGGTGGTATCCATGTACGAGATCAGCCAGATCAACCACAGAGGAACATGTCAGTAGTGAAGCATTTAATGTTGCAACATCCCCCACCATTCAGAGGATCATATGACCCTGTGCTAGCTGAAGGGTGGATTAAAGCATTGGAGAAGATTTTTGATGTCATGGGTTGTTCAAAACATTAAAAGGTTAGTCTTGCTGTTTACCATTTTGAAGGTGAAACTGATTAGTGGTGGTCGATGGTAAAAAATATCAGGGATAGTGAGAAGATTGATTCTCTTGATTGAGATGAATTCAAAGGTATATTTCTTGAGAAATATTTTCCTAAGGTTGTTCGTCTTAGGATGTAAAAAAAGTTCTTAAAATTGAGGCAGGAGGATGACTCAGTGGCTTCTTATGAAGAAAAATTCACTCCACTGGCAAGGTATGCTCCAAATTTCATATGAGATCTTGATAGTAAAATCAACCATTTTTTACTTAGGATTAAAACCAAATTATCGAAGGGCTTTAGCTTCTTGTGAGTTCAAAAGTTATGAAAAAGTTGTTCGTTGTGCGGAGAAGGTGGAAATGGAGTTTTCCATTGATCAGGTATTCTTTGACAAACAAAAGAATAAGAGGTCAAGGTGGCAGGATAAAGTGAAGAACTCTTCAAAAAAGTTTGATGGTAAGAAACTTAAGTTTTTAGTTTGTGAAAATTGTGGTAAAAAGCATGCTGGGGAATGTATTTTTAATTCTGGTATGTGATACCAATGTGGTAAAATGGGACATAAGGCTCGTAATTGCACTGAAAAAGATCAGGGTAATGGTAAGACAAAATCTGATTTACAGTAGTAAAATGTTTTAAGTGCAATGAAATGGGTCATTATGAAAATGAGTGTCCAACAAAGAACTCAACCGAAGGAAAGAAGCTAGACTACAAGCAGAAAGGGGTGGTGAAATCATTTGCAACTACTTCAGTAGATGTTGGGCCATCAAATGAAGTTGTATCAGGTACACTGTTTATTTGTTCAGATTATGCCAATGTGTTGTTTGATTCAGGGTCTACACACTATTTCATTTCTAAGAAGTTTTCTAGTAAATTGGGAATTCCATCTCAAGATATGAATACAGAAATTACGGTAAAAACACCTGGAGGAAATGTTGAGACAAAAAGAAAACATAAGAACATTCTTGTCCTTGTGTGCGGAAAGAATTTACCTGCAAACCTTATTGTTTTTCCTCTAGTAGAGTTTGATGTTATTTTGGGCATGGATTGAATTTCTGTTTATCATGCTAAGATTTATTGCAGAGGTAAAGAGGTTTCTTTTCAGAATAATTTTCAGTTTATATACAAAAATGAACCCTTGCTGTTGATAACATATCAAAAAGCTGAGAAACTAGTAAAAGATGGAAATGATTATTACCTTGAATATATTTTTGAAAACAAAGGAATTGTTCAGATTAATGATGTGCCAGTGGTAAACGAGTACCTTGATGTTTTTCCTAATGAGTTTCCTGGTATTATACCTGACTGAGAAGTTGAATTTACTGTTGACTTAGTTCCTGATGCTAAGCCAATTTCAAAACCCCCTTATCGAATGGCTCAAATTGAAATTTTAGAGTTAAAGTAGCAATTGCAGGAGTTTTTAGATAAAGGTTTCATTCGACCTAGAACATCACTATGGGGTGATCCTTTCTTGTTTATTAAAAGAAATATGGTTCAATGAGACTTTGAATTGATTATAGAGCATTGAATAACATCACTGTTAAGAATAAGTATCCTTTGCCTCATATCGATGATTTGTTTGATCAGCTCCAGGGAGCTCAGTATTTTTTGAAGATTGACTTGAGATCAGGGTACTATTAGTTGAAAGTAAAGGAAGAAGACGTTCCAAAGACTGCATTTCGTACTATATATGGCCATTACGAATTTTTAGTTATTCCTTTTGGGTTAACTAATGCACCTGCTGTATTCATGGATCTTATGAATAGAATTTTCTGTGAGTTCTTGGATAAGTTTGTGGTTGTGTTCATTGATGATTTTTTGGTTTATTCCAAAATTAAAGAGGAACATGAAAGTCAGTTAAGGGCTATCTTGAAAACCTTAAAAGAAAAGAAACTTTATGGGAAATTCAGAATGTGTGAGTTTTGGTTACAACAAATTTCATTCCTTGGTCACATTGTTACGAAAAATGGCATAACTGTTGATCCTGATAAAAGTTGTCGAGGAATGGCCAAGACCCACAAATATAACCGATATTCGTAGTTTTCTTGGTTTGTTTGGTTATTACCAGAGGTTTGTTAAAAATTTTGCATGGTTATCTAGTCCAATGACTAAGTTAACTCGAAAAGGTGTTAAGTTCATCTAGAGAAAATAATGTGATGATTGTTTTTAGGAATTGAAAAGAAGATTGGTGAATGCTCCAGTTTTGGCACTTCCTTCCAGAAATGGTGAGTTTTTTATCTACAATGATGCTTCGTTGAAAGGATTGGGTTGTGTCCTAATGAAAAATGATCAGGTAATTTCTTATGCTTCACGTCAGTTGAAACCACATGAGTTAAATTACCCTACACATGATTTGGAATTAGCTGCAGTTGTTTTTGCTTTAAAAATTTAGAGGCATCATTTGTATGGAGTGAAGTGTGAAATATATACTGATCACAAAAGTTTGAAGTATATATTCACTTAGAAATAATTGAACATGATACAAAGGATATGGTTGGAATTAATCAAGTATTATGATTGCATGATCTATTACTATCCAGGAAAAGAAAATAAAGTGGCCGATGCTTTGAGTCGAAAAAGTAATGTCTCATTAGCCATGATACGTTTAGAATGAGATCCTTTGGTTTTTGATTTGATGAACTTCGACATAGAATTTTTTGTTGTAAGAAATTCTTCTGTTTTGTTTCAGGTGTCAGTGAAATCATCTCTATCAGACAGAATTAAGAAAGCGCAGAAAGAAGACAGCGAGTTGTAGAAAAAGGTAGAGTTGGTTTAGAAGGGTAAGTTGCCTGAATTTAACATTGATAATGATTGTGTTTTGAGATTTGGGAAGAGATTATGTGTACCTTGTGATTCATAGTTGAAGAATGAGTTGTTATGTGAAGCTCATAGTTATCCGGTTCTTATTTCATCCTGGTAGTACTAAGATGTATAAAGATCTTCGAGAGTATTACTGGTGGGATGGAATGAAAAGAGATATTGCTGATTTTATTTTGAAGTGTTTGACTTGTCAGCAGGTTAAAGCAGAGCGACAGTTATCGAAAGGAATGCTTCAACCTCTACTGGTGCCAGAGTTGAAATAGGAAAATATATCCATGGACTTCATTGTGGGATTACCAAAGACATCTCAAGGTAATAATGCAATCTGGGTTATAGTTGATCGATTGACTAAATCTACTCATTTCCTTCCTATTCGAGAAAATATGTCTTTAGATCAACTTGCTCGGTTGTATGTTAAAGAGATAGTTAGGTTACATGGAGTTCCCCTCTCCATTATATCTGATCGTGATCCCAGGTTTACTTCTAACTTTTGGAAAGGCCTTCAGAAGTCATTGGGTACTGAATTAAATTTTAGTACATCTTTTCATCCTCAATAAGATGGGAAGTCAGAACAAACAATTAAAACATTGGAGGATATGTTACGTGCTTGCTTGATGGATTATCAGGGAAGTTGGGACCAACATATTTCTTTGGTTGAATTTTCTTATAATAACAGTTTTCATTCCAGTATACAGATGGATCCATTTGAGGCCTTATATGGAAAGCGTTGTCGAACTCCAGCTTTTTGGGATGAAGTAGGTGAAAGGAAGATGATGGGACCAGAATTGGTAGAAGAGATGATAGAGAAAGTTCAGTTGATTCAGAAGCACATGACAACAGCTCAGAGCAGACAGAAAAGTTATTCCGATAACCGGAGGAAGGATCTTTCTTTTGAGGTTGATGATAATGTCTTTCTCAAAGTTTCTCCATGGAAAAGTGTGATGCGTTTTGGTAAGAAGGGAAAGTAGAGTCCGAGGTTCATTGGACCTTATGAAATTAGGGAGAAAGTGGGATCAGTTGTTTATAGAGTGGCTTTACCTCCAAGTTTATCCCAGGTACACAATGATTTTCATGTTTTGATGTTGAGAAAGTATATGTCAGATCCAACTCATGTTTTGAGCCCAGAGGTAGTTCAGTTGGAAGAGAATATCTCTTATGAAGAACAACCAGTTCAGATTCTTGACCGTAGAGAGAAAGTGTTGTGGAAGAAGGTAATTCACCAGGTAAAGGTTTTGTGAAAAAACCATATGGTTGAAGAGGCAATGTGGGAATCTGAAAATGCTATGAGGGATAAATACCCCCACTTATTTTGATAAGTGAATAAAAATTGTGAGGACGCAATTTCCAAAAGGGGGGAAGGATGTAACATCTCAAGTAAATGAAGAATAAGACATATTTCATATTTATTAATATTGGTGAATTAAATATTAATTTTACCTTAAAGGGGTTTCTATGTTTGATAGCGTACCTGATACACAACAACGGGTTTCTTTGAAATCTTACATTGCACACTAATAATATAATATTATTATTTTAAATGGTAGTTAACTCCTAGCCTTTGTAGTGGCGGGAATGAACAAAACTAACTATAATATGATTATACATGTTTGTTAGATGTATTTACTTTTATCCAATAAAAGTTAGAGGCTTAAAATGTGAATGAATCTAATTTTAAGCATAATTTATATTAAAAGGCCGATTTAATGCCTTTTAATGGAGAACCCTCATTAAATCAAGTTTTGGTCATCTTTATATGTTCTAATTGACCAAATATAATCCTTCTTTATAATGGGGACATCAAAGTTTACTTTGGGTAATTTTTTGGTATTTTTCTGATAAAGTTCATTTTTAATGAATAGTGAAAAATACTGTATTTTAATTTAAAAGTGCCTTTTAATATAATATAGTTATATGGTTAGATTATATTTTTAGTTGGTTTTAAAGTTAAATTGAAATATATTTTTACCATTTGATCCAATTTTGGTCATTGGAAGTAATTGCACTTTGAAATTGGACATAAACAGGTATCAATCTTTTGATAGTTATTGTTTCTTAAAAACTCGCTATTTGTTTTAACAACAGGAATTAATTTTTAAATTAATTAATTCCACTTATATGTTTTGAATTTGAAAAAATAGACATCAATTTTGAATTCTTAATATCAAAAAATTCTTAGGCTGAATTTTTGGCATTTTTTTGAAAAACTGAAATTTTTGATGAATAGTGACACCACTTAGTGGTAGATAAAAAACTGACTTTTTCATTTAAATGAAAATTTACCACTTCTGTGAATTGAATTTCAAAAATCCGACATACATGGTTGTTATCAAGAAGTAAAATGTGGTTCATTAAGATAAAAATAATTTTTGGTGAACAGTAACTTTTGACTTTTATTTACCGCGGTTAAAGGTAAATAAGGTAATTCAAGGTAAAAAGAATATTATAATAATTCAAAATTACCTTAACACTTGTCCTAACCTTATTGTTTGAGTCATTAATGACCATGGTAATCTTTGGGTCTATTTTGGGACCCCTTTGATCCACTTGAAAGTGATAATGACAATTTAGATTAATTAATTTAAAGTAAAGGCCAAAATGACATAAACAAAAATCTTTTAGTAATTAATTTGTATATGGTGTTATATAAGTCCTATTTTCAACTATAAATATTATTTATAAATCTAAAAATATTTCCTATATCATTGTATTTTTTTTATAATTTTTAGACATGAAGTAAATTAAATTATTTATGACACAATAATGATGCAGTATTTACCTCAGTAATAAATGATTTAAATAAATAAGATTATAATGATTAACATATTATCCAAAACATGTCAAATTCTGATTGGATGATTTTATTTAGACCATGACTCATCTTATCTTCAAATATAATGATTTTTGGACCATTAGAAACCGAATATAATTATATAATAAAATAATAGTTTCACACTTTCCTAAAGAGACCCTCCTCCCCCTTATAAAAGGAGACCACTTCTAACCAATTCCTCACACCTATCAAGTCATTTGACTCATCGAAACTCTGACCAATTAAGCTCTCAACATCCCTATCCTCCTCTTAGAATCCTTACCTTATACAGAAGGCACTTAAATAATTCCTTTGGTTTAAACCAATGGGAGTTACCCAAATTAAAGGTAACCGTTTCTCTTAAATTGTTTTCTTTTATTTTACTTCTCCAACCCCTAAACTATTTTTATTTATTTCTTTTGTAACACCAACAGTATCCTCAATATACTAGTATGTTTTTATGATAATTATTCGAACTACACTTACACACACCTCCATCTAATGAATGAAGAACATAATGTTTCTGTGGATGGAAAACTAAGGCCTCACGAAACGATGATTGTTCAATTACATATTACCACCTCTCATGGTGACCATTATGATGGAACTGCATTTATATATGATATATATTATGTTTATGATTTCCTTATGCTACTGTAATTCCCATTTATATCATGCCTTTATGGTTTCCATAGTGGGTAAATACGATAATCTCATTTGAGGAAGTGTGGACTACCGCCCCCTCAAAGTGATTTGGTTTGTTAATGCCTTATGTGGGATGTATAAAGGATTGAGTTAACAATATTATATATGATATTATACTGGAATTATAATATACCTATGTATCATTATGTTTTATTTCCATTAAAATAAGAAATATAAATGAAAGTAGCGTTCATGCGTACGTACGACTTACCGTCTCCATGGACGGTGCATTTCATTTCTTACCTCTAAATGTTATGTACTATTAAAAAAACATGTATATACTAGATATATATGATATATATGATATCCAAATTGTGAATATAATTCTGGATATAATGAACATTTTACCACATGGACAACTTGTAAATATAAGTTGTTCATTTTTACTGAAGTACCAAATATCGAAAAAATGAACGTTATTAACTTAAATGATTGCATATTGTTTATAACATGGTAATAAGTGATATAAGAGGAATAATAAACTTGAAAAAGGTTCTTAATCAAGTATAAATTAACTTTAGTTTATTATTCAGGAGATTAATGAATGACCGAGTCAAGTGGGACGCGAGGTAAGGGATTTCATCTCAATCTCCTTTCATTGAGGCATTTTTAGTTTTATACACGGCTTTATTTTATACGGTATATAAACCCCTTTTACTTTTCATTTTATTCAAATGGAATATTTTTATACGAAGAATTTAACTAAATGAAAAAATGGAATGTTTTTTTATGTAAGTGGTGACAATGACCTTTCCGCCGCCACGAGTATTATTTGATCTTTGGCTTCCTTAACAAGCCTGAATGTTTTTAAAAGGAAAAAAATAAATACCATATACTCTTTTTATGTATTTTGGTATTGAAAATGATTTTGATAAGGGATTTATTATTTCAATATCTTGAAATGATATTTTTTTATTTCAATGTGGAAATGTTATCTTTCCTTTATTCTTATGTTATGTGTTATGATCATGTTATGGTTCTTGGGCATTATTTACGTATACAGGTGGTTCCGTGATAAACCTAGGGCGGGTGAGCCCGAGATAGCTATCCAATGCATTGGGTAACGTGATGGAGGTAAACGTGAATGTTTCTCCTAAGAGATTTAGGGAATATACTGTGATGGGTATTCCAAAGTAACTCCTTATGTAGTTGTGATAGTTACAATGTAAGTATGATATGGATGCCACAAGTTAACTTTATGATTAATGATTTCTATGTGTCTTTCATAAATCTTACGTTTTCATGAGTTAAGTAAAAGAGTTCATGTTTTGTATGTATTTATGAAAAAATGTTTTCATTCTTTGTTTTATAACCCTTACGGAGCTTTTTATGCTCATCCCAAGTTTTGAAATGTTTTCACAGGACTTAAATATGAATAAGGTCAAGGATGGGATCAAGGAAAAGTCATGCTGTCTAAAACATGGAACTAGACATGAATCTTTTTTTTAAGAGTTTTTATTTTTTGAAAAAAATAGAAACTATGTTGATATGTCTACCTTGTAATCTTTTGAGATGTAATAGTTATGTCCTAATTTTCTAAAACTCTAAACCTGAAAAATATCCTCAATGTGAATTATTCATTTAATTCAATATTATGTAATGTTTAAGGCCAGGTCCTTATATTAAATCCTTCCGAGTTTTAGTTATCAAAATTAGTTTAGGTTATTTTGAATAATTTTTAGGAAAATTTTATATTGAATGGTCTTTCTGGAACTTTGGGTTCTTCTTATTGAATTTTGGAGATTAAGAGTAGTGTTTCTTTTAATAAAGGATTATCCTTTTAGGGATTATCTGATCTTGTACTAACCAATTTTGGTTTTGGTTCATGTCTAAAGACAGGGGAAATATATAGTTCATTTTTTTAGATTATGTGATATTCTAGAAGTTGATTCTATCACTTTAGGTGTGACCATGTCATCTTTAATACTTATCGTTTGGAGAAAAGATGAGTTTTTGGTAGATTTTTATTAAAGGATGACACTCTACATGACAAGTAAGTATATTTACTTACGATCTTATTCTAGTTATTAATATTTTTTTAACTCTATGAAAAGGATATTGAAGAAAAAATGTTATAATCTCTATTTTATCAGCATACTTTTATCTAACCATAAATTTATGGTATTGTGGTGGTTAACTTTCCGTGATCAAGTTCTTTATCACTCTCTATTAATCTACGAGAGTTAGTTTCTCTTGTATATCCATGTTTTCATGGAATCCTAGTATATTTTGTTTCGGGTGACCTTTTTTATTTCTCTTCTTTTATTTTAAAGTGATATTTTTATTGACTCTTATTCCAATGTGGGAATTTCAATGATGTTTCCAAGCCTAATTTTAAAATTGTGAGGACGAAATTCCCAAAAGGGGGGAAGGATGTCACATCCCAGGTAAATAAAGAATATAAATTTTTCATATTTATTAATATTTGTGAAATAAATTTTAATTTTAATTTAAATGGTATTCTATGTTCAATGGCGTACTCAATATGAAATAACAGGTTTCTTTGAAATCTTACGTTGCACACAACATTGAGATATACTGAAAAATAATAATATAATATTATTATTTTAAATGGTAGTAAACACATAGCCATTTTATTGGAAGAAATGAATAGAACTAACTAAAATATGATTATATATGTTTGTTAAATGTTTTTACATTTATCCAATAAAAGTTAGATCCTTAAAATGTGAATCAATCGAATTTTAAGCATAAATACTCTAATATTCTTTAAAAGGCTGATTTACTGCCTTTTGATGGCGAACCCTCTTTAAATATTGTTTTGAAAACTTTTATATGTTATATTTGAAAAAATTAAAATTCTTCTTTAGAATCGGGACATTAAAATTTACATTGGGTGAAATTTTGGTATTTTTCTGATAAAATTCATTTTTAATGAATAGTGAAAATACTGTATTTTAATTCCAAAATTCCTTTTAATCTAATTCATTTATATGGTCATATTATCTTTTTAAATGATTTTAGAGTGTAATTATATTATAATTTTACCATTTAATCCAATGCTGGTCATTGGAAGTAATTTTACTTCGAAATTGGATAGAAACAAGTGATAATCTTTTGATAGTTATTATTTCTTAAAAACACGCTTTTTGTTTGGACAACAAGAATTAATTTTAAATTAATTAATGAAACTTATATGTTTTAAATTTGGTAAAATGGACATCATTTTTAAATTTTTAATATCAAATATATCTTATACTTAATTTTTGGTATTTTTCTGAAAACTTTCTATTTTTGTTGAATAGTGAAAACACCGAGTAGTAGTTAAAAAACCAAATTTTTCATTTAAATGAAATTTTACATCTTCTGTGAATTGAATTTCTAAAATTTGTCATACATGGTTGTTATCAGTAAGTAAAATGTGGTTCAATAACATGAAACTAAATTTTGGTGAATAGTAACTTTTGACTTTTATTTACCGCGATTAAAGTTAAATAGGGTAATTCAAGGTAAAAATAATATTATAATATTATTAAATTACCCTAACATGTGTACTAATACTATTGGATGATACATTTCCGACCATGGGAATCCTTGTGTCAATTTTGGGACCTCATAGAGCCAATTAAAAGTGATAATGACACTTTATATTAATTAATTTAAAGTAAAGACAAAAATGACAGAAACATATATATTTTAGTAAATAAATTTTTACATGGGGTTATATAAGCTATCTCTTAGACTATAAATATTCATTTTAAAGCTAAAAATATTTCATACATCATTTTATTTTTTTATAATTTTTTGAAATCAAATAAATAAAATTATTTATGACACAATAATGATTCAGTGTTTACTTCATTAATGAATGATTTAAATAAATAAGATTATAAAAATTAAAAAAATATCCAAAACCCATCCAATTCTTATTGGATGATTTTATTTTGAACACTAGTCATCTTATCTTTGAATTTAATAAGTTTTGGACCTTTATAAATAAAAAATAATAAAATAATAAAATAATATTTTAAACATTCCAAAAGAGCTCCTCCTCCCCTTATAAAAAGCCTTCACCTATAAACCATTAGTCACACCTCTCAATCCTCTTGGAATGTAAAAACTCTGCCCAAATAATCTCTCAAGATCCCTCTATTCCACCTAGAATCCTTACCTTAGTTAAAAGGAACTTCAAGAAATCCTTTTGGTTCAAACCAAAGGAACTTACCCGATTTAAAGGTAACTTCTTCTCTTAAGTTCTTTTCTGTTATTTTACTCCTCCAACCCCATATAATCTTTTTATTCTTTTATTTTATAAAAAAACCAATATAATAAATATACTAGTTTGTTCATATGTGAAGTATTCTAACTACACTCACACACACCTCCATCTAATGGGTAATGAACATACTGTTTCTGTGGACGAAAAACTACTGCCTCACGAAACGATGATTGTTTAATATTATAATATCACATCTTATGGTGTCCATTAAGATGAAACTATATTTACATGTGATATATATTATATTTATATTGTCTCTATACTTCTATATTTTTCATTTATATCATACCTTTATGGTTTCCATAATGGGTAAATATGATAATTTCATTTGAGAAAGTGCGGACAACCGCCCTCTCAAAGTGATATGACTCGTTCATGCCATGCGTGGAACATATAAAGGATATAATTAATGATATTATATATGATATTATACTGGAATTATAATATACCTCTGTATCATTATGTTCTCATTCCATTAAATACGAAATAGAAATGAAAGTAGCGTTCATGCGTACGTACGACTTACCATCTCCATGAACGATGCATTTCATTTTTTATCTCCAAATGTCATGTACTAATTATAAATATATATGAATATAATGAATATATATGATATATATGATATTTAAATCATGAATATTATTATGTATATAATAGAATTTTGACCACAAGGACAATTTGTAATTATAACAAGTTCATTTTTGACTCAAGTACCAAATATCGACAGAACAACCATTATTAACTTAAATGATTGCATAATGTTTATAACATGGTAATAAGTGATATAAAAGGAATAATAAACTTGAAAAAGGTTCTTAAGAAAGTATAAATTAACTTTATTTTATTATTCAGGATATTAAATAACGAATGGGTCAAGTTGGACACAAGGTAAGGGGTTTCTTATCTCACTTTTAATTCCATGAGATTTCCACTGTTCACCACTTATTTATTGCATGTGGTGTATTTTGTACTACCATTTTTTATATATATTATATTCATTCTATTTATATTCATGGTATTCTGTGATTCATTTGGGGGTTATTAACTTTTGGTCATTAAACTCGATTGATTACAACGTAGTAAGGGGTTTCTTATCTCACTTTTAATTCCGTGAGATTTCCATTATTTTCCAATTATTTATTTCACGTGGGGTATTGTGTCCTTCCATTTGATATAAATATTATGATTATTCTCTTTATATTTATGTTATTATATGATTAATTTGGTGGTTCTTAACTTTTGGTCATATGACTTAATTGATTACAATGTGGTAAGGGGTTTTCATCTCACTTTTTATTCCTGTAAGATTCATGCTATATTTTCCACTATTTCATTTTGTGTTGTGTATGTACTGAAAATTATTGTATTCTTTGTGTAATATAATTTAATTTATGGGTATTTACGTCTTCGTTGTATGATCCTTCTTTCATGGGGTGTATGTTTCGTATGTTACCAAATCGGTAAAGGAACCTTTCACCCTCCTCTTTTTAAAAGACTTATTTTTGTTATGTATTTTAATTTACATATTCTTATGTTAGAATATGTTATTATATGTACTTATTGATGTAAATTTTATGTCCAATTGATGAGATACCCTTTTTTCTCTCATCAACTCATTTTCTGAATTTTAAAGTGACACCGTTAGGTTGTCGAATTTCTGTAAGGGAACTTCTTAACCCAATTTCAATTCTTTGGGTTAAACTTCTACTTGTTGATTATGTCCTGATATGAATATGTGTGAATGACCTTTGATTTTTTTAAACAAAATATCCAATCATATTGAGTGTATTAATATTTTTCACACGTAATTATGTAATTAATTTGTCCTTAATCTAAGGATACTTTCTATATAAGGGATTTCATCTCAATTTATATTCCATTGAGTATTCATTATTTTTATGCGCCAATTCAATTTTATATGGTGTATGCACTATCCTTTTTCATATTATATCGTGAATAACTTTATTCTTATGATATTATAACGTTTTGATTAAATTTTATTCCTCAATTATTTGTATTCAAGAATCACTCATTTGGTTAGGAACTCTTTAACTAAAATATTGTTTTAAAGATTTATTATTCTAAACATTTCTCATCAATGTACATGTTTTAAAAATGGTTTTAAGGATTTATATAAGTATTTATATTTTAAAATTTTTATTCTTTTAAAATCATCAAAGTGGTATGGGTCACTTTGATTCAAAAATCTCTTTATTAAATGTTTTTAATGGTGTAGAAAATGGTTTGATATAGCATTGATTACATCAATATTTTGAAATTATATAGTATGATTGCAATGTGGAAATTTTATATTTCATTTATTCTTGTTTTATGTTTTATGAATATGTTATGGTTATTGGCCATTTTTTATGTATATGGGTGGTTCTGTGTTAAACCTAGGGTAGGAGAGCCTGAGATTGCTCTCCAATGCATTGGGTAACATGAATGAGGTAAAAATTAATGTTTCTTCTAGGAGATTTAGGGAATATACTGTGATGGGTATTCCAAATGTGACTCCCTATGTAGCTGTGATAGCTAAAATGTAGGTATGATATGGATTCCACAATTTACCTTTATGATTTATGATTTCTGTGTATTATTCATTAATCTTATGATTTCATAAGGTATGTTAGGATTAAAAAGTACGGTTTCATTGATTTGTATTTATTGATGGGATAATTTTTTATTTCCTTATTTTATAACCCTTGCTAGGCTTTTTATGCTCATCCCAAGTTTTAAAATGTTTTTCACAGGACTTAAAGATGAATAGTTTCAAGGATGTGATCAAGGAAAAGTAATGCTGTCTAAAACATGGAACTAGACAAGTTTCTTTTTTTAAGAGTTTTTATTTTATGAAAAAAATGGAAACTGAGTAGAAGTGTCTACTTTATAATTTTTTTGAGATTTAATAGTTATGGCATAATTCTCTAATTCTCTAAACCTGAAAAGACCCTTAATGTGAATTATTCACTTAATTCAAGATTATGTAATGTTTTAGGCTGGGTCCTTATAGAAATACCATGAATACTTATGAGAGAATATAGTGAAAAGTACCAATACCATGCAATGATCCCTATCTACCAAGCCTTACCTTTATTAACTACTTATTCCACTATGGATAATGTAGACTAGTCATATATTTTTCTTTGTTTATATCCCCTATGGTCATCACTACTAGTTTAGTATTCTTCTAATTCTAGTGGATTTGGAAATTGATATGAATTTTATTGTGCACAAGGATTCCAAGATTACTTTTCCTTAATCTTGTATGCACTCTCCTATGATGCCTTGACATATAATTTTTTACAAAACAATTTTTCATTTATTTCATTTTTTATAAACATGTAAAATTTTTACTCAAATGTCTAACTTGTCTACTTTTAAAATGAAACTATAAATGTGTATTCCATGGTACTTATTTTTCATAAATATTGAAAATATATAGTATTTTATTATTTTATATTTCAAACAATTTTGTATGACTTTTCCAATGAAAGGGAATAAGAAGAATACTTGTGGTGTAATATAACACTTTCACTCACAGCCAACATACACACCGATGTGTGTATGTAGATTGTCTTCACATGATTTACTTCAAAACTGCAGATAAAATCTACTCTATTTATAGGGATTGAACTACTGGATTAGTTATGAAGCAATGGATTGAAACCCAGTTTTTTCAATATCAATGTATAAATTTGATGAACTGGATGAATACACTCCCAAATTTATAAGACAAGATCATTTAAATTTAATTTAATATTAATTTAAATTAAGCATTACCACATCTCTGGTATTCTTCCTTGATTTAATTCCACTACCACTCTTTTTTCATTTTCATTTCATTATATAATTCAAGGGTGAATTCCTCTATACATATTAACATGTGTTTAATGATTCTACAATCGGCGTTCTTCATATCTCAGGTCCGCACAAAAAAGAATTAAGTTCCATAAGTTATTCATAGTTGATCACAATAAAGTTCCCTTGTTATCTCTCTATATTATTAAGAGATATATAAAAGAAGGATTTCAATCTTGGTATTAAGATAATTCTAGATGCCGTCTCCATTATTTCAGCACATCTATACGTGAAAAATGATATATTTACTTATATATACTTAGGGTTAAATAATGATAATTTCACAATGACACATATCTTCATATGAATTCTAAGATATTCCCCAAATCAAATATACAATTATTATATCCCATGAAATGTGTCAATTTTAATATCATTTCTTAAATAAATAAATATTTATTTATTTAAATGATATAAAGTAAAAAACTATCATTTACATCAGATCATTATACTCGATCCATATCCTCTCATAAAATTTTACACTCACTAAACTTGTGAGTAAATATATATTTTAATATTCATGTAACATGAATAAATATTTATTTTACTCTATTCACCAAATTTTTGAACAAATGAATATTATAATCATTACCTTATGAATAAATAAAAAAGAGATAATATTAAACTCATATATTCTAAACTTGAATATATTGGGATTGCATTATATGATCAACATATAATTGAATAAATAATATTTTGAAAACTAGGGAATAAATTCATTCTTAAATTTTAATTTGATAGAATTTTATGATATTTTAGATACATTTAGCATGTGTCCATCTAAGCCTCTTTCTCAATGGAAATAGGTAGACACACCTAAAGTTTAATATCAATGTCTATAAAAACATTAGGGAACCCAAATAGAAAGATGTTAATGTAGTGACTACAAAAACCAATTTTCAAATTCTACTATGTAATAAAATCTTTTTGTATACTTATAACTCATCAAGTAAGATGCATACCAGCATCATCACCATATATGATCGATTTATCTGTCTTCAAAATTCCAAAATGAACTCATCTATAAAATACCATGGAAATGGATTTCAATAGACCATTCCAATTATATAAAAGGTATAGAGATATATTATTCAATTAATATGATCCATTCAATTAATTCCACATCACTTATAACACATCGAATGTATTATACCTCTCAATGAGTATATTTTATCTTGTTTTTTATCTACAGAAAAAAAGTATGACATTCATGATACACATTAATAATGGACTCATGTTTAAGTATTGATACCCACATACATAGATTTTAATATCAAATGACACATAGAACATATGAAATCATGATTGGTGGGTCTATACTTATAACCTCCATTCTTAGAGATCCCAAGTGTGAAATTTATGAGAAGAAGCATTAATGCTTATACCCCCTTATCACCTGATACTCAAAAATAATCTATGCCCTTCAGATTGATCTGTATAGAACATATAAAATATTAATTTAAGAATATTTTCATAAAACCTCTAGGTTATCATTCGAATGGGGAAATAAATACAACCAATCAATGTAAACAAAATTCCAAGTACATTATAACAATAATGTTACACATGAGAACAATAATTATGTGATAATAAATATATAAATATATTATGGTAATCAAAAATTAAAAATTCAGTTAGTTCTAGGGAACCAACTCTAATTGAGTCCCACATGCACTTGAGCCAATGAATAAAAATTCTTAATCTCCTAGTTCTCTCATAAATTTCATTCTTATGCTAAGATGTGAATTTATTCAATGGATCTATCACATTTTCTTTTATAGATAATCTATTAACTACGACTTCACCTATTTGTGTTAAATATATTAATAGTATATACTTATAAAGCATATACATTATTCATTTATGTGACAAGGGATCTATAACTTGAACCCCAATTTTATTATTATTATAATAAAAATTAATAACATATACACAAAATGGTATTACATCAAGATCTTTTTTGAAGTTTCATATCCACATTATTTCTTTTGATGTATCAGATTATGAAATATACTCTTATTCTATTGCAGAATCAGTGACGTTGGCTACAAAGAACACTTCCATCTCAAAAATCCTCCATTAAGGGAAAAAACCTACCCAAAATGTGATTTCATTGTCTTTGAAATCTTTTTGGGAACAATATTATATTTATACCTTCTCAAATAGTTCCATATCTACTTTAAAAACTAGGAACATATCCTTTGTATGCCTAAGGTACTTTAAGATAGTCTTTACAATGGACTAAGGTGGATCTTTTGGGTTAGCTTGATATCTACCTACCATAATCAAGGCATATTAAACATTAAACACAATACATACCGTGAAATACATAATTGATCCAATCATTGATGTTTATGAGAATCCACTAATCCTTTACATCTCTTGTTGTGTTTTAGGACACATTTTCTTAGAGAGATGTAATCAATTTGACCTAGGAAACAATCCTATCTTAGATTTTTCCATATTATATTTTTTCAACACCTTATTAATATGTTTACCTTGAAATATCCCAAACCAACTTTTAGATCTATCTCTATGGATCTTGATTCCTAGAATATATTACACTTCATATAATTCTTTCAAGGAGAATCATTTATTAAACCTTTTCTTTATTGACTATAGGGTCAGGATCTATTTTACCATTAGTAATATAACATCAACATATATCACTATGAAAATGATACCACTCCCATTATACATTTTTTAGACATACAAATCACATTACTCCAACTACATTTTTTTAGATTTTCAAAAATCCAATTTTAAGGGGGAAAGTGGTAAACTATGTACTCATCCTTACAAAAAGATAAAAAAAATTCATAAGTAAAAAATTGACCAAAATAATAAATATTGAATAATTATAAATGAGTTTTTTTTGTAAAGGGTTTTTAGAGGTGAGTTGAATATTTACTTAATGTACTTTATTTGATTAAGATAATCTCCTTGATTATGAAAACTTCGTGTGAATACCTTGAATACTTATGAGGGATTATAGTGATAAGTACCTATACCATCCGATGATCCCTCTCTACAAAGCCTTACCTTTATGAGATATTTATTCTACTATGGATAGTGTAGACTTTATAAATATTTTTCTATGGTTAGGTCCACTATTGGCATTACCACTAGTTTAGTATTCCTCTAATTCTAGTGGCATTACTCGCTAGTAAAGGATTCATCTCTTACTAGTACCTAGCATGTTTTTGGATATAGAAATTGATATGTATTTTATTGTTCACATGGATCCCATATTAATTTTCATTAATCTCATATGCACTATCCTATGAAGTCTAGAAATATACTTTTTTAAAAAACAGTTTTTCATTTATGTCATTTTTTATAAACATGTATATTTTTGACTCAAATTTATAACTTGTCTATTTTTAAAATGAAACTATAAATATGTATTCCAT
Source organism: Viscum album (assembly GCA_963277665.1). Taxonomy (NCBI): domain Eukaryota; kingdom Viridiplantae; phylum Streptophyta; class Magnoliopsida; order Santalales; family Viscaceae; genus Viscum; species Viscum album. Next base: position 1,571,584,529 of record OY728127.1, read on the forward strand.
GTTAATTGTTTTTCATAAATATAGAAAATATATAGAATGTTATTATTTTATATTTCAAACAATTATGTGTGTCCTTTCCAATGAAAGGGAATAAGAATAATACTAGTGGTGTCCTATAGCACTTTCACTCACACCCTATATATGCATCGATGTGTGTTGTAGATTGTCTTCACATGATTTATTTCGTAGGTGCATATAAAATATACTCTATTTATAGGGATTGAACCACTAGATCAGTTAAGAATAAGTGGACCAAAACCCATTTTTTGCAATATCAATGTATAAATTTGATAAACTGGATAAATACACTCCAAAATTTCTAAGATAAGACCATTCAAATTTAATTTAATATTGATTTAAATTAATAATTACTATGTCTTTGGTATTATTCCTTGATAGAATTACACTTATAAACTTGTTTCATTTTCATTGTATTTTAGAATTCAAGGGAGGAATCCTCTAGACATATTATCACGGGTTCAATGATTCTACGATTGGCGTTCTTCATATTATGAGTGCTCACACAAAATAATTAAGTTCCTTAAGAAATCCATAGTTGATCACTATAATTTTCTCTTGTTCTCTCTCTAGATTATTAAGTGAGATGTGAAGGAAGGATTTATATATTGGTATTGAGAAAATTCTAGATGTTGTCTCCATTATTTCAACACATCAATACATGAAAAATGATTTATTTATTATATATACTTAGGGTTAAATAATTATAATTGAAAAATGAAAATTATCATTGTATTTATTCTAAGTTATTCCCCAAATCATATATACTATTGTTATATCCCTTTACATGTGTTTATTTTAATATAATTTCTTAAATAAATAAATTAATATTCATTTAAATGATATGAAATAAAAAAACTATCATTTTCATTAGATCATTATACTCCATCCATATCCTCTCATAAAATTTTATACTCACTAAACTTGTGAGTAAATATATATTTTAATATTCATGTAACATGAGTAAATATTTATTTTACTCTATTAACTAAATTTGTGAATAAATAAATATTATAATCATTATCTTATGAATAAATATAAAAGAGATAAGATTCAACTCATATATTCTAAACATGAATATCTTGGGATTGGATTATATGATTAGAATATACTTGAATAAATATTATTTTGAAAACTAGGTAATAAATTCATTCTTAAATTTCAATTCAATATAATTTTATGAGATTCTATATTCCTTTAGCATATGACCTTCTCGGCCTCTTTCTCAATCCAAATAGGTGTACCCACCTAAAGTTTAGGATCATTGTATAAAAACACATCAAGGAACCCAAATATAAATATATTAATGTAGTAACTAAAAAAACCATTTTACAAATTCTACCATGTTATATAATCTCTTTGTCTACTTATAACTCATCAAGAAAGATGCATACCAGCGTCATCACCCTATATGCTTGATTTATCTTTCTTAGACCTTCCAAAATGAACTCATCTATAAAATACCATGGCCATGGATTTCAATATACCATTACATTTCAAAAAAAAGTTCCATAGATATATTCTTCCATTAATATGATCCATTCAATTAATTCCACAACACTTATAACACACCAAATGTATTCTACCTCCCCACAAGAATATTTCAGCTTGGTTTTCATCTTTATAAAAAGTTTGAAATTCATGATACACATTAATAATGGACTCATGTTTAAGGACCAATACACACATCCATATATTAGAATATCAAATGACACATAAAACACATTAAATTATGATTTGTGGGACTATACTCATAAAATCTATTCTTAGAGATCACAATGTTCGAACTTCATGAGAAGAAGTCTTAATTCTTATGATCCCTTATCACCTAATACTAAAAAATAATCCATGTCCCTTAATATTTATCTATATAGAACATATGATATATTAATTTAATAATATTTTCATAAAACCTCTAGGTTATCATTATTATTGTGAATTAACTATAAAAAATTGATGTAAAAATATTCTAAGGACATTATCATATTATTGTTACACATGAGAACAATAATTATGTGATAAGAAATATATAAAAATATTATGGCAATCAAAATTAAAAATTCAGTTAGTTCTATGGAACCAACTTTAATTGAATCCCACTTTCACTTGATACCACTACTAAAAACTCATAACCTTCTATCACTCATATAAATCTCTGGCTTCTTCTAAGATGTAACTTTAGTCAATGGTTCTATCACATTTATTAACTATGAATTAACCTCTTTGTGTTAAATCTCTTAAAATGATATAATTCTAAAATGTATACTTTGTTCATTGATGTGACTTTGGATATTTAACTAGAAACCCCATTTTATTATTATTACAATAAAAATTAATAACATTTACACAACATGGTATTACACCAAGATATTGGATGAAGTTTCAAATCCACACTTTTTCTTTTGATGTATCGTATTCTAAAATCTAATCTTATTTAATTGTAGAATCAGTAACCACTAACTACATAGAACACTTCAAGCTCAAAAATACCCCATTAAGGAAAAACACCTACCCAAATTGTGATTTCATATCTTTCCAATCTTTTTGGGAACTAGATTTTATATATCCCTTAAAAACTAGTTCCATATCTCCTCTAAAAACTAGGAACAAATGATTTATATTCCTATGGTACATTAAGATAGTCTTTACGATGGACCAATGTGGATCTTTTGGGTTAGATTGATATCTTCCTACATTAATCAAGGCATAAGGAATATTAAACATGGTACATAGAATGAAATACATAATTGATCCAATAATTCATGTCTATGAGATTCCACTAATTATTTACATCTCTTTTTGTGTTTGAGGACACATTTTCTTGGATAGATATAATCAACTTGACCTTTAAAACAATCATCCCTTGGATTATTCTATATTATATTTTTAATAGCTTGTCAATATATATACCATGAAATAGCCCAAACCACCTTTCAGATATATCTCAATAGATATTGATCCCTAGAATATATGATGCTTCATATAAGTCTTTCACAGAGAATCATTTATCAAACCATATCTTTACTAATTATAAGATCAGTATCTCATTTAACATTAGCAATATAAAATCAACATATATCACTAGAAAAATGATACCACTCCCACTAAACCTTTTCTAGACATAAAACTCACATTACTCTAACTATTTGTTTTTTATTAAAAAAAAAATTAAGGGTGAAAAGTGGTAAACTATGTACTCATCCTTAAAAAAGATAAAAAAATTAATAAGTAAAAAATAGACCACAATAATACAAAAAACATTGGGTTTAGTGTTACATAGTGAGTAGGAATGGAGATTTTGAAAGCGAACTAGGGGTATTTTCCATGTGTCTAGATTCCCTTATCATCATGACCTCTTTTTGACGTCATACAAGGAAACACCATAAAAAAACCTTTTTTTTCATAATCATAATCATAATATCACTATCCTTTAGGGGTCATTTATGTTTTTTTTACTTGGTCTAAGTAGGCATTTTTGGATTTGGTTCTCAGGTGTTGTCTTGTTCCCCTTACTAGTCTTCTAGATTTGTGGTGGTGGCCATTAGTCCTTAATTTATTTCATGATGATCCTCTTAGCTCTTTCCCGAACTATATTTATAGTAGTTTCTAAGTTTATTATCTATGGATGTCTTCTCTGGTGAAATAATTTTGTTATCTCGTGATGGAAACCCTTTGAGAGGTATGATGTTGCATTGTGACTCTGGATGCAATGGTGAAAAATTATTGATTGTGAATTTTTATTTTGGTTTTAAGGGACCAAATTCATTCACAATAAAACAAAAATACCTTATAGATTCAAAAAAATTAATATTCCAGGATCTTGATTATTTCATTAATCCATAAAATGATCCTATAACTTACATACCTTATTGGATTATTTTTGCGTCCCAAACCTTCATGGATGAGTCATATAGATTTCCTCCACATGATTTATTGTTATGAAAGTGGTTTTGGCATCCATTTTTCCAAATTTCATTATCATGGAAAGTAACTACATAATGTATAATTCTAATTGATTTTAGCTTAATAACTTTTGAAAAGGTTTCATCGTTGTTTATTTCATGACATTGCTTGAAATATTTTATAAACAATCCTTCTTTATAATTACTAACTTTTCTATATACATGCAATTTATTCTTGAGTACCCATTTTACCAACATAAATTACATAAATTGGAGAATATACAAAACCCAAAATTGATTTTGGTATATAGAATCCATTTTTGAATTCATAGATTCTATACACTTTGTAAATTATGAGTTGTTTACTACTTCCTTGTAAGAAAAAGTTTCATTATCCCAAAATAATAATGTGTAACATTCCCTAGGGATAAGAAAACCATATCAATTTGGTTCTCTGAGATCTTTAGTGCCCATATGAAATTGTTGTGTCTCTAAAACAACTTATTCTACTAGGTCTTATGTACTTTACTCTTAGGCCAAATCTTAAGTATCATGAGCCTTGACTTCATCAAAGTCAATATTTTCCCCACAATATTCTTTGTAAATGTTCTACATTTCTTACAAAATTGAATTTCTTTCCATGATTACTTTTATATATGAGGGATCATATAGATAATATGCTCTTGTCTCTTTAGGATACCCTATAAATATAAACTTTGTGCCTCGATATGCATGTTTATTATTATAATTAGCCTTAAAAACACTTCACATCTTCACACATATATATGTCAAAAAAAAGATTTCATCAAATACCATAACTCTTATGGGATTGCAATTTTCACTTTGGTCAGAACATGTTTTAGTGTGTATGACGACAATTTTAATTTATATCCCTAAAAGGATAATGGAATTTTTTCATGGATCATAATTGATTTCACTATGTATAACTAGGTGAAATTCCTCCTTTCACTAACAACATTACTTATAGTGTATAATGAGGATTATGATATGATAATATTCCAAACTCTTTTATACAATCAATGAGTTACTGGTTATGATATTCTTCACCTCCATCTAGTCATACCTTATTTATATTCATACCATGTTGATTATCTACATCATCTCTATATTCCTTAAAATTATAAAATTATTTGGAATTGTACCTAATCAATTTTCTATATCCGTGTCTATTATAATCATCAGTAAAAGTAATGAAATATGAGTATCCACCACTATCTTCTACTAGAAATGTTATAAACACATCAATGCCATCTAATTCTAGAAGCTCATTGTTTTTTCGCCTATTCCACTAAATAATTCCTTAGTTATTTTTCCTTATAAAAAATCATGACATATATATATATATATATATAAGGGTTTCAGCTAAAAAAATATAAATAATATTCTTGATAATATTTCATCAAACACTTTTGGTTTACATTACCAATTTGTTGATGCCACAACTGGGTGAAAAATTATTCATGTGAACATGATTATTTATCAATTTATAATATTTTATTATCATATGATATTATGTAAGGACCATTATTCACATGTTCCATGCCATAAAATATGCAAGAATTATAAATTTATAATCCTTTTATATTTGAACTTGAAAATAAAACCACCCATACCTAAATGATTATAGGAATAATATTTCTGGTTTCACTGGACATAAAACAGTTCTTCAAAAATAAAACCATTCTAGTCATCAATATGAGATGGTAGTCTCCTATAAAAAGTGTATATAATCTTTATCTATTTGTATATCTAAAATACACCTCCCCCTTTGTAATATTTGTGATCTAATAGGTCCTTGTATGTGTATACAAATGTGAGAACCACAAGTTATATCCAATATGAAATTTGTTAAAATGGAAATATTAAAATTGATAATGAATATAACAAAATATTCACCTTTAATCTTCAATGAGGAATAGTTCTACTTCTATTGGACCTATTTTTTATAATAAAAACAAACAATATCCTCATATTTACCTCTCTATGAATCTTTTTATTCTTTAATGAGACTTGTAATGGTGCCTTTGGATTAGAAGCTTCCTTAGAACTTTTTTCCTTGTTTTTCCTTTTATTCCCCATAAGGACATAAGTATTTTCTCACTTCATGTATTTATTCACTGAGAAATTAAAAGGTTAAAAATATATGATAGAGATTTATCGATATATTTTATTTTTAAATTAACAGCAATACTCAAGAAAATTGTAGAAAGAGAGGAGAGATCGAGGTTTAAGAATATACCATTTTGTAGCTTGAATCCCAAAATCTCAAAATAATTAATGTATATAATAATCATGACTATATGATGTGCCTTGGGTAATCTTTATAGATAAGAAATGAGATATATTCATTAGTCAATCAATGATCACCCATACCACATCATTTTTCCAAGGTTCCTTGGCTAGTTTTGCCAACAAGTTTACAGTGATATCACCCAACATCCTTTCGAGAATGGGAAACAAATACAAAAACCTAGGAGACCATTGAATCTTAGACTTAACCTACTGAAAGGTTTAACATCTCACCTCATATCTTTCCACCACTTTTCTCATCCTTGACCATTAGTATTACCTATAGAGATCATGATATATATTTTTCAACCTAGGATGTACCATCCATTTTGATGCAAAGAATTCCCTCATCAGTTCCTTACAGAGGCTCCTAGGAATCCATATTTGACCATGGACACGAAGCACCTAATTACTATAAAGGATCCAATATGATGGTTGCTACCCACCATATATACTATACCTTAATGCTACACCCTCTAGATCATATAACCACCTCCACTTAATCTGATTTAGAGGTGATTGAACAATAGTGACTGATGTCACAGTTTCTTACCCCTGATACTCCTAAACATTGAGATGAATATATATAAAAAGTGTTATTAACCAATACTCATAACTAGATTCCCACACTGCCTCAGACCATATCCTTCTATATATGTTATCAGTAACAACATTTACCTTTCCTAGAGTATATGCCAACTCAAAGTTGAAATACTACAGATATATCACCCACCTCCTCTAACTATGGTTTCAATCATGATATGAAAATATGTACTTCATGATCTTATGATACATGTACAACATGAATATATCACAAAAAATATAATGTCTCTAGCATCTCAAGGCGTGTACCACCACCACTAACTCTAGATCATGTGTGAGATAATTCTGCTCATATAGGCTCAACTGCCTGGAGACATAAAAAATAACTGGATCTTCCTACATCATAACTTTCTGAAGCATAATTCATGATGTTTAAAAATGAACAATATACTTTTTACCCATCTCAGTTAAGGTTAGGATTAGTGTTGAGGTCAACCTTCACTTTAATTTTTCGAAATCTTCCTCATAATAATCCGACCAATCATACTATTAGGTCAGAATAATAGAGGGAAGAAGGTCAAGAGGTGTGTGTGGGGGGTGGGGGTGGGGGTGAATAATACTTTATTAAATTTATCAAAGTTATAAAAATTGTGTGAGATAAATTAATTATTAAAGTTAATTAACATATTTAATTAGTAGAAGGAAATATAAAGGAAGAGAACATAAATAATTTTTTACTAGTTAAGTATAAAAAATTAATCCAGTCTTCTCACCTCGGACAATGGATTATAGAACCAACTAAGAAATAAAGAGTGAATTTTACTTGGGAGAAATTTAAACCTTTACTTTTACATGAGATCTATCCCAACTTATAACTTTGTGATGAGCAATCCCAACCATAACAACACACAACCTTTTATGGGAGAAGAAAAAACCCATACATTCTGAAAGAGTATCCCCAACCTAGGTGTTATGATTTTTTTAGGTGTTCATAACCAATAAATACCTTTTAGAATTATTATAAAATATGTGATTAAGGATTTAAATGCAATCCTCCACCAAGATACAAAAGATATAACATATAATAAAACTGGATTAAAGATGAAAGAATTGATATTGATGAATACAATTGATGCATGAACTTTAAATAGATTTGAATGAATAAGTATAGGAGTTAAAAAAAAGGAAAAATACATCTCTTAAAGGATAATGAATTTGAATAAGATTTGTTCACACCATTAGAGTTCATAAAAAATTATGTAAATAGTGTATAAAAGATCACTTAATTATCCAAGAAGTATGAACGTTTGAAATCATATATTCATGTTGTGAAGTATTTTTCTTATTCAAAGCATCCTCAAGTACTTTAAATATGATCTTTAAAATCTAACAAACCAAAATCCAATTAGGTAATACAATTCAGAATCAAATTACAAAATTTTTTAGGAGAGAGAAAATGATCGTGCAGAATAATCATAACAATAATTGTTGGAATTCAAATTTTAAAGATCGATTAAAACCAATTTAAACTACTTATTAATTTAATCAAATAGTTTTTATAATAATAAGCTAACTAAGTATTATAATTATCATATGATAATTTAATAGTTTAAATTTAAAAATACCATCCAATTTAATACAACATGTATTAATAAAAACTTAATTATACTGAATTAAATATTAAAAAATAAGTTTGAATAATTTCATCGACGTTAAATATTAATTTATAAAAGAATCATGTCCATAAATTTAAATAAAAATATAAAAACATAAATATTTGAAAAATAAGTTATATCTATTATGCAATAAATATGAATAGATTCGAATCAATGTTTAAAACTATTTAATATATTTAAAAACACTTTGCATGGTTTTTATATAAAACATATTAATTTTAGAGATTAATAATATAATTAAAAAAATAAAATAAACATGATGTTAATAATATAATAAAAAATGACGAAAAAGAGAGAATGCATTAAAAAATTCTTTTTAAGAAAGAATTAAGTAAATGAAAGAACTTTCCATGTGTACCAAGTGAACTTGAAGTCAGTATAATAACTATGGCATAATCAGTTGAAATGATCTAGTAGTCAGCTAATATAATGTATGGTAGGTATACTAACAATGAATGTTGTGCGGTAACTAAACATACCATACACCAGATCAAGTAAAGACACCTATAATTTCTATAACAAGTTATCCATTCAGTGAGGGAGCATGCATCCATGACCAACATAAAATATGATGTGAAACTTCTATTCAATTTATAGAAAAACCATCACATATACTATTTCAACATTTTTTTGAGATGATGATAAGATACAAGTGACATGTTATTTAAGGTTAGCAAGAAACATATGCATGAGGTAGTATACAATATCTCATAATTATGTGGAATGCAATAAAAATGGATTAAACATCATGAAAATCTTTAAAAAAGATATAAAGTTAGCATAAGAAGAATGAATCATTCAGTAACATCCATCAAATATAGTAATGTGTATTATTCACAGGGTAACATGAAAAAATATTTATGGTAGGTAAAATATAATTCATAGAATGATAAAAAAAAAACTCAGAGTAGGTATGATGATAAAGAACCTAAAAAAACTGCACGACTGATAAACACAAAATTTCGTTAAATTTTAGCTCATATAAACATCAGATTTATCACTCAATACCGAAGACTTAAATATTGATAATTTCCAGATATTTAAAATGGATCAAATAATGCATCAATCCAACATATATAACATTATATATATAAAAAGTGAAATACATAAACTAACAGTTGGATAAAAATTACTAGAAAGTTCTAGAACTTTAGTAAAAAAATTAGGTCTCTAAATAGCCTTTTCATAATTTCATGTAGTTTAATGAAATATAGAATAAAATATTATATTTATTACCTAAAAAATCATGCTATTTTGATGTGAATCACCAAAATTATCAATGAAAAATAGAATAACAATTCTTCTAGAAAATTTAGACTTCTAGAATTATTTCATAAACTTTGGTTATTTTTTAGACCATGTAAAAAATAAATCAAGAGTTCCATACATTATAATGAAATTTTAAAAAATGTGTTAGATATCTAAGGAAACATGTTTTGTACAAATCTGAACAATATCTCAAAATTTATAATATAATAACAAAAAAAAACATTAAAAATATATAAACAGAATATTTTTGTTGAAACAAAAAACATGTAATATGTTCAGACCAAAATGAAAACATCTTAGATATTGAATTTAACTTCATCTTAATTGAATAAAAGTTATATTAACTTGTTATATTTCATATGAAATTAGATTTATATATATATGATCATTATAACTCAATATATAATTAAAAATTTGTGAGATACTTATAATTAATTTTCACATAAGTTAAATCTAATTTTCACATTAAATAATAAGAGGGTTTTATAATATTCCAAAACATAAAATACAAAAATGAAATTGCAAAAACACAATCCATCACCCTTTCTTGGTTAGTTCAGACATTGGTACTAATAGATACTAGAAATCTGAGATTGATCACTGATAATAGCTAGCTAAATCTAGAAAGTTCTGAATCATGAATATGTTCTTGGGTATCTCCCAATATTCCAAAACTATCACTTTCTTAAAATATAATATCTCTTCAACCTATAAGATAATGTGGCCCAAGAAGTGAATTTTTTTAATCAATAAATAACATTTAGATAGCTTGATGTATAGTTCTTTCTCTCTCACCATACTATGGATAATGTTAAGATATTGGGTGTAACATTCATCCCCTCCACATTTTCTTGAGAAGGTGAGAGGAATGTTATTTGGCCTTAAGAGATATCCCTAAGATTCCAAAGACTAGCAGTAAATACTGAGGGAATTCAATATACGTGGGGGGAAAATTTCACATTGAAAATAAATAAACCAACCAAACATACCATAACCAAAAAACCACTACATGATGCATTATTTCAATGAAATAAAAGTAAAAGAAAACCATTGATATTAAAAATCAACTAAAACCAAGTACCATAGTGGAAGACTACAATGTCAAAGTACATAGAGGAAGAAAAACTAGAAAATCTCAAAGACTCCAAAGACATAGCTCCAAACTCCAAATCTATGTCCATAATCTAGAATCCCAAAGTACCATTAGAGAGGTGAAACTCTTTTCCTTTACCTACATCCTAGAAAACAACATCTACAAAATAAACAAAGTTCCAAAGAAGGGGTGAATAATGAAACTCAATATATTTCCCCAAGGACTTCCCTCACTACCAAAAAATATGGGAAGAGAAGTGCTTCCCTTTATCAGTGATAAATAGAAAGTGCTGATAAATGGGTATGCCTTTATCAGTGCTAGTTAAAAGTGCTGATAAATCTAATCTTTATCAGGGCTAAAATAAGCGATGATAAAGGTGTACCCTTTATCAACGTTTTTAGCGCTGATAAAAGGGAACATTTATTAGCAATTATTTTAGCGTTGATAAACGTTTTTATTCTTAATTTATATAAAATTATAATATTTATAATATAAAATAATGTTTTTTTGTATAGATTAAAAATTATATACCAATATTTATAAAAATATACACTTTATTGTTATAATTATTAATAAAAAGATATATATTTATCTTATATGCCATTTTAAATAAATATATAAGAATATAAATAAATTATTAAATAAAAACCGCTGGAACCTTTATCAGTTCTTGTTGAAAGCACTGATAAAGGTATGTTTTATCAGCGCTAAAATAAAAGCGCTGATAAAACTTACATTTATCAGTGCTAAAAAAGCACTAATAAAGGTTCCAGTGGTTTTTATTTAATAACCATAACCGGCCCTCCTCTCTCGCACGTGGTCAAGCTTTCACGGAAGCTGAACCAAACCCCTCTTCCACCATGACCTCTCCTCCTCCTCCTCCTCCTCCTCCTCCTCATCCTCTTCTTCCTCTACCGCCGCTGGGTTTTCCTCCTCCGCCGTGACCGCCGCTGCCTCCGCCGCCACTGCCTCCACCGCCGCAGGCCAGTGTAGGAGTATTTTCCTTCTCTTGGGTTATTATATTCCTTTAGAGAGGCCTTCTTTTAGGTTCTATCCTTGGGTATGATTGGTAACCCTACCTAATGTGAGTGTTCATGGATGAATCACATGCCATTGATAGAGATAACTGATGGGATTCTTAGTAAGGGATATGAATATGGTACCTTATGTTTTACTAAAAATTGCTAATGGATCCCTTCAAACCAAAATGGATTATGTTTCTACCTTTTAGTAGTTGTTGAGTTATGTCATCATCCTTCTTTAGGTTGGAGGGGAGCAGGAATGTGTGATTAATTCAAATATTCAATTAGGATATACTAGTTCTCCTTCAATACATATGTGAGAATATGAATCCAATCCTATGTTTTTGTTGGGATATGCTAACATTCCTCTTGAAGGGGTGTGGGGATATAGGCCTGGTATCATATGGAAATTGGGATATGATGTTACCTTGCTCAGCATTTATGGAAGAATGAATATGGGCTTACCCCTATGTGATATTTGAGATATTTTGATTACCACTTTCTACTAATGCTTCCAATATATATTTATAAATATTTAAGACATGAGTGTAGATATAGGGTTGTTTTTATATTTCCTCCAAGTGGTATTTATGAGATTCTATAATTTCAATAGGATTATGAGCCTATTTATTGGTAGGAGTGGGGATATATACCTACTTCTTCCCCTCATCCACTTCTATAAGAAATTGGTGGAATTTATGCATGGGTGTGGAAATATGTGCATTCCCCCTAATTTTTGTCAAGATGTATGGGTTGGCTCATTGAGTTTGAATAGGTATATGATCCTACTCACTAGATACCACATGTTGTGTTGGAAAACTTATTATGGGGAAGTGGAGATAAAAACCTTCTCCCTATGATCAATAGATATTAATTCATAGAGAGACATCATAACTTCTTGGATCTAAGAGATTAGGGAAGGGGTCTGCATTGTAGTTCCCTAAACAGGTTTCTTAGGGTTAGTGGTCACATGATGTTGGCTATAGTGGAGATTGTTAGGAGCCCTGCTGGGTGACACCTGAACTATGTTGAGGTCATGGATGACTTCTTGATCCACATTCCTAAGATAATGAATATAATGATTATCATTCTCTAGGGATATAATTCTGAATTAATTAATAGTGGTGGTTGGTTCCACTTGATTTATTATAGTTTCCCTATAATGGGGTGGGTTGTGAGGCTTCGACACGTGAATACCCTCATATGAAACTTTAAGAGTAGGGACGGTACTATGTTAGTGGTACACCATTACCATCATGTCATCCACCTAGTTTTGAGGTCTCCGAATAGGTGATGTATTCCTTTGGATCATGGGGGTCGTATATTTGGTAGAAATTGAAGCATGGGAACATCTAGTGGAAGAAGAGACCTTCAATTTCGATTGAATGGATCTCATAAGGGGTACCTATATACAAAAACTACCAAAAAAAGAATACTTATTAGTGAATTATTACAAATAAGTATATTCGATTAATCATTTTAACAATTAAATGATTCATGTTATATTAAAAAAAATTTATGTGGAAAATATGAAACAAAATAACCTGACATCCTAGGAACACCATTATATTTTCATTGAATAATTCAAATTGGGTTCACTATTTTTTTGTATGTGACACGGAAATAAAATGTGGATGATCTCATGAGGAAGATGGATTCATGAGGATGTGAATGATCTCATGAGGAATATGGATTCATGAGGATGGGTATGAAATATGAAGATAAGTTTAGAACTCAAGATGGAATATTACATATCCTATCGAAAGAGGAATCAAAGTCCACATAGTTTAAGGGAAATAGTTTAAGGTTGTTTGAAAAGATTGTACCATGATGTTTAAAGTCATGCGATTAGGATGTATGTGTCATGAAAGGTATGATAACAGAGGATTGATCAGGGCTTACTCATTTGTGATATATTATCTAGAATAAACTTGGGGATTATACCTAGTAAGGAGGACCTATTGTTCAGGGCTTACCCATTGTAAGTTCATCTTTTATATTTTAAAAGTCTATTGAAATCGTTCTATCGAAGGTGGGTTCTATATTTTCTTGTTATCTTAAGGTGTGTTTAACCATGGTGTGGGATGATTTCGGTTTTAGTGGGTTCTTGGGGTTTGTGGGATGTGGTAAATGGTGTAATCAGTTTTAGATTATTTTATTCTCATGGGTTTCCATTATTTTATGTTTTCTTTTTAGTTGGAATTCTCCTCTACTGTGCACCTCTCCTCTACCATGAATGCACCTCTTCTGTGTGCTTAACAACACCTTCATGGTTAATTTTCTCCTGTTACTCATTGGTTTCCTCTTGTTATCGTGTTATTACTATTTGATATTGATGGTTATAATGTGAAATGTACGGGCTAAACGCCCCGCTGAAAATCATGGCCGTTGGTGGCCCTTGTTTGCACACTAAATGAATTGCATGTTGGTTGGTTCTTGTTGAACATTTGAATATAAAAATTTGTAATTTACCTATACTTGACTTATGAATGAACTCCCTAGGATGATAAAACTTCTGTGATAACCCCTAAATTAACAAACAAAATTGAATAAGGGAAGCTTTGTAAAATCTAAAATTGTGATTGTTTGGTTTGTATGGTGTTGTCATTGTGATCACGATTGTTTTTTTGTATGGTGTTGCGGTTGTTGGCATGATTGATATGAATTTTTTTTCCATGTTGTAGTTCTTCCACCATTTAATATCAATCGAAACTTTACCCATTTCAATGGCACCACCACTTTGTTACTAGTGCAATTCCACTGAATCCTAGAAAACCACTTCTAGAGGACTCTATGAGACACTTTATGGTGTGAAGATGATGTTTTTCAGATTCTATATATTTTTAAAATACATGGTATGTAGTCTTGTTAAATGGAACATGCTTCAACATACATGGATTTCATTTAGATTTTAATTCCACACAACATTTATCTCCAAAATTTACACCACATGAATCATCTTTTGACTCAAACTATGAATAAGTTTCATTTTAAATGTTACATGTCATGTGAACCTAGGTCACATACAATGTATCTACAAGACATATACTTCAGCATGAAACCATGTAAATGCCATGAAATAATGGTAGAACCATATGATATGTGTTTTACTTCACTCAAACCATGTATAGATACCATATAAACTTGATGTGTATAGACTATACACCCCTAGTGGTCATGTAAGGACTATACACCATGTATTCCACAAAAATGTGATGCATAGCCAGTGAGGTGACTCAGTGTGTATCTAAAGTACCTTCCTTTAGCTCAAGTTGTTCTATATGTCATGTATTTTCAAAGGGATCATGCAGTATTTGTAAGACTAAATTGGAATTAATTTGATATTTGTCAGATTAAATCAGGTATCATATCCATACACGATGTTCACCCTACTAGACACACCATGTATATGGATTTCATGTGAGTTTAGAAATGGTAGCATACAACCAACCTTGACTGAGAATCCTACACATTGTGTATCCATTGAAAAAATTGTGTGTTATGTTATTTTCATTATTATTATTTATTTTTCACTTAGATAACAGTATTTCATGTATGAGTAGCCCATTATAAATATCTTCTCATGTATATCACAATAGTATGATTCCCTCATTCATTATAATTTTCACACGATGTGGTTTGGATATTATAATTATCTTCACTCTGCTTGAGAGTTGACAAGTGACAAGTGAGATGTTTGGAGAAAATATGAAGTATGGTACTCCCCCATGTTTCGGTGAAGATTCATCCATGTATAGGTTTTAGGTACTCCATGGAGATATAAAAAAGACAGGGCACAATCCCCCGTATATAGTTAGTGCTCAAGTACTTTCACATGTTTTGGGGTAGGTTCCTCTTTCATTGTATAGGCATTTGTACCATGATTTTTTTATAAAACCCAAACAATGGTACTTGATTAATTAAAACATAATATTTGGCAAGTTCAAGATTGAACCCATAAAGATGATGAATATGTATAAAGAATGGATGAATTCAAATCAGTTGACAAAGGAGTATGAAGATGGAGTGAAATAGTTTATCAAGTTTTCAGAAGATCATGCATGTGACCCTTCTCAAATCCTTTTTCCATGTTTAAGTTGTTGTTATTCAAGACAAATTAGTCCAGAGGAGTTGGAAGAACACCTAATCTGTGACAGAATAGATCGAAGATTTACATGTTGGAATAAACATGGGTAAAAAATTAATGTAGGTAGTGGCTCAGATAACATGATGTTTTATGGATCATCTGGTACGATTACAAGCATGAATAGTGAAGATGATCATATGGAGGGTGTGATTACAGATGTGAATGATGATGAAGATTGTATTGAGGAAATGACAAGGACAGTTGAATATGAACTTCTTGATTTCCCAAAATTGTTTTACAAGTTAAAGAGTTGTGAAAAAACACCACTGTATACCAGTTGCACTAAATATACAACATTTTTAGCCGTACTGAAGCTGTATAATTTGAAAGTAGGAAATGGGTGGAGTGACGATAGTTTTACAGAACTATTTACGCTCTTGAATGACATGCTCCCAGAAGATGATGAACTCCCAAGACGAATATACGATGCCAAATGACTACTATGATCAATGGGTATGATCACTGAATGAATACACACCTGCCTGAATGACTGTATATTGTTTCTCAAGAACCAAAAATCACTTAAAGAATGCCCAAAGTGTGGTGATTCTCGATACAAGAAAGATGATTCTAGTCCTATGAAAGTTGTATGGTACCTTCCAATCATTCCAAGGTTTAGGTGCCTATATGGAAGTGAGGAGACTACAAGACAATTGACATGGAATACAGATAAAATAATTAAATATGGAAAACTACATCACCCAACAGACTCTCCTCAGTGGAAGATAATTGATCACGAGTATCCTGAATTTGGAAATGAGCCAAGAAACCTTCATCTAGCGTTATCTATAGATGGGGTGAATCCTTTTGGTTTTCAAAGTAGTAGTCAGAATACATATCCGGTTATGTTGGTAAATTATAACTTACCACCATGGTTATGCATGAAACAAAAATACATCTTGTTATCTATGCTTATATCAGGAACAAAACAACCGAGTAATGATATTGATGTTTATTTGGCCCCACTGATCAAGGATTTGAAAATATTGTGGGATTCAGGTGTTACGTTGTATGATGCTTACAAAAATGAAGATTTAACTTTGAAAGACATGTTGTACGGGATGATAAAAGACTTTCCTGCTTATGAAAATTTTTCAGGGTATAGCATTAAAGGTGTAACGTCCCCGACCCAGAAGCCACTAAACCGGTGCTCTGAGCAGGGTAGTTACATAACCTTAAGCACGCATCCCCACACGCCAAAGGTTTCCGACTAGCAATGGGGGTATTTGTGGTCAAGTGGGGAGACTATACCCCCTTTTTATCCGAGTAATCCATAAAAGAAACAAACCAATAATGAAAACAATAATCAATAAACAAGGAACATGTATAACAACCATTTCCAACAATAAATATGCCATGTCCTACTACAAGTGCAAAAGTGAACAAAAGAAAAAAATAAGGACAATGGACAAAATCCCCAAAATGGTCCCGACTCCAAGTCCGGATCCTCCACCAAGTGATACCCATGTCTACTCAACTATCTAGAAAGGACCCTTTCCCTTCTCCTGACCTGTAAACATGAAGTCTGCTTGGGTACCTAATGGCGACCTGAGAAGGGAGTGAGTAAAACTTAGTAGGCCACCACCAACAGTGTCTACAAAATAACCAGTATGAACAGGCAGTGCATGAAAAAGGAATATTAATGATAGTTTCCAAGTAATTATTTAAGGTTCCATTAACCAGTTCAGAGCCAAATCCATTGCCACTTCCATTACCATTCATTTCACACCAATTATCATCACTTACCATTTCATCACATTTCCATGGGTTAATCACATACATTATGTTACCTGGGTCTAAGGCCAACAATCACATGCTTAAGGGTAAACACATCGTTATTCTATCTCACTAGGACTAACCCCCTCATAGTAACCATATCTTCACCTCAAAGCCTTAGTCCGGGTGGATGCAACCGTTAGGAGAATAGATCATCAGTCCACATTCCTAACCCGTCCATTTAGGGTGGAGTTCAAAGCATCAGTCTTCACTTGACCCATGGGCGTAGATCCTCAAGTCATACCCCTCTCTACCAAGCCATGTGAACATGCTTATAAATATAAGTAACCATCAACCCACCATGCCATTTTCCTTTGACAAACACCATTCACAACAACCACATGAGAATTCACATTATGCCTTAACCCATTAACACATTACCATTTCACATCATTTAACCATTCACCCAATTCCCATGTGAAATGACTATCTCACTAAGAATTCAACATTAAACCCATAACCTATCCCGTTATGGTCTTTAATCAGTTTACACATTAACCTATTTAACCTGTTCATCATTTCCATGAATCAACCATTCAACCCATTTCAAACAACCCTTAGGTTATTTCCAAGTCTAGGTGCATCACCTAACTTCTATTCCATGTTCAACCAATCATGCCAACATATTCATCAAGGGCTCTACCATTTATTACAACAAGATCACTTGTTTAATAACAATACCTAAACCCAGGAAAAGCCGGCATATCCCATGAATGGACCCAATTAGGTCAAGTCATCCTCAACGCATCCCATGGGGATCATGAGGGTTCCCATTTACCGTTTTTAATCATCCTTTATACCAAACTCATCCAGGTTGATCAAATGTCATCGAAAGGAAACCATGAGTAAAGCCACACATGCGTAAATCCACCATAAAACTATGGGATAACGTTTGTAGACCACGTACCTAGAAACCGCGGTTGAACGATCACTCAATCGAGTCCATCGACCTCAATCCTACCAGCCTTTGGAGCTTCAACCTAGAACTCACCAAAAGATAGGGTTTTAGAGATTCATAACAAGAGGCAGATAAGATACAAACCCTAAAACAAAAAGAGAAGCAAGGATGGGATTAGCCTTACCCGGAGATTCGATCCGCATCCAACGGCACCAAAAACGCCTTAGAAATGAGGGAGATCGACCTCTTGGAGATCTTGGGTGATTTGGTTCGCGCCTAGGGTGAAGAGGGAGGAATGGAGAGGAAATCTTGAGTGGGTTCTTAAAATCTCAGGGTGGCAATTTCATAATTTTTCCCAAATTTAAGAGGCCGCACGGTTTAGCCACATGGTTTGACAAACCGTGCGTAAACCATGTGCATGCTACTATCTGGAGGAAGAGGGTTGCATGGTTTACCTGGGTAGGACACACGGTTTGCCCTGGCCATGTGCACGCCATGCACCCAGGCTTGTCTTGCCCAGTTTTCCTTTCTTTCGTGCCCCGAGCCCCCGAAACACCCCCAAGAGCTCTCATACATTCAGAAGACATCCCTTGAAGCCCGAAACAAGGGATTCAACCAAAAAATAATGAAAACACACCCTTCCCAAAACCGGGATCTTACAACCTCCCCATCTTATAACGAATCATCCTCAAGTTGAGTTTCCAAGCCTCATTGATCCACTGAAGAGAAGAGTTCGGGCCACTAAGCCTGAATATCCGATTCCTGCTCCCAAGTTTCTTCCTGAACTTTTCCATGCTGTAATAGTACTCGCACTAATGGCACAACCTTTCCTCACAAAACCTTTTCACAATGATCCACCACACGAACCAGATGCTTCTCAAAGGATGCATCAGCCTCAGGCTCCACACCCTCTATGTTAACCATGTGAGATGGGTCAAGGTGATACCATCAAAGTTGTGACACATGAAACACATCATGCATCCCAAAATACCACTGTGGAAGAGCCAATCGATAAGCCACTGGTCCGATCCTCTCCACAATCTCAAAAGGTACCACATAATTGGGCTCCAACTTACCCTGCTTTCGAATCCGACGGTGTCCCAACCTTGGCGACACCCGAAGGAAAACTTTATCACCCATCGCAAACTCAAGAGGTCTACACCTCCGATCTACATATGACTTCTGCACACTCTGAGCCATATACATCTACTTCTTGATATACTTAACTCTCTCTGAAGTTTCCTGAACAATACTTGGCCCCAACAACTCAGATTCACCGGCCTCTAGCCAACACAACAGAGATCTACATGGCCTCTTGTAGAGTGCCTCAAATGGTGCCATCTTAATCATAGCCTAAAAACTGTTGTTGTAGGAAAAATCAACTAAAAACAGGTGCCTCTCCCAAGAACCACCAAAGTCCAAGACACAAGCTCTTAACATGTCTTCCAACACTTGGATTGTACGCTCCGACTGCCCGTCCGTCTACAGGTGGAAAGCCATACTCAAAAAAACCTGCGTACCAAGCCTTCTGCAACCGTTTCCAGAAACGTGATGTGAAACGAAGATCTCGGTCCAAAACTATGGTCTACATAACACCATGAAACCACACCATTTCCCGAACATACAAATCAACCAACTGGTCAACTGTAAAGGTCTCCTGAATCGGTAAGAAATGAGCCACTTTTGTTAACCGATCCACAACCACCCAGATTGCATCATTCTTCCGAGGTATCCTCGGAAGACCCACGAAAAAAATCCATTGTTACATCATCCCACTTCCATCCTGGAATGGACAATGGATGCAACAAACCACCAGGGCGTTGATGCTCGTCCTTCACCTGCTAACAGGTAAGGCACCGTGCCATAAAGCCCGCAACTTCCTTCTTCATTCTAGGCCACCAAAACTACCTTCAGAGATCATGGTACATCTTGGTCCAACCAGGATGCACTACTCACTTGGATGCATGGAACTCACGAATCAACACTTCCCGCATAAACTTTGGCACAACCACACAATCATGAACATGAACAACACCATTCACACTAACGACCAAACCAGAAGGTAGCTCCCCACCTTTAAGCTTTTCCTTCATGATCAAACACTCAGGATCATCAAGCTGACCTTCCTTAACTCGACTCAAAAGCATCAAATCCATCATTAAGGAAGCAAGAGTGACCTGACCACTCTCCACCTTCACCTCCAAGTGAATCTCTGCATACAAAGCCATCACCTTCTACTCAGTGTTGGACTCCTGAACCACCTGATTCTGAACCTTCCTGCTTAGAGAATCAGCAAAACTGTTTCCCTTTCCTAGTGTATACACCAACTCATAGTCAAAAGACTGGAGATATTCAACCCATCTCCACTGACGAAGGTTCAGATCCCATTGTGAGAAGATGTACATTAAACTCTTATGGTTGGTAAACACAGTAAACCATTCTCCCAATAGATAGTGCCTCCAGCACTTCTAGGCGTAGACCACTGCGGCCAAATCAAGGTCATGAGTGGGATAGTTCCACTCATGGGGTCTCAACTGTCTTGACCCATAAGCCACAACCCGCTCATCCTGCATCAACACAACCCCATGTCCGACTCCAGATGCATCACAAAACATGATGTACTTCTTACCCGACTCAGGTAATATCAAGATACGTGCGATCGTCAACCACTTATTCAACTCTTGTAAGTAATTCTAACAAGTCTCAGACCACTCGAACCTAATTCCTTTCTTGGTCAAGCCTGAGATTGGTGCTTCCAAGCGAGAGAAATCCTGAATGAACCTTCGGTAATACCCGACCAAACCCAGAAAACTCCAAACATCAGAAACACTCTTGGGATACTCTCAAGATACAACTACTTGCACTTTATCTGGATCCACTTTCACACATAACTCTAAGATGATGTGACCCAGAAAAGGCAACTCACCTATCCAGAATTGACACTTTGATAGCTTGGCGTATAGCTGATTCTCTCTTAGTGTACCCAAGACGATGTCAAGATGTTGGGAATGATCGTCCTGAGTTTCCGAGTACACTAAGATATCTTCAAGAAAGACAATCACAAAATGATCTAGATAGGGATGAAATATTCAGTTAATGAAAGCCATAAACACTGCAGGTGCATTGGTCAAGCCAAAAGGCATTACCACAAACTCAAACAACCCGTAACGACTCCGGAAAGCTGTCCGTGATACGTCAGAAGACCTCACCCTCATCTGGTGATAACCTGACCTCAGATCAATCTTAGAAAACACTGATGAATCCCTAAACTGACCAAACATGTCATCAATTCTAGGAAGAGGGTACTGATTTTTCACCGTCATCTGATTCAACTTTCGATAGTCAACACACAGCCTCAACGACCCATCAAATTTCTTTTCAAAAATCACATGAGATATCCAATGAGACATACTAGGATGGATAAACCCCTTACGCTCCAACTCCTCAAGCTGAACCTTTAGTCCCTAGAGTTCTACCAGTGCCACTCGGTATGTTGGAATAGAAACTGGCTCTGCTCCCGGTAGCAACTCGATCATGAGCTTGACATCCCTCTCAGGTGGTAACCCTGAGAAATCCTCATGAAATACATTCTGAAACCAATCCACCATTGGAGGAAAATATGATTGTTCCCCTCCCTCATCATCTTCAAGTATGATACATGTCACTTGTGCCATGATTCCACTCATCTGTTGAAAAAAAGGCCCCGCACGCCCTACTCAAACATCCTATTCACCACAGTGGACATAAGCATCACCCTTATGAGACCTGAACGATACTCTGTGATGATAACAGTCTATGTGCGCCCGATACAACACCAACCAATCCATTCCCAAGATTAGTTCAAACCCTGACATCTTGAGAATGAAAAATTCCCATAGAAAACAATACCCAACAACATCCAAGGAACATCCCTTGCACTCCTTGATATCCTCAACACGCACCCCCAATAAGGTGTCAATTGACATAACTACACACACCCCCTCCACAGGTAAACCCAGAACTTCCCCAAGTTGATCAGAAAAAAGAGTGTGTGGAACCTAGGTCAAACAATGCACTAACAAACTTAAAAGCTACAAGGATCGTACCTCGAATAGTTGATTGTCCGGCCTCGCCATCACTAGGAGCAAACCGAAATTCCTGAAGCTGACCTGCCCCTCTACCCTGGGCTCCGACCTGAGCACCCTGCATCGCACTACCCTGCGGGTGTGAGCGATCTTTCCCTAGAGTTCCACGTCCACCTCCCCTGCCAGTATGGCCTATGGAGCACCAACTGCCTGGACGATACGAGGAAACTGATCCCCTTCCCGTACCCGGTACCTACTTTTCATCATCATGATCACCCTCCCGCCGAGTGTTCCTGCAGAACCTCTGCACATGCCCCATCCTACCGCACGAACAGCACTCAACTGGATGTCGAGGACACTGACCATGCATATTCCCCATCCTACCGCACTGATAACAGAACAGCTGGTTCCCACTCTGATAGGATGACCCTCTCTTCTGACCACCTTTCTAGAAACTTTCTAAATGGCGCTTCCGACCTTAGGAAGATGCACCACTTGTCCGCCCAGCTGGCACGACAATCCCACCACCTAAAGATCCCTTCAGGTTCCCTTTAGAGATGAGTGCCTGATCCATCACCTCTGAAAACCTCTTCAACCGGAAGATATTTTCTTGAGACCTGATCTCATGTCTCAACCCATACTGGAAATGCTTTTCTATCACTGCCTCATCCCCTGCTAACACTGGGACACAGAGTTGCAAATTAGTGAAGCGGCTAGCATAGTCCATCAATGATAGTGATCCCTGAGTCAGGCTCATAAATTCTACACCCCACTCCTACCTCAAAGTATCTGGGTAGAAATGATCCAGAAAATTCTCCTGGAAAACCTTATACGACTTCCCCTCAGCATACTCGGTCTGGTCCGGAATGTCCCACCAATGCCTTTCCTGCCCCCATAACATATAAACGGCCAGCTTTACTTTCTTTTCAACAGGGGTCTCCAGATGGTCCAGTATTTTCTAGACAGACTCTAACCTGAACTCTACTACCTCTGGCCCACCCTCTATGGTGAAGGTCAGAGGATGTTGTAGCTGAAACTCCCTGGTCAGCTCAAACATACTCGGTGCAACCTGCCCTGGGTCCCGATCCATCATCGGCATAAGTCAAGACAAGTTCTCCCAGAACTGGTCTTCTCTACCTTCATTGATCACCACATTTTTGAGCTCATCTACTGGAGGAGTGTTCTTAGCAACATCATCCCGTTGCCCAACTAGCAACCGACGTCATGGTGGCATCTCTCTACATTGCCAAGAATGAGATTTAGCACGCATACCATAAAACTTTCACAACATCATCAAAATATCTTTACTAGCTACAACAACCCATTTTCATATACTCATTCAACGTCATTAACACCTAAAATTCACTGCCCCGACCATCCCTACCGCGGGCCATGGTCCACATGGGGTAAACAACCAGGCACTACCACCAAACTCACACAACATTTTTCAAGAACATTTTACACTTCATTTCAGACCCTTATATTTCATTAAACATCATTTAACCACTTGTTTTATTTTATTCTTTCCATTATTTCTTGGCTTCATGAAATGCATGATTCACCATACCTTCCTACCTCACACACCCACACCATGTGTGTGAATAACACAATGCATGTCACATATCTCCCTAGGTGTCTACAATGATGCATTAATGCAAACCCTCGTGCCGTTAAGGCCATGAGAAAAATATCATAAAACAGTTACATCAAACCACATGTGCATCACCCAACAGTGAAATGTCATCAGTTGTAACAACACAAAACCAAGAACAAAATTTCCCATCCAGGGAGACCTGGATTTTTCCTCGTACTTGGGTTAGATACTCCCAAGCACGAGCTCATTTACCAAGGGCCGACACATCATAACCCTTGGAAACCTATCCCAAATAACAAGACCTCATAAAAGGAGAAGAAATACCTCCTCTGATACCACTTTGTAACATCCCTGACCCAGAAGCCACTAAACCGGTGCTCTGAGCCGGGTAGTTACGTAACCTTAAGAGCGCCTCCCTGTACGCCAAAGGAAGCCGACTAGCAGCATGGGTCTTTGTGGTCAAGTGGGGAGACCATACCCCCTTTTTATCAGAGTAAGCCACAACGAAAACAAACCAATAGTGGAAACAATAATCAATAAACAAGGAACATGTATAACAACCATTTCCAACAATAAATATGCCATGTCCTACTACAAGTGAAAAAGTGAACAAAATCCCAAAATAAGGACAATGACCAAAATCCCCAAAATGGTCCCGACTCCAAGTCCAGATCCTCCACCAAGTGCTACCCATGTCCACTCAACTATCTAGAGAGGACCATTTCCCTTCTCCTGACCTGCAAACATGAAGTCTTCTCGGGTACCCAATGGCGGCCCGAGCTGGGTGTGAGTACAACTCAGTAGGCCACCACCAACGGTGTCTACAAAATAACAAGTATGAACATGTAGTGCATGAAAAAGGAATATGAGTGATAATTTCCACGTAATTATTTATGGTGCCATTAACTAGTTCAGATCCAAATCCATTTCCACTTCCATTATCTTTCATTTCATCACATTTCCATGGCTTAATCACATACATTATGTTACATGGGTCTAAGGAAAACAATCACATGCAAGAGGTTAAACACATCGTTATCCTATCTCACTAGGACTAACCCCCTCATAGCAACCATCTCAATCCGGGTGGATGCAACCGTTAGGAGAATAGATCATCAGTCCCCATTCCTAACCCGTGCATTTAGGGTGGAGTTCAGAGCATCAATCTTCACTCGACCCATGGGCGTAGATCCTCAAGTCATACCCCACTCTACCAAGCCATGTGCACATGCTTATATATATAAGTAACCATCAACCTACCATGCCATTTTACTTTGACAAAACACCATTCACAACAACCACATGGGAATTCACATTATGCCTTAACCCATTAACACATTACCATTTCACATCATTTAACCATTCACCCAATTCCCATGTGAAATTACTATCTCTCTAAGAATTCAACATTAAACCCATAACCTATCCCGTTATGGTGTTTAATCAGTTTACACATTAACCCATTTAACCCGTTCATCATTTCCATGAATCAACCATTCAACCCATTTCAAACAACCCTTAGGTTATTTCCAAGTCTAGGTGCATCAACTAAATTCTATTCCAAGTTCAACCAATCATGCCAACATATTCATCAAGGTATCTACCATTTATTACAACAATATCACTTTTTTAATAATAATCCATAACCCCGGGAAAAGCCGACACATCCCATGGATGGCCCCAATTAGGTCAAGTCATTCTCAACGCATCCCATGGGGATCGTGAGGGTTCACATTTACTATTTTAAGCATCCTTTATACCAATTTCATCCAGGTTGATCAAATCTCATCAAAAGGAAACCATGAGAAAAGCCACACATGCATAAATCCCCCATAAAACTATGGGATAGCGTTTGTAGACCACCTACCTCGAAACCGCGGTTGAAAACTCACTCAATCGAGTCCTTAGACCTCAATCCAACCAGAATTTGGAGCTTCAACCTAGAACTCACCCAAAATATAGGGTTTTAGATCTTCAGAACAAGAGGGAGAGAAGATACAAAACCTAAACCAAAAAGAGAAGCAAGGATGGGATTAGCCTTACCCGGAGCTTCGATCCACATCCAATGGCAGAAAAAATGCCTTAGAAACGTGGTAGATCAACCTCTTGGAGCTCTTGAGTGATTTGGTTCACTCTTAGGGTGAAGAGGGAGGAATGGAGAAGAAATCCCGGGTGGGTTCTTAAAATCCTGGGGTGGAAATTTCGTAATTTTTCCAAACTTTAAGTGGCTGCATGATTTGGATGCAGGGTTTGACAAACCGTGCGCATGCTACTTCCTAGAGGAAGAGGGTTGAACAGTTTACCTGGGTAGGCTTCACGGTTTGCCCTGGTCGTGCACAGGCTGTGCGCCCAGGCTTGTCTTGCCCAGTTTTCCTTTCTTTCGTGCCCCGAGCCCCCGAAACACCCCCAAGACCTCTCATACTTTCAGAAGACATCCCTTGAAGCTTGAAACAAGGGATTCAACCAAAACATAATGAAAACCAAAACCAGGATCTTACAAAAGGAATTCAAGGGTGTCCCATTTGTAAACAAGGTACATAATCAATTAGGTTGAAACATTCATTGAAAACCATGTTTCTAGGACATCACAGATTTCTACCCCGACGACATAAGTACCGATATTGGATGAAATCATTCGATGTAAGTTCAGAAGAATGTACAACACCGTCTCCACTAACAGGTGATCAATTGTTTGAGAAAGTAAAAGATTTGGACATTACTTTTGGTAAACTATTTTCAAAAAACCTTACAAAAACTGGTTGGAAAAAGAGATCTACTTTTTTTGAATTACCATACTGGAATTGTATGTCTGTCAGACAATTTCTTGATGTTATTCATGTTGAGAAAAATGTATGTGATAGTGTCATTGGCACGTTGCTAAATGAACCCGACAAAACAAATAATGGAATTCAGGCTAGATTGGACATGGTTGATATGGGAATACGAGAAGAGTTGGTACTAGTGAAGGGTGAAAAATGAACATTTCTTCCTAATGCTTATTACACTCTTTACAGGGAGAAGAGATATATGTTTTTCAACTTCTTGAATTATGTAATGGTTCTAGAGGGGTATTCATCAAATATCAATAACATCGTGTCAATGATCGATTTAAAATTAAAGGGTCTGAAATCACATGACTGCCATGTTTTGATGCAAGATCTAATTCCTATAGATTTACATTACATTTTGACCAATAATGTCCACCATACATTAATGAAGCTCTGTTTATTCTTCAAAGCTATATGCAGCAAAGTTATAGACCCGATGAAATTTCCAACTATGGAAAGAGAAATTGTAGTCATATTATGTGAATTGGAAATGTTTTTCCCACCGACATTTTTCAATATGATGGTTCCTTTGATGGTTCATTTGATGGTTCATTTGTTGAGAGAGATTCGACTATGTGGTCCTGTACATTAAAGATGGATGTACCCGATTGAACGATATATAATGATTTTGAAAGGGTATGTCAAAAATCAAAGTCGGCCAGAGGGTTGTATTGCGGAGCAATATATTGTTGAGGAAGCCATTGAATTTTGTACCAAATACCTGTCTGGTGTAGAAAACATTGGCCTACTGAAATCTCATCACACTGAGCGGCTTGAGGGTGAAGGAATTTATAGAAGATAGGTTGTCACAATCAATATTACAGATCGGGAGCAGGATCACCTTTACGTTTTGCATAACAGTTTTGACGTTGAACCATATGTTCAAACCCAAAAAGAAATTATTAGGCATTTGAATCCTTATAGGGATGAAAAATGGATATCAAATACACATAATTGCTAGTTTATAGGATGGTTTTAGGATCATATTTTTAAGCAGTTAGTTGAAAATCCAGACTCAATTTCAGAATGACTTCGATGGATAGCCAAAGGAGCAAGTGTGTATGTATATATTACAATGCTTATGCAGTTAATGGTTATAAATTCTATACTAATGAACATGATGAAGACAGTACCATACAGAATAGTGGGGTTACACTTATGGATGAGGCGATGCATGTTTCTGGTGGTAAGGACATAAATCCAATTTATGCGAATATTTCATACTTTGGCATCATAAAACAAATATGGTAGTTGGATTATACGAAATTTAAAGTGCCAATTTTTCAGTGAAAGTGGGTTGATAATAGGAGTGTTGTTAAAATAGATGAATTAGGATTCGTGAAAGTTGATTTAAGTAAGGAAGGGGAGAAAGATGAACCATTTATAATGTAATCACAGGCAGTACAAGTATTTTATGTTCCAGACCTCGCAAAACAAAATTGGTCAATTTTTTTGTTATCAACCAAAACAACAGAAGGGTCAAATGAAAGTTCAACGGAGGATGACCCTTTTATAGGGAATTCACAATAATTTTGCAGCAGTCCCAATGTAGACGGTGTTTTGTATGTTAGAGGAGACCACAATGAAGGGATTTATATAGTTGATAGAGGAGTCAAATCTCTTCATCCTTTAAAGAAAAAAAATAGAGTACAATAATCCGGTTATTTGTTTATTGTAATATACATTATGTTACATTATGTTATTATCTGTTCACTACTTCTTTTATGTAATCTAAATTAAATATTAAACCACTTCTGCAGATAATGACTTCTGCACCTGTTGATGCGCCCAATCTTGAGGCACAAAAGGTCTCTCAACCAGCTGCTGGTGGTCCTAGTGCAGAGTAACAACAGGTTTCTCAACCAGCTACTGGTGGTCCCACTGTAGAGAAACAACAGGTTTCTCAACCTGTTTTTGCTGGTCCCAGTGCTAAGGTACAACAAGTTTCTCAACCTGTTGCTACTGGCCTGAGTGCTGATGCTAGCACTCTGGATGAACATATTGATGATACTTCTGAGGAAATGGTAGGAAATTATACCCTTAAAGTGAAAAAAGAGCACTGTAGTTTGATAGTGTTAGCCAAAATCCTTAAGGTAAAAGAAAAAGACATCAAATTTAAGGTGGGATGGAATAAGCGAGGCCAACATGTTAACCCCAACATAACCATCTTTAGTAGCTACATTGGAATATTCACTCAGCAACATGTGCCGATTGATGTACAGTCATGGCACCATGTTGTCACCGGGCTGAAGACACTAATGTGGGAAAATATTATAGTAACATTATGATATCATTTTTTTTAATTTATTAAAATAAAATAAAATACCAAAACATTGACTTACTCTTCATCATCCATTCCAGAGTGCATTTATAGTAGATTCCTCACACAAGGAATATGTATTAAGAGTTTTAGGAAGGATTCATAGAGGTTTCCACACAATTTTAACGAAATATCATCTTAAAGACGCTGAAGGGAAAATAAATCCACACCCACATCCTCTTTATGCACACTTAATATCCCAAGGAGCGTGGGATGCATTTTTCAACTGTCGTGGTGAGCAGAATTTTCAGGTACATTGTGTGGGGCGATACATTGTTTTACATTTCTTGTATTCATCACTTTTATTGACAGTTTTTTATTTATGAAACAACAACTGAGTGAATAAAATCAAAAATGCACAACAGAACCAGTGTACCCTTACCATAAATCAAGGATGGGGTATGCTTCACTTGAGAAAAAATAGGAAAATCTTTTAAATCTACAGTACTACTTGTATGTGACATAAAAAAACACCGCAACCATGTTTCTCTATTTATATACAGATTGATGAATCTAAATTGAAAGCCATATCCATCCCACTCAATGTGCTATATAAGGAGGCTCATGTAAATAAAGAGGGGATACTGATAGATTAAAACACACAAAAAGTGTTGGAAACATGTGTAAGTATGACATACTATAAATTTGATTTTCTTTAAATCACTATTACATTACAATGACTACTTATTTTTCTATATTTTCTATATGATGTATTCACAGGAATCAACAACAGCTGCACTAGATGTAGACATACTTCCAACAACCATGAAGTAGCCAAAACAGTATGGCCGCGTCAGAGGTGTGGGTTTTGGGGTGACACCCCAAACATATTTAAAAAAAAACAAGCGGAGGATCAACATGAAAAAAATGAAAATGTTGCAAGAAAAATTATTTAGTTTTTTCAATAAGAATTACAATAAGAGAGAGAGATGATAAAAAAATTTATGGGGGCGAGGAAAATAGGAGAAACAACTCAAAAACAACATGTGCGTGATGATCCCACCTTACCCTCCACCAGATTTGAGGTGAGCCATTCCCCTAAAAAACCTGACTTAGCTGAGGTAATCAATGATTTAATAATTGTTTTTTTGAAATGTGATTCACATAGACACTGATACCTTTCCTGTACTAATATTCTACAGGGTGAAAATGACTATGATTTATATCTATCAACTCCCACCTATCGCCTTGTATCGAGGGATACAGTGTTCAATACGCAAAATGACATGATACAAAACAAACAACTTTTAACAGATCATCTCAGAGTTTCAATTAACGTAGCTAATGAGCCGAGTGCCGAGCTACCTATTCCAAATGACGATGACGACATTCATATTGTTGAACAATCTTTTGGAAGATTCATCGCATGGCTGGATATTCTTGTAAAAAACATGTCGACAAGGAGGTATCCATTTCCAATTTATTTTCAAGTTGGACCTTTAACATTTAATGAAAAAAGGTCTGAACCGATGAATGTTGTTACAAAATGACAAAGAGAAGGTGGTGAAATGAAATATCAGCTCAAAAATTTCTCAAGGATCAACCAACCAATTGAAATGGTGTACTGAGAGCACCTTTACCACACCCATTCTATACCCACAGTTAATATCATTGAATGCTCATGTGGATACAAATTTTATAGAAGAAAATGCTCACACAGTTGGTTTTGAAAAAAATATGTATGGAGTGGAATCATCAGATTTCATTAGTGATAAAAATGTAAATGAAATCCTCATGTATGAATGGATAGGCGCCTCAGTTATAAATGTATACATGAGGTATGTTTTCATGATTTTATTTTTCAAAAGATGATATACTCTGATAATTATGACTAAATACATTTTATTTTTTTCACAAGCGTATATATGAAAAAAATTGAAGGGATTTCCCCATGAACAAAAATTGGGACTCGTTAGTCCTCAAACCACCTCTTCAATAGGTGAAATAGATTCTAATAAATATGTTGCAATAATTTCATCCCTGCTCAAATAGTATGAAAACAAAATTACAGATGACATACTATTTTTAATACCAACAATTCAGGGGTAAAACTCTACATTTTAATCATATCAACTATATTTTTATTTCTTTCTTTACTTATTCTTTTTTGTATTTTTAGGCAGCATTGGATGCTGATTACAATAAATTTGGATACTCCAAAGATTTATTTTCTGGATTCAATGCATAGATATCCAACAAATTGACCACACATGATGGTGTTTGTTAATTTGTAATATACTAGATCAAACATTTTAAAACTAAACATCTAGTTATATAATTTATGTTATCATTTAATGAGGATTCTGTTATGATAGGGCGGTGTATCAATATCGTCTACTTCATGGAATGAATCCAGGGCCTAAGGATAAGAATGCCTACAAGATCTACAACTGGAAAATTATCCTGGTATATATAATAAAATTGCACTATCCAAACACATATCAAAACAAATTACTTATTGTTGTCGATGTTTTTGTAGTGTCCAAAACAAACAAACGGAAAGGACTGTGGTTATTATGTTTTTAAATTTATGAAATAGATCATATTTCATCAAAAAACTAGCATCCCTGACGATGTATTTTCGAAAATAATTACGAGTTAATTTAAAATATTTATTAATCCTTTGTGCATTTATATTTTTTAAGTACTACCATGACTATCACAAAAACTCATATTCACAAGATGATATAGATGTGTTTAGAAACAAATGGGCAGAATACCTGATGGAAGATTGTACACAAATTGGATGAAGGTGAATTCCTACTACTTATGTAATCCATATATGATCATTTAAATCTTCCTTTTTTACACTTATTGAGATTATATGATCACCCTTTATTATGTTTTATTTCCTTAGGTTATGAAGAATGGTTTAGAAATGATTTTTCTTTTTAGTAAATCATAACTCATTGGACTACACTGGTTGATAGTGTGGAAGTCGACTGATGCATAGTCATTCAGTCCACTCATGAGAATCCTAAAATATTAATGGGAACCAATATCTTATATTTTCAATTTTCTAATTTTAATTTCCCTTATATTTGTGTGGGGGTATCCAGGAGAGAGGGGGGTGTTCAGGAGTGGGGGGGGGGGTGTCCAGGAGGGGGTGTGTCCAGGAGGGAGGGGGTGTCCAGGTGTGAGGGTGTCCAGGAGGTGAGGGAGGGGGTGTGTCCATGGGGTGTCCAAGAGGGGAGGGAGGGGGTGTGTCCAGAAGGGAGGGGGTGTCCAGACAAAGATCCATTCAATTCCATTCAACACTGAAAATATACAATGGGTATATCACTTATAGAGTATCCTGAAGTGGGTCTGTAGTGAGACATCAAAAGTTCCAACCAACCAAACCAATTCCAAACCCATGTAAAGGCCCAAGAATTATAGCCCAGTTCAATTTGAGGCCCAATATATCTTATTTAATGTCATAAAGACCCAACATATGCATCATTTACCTTTCTCACATTAAATTTATGTGAAAATGCATTCCAATTCATCCAATATATTTTTTGTTTGGGGTTTTCCCTTGATTTGTTGAACTGTATCTCTTCAAAATATATATGATTTTATAATTAATATTATTTAATGATGGTGTATGATTAATATTTATTCCATTATCAAATATATGATGAAAATATAGTTGGATAAATATGGTTATTAATGGGTATACACTAAAGAAGTAGGAGGGAGGGGGTGTCCAGGAGGGAGGGGGGTGTCCAGGTGGGAGGGTGGGTGGGGGGTGTCCAGGAGGGGAGGAGGGGATATCCTGGATGGGAGGGGGCTATCCTAGGGATGGGAAGGGGGATATACAAGGAAAGGGAGGGGGGATTCAAGGGGAGGGAGGGGGGGGGGGGGTTATAGGTGGAGTGGTGAAAGGGAGGGGGGCTGCAAGGGGAGGGGAGGGGTATGGGGCTGTCTAGGGGTAGAGAGGGGGTTGTATAGGGGGGATGTCTAGGGGAGGGGAGGGAGGGGTTGTCCAGGAAGGAGGGGGTGTCCAGTAGGGGAGGGGGGTTGTCCAGGAGAGGAGGGGGATTATCCAGGAGGTGGGAAGGGGGCTGTCTAGGGAAAGGTAGGGCTCCAAGGGGAGGGAGGGGGGTGCCATCCAGGGGAGGAGGGGGGAGGGTGCTGTCCAAGGAAATATGGACATATAAAGGCTGTAACAGGTAATAATTGACATATTATTAATGTATTGCTTCATATTAATGTTTAATTTATTTCATTATTGTATTAATAACATAATATTTGTTTTCTTATATAAGTGAAATCGTTTTCCTAAGTTCGAATGCTTTGTTTGATAACTAATACCATGGACGACAATTTTTTAGAGTGGATCATGGTTGCAAAAAGGATGAAACATCCTTGTTTTTTAACGTTTTTGTTGGATAATTGTAATTTTAACCAGATTAAACATTTTTTGAAATGTATATAGCAGCGTGTTGTTTTGTATTCATGAATTCAAGTAAATGTGTAAAGCATTTTTGTCCTTCCGTGCTTTGTGTGTGGGTGTTGTTTGTGCTGTGTGTAGGTGCTGTCATATGTGTCCAGGTGCTGTGCAGGTTCTGGGTTTGCATAGAAAATATGGCCTTTATCAGCACTAATTAAGCATTTATAAATTGATAATATATCAATGCTCAAAATATAACTGATAAAGGTAGTATTTATCAGTTCTATTTTCAGTGCTGATATATTATCCATTTATCAGTGCTGAAAATAGCGCTGATAAATACTACCTTTATCAGCGCTAAACAAGTGCTGATAAAGGCCCACCTTTATCAGTGCATTTTAGCGCTGATAAAGGCCCCCCTTTATCAGTGCTATGTTTAGCACTGATACTGAGGACCCCCTTTATCTTCACCGAGATTAACAGAACTTTTTCAGCACTGTTAAAGGCAGTTTTTAGCGCTATTATAAGCCCTATTTGTAGTAGTGCCTCATCATTCTACTAGGATAAAGCATGTTAGAAAATTGATATAAAATATTTTATACATAAAAATTTCTAAAATAGTTTATATCAGAATATAAACAAGTGCCATAAATAACAATTTTCACAAAAAAATATCATGTTCTAAAGAAAGAAACCAAACATTTCTTTGAAACCATTTCACAAGTTCCATTTTAGCATATTCCATTCCATTCCACATATCCACACATCCAACCATGCATGAAACCTGAAAGGAGGGGGAGATGATGCTTCCCCACCAACACCCCTACACCCACCCCCACCCCACCACCACTCCCACTCTCACCTTTATAATCATCTTCATGAAGCCCATCTGACCAAGAAGAGGTTCAAGACCAAATTTACTCAAGAACAGAAGGAGAAAATACTGAGCTTTGCTGAGAAGATGGGATGGAAGATTCAGAGGTAGGAAGAAGAGGCAGTACAATAGTTCTTCTAGGAGATCCAAGTCAAGATGAGGGTGCTCAAGGCCTAGATGCAAAATAACAAACAGAATCTCTACATGAAAGAAGATCCCTTCACCAGCACCACCTGATCCTTCTGCATGTCTCCCTCTGTAGTGTGCTAGTATACGTGAGGCATATTGTTGTATATGTTTTTTTACATCTTGGGATTTGTGATTTGCACTTTCCTAGGAAATTGGGTGGGCTTATTTGTTTGTCCTTCCATTGTCCAACTCCGTTTATGGTTCTTGTTGGGGTTTCTTTTGATGGCCTTCATTTTTGGTTTCCTCAACTAAAGTGTTGTGTGGATGTAATTTTATTCTATCTCTATGTCTTTATCCTAAATGGCCCGAAGGCCTTAATTTTTATTGATTTTTGATAACCCCCCTTTCAAGGGATGAGGGGGAACCCTTAAATGTCCCGTAGGCTCAGAGATTACATGGCCCGTAGGCTTATGAGATTACATGACCTGAAGGTCTTAGGGAATTCAACTAGACTCTCTACAAGGAAGTGCCCCTCCTCCATCATCTGCATCTTGATAGTAGCTCTCCACCTTTGCATGACCGTTTGTCTAGGCTTCCTGTGCAAGCACAGACTAGTACCGATGGCATAGCCATACCCTCTCATTCTGACAATCCATTTGGCTCTGCTCTAGCGAGTGCACCTGCTCTGAATCCTCTTCTGGGACTGCTCCTTTTATGTAGTGTGTCTGGGGCCTGCATTCATGTGGCCTGAAGTCCTTGGGGTGGCCCTAAGGCCTTAAAGTGGCCTGAAGGCCTTGAGAATCATCTGGACCGAAGGCCTTGGGTGGCCTGAAATCCTTGCAGGACTTGAGGACCAAACCGGTGGCCCAAAGGCCTAGATGGATGAATAGTTCTGGCTACTACAGTACCGAACAGTGCCTGCTACAGTACCGAACAGTGACTGCTATAGTACTGTTACAGTACCCTCTCTATGTCTTTATGAGCCTTCATTCATGACCGACTTCTTGATGAATTGGTGCCTAATTCATGGAGCATGCTAATGACTGAGTGTTACCTCAAGTGTTTATCTCATGGGTTGCACCGTTTTCCCTTTCACCACCACTGTTTCTCCACCCACTAGAGTTTTCAAGTGAGTTTGAGAGAAATAGAGAATAATAAATGCGTGATATATGGTTTTTGTGTGAAAAAGTGATATATATATATACATATATATTGTTTTTTTGA
Organism: Viscum album; assembly: GCA_963277665.1. Classification (NCBI taxonomy): domain Eukaryota; kingdom Viridiplantae; phylum Streptophyta; class Magnoliopsida; order Santalales; family Viscaceae; genus Viscum; species Viscum album. The sequence goes on from OY728127.1 coordinate 1,571,620,591, forward strand.
AAAACTTAAACCACCAATATTGCATTCATAAATAAATTAAATAATTAGGGGGAAATTTTAAAAATCTAAAAAAAAAGTACCTCAAATGAAATATCATAGAGATTTTGTATATTAAATCTATATATCAGTATTCAAATATAGTAAATATAAATGATTAACCACAAATTATGTCTATGTGTGTGTACTAAAAGTGACTCACTTGGATTTTGACCTGAAACATCAAATATTTTTCTAGACTTCCAATGATCCTTCATGATCTATTTATGGAATGGGATAATGGTGTTATTTGATACCTATTATGATAATATATTTTATGTATTGTGATCCCAATATTCTAGTTTAGGTTTTATAAAATTTATGGGTATATGATGTGTTTTTTATTTTTTTTGAATTATGATGATTACATGGTATTATTATAAAAGAGGTTGGCATTGAAATTAATGGATGGTGATAAGATTATTAATTTGTATGGATGACATATAAATATGGATTTTATGTTTTATTATTATCAAGGGAATATTCTATAGGTTTTTATTTTTTTGTTATATCAGCAATAAAAACATAAAAATTATTATTATTTGGACATTAAAAAGGGAGGAGGCTCACGCTTCTACACATTGACACTTGAAAGGTGGGATGAGAGACCTCTCCCCCTTATTCTTCTTCTTAATACTTTCAATTCACATGTACGATATACTACTAAAGGAGGTTTATTCTCCTCAATTCCTATTTTCCCCTTCCATTTCTACATTTCTTCTTTATTTAGTGTTTTCCATTGTCTGGAGTGCATAGAATATTTGGTATTTCCATGTCAAGGAACCAACCATCCCCCCAATAAAGCATTCATAGTCCATTTCATGTTAGGAGTATATAATCCCCTCATTAAACAATATTTTACTCCCATTTGATGAAGATGTTAAGGTTCTGTCACTTTGGGGTCGATGATTCCATCCTTCTCCCTTTCTATGAAAAAACCATGGATGCCTGATTGTGTTACTCTAATTTTTTACTACTAAAACGATTATATAAACTTTATTTAATTTTTTACTAATCATTTATAAGATTTGTTTATCAATTCCATTGGATGTTAAAGGTATTTTCATGTATTTTGTAGAATAAATTTGGCTAACATTTTTTCTGGCACATAACATTTTTGATGAAAGGACAGTGATATTTTATTATTTTATAATGGAATTTATATTTATGTTTTGACTCATAGTTTATTTTAAAAGGATAAATTCATGGATTATATGTATAATGTTAGGGTTTTGAAAAGAGTTTTATATTTATTTCAATAGTATAAAAGTGTCATAAAGTGTTGTAAACCATGTTTTTGTGAAAATTTCAAATGTGGTTTTAGTGTGAAATAATAGAAATGGTTTTTTGGGAGGATTTGATATTAATTATAAGGAATTAAATATTTTTTTTTATAAAATAATCCTAAAGGTAAAGTGGTGTTTTCCATATTCAAAATTTTCATACTATATGACTTACACCCTTTACATAATTTCCCCTCTTTGATAAGAAATGAATTCATATGAGATTATTTTTTACAATTAATGTTGAATAATTATAAAGGGGTAGTTTTTGTAAAGGGTTTATAGAGGTGTGCTGAATATTTACTTAATTTACTTTATTTGGTTAATATGATCTCCTTGATTATGAAAACTTCATGGGAAAACCATGAATACTAATGAGGGATTATAGTGACAAGTACCTATTTCATCTGACGATCCCTCTCTATAATGAATTACCTTTATTAGATACTTATTTCAGTATGGATAGTGTAGAATTGCAATATATTCTTCTCTGGTTAGGTCCAATATGGGAATTAACACTAGTTTAGTATTCCTCTAATGCTAGAAGCTTTAGTCTCTAGGTAAAGAATCTTCTCTTACTAGTATCCTACAAGTAGTTAGATATAGAAATTGATATGAATTTTATAACGCACATGGATCCATGATTACTTATCCTTAATCTTGTATTCACTCTCCCATGATTCCTTGACATATACTTTTTTACAAAACAGTTTTTCATTTATGTCTTTTTTTATAAATATGTATATTTTTTACTAAAATTTATAACTTGTATATTTTTAAAATGAAACTATAAATGTGTATTCCATGTTACTTGTTTTTCATAAATATAAAATATATATAGTATTTTATTATTTTATATTTCAAACAATTATGTATGTCCTTTCCAATTAAAGGTAAGAAGAAGAATACTTTTGGCATCCTATAACACTTTCACTCACACCCTACATATGCAAAGATGTGTGTTGTCGATTTTCTTCACATAATTTATTTTGTAGGGGAAGATAAAATATAATCGATTTATAGGTATTGAAGAACTGTCTCAGTTATGAGGTAATGGACCAAAACCCATTTTTTCATTAATATTGTTTTAATTTGAGGAACTAGATGAATACATTCCAAAATTTATAAGATAGGACCATTCACATTTAATTTAATATTAATTTAAAATAAGAAATACCACATCTATGGTATTATTCCTTGATATAATGACACTACCACTCTTGTTTTATTTTCATTGTATTGTAAAATTTAGGGGAGTAATCCTTTAGACATATTAATATCTATTCAATGATTCTACGATTGGTGTTCTTCATATATCTTGTGTTCACAAAAAATAATTAAGTTCCTTAAGTTATTCATAGTTTATTAAAACAATGTTCTCTTGTCTTTCTTCTAGATTCATAAGTTAGAGGTGAAGGAAGGATTTATATCTCGGGATTGAGAGAATTATAGAGGTTTCCTCCATTATTTCAACACATCAATACATAAAAAATGATATATTTACTTATATATACGCAGGGTTAAATAAGGATAATTGAACAATGACACTTATCTTTTTTATTTATTCTATGTTATTCCCCAAATAAAATATACTATTATTATATCCCATGACATGTGTTTATTTTAATATCATTTCTTAAATAAATAAATTAATATTCATTTAAATGATATAAAATAAAAAACTATCATTTCCATCAGATCATTATACTCCATCCATATCCTCTCATGAAATTTTATACACACTAAACTTGTGAGTAAATATATTTTTTAATATTCATGTAACATGAATAAATATTTATTTTACTTCGTTCAATGATTTTTTGAATAAATAAATATTATAATCATTACCTTATGAATAAATAAAAAAGAGATAATATTCATCTCATATATTCTAAACTTTAGTATCTGGGTATTGGATTATGTGATCAACATATACTTAAATAAATACTATTTCGAAAACCAGGGAATAAATTCATTATTAAATTTTAATTCAATCTAATTTTATGATATTCTAGATACATTTAGAATATGACCATCTAGGCCTCTTTCTCAATGGAAATAGGTGGACCCACATAAATTTTCTGATCAATGTCTAGAAACAAATCATGGAACCCAAATAAAAATATGTTAATTTAGAAACTACAAAAACAATCATACAAATTATACCATGTAATATAATCAATTTTTCTATTTATAACTCATCAAAAAAGATGCATACCAGTGGCATCACCGTATATTCTCAATTTATCTTTCTTTGAACTTCCAAAAAGAACTCATCAATAAAATACCATGGACATGGATTTTAAAAGACCATTCCATTTCAATGAAAGTTCCATAGATATATTCTTCCATTAATATGATCCATTCAATGTAACGACCCAAAATTTCATTAATGGAAAATACCACTTGATCCAGTTAAATGTTTCTTTATGTTTTTATAAGATGTCAACTTCTTTAGTTTAACGTTAAGATTTGTGACCGTTACTTTTATAGCCGTTGAACAGTGATCAATTGGGTAGTTTAAATATAAGGCTTTAACGAACCAATTTTCTACTCAGACAAAGGAATCGATGGCCTCATCCAGTAGAATTGCCCCTTACGAAGCCCATTTGTCGGAGCTCGGAAAGGAGGTGGCGTCTTTGGGCTTTTCCCTTGACCAAGCCCAAGCTGAGCTTCATCAAGTCAAGCTCGAACGTGATCGTCTACGGGAAAAATGGAATTTGATAGAGATTACCACTCGAGCGATGTTATCCGAGCAACCCCAAGAGTCTGTCACCATCGCACACCTTACCCTTAGGTCTTATGCGGCTATTTTAAGGGGTTATGTAACAAATAAGTAGCACCATGTTCATGTACATTATTTTTTTTGTATATAATAATGAATATAATTTCTAGTCATTTTTGATACATTGTAATTAGTTTTTAAAGTACAAACGGTGTTTTTAGTTATTATTTAATTAAGAATTATATTTTATTAAATTAAAGGATTTTTGAATTAAATAGTATTTTAATAAAATATTATTATTAATATTAAATTAATTTTTATTAAATATAAATGATCTTATAATTTTATGAATACAATTAAATTTTTTATTAAGGTTTGAAATCCATTTCTGTCAAAACCCGTGAATTTTTTTATAAATGTCGGTTTTTATTTTAAAAGTAAAAATTCACATATTTAGAAAATTACTTAGATAAAATAAATATTATTTTTGGAATCAGGACGTCGAAATTATCCAACGGTGAATTTTTCATAATTTTCTGAGACAGTCAAATTTTTGGGTAAAAATTAAATACCATTTAAATATATAATGTGTTTTATGACATCATAATGACCCAATGGTGATGTAATAAAATACCATAATCCTTATGTTCGGCCAATATGTGTTTTATCATTAAAATAATGAGGTTTTGGGTTTGTTTGACTCACTTTTCAAAGCATTAATGGAGCCCTCAAGACTTATTCAACACTTTGCCTTTTTAAATTAATTTCCATGGGAGTGTGACTCACCTCCACATAAGCAACCCTAATTTTTTTAATAAGTTCGGACCTTGGCCTTGTAAAATATTGTTTTCCTCTTTCATTTTCCAGAAAACATGGGCAAATACCATGGGATGGTTTGTGGTTTGGATTATTTTAATATAAGGGGTCCCAAACCTAAATAATAAAGAATTCTCTCACCTTTCCTATATAAACCCACCCAAGCTCCCACTTCATCCTCACTCAAAGCCCTTGAAGTTCGTCTAACCTCTGCCCTACTCTCTCTAGAATCCTCTCAAGGTGCCCCAAGATCCCAAGAAGCCTCTCACAAGACTCTCTCTAGCCTTTGGAAGCACACTTCCAAGTAAGGGGTTTTCTTCCTTTCTAATTTTTTTGTCAATTTTCTTTAAGTTGTATTTCCCTTTTTATTTCAATTATGAATGTTGGGGTATGGTTTTTCACCTCCCCCATACTGCCCTCTTATTGTTTTAATGATGTGAGAACCCTTTCTCTCTCATTAAATGCCTCCCATGTACACCCGTTACTATGCCGAAATTCCGAAAGGAACTTCTCTCTCTTCTTTTACATTCAAGCAATACTTTTGTATCATGAATCTAAATTCCATTTCTATTGTTGGGACATGTATATATATAATCTCCTTACTGTCCATTACATGTAAATATGATGAGGAACCCTTTTATCTCTCATCAACCTTTTTTTATGAATTCTTATGTCACGCCGTTACGCTGCCGAAATCGCACCGATTTTCTAAGCCAATGTCTTTGTGTAGTGAATACCATGCCCATTTCTCCATCAAGGGTATTCACCTTTATGAACATTTACTTATTGATTATAAAGTTTCATGTATGAATTCCACATTCCTTTATCGTGGAAGAAATGATTATGTTTTATGAATCCATGTTTTATGATCCATGTGGCACACTTATGCATGAAATGAAATGTTTAAGAAGGGTGCGCCCTGATAGCGCTCCAATGCATTGGGTAAAGTATAGTATCATGATACGTCATGTGCAATGAGTGTTGACTCATGCTAATTAAAGTGAAACGAGGGTTTACTCGTGCTTCAAGTGCAATGAGGGTTTACTCATGCTCCATGTGCAATGAGCCTTGGCTCATGCTAATTCAATGTTTAGTGTTGTTGCCACATTTCCATGTTATGATTATCATGCTTTATCATGCCTTTATGTTCATGTCTCTCTTATGCTCTATTGATATGACTATTGCCTAACATGTATTTTACTCCTCATGTTATTCATTGTGTACTCCCTTACTGGGCTTTATAGCTCACCCTTTTCTTATGCATGTCCTCAGGTTATCCCATGCAATGCTAAGTACGAAGGAATGTAGTGGTCATGTAAAGGAAGTTTTCAATAAGGATGTTGTATTTCAAGTTTAAAGTTTTTATGTAATGATCCTAAGCCCCAAAGACACTAAACCTCTCGATCTTCTTTGTGGTATCAAGTGAAGTTTTATGTAATAAAGCATGTTTAAGTTGTAATAAAAAGCAGGGTTGTCATAGTTGGTATCAGAGGATAGGTTTAGTTATTTTTGGGATTAGGAAACCCTAGTAAAGCCTTAGATACAAGACTAAGCATAATAAAAAACATCCCTAAGTTTTGGTAAATACTAAGTAAGTGGTTTATCAAACAAATACATCCCTGTCTGGATACGAGCAGGTAGAGGCGGCTCTGGCACAGATGTATCCTAGGGGTAAAACCCGAAAACACCGCTTTGAGCTAGACTCGAATGGGAACTGGTGCACGACAACGGGCCTTGCAGCACTCTTGGTTACGACACTCCCGGGGGATATGTTTTGATAAATTCACAATCTTAGTATGAACCCTTATTAAGGGAAAATGCCCCAAAGAATATATGTTAGAAGGAAGATCATGAAAAGCCTGGATTGAATCCTATAGACTCATGAGTTAAAGAGATTAAAGTTTATTTATAAGTCATCAACTTTTGTCTTTGGATTACCCTTTATGTGTTACCTCTAACTTTCCTTTTATTCCAGCCAATGGCCGGTAATAGGAGAACTCGGGCTAACAACCGTTGTGAAGATCAGTGTGATGATTGTACTTATGAGATGCCCAATCCAATGGGAGCGGGAATCGCAAACTTTGTCACGCTTCTCTCTCAGCTAACTCAAGTTTTGAATAGAAACACTAGTTAAGAGGAACGTTCAACCCCCCCTAAGAAAGAACAAGTCGCTATTGAAAGCTTCATGAGACAAAGGCCTCCTACTTTTAGTGGATCATCCGATCCCACGATTGATGAACAATGGATCAACTCCATTGAAAAGATATTCTCCATCCTCCAATGCTCTGAAAAAGAGAAGGTTCTCCTGGCGGCTTATCGTATGGAGGGTGAAGCTGATCAATGGTGGACGTTGATCAAAAATACAAAGCCTGAGGAGGAGATCGAGGCTTTGGAATGGAAGGTATTCCGGAAGATGTTTTTCGATAAATATTTTCCACGCACCCTCCGTCTTAAGATGGAAAGGGACTTCCTTTCCCTCAAGCAGACAGATGAGAAATCTGTGGGAGCGTACGAGGCAAACTTCACAAGGCTTGCACGATACACTTCCGGATTTGTCGTTACCCCCGAATGCAAGGTTGACCGCTTCTTTGGTGGGATGAATCCTAGCTTGCGGAAAGCATTAGCGATCCGTGACTTCGACAGCTATGAGGAAATTGTCCGATGTGCCCTCAAGGTTGAAATGGAGATTGGAGAATCACAGGGGTATCATGGGGACAAGAAGCGTAAGGTGGAATTCAATGCTGGTGGTCCGATGGATAAATCCAACGGCGCTAAGAAATTCCAGCACCCCACTTGCCAAAAGTGTGGAAAGAAGCACCCTGGAAATTGCCTTAGGGGGACAAGAAAATGCTTCAAGTGTGGAAGAGAAGGGCACCTAGCTGTTAACAGTCAGCAAGAAGGACCCGCGGCTGCGACGGAGGGGAGGAACGCTCCGTTCGAACCTCAACACGTTGTTCAATGCTTCAAATGCAAAGAACCGGGTCATTTTGCGAATCAGTGCCCTAATCCAAGGGTTATTGGAGGCAATCAACAACCTCCAAGACAGCAAGGAAGAGCTTTTGCCATCACTTCTGCCGAAGTGAACCCCGACAACGAAGTGGTGACATGTACGCTAGTTATTCATTCAAGAATAGCGAACGTACTTTTTGATTCAGGTTCTACGCATTCCTTTATATCTCAAAAGTTTAGTAGAACAATCCCTGCACCACCACAAATCCTGGAAGTAAAGATGTCGGTGAGTACGGCAAATGGGGAAATCATTGCATCCCATGAGTATAAGTCCTCCCCTGTTATAATCTGTGGATTGAATTTCCCGGCGAACCTCATCATACTCCCTTTGGTGGAATTTTATGCAATTCTTGGCATGGATTGGCTTTCCTTATATAGAGCCAACATAAATTGTCGGGAGAGGGAAATCACACTCCATATGGAGAATCGACCCCCGATTCTTTACAAGTGTCAGGAGGAAGATGAATCTCCTTTAGCTCCATCATCTCAAGCATGGATATTACTGCCTTATGAGCACGCATATCTGGCTCAGATGATTGAGTCCAAGGAAGAAACCACCCTTGAAGAAATGCCTATTGTGAGGGAATTCGCTGAAGTATTTCCCGAGGAACTTCCTGGTCTTCCTCCAAGAAGAGATGTTGAGTTCTCAATTGAACTTATACCTGGGGCGCTACCAATATCCAAGACTCCATATAGAATGGATATGGTTGAGCTTGAAGAACTGAAGAAACAACTACAGGAGAATCTGGATAAAGGGTTTATACGCCCAAGTGCATCACCATGGGGTGCACCAGTCCTCTTCGTCAAGAAGAAGGATGGGTCAATGTGGCTTTGCATCGATTATCGTGAACTTAACAAAATCACGATAAAGAACAAGTATCCTCTCCCAAGAATCGATGACTTGTTTGATCAGCTGCGTGGAGCACAATACTTCTCCAAGGTCGACTTGCGGTCGGGATATTATCAAGTAAGGGTGAAGAAGGAAGATATCCCCAAGACTGCTTTTCATACAAGGTACGGGCACTATGAATTCATAGTAATGCCTTTTGGACTCACCAATGCTCCAGCAATATTCATGGACTTGATTAATAGAGTCTTTAGAGATTACCTAGATAAATTTGTGATAGTCTTTATAGATGATATTCTAATATACTCCAAAACCAAGGAGGACCATGAGGAGCATTTAAGAACTGTACTGGAGACTTTGCGCAAGGAGAAGCTCTATGCCAAGTACAGCAAGTGTGAGTTCTGGTTGAAGGAGGTCTCATTCTTGGGCCATATCATCACAAGCAATGGGATATCTGTGGACCCCTCCAAAACAGATGCAATTGAGGGATGGCCGAGGCCAACATCGGTAACTGATATCCGTAGCTTCTTGGGGTTAGCTGGATATTATCGATGATTTGTGAGAAACTTCTCACGATTGTCCAACCCTATTACCAAGCTAACTCGAAAGGGAGTAAAGTTTGCTTGGAGTGATGAATGTGAAGAAAGCTTCAAGGAGTTGAAAAGGAGGCTTATCACTGCACCTGTGCTCACTTTACCCACAAGTGGGGAGCTTTTTGTGGTATTCAGTGATGCTTCGAAGAAGGGATTAGGATGTGTGCTGATGCAGAATGATAAAGTGATATCCTATGCCTCAAGACAGTTGAAAATCCATGAGCGAAACTATCCAACGCATGATCTGGAGTTGGCGGCGGTAATCTTTGCCTTGAAAATCTGGCGGCATTATCTCTATGGAGAGAAATGTGAGATATATACTGACCACAAGAGTCTTAAATATATATTCACACAGAAAGTGATTAATATGCGCCAGAGAAGATGGATAGAGCTCATAAAGGATTATGACTGTTCAATACATTACCACCCTGGGAAGGCGAACAAGGTGACAGATGCCCTAAGTAGAAAGGATCCAGCAATTCTATCAATGATGAGAATTGAGAAGGATCCAATCTTCTTAGACTTGATGAAGATGGAAGTGGGAATCATAAAGAATGGAACATCATCAATCCTTTCACAAATGATTGCTCAACCATCTCTTTTGGAAAGGTTAAAGGATGCTCAAAAGGATGATGCGAGAATCCAATAAAAAGTGGAAGCTATCAAAAAGGGAAAATCCTCAGAGTTTAATGTTAATGAAGAAGGAATTGTGCGGTTTGGGAAAAGACTATGTGTCCCATCAAGTTCGGAGCTGAAGAAGGAACTTTTGGATGATGCACATAGTTCAAATTTCTCTATTCACCCAGGGAGCACAAAGATGTATCGAGATCTCTGAGAAAACTTTTGGTGGGATAATATGAAGAAGGAGATCGCCGAATATACATCAAAGTGCCTGGTGTGTCAGCAAGTGAAGGCAGAGAGGCAGAAGTCTAAGGGGATGATGCAACCATTGCCCATACCAGAATGGAAATGGGAGAACATCACCATGGACTTCGTCACTGGACTTCCAAGGACATCCAAAAGCAACAATGCAATCTGGGTTATTGTGGATCGTCTTACAAAGACTGCACACTTCATTGCTATTCGAGAGGATTTCTCTTTGGATCAACTGACACGGATATATATCAGGGAAGTGGTACGGTTGCATGGAGTACCACAATCTATTGTGTCTGACCGAGAACCAAGATTTACCTCTAAATTTTGGAAGAGTCTTCAACATGCTCTGAATACTGAACTGAACTTCAGTACGGCCTATCATCCTCAAACTGATGGCCAATCCGAGCGGACTATCCAAACACTTGAGGATATGTTGAGAGCGTGCTCAATGGACTTTAAAGGAGGATGGGATCAACATCTTCCTCTAGTTGAGTTCTCTTATAATAATAGTTTCCACTCGAGCATCCAAATGGCACCATATGAAGCCCTGTATGGGAAAAGGTGTAGAACACCAGCATGTTGGGATGAGGTCGGTGAACGTAAGCTGCTTGGACCAGAAATGGTCGAAGAAATGGTGGAGAAGGTGAAAACCATTCAGCAGCATATCAAGGAAGCCCAAAGTCGACAGAAGAGTTATGCAGATAATCGTCGACGAGACCTTGAGTTTAAAGTCAGAGATATGGTGTTTTTACGCATATCTCCGTGGAAGAAGGTCATGAGGTTTGGAAAGAAAGGGAAGTTAAGTCCAAGGTACATCGGCCCATTCGAGATTCTTGATCGTGTTGGGGCTGTGGCCTATCGACTAGCACTTCCACCTACTATGGCCAAGGTGCATGATGTCTTCCATGTATCCCTCTTAAGGAATTACATACCATACCCTTCACATGTACTCTCTTCTGAGGTGGTACAATTAGAAGACGATCTTTCTTATGAGGAGCAACCAGTGAAGATCTTAGATTGTAGAAAAAAAGTTCTACGAAATAAGACAATGCCCCTCGTCAAGGTGTTGTGGAGAAACCACAAGTTTGAAGAAGAAACTTGGGAGTCGGAGGATATGATGAAGCTAAGTTACCCACATTTGTTTTATTGTGGGAAAAGGAAAATTTCAAGGGCAAAATTTCTTAAGGGGGGAATGTTGTAACGACCCAAAATTTCATTAATGGAAAATCCCTCTTGATCCAGTTAAATGTTTCTTTATGTTTTTATAAGATGTAAACTTCTTTAGTTTAACGTTAAGATTTGTGACCGTTACTTTTATAGCCGTTGAACAGTGATCAATTGGGTAGTTTAAATATAAGGCTTTAACGAACCAATTTTCTACTCAAACAAAGGAAGCGATGGCCTCATCCAGTAGAATTGCCCCTTACGAAGCCCATTTGTCGGAGCTCGGAAAGGAGGTGGCGTCTTTGGGCTTTGCCCTTGACCAAGCCCAAGCTGAGCTTCATCAAGTCAAGCTCGAACGTGATCGTCTACGGGAAAACAGGAAGTTGATAGAGATTACCACTCGAGCGATGTTATCCGAGAAACCCCAAGAGTCTGTCACCATCGCACACCTTACCCTTAGGTCTTATGCGGCTATTTTAAGGGGTTATGTAACAAATAAGTAGCACCATGTTCATGTACATTATTTTTTTTGTATATAATAATGAATATAATTTCTAGTCATTTTTGATACATTGTAATTAGTTTTTAAAGTACAAACGGTGTTTTTAGTTATTATTTAATTAAGAATTATATTTTATTAAATTAAAGGATTTTTGAATTAAATAATATTTTAATAAAATATTATTATTAATATTAAATTAATTTTTATTAAATATAAATGATCTTATAATTTTATGAATGCAATTAAAATTTTTATTAAGGTTTGAAAGCCATTTCTGTTAAAACCCGTGAATTTTTTTATAAATGTCGGTTTTTATTTTAAAAGTAAAAATTCACATATTTAGAAAATTATTTAGATAAAATAAATATTATTTTTGGAATCAGGACGTCGAAATTATCCAACGGTGAATTTTTCATAATTTTCTGAGACAGTCAAATTTTTGGGTAAAAATTAAATACCATTTAAATATATAATGTGTTTTATGACATCATAATGACCCAATGGTGATGTAATAAAATACCATAATCCTTATGTTCGGCCAATATGTGTTTTATCATTAAAATAATGAGGTTTTGGGTTTGTTTGACTCACTTTTTAAAGCATTAATGGAGCCCTCAAGACTTATTCAACACTTTGCCTTTTTAAATTAATTTCCATGGGAGTGTGACTCACGTCCACATAAGAAACCCTAATTTTTTTAATAAGTTCTGACCTTGGCCTTGTAAAATATTTTTTTCCTCTTTCCTTTTCCAGAAACCATGGGCAAATACCATGGGATGGTTTGTGGTTTGGATTATTTTAATATAAGGGGTCCCAAACCTAAATAATAAAGAATTCTCTCACCTTTCCTATATAAACCCACCCAAGCTCCCACTTCCTCCTCACTCAAAGCCCTTTAAGTTCGTCCAAACTCTGCCCTACTCTCTCTAGAATCCTCTCAAGGTGCCCCAAGCTCCCAAGAAGCCTCTCACAAGCCTCTCTCTAGCCTTTGGAAGCACACTTCCAAGTAAGGGGTTTTCTTCCTTTCTAATTTTTTTGTCAATTTTCTTTAAGTTGTATTTCCCTTTTTATTTCAATTATGAATGTTGGGGTATGGTTTCTCACCTCCCCCATACTGCCCTCTTATTGTTTGAATGATGGGAGAACCCTTTCTCTCTCATTAAATGCCTCCCATGTACACCCGTTACTATGCCGAAATTCCGAAAGGAACTTCTCTCTCTTCTTTTACATTCAAGCAATACTTTTGTATCATGAATCTAAATTCCATTTATATTGTTGGGACATGTATATATATGATCTCCTTACTGTCCATTACATGTAAATATGATGAGGAACCCTTTTCTCTCTCATCAACCTTTTTTTTATGAATTCTTATGTCACGCCGTTACGCTGCCGAAATCGCACCGATTTTCTAAGCCAATGTCTTTGTGTAGTGAATACCATGCCCATTTCTCCATCAAGGGTATTCAACTTTATGAACATTTACTTATTGATTATAAAGTTTCATGTATGAATTCCACATTCCTTTATCGTGGAAGAAATGATTATGTTTTATGAATCCATGTTTTATGATCCATGTGGCACACTTATGCATGAAATGAAATGTTTAAGAAGGGTGCGCCCTGATAGTGCTCCAATGCATTGGGTAAAGTATAGTATCATGATACTTCATGTGCAATGAGTGTTTACTCATGCTAATTCAAGTGCAACGAGGGTTTACTCGTGCTTCAAGTGCAATAAGGGTTTACTCATGCTCCATGTGCAATGAGCCTTGGCTCCTGCTAATTCAATGTTAAGTGTTGTTGCCACATTTCCATGTTATGATTATCATGCTTTATCATGCCTTTATGTTCATGTCTCTCTTATGCTCTATTGATATGCCTATTGCCTAACATGTATTGTACTCCTCATGTTATTCATTGTGTACTCCCTTACTGGGCTTTATAGCTCACCCTTTTCTTATGCATGTCCTCAGGTTATCCCATGCAATGCTAAGTACGAAGGAATGTAGTGGTCATGTAAAGGAAGTTTTCAATAAGGATGTTGTATTTCAAGTTTAAAGTTTTTATGTAATGATCCTAAGCCCCAAAGACACTAAACCTCTCGATCTTCTTTGTGGTATCAAGTGATGTTTTATGTAATAAAGCATGTTTAAGTTGTAATAAAAAGTAGGTTTGTCATATTCAATTAATTCTACATCACTTATAACACACCAAATATATTATACCTCCCCACAAGAACATTTCATCTTGGTTTTAATCTATAAAAAAATTATGCAATTCATGATGCACATTAATAATGACCTCATTTTTAAGGAATGTTACTCACATCCATATATTAGAATATCAAATTACACATAAAACACATGAAATTGTGATTTTTGGGTCTATAATCATAACCTCTATTCTTAGAGATCACAAAGTTCAAACTTGATGAGAAGAAGTATTAATTCTTATGATCCCTTATCACCTGATACTCAAAAATAATCCATGTACCTTCATGTTGATCTATATAGAACATATGAAATATTAATTTAACAATATTTTCATAAAACCTCTAGGTTATCATTATAATGGGGAACTAACTATAACCAATTGATGTTAAAAATATTCTAAGGAAATTATCACATTAATTTTAAACATGAGAATAATAATTATATGATAATGAATGTATAAAAATATTATGGTAATAAAAATTAAAAAATCAGTTAGTTTTATGGATCCAACTCTAATTGACTGCCACTTTTACTTGATACAACTAATAAAACTCTTAACTTTCTAGCTCTCACATAAATCCCATGCTTCTGCTAATATGCGACTGTAGTTAATGGGTCTGTCACATTTTTATTTGTAGATAATTTATTAATTGTGACATCACTTCTATTTTTTAAATATCTTAAAAGGATATAATTATAAATCATATACATTGTTCATTTATATGACTTGGGATCTTTAACTATAACCCCCTTTTTATTATTACTATAAAAATTAATAGATCTACAAAATAATATATTACAGAGATATCTTGGATGAATTTTCATATCTACAATTTTTCTTTAGATGTACCCGATTCTTCAATCTAATCTTATTTTATTATAGAATCAGTGACCATTGGATACATTGAACACTTCCATCTCAAAACTCCTCTATTAAAAAAAACACCTACCCAAATGTTTATTTTATATCCTTCCAATATTTTTGGGAACTAGCTTCTATGTATCCATTCACAACTAGTTCCACATTTCCTCTAAAAAATAGGAATATATCCTTTTTATTCCTAAGTTACAATAAGATATTCTTTACAATGGGCCAATTTGGATCTTTTGGGTTATCTTTATATCTTCCTATAATAATCAAGGAATAGAAAACATTAAAGATGGTACATACCATGAAATAAATAATTGATCCAATAATTGATGTTTATGAGATTCTACTAATCCATTACATCTCTTATTGTATTTGAGGACACAATTTCTTGGAGAGAAGTAATCAATTTGACATATTAAAAAATCACCTCTAGGATTATTCTATATTATATTTTTTAATACCTTATCAATATGTGTATCATGACATATCCCAAACCACCTTTTAGATCTATCTTGATTGATCTTGATCCATAGAATATATGATGCTTCATATAAGTCTTTCATAGAGAATCATTTATCAAACCATTTCTTTACTGATTATAAGACCGGTATCTCATTTCCCATTAGTAATATAAAATCAACATATATAACTAGGAAAATGATACCAATCAAACTAAACCTTTTTCAAACATAAAACTCACATTACTCCAAATACATTTTTTATTTTAAAAAAAAAATCCAATTTTAAGGGGGAAATTGGTAAACTATGTACTCATCCTTGAACAAATAAAAAAAATTCATAAGTAAAATATAGGCCACAATAATAAAAAAACATTTGGTTTAGTTACATGGAGTGATTAGGAATGGAGATTTTGAAAGTGGGATTGGGGGGTATTTTCCATGTTTCATGATTACCTTATCCTTAAGACCTCTTATTGATATTGTCTAATGAAACTCCATAAACCAAAACACTTTTTTCATCATCATAATCACAATTTCACTATCCTTAATTGGTTATTTTTGTTTTCTACTTGTTCTAAGTAGGTGTTTTTTAATTTGGTTCTCAGGTGTTGTCTTATTCCCCTTGTTGGTCATCTAGATTTGTGTTGGTGCCTATTGGTATTCATGTATTTCATGAAGTTCCTCTTCCCTCATTCCCGAACTATATTTAGGGTAGCTATTAAGTTTAATCTTTATGGAAGTCTTCTTTAGTGAAATAAGTTAATTGTCTCGTGATAGAAACCCTTTGAGAGGGATGATGTTGCATTGTGACTCTAGATGCAATGGTGAAAAATCATCGATTATAGATTTTTATTTTGGTGTCAAGGGATCTCATTCATACATTATAAAACAAAAATCCATTAAAAATTAATAAAAATTAATATTACAAGATCGTGATGCTTTCGTTAACCCATAAAATGATACTATAAGTTATATACCTTATTATAATCTTTTTGTGTCACAACCCATAATAGTTGAGTCATATAGAATTCCTCCACATGATTTATTTTTAGGAAAGTGGTTTTGACATCCTTTTTTCCAAATTTCATTATCATGGAATGAAACAACATAATGTATAATTATAATTGATTTTAGCATAATTACTATTGAAAAGGTCTCACCATATTTTATTTCCTATCATTGCTTGAAATATTTAACTAACACTCCTTCCTTATACATACCAAATTCTTAAAATACATGCAATTTATTCTTGAATACCCATTTTTACCAACATAAATTACATAAAATAGAGAATCTATAAAACCCAACTTGATTTTGGTACATAGAATCCAATTTTGAATTCATAGATTCTATACACTTTATAACTTATGAGTTGTTTACTACTTCCTAGTAAGAAAAAATTTCATTATACTAAAAAAATAATATGTCACATTCCCCAGGGATAAGAAATTCATATCAATTTGGTTCTATAATATATTTAGTACTCATATAAAAATCTACTATATCTAAAACAACTTCTTCTACTAGGTATTGTGGACTTTATTATTATTCCAACTCTTAAGTATCTCAAGCCTTATCTTCATCAAAGTCAATATTTCCTCCATAATAATCTTTGGATACGTGCTCAATTTCTTACCAAATTGAACTTCTTTCCATGATTACTTTTATATATGGGGGATCCTATACTTCTCTTGCCTCTTTAGGATACCCTATAAATATACACTTTGGGACTCAATATGCATGTTTATTATTATAATTATACTTAAAAAACAATTCACATCCCCAATAATATATATGTTGTAATAAAACAAATTTCTTCAAATACCACAACTCCTATGGGATTCCAATTTTTCTTTGATCAGAACATGTTTTACTGTGTATGCCGTTGATATTAATTCATATCCCTAAAAGGATAATGGAAATTTTTTTCATGGATCATAATTGATTTCACTATGTATAACAGGGTGTAGTTTCTCCTTTAACTAACAACATTACTTATGGTGTATAAGGGGGATTATGCTATGATAATATTCCAAACTCTTTTATACAATCAATGAGTTATTGGTTATGATATTATTCACCTCCATCTGGGAATACCTTATTTATCTTCATACAATGTTGATTCTCTATATCATCCCTGTGTTCCATAAATTTATAAAAGGAATTTGACTTATACCTAATCAAGTTTCTATATCCATGTATATTATAATTACCTATAAAAGTAATGAAATATGAGTATCCACCTCTATCTTCAACTATAAATGTTACACACACATCAATTCCATCTAATTCTAGTAGCTCATCTCTTTCTTGCCTTTTCCAATAAATGATTTCTTAGTTATTTTTACTTATAAAAAATAATGACATATATATGTAAGGGTTTAATCTCAAAAAATATAAATAATCTTCTTGATAGAATTTCATCAAACACTTTTGGTTTACATTACCAATTTGTTGATTCCACAACTGTGTGAAAAATGAGTCATGGGAACTTGATTATTTATCAATTTATAATATTTTATTATCATATTATAGTATATAAGGACCAATATTCACATGTGTAATTCTATTAAATATTCAAACATTATAAATTTATAATCATTTTATGTCTAAAATTTAAAATAAAAAAACCCATACCTAAAAGTAAATAGGAATAATATTTTTTGGTTCCACTGGGCATATAAAAGTTATTCAAAAATAAAACAATTCTAGTAATAAATATGAGATGGAAATACCCTATAACAAGTGCATATAAATTTGATCCATTTTTAGATATAAGATTCACCTCCCCCTTTGTAGTCTTTATGATATAATTGGTACTTGTATGTAGATACAAATGTGAGAAAAACAAGTTATATCCAATACAAAATTTATAAAAATGGAAATATTAAAATAGATAATGAATATTACTAAACATTCACCTATAATATTCAATGAGGAATAGTTCTTCTTACAATGGACAAAATTTTTATAAGAAAAAAAATCCTCTTCTTTATCCTATCTCTAGATCTTTTGATTCTTCAATGGGCCTTATAATGGTGACTTTATCTTAGAAGCTTCCTTAGACCATTTTTCCTTGATTTTACTTTTTTCCCCATAAGGACATAAGGATTTTATAACTTTAGGTCTTTATTCATTGAAAAATTAAAAGGTTAAAAGATCTAAGATTTATTTATCTATATATTTTATGTTGAAATTAACATTAATACTCAAGAAAATTGGAGAAATAGAGGAGAGATTGAGGTTTAAGAATATACCTTTTTGTAGCTTTAATCCCAAAATCCCAAAATGAATAATGTATACAATAATCATGACTATATGAGGTGTCTTGGGAAATCTTGATAGGTAAGAAATTATATATCATCATTAGTCAATCAATGATCACCCACACCACATCATTTTTCTGAGGATTCTTGGCTAATTTTTTCATGAAGTTTATGGTGATATCAACCTAATTACATTCCAGAATGGGAAACATATACAACAACCTAGTAGACTATTGATGCTTATACTTCACTTGCGGAAAGGTGTAGCATCACACCTCGTAGCCTGTCACCACTTTCCTCATCCTTGAACACCAATATTACCTATAGAGATCATGATACATCTTTATCATCCTAGAATGAACCACCCATTTTGAAGCATAGAATTCCTTCAGTTGTTCCTTACATAGGCTCCTAGGAATCCATATTTGACCAGACTTGAAGAACCTCATAGATATCAAGGAACCAACCTGATGGTGGCTCCCCACCATATATACTATCCCTCAATTCTATGTCCTTCAGATCATATAACCACTTCCACTTGATCTGATTTAGAAGTGATTGAACAATAGAGGTTGATGTCAGAGTTTCTTACCCCTGAGACTACTACAAATCAAGAATCATATATGTAAAAAGTGTTATTAACTACTAATCATAACTAGATCCCCACACTACCTCATAACACATCTTCCTACTTAAGGAATAAGTAATAACATTTATCTTTCCTAGAGTATATTCTCACTCAAACTTGAAATACTAAAGATATATAACCAACATCCTATAATAATGGTTTCAGTACCAATATAAAAAGATGTACTTCATTCTATCATGATTTGAGTACAACATGAATATCTGACCCAAAAGGCAATGCCAACATCTCTGGGTGTGCACCACCACCACTAACTCTATATCACAAGTGAGATAATTCTGTTCATACAGCCTCAACTGCCAAGATCCATAAGAAATCAATGGATCTTCCTACATCATAACTTTCACATGCCCGTTTCATGATGTTTTTCAATACACAATGTACGTTTTACCTATCTCGGGTAAGGTTAGAACATTATTGAGGTCAACCTAAACTTTAATTTTTGGAAATCCTCCTTATAATAATCTGACCAATCAAACTATTAGGTCAAAATAGTTGAGGGAAGAAGGTCAAGAGGGGGGGGGGGGTGAATAGGCCTTTATTAAAATTAAAAATGTTATAACAATTGTTAGATATAAATTTATTAAAGTTAATTAATATATTTAATTAGTATAAGAAAATATAAAGAATGTGAACATAAATAATTTTATTCTGGTTTAGTCTAAATGACATAGTACAGTCTTCACACCCCAGCCAATGGAGTATAGAACCCACTAAGAAATATAGAGAGACTTTTACTTGGGAGAAATTTAAACCTTAACTTTTACATGAGATATATCCTAACCCAGGACTTTGTGATGAGAAAACCCCACCCTAACAACTCACAACATTTTTTGAGAGAAGAAAAAATGCATAAATTCTGTAGGAGCATCAACAAACTAAGTGTTATGATATTTTTCAGGTATTCATAACTGATAAATAACTTTTAGAAGTATTATAAACTATGTGATAAAGGATTTAAATACAATCCTACACCAAAATAGAAAAGATACAACAAATAATAAAATTGGATAGAAGCTGAAATAATTGATTTTGATAAAAACAGTTGATGTGGGCCATTCAAATGGATTTGAATTTTTAAGTTTAGGAGTTCTAAAAAAGGTATAATACATATATTCAAGAATAATGAAGTTGAAGAATATTTATTCACACCTTTAGAGTTCATAAAAACTATGTAAATAGTGTATATAAGATCACTTAATTGTCAAAGAAGTATGAATGTATGAAATCATTTATTCATGTTGGGAACCATTTTTCTTATTCAAAGAATACTCAAGTCATTTAAATAAGATATTTAAATTATAACAAACCAAAATAAAATTGGTTAAAATAATTCAAATTCAAATTATAAAATAATTTAGGACAGAGTAAATGATTGTGCAAAATAATCATAACAATAATTGTTTGAGTTTAAATATTAATGATCAATTCGAACAAATATAAATTACCTATTAGTTTAATAAAATAGTTTCCATAATAATAATTTAATGAAACATTATAATTATCATAAGATAATTTAATAGTTTAACTTTGAAAAGACTATCCAATTTCATACAGAAAGTATTAATAAAAAATTAATTACCCAACATTAAATGTTAAAAAATAAGTTTGAATAATTTCATTGACATTAAATATTAATCTAGAAAATAATCATCTAAATGAAATTAATTAAAAATATAAAAAACTGAAATATTTGAAAAATAAGTTGTATTTGTTAAGTAATAGTAATGAATAGATTTAAAACTAAATTTAAAACTATTTAAAATAGTAAAAAACAATTAACATGGTTTTTATATAATATATATTAATTTTATAAATTAGAAAAATAATTAAAAATTTAAACTAAAAGGAAGTTAATCCTTTTATCAAAAATGATAAAAATAGAGAATATGTAAAAATACCTTTTTAAGTAATAATAAAAGAAATTAAAGAATATACCACATGCATCGAGTGAACTTGTAGTCAGTATAATGACCATGGCACAATCATTTAAAATGATCTTGCAGTCAACTGATATAATGTATGGTAAGTATACTGAATATGAATGATGTGCGATAACAATATATACCATGCACTAGATTGAGGAGAAACACCTATAAATGATATAACTAGCTATCCATTCGATGGGGGATTATGTATCCATGATCTATATAAAACATGATGTGAAACTTATGTTCAAATTCTATAAAAAAACCCTCACATATACTATTTCAAAATTTAGTTGAGATTTAGATAAGCTACAAGTGACATGTGATTTAAGTTCAGTAAGACACATATGCATGAGTTAGTATATAATATATCCTACCTATGTGAACTACTATAAAAATGGATCAAACTCCATGCACATCCTAAAAAAAATATTAAGAGTTGGCATAAGAAGAATGCTTTATTCAGTAACATTCATTAAATGAAGTAATGTGTATTATTCATGCGGAAAAGTTAAAAAATATTCATGGTAGGTAAAATATGGTTCACATAATGCTTAAAAAATAACTCCCAGTAGGTATGATGATAAAGAACCTAAAAACCTGCACAACTCTTCATCACAGAATTCAGCCAATTTTTAACTCATCTAAACATTAGAATTTTCATTATATACAGAAGACTTAAATATAGTTAATTTCAAGATATTTACAACTAATAAAATAATGCATATATATAACATATATATAATTATATATCATTGAAAAATAGTTAAATACATAAAATAAAAGTTGTATAAAAATTAATTAAAAGTTATATAACTTCGGTAAAACATTTAGGTCTCTAAATAACATTTTTAAAATTCCAAGTAGTTTAATGAAATATAGAAAAAAATATTATATTTCTAACCCCAAAAATCATTCTATTTAAATGTGAATCTCCAACATTATCAATTAAATACAATATAAAAATTATTCTAGAGAATTTAGACTTCTAGAATTGGTTCATAAAATTTGGTGATTTTTTAGACCACATAAACAATAAATCAAGAGTTCCATTCATTCTAATGAAATGTAAAAAATGTCTTCGATATCCAATGAAACATGTTTTGTAATAATTATAACTATATCTCAAAATTTTTCATTGAATAACTAAAAAAACTTTAAAAATATATAAACAAAATATATTTGTTGAAACAAAAAACATGTAATATGTTCATACTAAAATGAAAACATCACAGAGATTGAATTTGACTTCATCATAGTTGATTAAGAGTTATATTAACTTGTTATATTTTATATGAAATTATATTTATAAATATATGATCTTTATAAGTCAATATATAATTAAAAAACCATGAGCTACTTACACATAATTTTCACATTAGTGAAGTCTAATTTTCACATAAAATAATAAGATGACTTATTAATATTCCAAAACAAAAAATATTAATATTGTTTGTAATAAAAAACATAAAATAAAAGTAATAAAATGTACAAACACAAACCTCACCCCTTTCTTAGTCAATTTAGACATCAGTAATACTAGATTTTAGAAATCCTGTATGAATCACTGATAATAGCCTACTAGATCAAGGAAGCTCTGAATCTTGAATATGTTCTTGCATATCTTCCAAGATAACACAACTACCACCTTCTCCAAATCCAACAACCCTTCTACCTATAAGATAAAATGGCCCAATAAGTGAACTTTTTCAATCAAGAAATAACTTTTAAATATCTTGATGTATAGTTGTTTCTCTCTCAATATACTGAGGAAAATGTCAAGATGTTGGGTGTAACATCCCACCCCTTTGTATTGGATTTATAAGGTAGGAGGAATGTTACATGGTCTTAAGTGATATCCGCAAGATGCCAAAGATTGGAAATAAATACTGAGGGGCTTAAATATATTTGGGGGTGATTTTACCATTGAAAATAAATCAACAAACCAAACATACCATTACCAAATAAACCACTACATGATGCATGATATCAATGAAATAAAAATGAAAGAAAACCATTGATGTTAAAAATTAACTAAAACCACGTACCATAGTGGAAGACTAAAATATCCAAGTACACATCATAAGACAAACTAGAAAATCTCAAAGACTCCAACGACATAACTCTAAACTCCAACTCGAACTCCATGCTCCAGAATCACAAATTTCTATTGGAGAAGTGAAATGCTTTACCTTTACTTGTGTCCTAGTAAACAACATCTACAAAAGAAAAAAAGTTCCAAAGAAGGGGTGAGTAATGAAAATCAATATATTTTCCCCATTGACTTCCCAACTCATGCCACTAGGATAGAACATATTAGCACATTTATATAAAATAGTTTATATAAAAAAATTTTTAAAAGAGTTTTTATTAGAATATAAACAAGTTCCATAATAAACATTTTTAAAAAAAATATCAAGTTATAAGGTCAGAAACCAAGAAATTCTTTAAAACCATTTCCCAAGTCCCATTTTGGCATAGTTTATTCCATTCCACATATCCATGCATCCATCCATGCATGAAACCTAGACCTCCCTATACTCACGAGCGGTGAGTCATCATTTCACTAAACTGTCAATTAATGAACCACTTGACAGAGGAGATTCCTGACCCTTATCCATCCCACTAATTATGGGGGAGACTCCTTACCCTTATCTATCCCGGATTCTCATGAACACACACAACCATTACGACAAAACACAATACTAAAACAACCATTTCAACCATTTCAATAAAACTTAACTTTTATTGAAAACCTTTTAAACAACCCATTTTAATAAAACCAAAATTTTATTGAAAACATTTTCCATGAAACAAAACCAAAGAATTGTTTTAAAATCATCATTTTAAAATAAAGTTACCAACTTCATTTTTCAAAAAAATTTCCAATCTCCACAATTTTATAAACTATCACTAAATAGGGTTTCCAAAAAACAATTAAAATAAATTACTCAACCAATTTAAATAAAAAATAAATTTGAAACTGATACTTCAAGTTTTAAATAGAGGATACGAGAGTAACGTCACCTACCTCAGGAATTATGATGACAATGAAGAATGACATGGAGAAACATCCATAAAACTGGGTTGAATATCTAAACTGCCATAGATATCTTCCCCTTTCACCAAAAAGGACATATATAATTTTATTTGGATTCCACTATCTTAGATCTATCCACAATGGACATAGATCTAAGAAACATGAGATATATAGAAGTAGATCTAAAAAAAATACCAAGAACAACTAAGAAAGACCACTTACTATGAGAATCCACCTTCAAATCACCAAAAGAAGCTATAGGATCACCCTATAATAAATTAGAGAATATTACTTATCCTTTGTTAAGAGATAATCAAGAGTTAGGGTTAAATAGGAGGAAAAAAGGGAGTTAGAGATCAAAACGTGGGAGATCCAAAATTTTAGGATCTCATTTTTAACCCATGCACAGTTAGTCGCATGGTTAGGAAAACCTTGCACTAACCATTTTCTAGTAACTACCTCAAGGATGAAATTCACATGGTTATATTGAATAGTTTGAAAACCATGTTCTAACCTTGAAAAATCCCACTTTCCAACATAGTACAGTTTCTCCTACTCTTTCACATAGTTTGTAAAAATTGTGTGCCATCTGTGAGAATTCCATTTATCCACTATCTTATTGTGATCAGTTTCTTTTTGGTGTTTCATGGTTATCCCAAACACTACACCAACCGTGAACCTTTAAAAAATCCCCAAACCACTCAAAAAGATTTATGAACCCTCCAAAACTTCACGCATATATTTTTCATACTTAAAAACCATAAATAAAGGGTAACTTACTTGAAACCAGGGGTTCTACATTCTCCCCAACATATGAATTTTCTTCCCCAGAAAGTAGAAAACCAAAATCTTGTTGAATTTTTTTTGGACATTTCTCTTTCATTTCTTTCTTGTGTTCCCATGTCTTTTCCTTAATCTGATCATGTTTCCACAAAAACCACACTTGACCGACGATTTTTCCATGTAAGACTTTCTATTGCCTATCCACAACCCACATTGGCATGTACATCGAGGAAGCATCTAGATCTATGTCAACGTGATCCCATAAAATCATATGGTTATGATCAATATTATACTTTTTCAACTGAGATACATAGAACACATTATGCACTATACTGAACCATGGTGGTAATTCCAATCAATATTACACCTCACCAACCCATTATAATATCTTAAAAGGGCCTATGTATTGAGGATATAACTTACCCTACTTCCCAAAACTTCAATATCCAATACGTGGAGAGATCCTTAAGAAAATATGATCACTCACCTCGAATGACAACAACCATCGACGATGATCTACATATGATTTCTGAAAACTCTGAGTCATCTCCATATTTTTCTAGATCAACTGAATCTTCTCCATTATTTCTTGGAAATGGCTCGTCCCAACTATAGAAGAATCAACTTATTCCACCCAAAAAGGGGAGAATGACAAGGATACTCATACAATGATTCAAACAAAACCATTTTTATCGAGGCCTGATAACTATTTTTATATGAGAACTCCACTAATAGCACATACTCTTCCCATGAACCACCAAAAATCATTACACAATCCCGCAACATGTCTTTCAATGTCTGTATCATCCAATTGAACTATCCATCAGTATGGGGATAATATACCACAATCATATTCAACTGAGTCCCAATGGATTTCTGCATGTATTTTTAAAAAGGAGATATAAATATTGGATCTCTATCTAACACTATTGAAATTGGTATTCCATATATCTTTACCATTTCTCGGATATATATTTTTGACAATCCTCCACCATATGTGTTTCATGAATATGAATAAAATGATCCAAATTTGTGAGCTGATCTACTATCACCCATGTGGCATGATGTTTCTGAACTATTCTTGGGATACCAGTTACAAAATCCATGGCTATCTACTCCTACTTCCAAAAAGGAATAGGTAAATACTATAATATACCTTTTGGTTGGTAATTATCTACCTTAACTTGTTGATAAGTTAAGAATCCTAAAATTAACTCAGACACTTTCCCTTTCATACCATTCCACTAGAACTATGCTTTCAACATCTTATACATATTCAATATTCTAGGATTAACCACCCATATTGAATGGTGGTAAGCATGAATAAGTTGTTCCTGTCAATCCATAGGTGCGACCATCCGATTTCAGAACCACAACACCAAAATTCCATCTAGCATCCAGTCCTCAATGGCCTCCCACCATTGAGTTTTAACCTCATTGAAACACTTTCTGAATCAGATGTCTATGCCTATTTAACCATCTTTATCATATGAGGAACTAAAGAAACTGTTAAGAAAACCACCATTTCACCCCAGTCTTCACATTCCAAATTCATATTTTCTATCACTGACATCAAATTCCACTGATATGAAGCCTCTTTTTCTAATGAGCATAAGACTTTATTCTTAATGCACATGCCACTAAATTGCCTTTACCTGGTATATACATCAAGTCAAAGTAAATTTTTTTGAGATACTCCATCCATATTATTTGTCTGAGGTTAAAATCCCACTGTGTGAAAATATTCTTCAAGATATTATGATTTGTGAACATAATAAATTTATAATTGAAGAGATAATGATTCCAAGTATTCAAAGCATTAAATACAATGACAAAATCCAAATCATGTGTCCGGTAATTCTTATCATGAAACTGTAACTTCCTTGAGCGATAATCCACAACATAGTCTCCCTTCATGAGAACACATCCCAACCCTGATCCCAAAGAATCACAGTACACTATATACCCTTATTCTGATTTCAAAAAAATCAATATTGGTGTATATGTAAGGTGAACCTTTATCTTTTGAAAAGAATTATGGAATTCCTTGTCCCATTGTAATGGAATATTTTTCTTTATCAAAGTTTTCATAGGTGATTCTAGTTGTAAAAAATCATGACAAAGAATCGGTAATAATTATTTATACTAAGAAAAATCTGTATCTCTAAGACATTATTTGGAGGTTTCCAAGAGATAAAAACCTCCATCTTTTCTAGATCCATGAAAATTTTTTTTTAGAAATTAAATATATAGAAAAATTACCTATTGTATCCAAAAATCATGCTTTTATAATTTCAAATATAGACAATGATCCCTCCAGATTCCCAACACTATCACTAAGTGTTGCTCATACTGAACCCTTGTCCTTGAATATACCAATATTTTGTCTACAAAAAACACCATAAAAGAATCCATATATCATTGAAATATCCAATTCATCAATTCCATAAAGATTAACGGTACATTCATAAGACCTAAATTCATAAATAAATTTTCATAATGGACATATCTACTTCTGAAAGCTTTTTTTTGGAATATCTACCTTTCGCACGTGCAATTAGTGACATCATGATCAAAATTAAATTTGGTGGAACCACTGAGCTCCCCTTAATTGACCAAACATATGAATGATGCATGGAAGTGGATACCTATTATTTATTGTAACTTGGTTAAGATTATGATAATCCACACACAACCTTAGGGTTCCGTCTGCCTTTTTCACAAACAAGATCGATGCTTCCCATGGAGACGTGCTCAGCTGAATTAAACCTTTACTTTCCAGATCCTCCAAATGAAATTTTATCTCCCTTAATTATATTGTTTCTATTTGATAATATGAAAGGGAAATAATACTGATCCTTGGAAAAAGATCAATCATAAACCCCACTTCTCTCATAAGTGGGAACCCTGATAAATTTTCCAGAAACACATTAAGAAACTAATTAAAAACAACTAGAAAACTACCATTCCCAATTTCATCTATCAATTCCAAAATTATCACTACCAACTGATATTAGATCATTCCAACTCATGGTTCCAACAAAACTATTTAACATGCCTTTATAATCCTTTCTCCTCAACATAGATACTCAACGCCATCATCAGTTGTGAAACTAACCATTTTGTTATAACAATCTATGTGAGCCTTGAACATTTACAACCAATCCATAACCAAGATTATATAATAGTTCTCCATATCAATCAAAATGAAATCACATATTAGCTCAGATCCATCAATAATTATAAAACATGATCTATATAGAAAGGTTATACAATATCCTTGACTAAGAGGATTTTAAAGTTTTAACAGAGAAGGAATCATCACAACTTTTAAACTTAGAAAATCAATAGAATGAGAAGAAATAAAAGAATGTGATGCAATAGTATAAAACAATGCTTTTATAAGGGTATAATTTAAAATAATCATACCTCTCACTATCGATGGTCCAAGATGATCATTCAAAATAACCTACTCAGCTCCATATAATTTCTTCATTATCACACCTCGTTCTCTATTTCTTTTTTGGGATTTACCTTACCGAGGATTCATGATATTCCTATAATCCCCATATATATCTCTTTCAATTTTATTAGACTGATTTTTATACCCTGATCTCGTCAAAGTATATGATGTCTACAACTCTTTATAAGTGTCATAAACATCTATACTTGGAGCACTATGACAATAGTGCTGAGGACAACCCATTTTAATGAAATTGTGGTATGCTCTAGGTGGTTCTGTACACTATCGGTTCATGTGGTCGAATGAACGACATTGATAACATATAGTCCAACTCTTTGGTTTTGGAGAAATATTCACTGATCCAGCCATATGATTTTGAGCCATACTAACACCTTGGAAATAAGTGTCCCTCTTCGATTTTCTCCCACCATTCAAGTTCCCACCATTTACAATAGGTATCAACATACTCTCTCTAGACGTAGCTTCTAGGATATCCCTTTCACCATTCATCACTTTATTGACCATATCTATATAATCAGTTACATAGGGCCCACCAATCTTCGAGAAAATCTTCTGACTAGGCCCCAATTCATAGATACAAGTCTTTAAGGATGAACTAGTAGAAAATTAAGATTAAAAACAGATTAAATTCATGGATTTATCCGCATAATCTATCACTATGAAGCTATCCTACTTCAAGGTGATTAAATCCATTATGATTTAAATTTTGAAAATATAAGGATATAATTTTTTGTTGAACAATTATTCAAAATACTCCCATGTAGGGACTTGGTCTAATTTAGATAGAACTACAAAATCCTACCACTAGAATAAAATATCCTACAACATATACTTCACTAACTTAACTTTTAGCTCTGCTAGTGTGCCGATGAAATCAAAGATATAATTCCTCATATTCATCCACACTTCTATCTTTTTTGGTTCTGAATCAACTTGAAAGATGGGTGGAATCTACTTCTAAAATTGGATGGAATGAACCACATTCCTTGGCTCATCCTTCCTATTACTGATTTCAACAACATGAAATTCTTGGACAATACTTTGTACTAGTTGTTGGTTCACCTGTGGCTTAGGTGAAACCACATTCTCAGTAGCTTCTTCTGGTTGGTTTCTATGACTCATATGGGGTTTCATTATCTATAAAAACAACAACATCATAAGTCTCACTCCCTATTAACTGGAGGGTTAACATATCAAATTCAACAAAATCATATTATCAAAATAGTTCTTTATAAAATCAACCATTTTTCACATTTAACCTATTTTGAAAAAGAAAATATCTAAATTCTTTAGAAAAGTAAACCATTTTCAAAATACTACAATGATGATCTTTTTCAAAATATTTCATTTGAAAACAAATTTAACATTTTTTAAAAATCAACACCTTTCAATAAATCATACTTATGATGAAATATACACCCATAGTGGGAATTCATTTCTATAATGCATGTCATATTTGTCTCACTGGCTAAACCCATGATAATGAGATTCCAAATTCTATAAGTGTCTCCAAAACACTTATGTACCCAAATCCCTAGTAACTTGAAGTTCAACAATAAAAGGTTAGCTATGCATTTTTATGCTCTACATTTCAATTCCTAAAAATCCTACTCTTTTATATGACCCAAACTCAAGGAATAGACTATAATGGATTCAACTCCAAGACTTAAAACCAATACCAAGTTAAATAACAACAAAAACTAATACCACTTTTTCCATAAGAAATGAGGAAGGACCAAGATGATACCACTTGTAACATCCCTCCCCTCCTCATTGGCTTGAGAAGGAAGGGGGAATATTACTTAGACTTAAGAGACATCCCCAAAATACCAATCAATGGAAATAAATTCCAAAGGGCTTTAATATACGTGGGGTATGATTTTACCTTTTAAAATAAATCAACCAACCAAACATAACATAAATAAACAAACCACTACATGATGCATGATATCAGTGAAAGACAAATAAAAAAACCATAGATATTATAAATAAACTAAAACCACATACCACAACAGAAGAATACACATTCAAAGTACAAAATGGAAGACAAACTAGAAAATATAAAAGACTCTAAAGACATAGTTCAAAACTCCAACTCCAACTCCATGCTCTCTAGAATCATGAAGTAACACAAGATAAGTACAAAACTTTAACTTTACATATTTCCTAGAAAATAACATCTACAAAAGAACCAATGTGCCAAATAAAGGGTGAGTAATGAAACTCAATATATTTTCCCCAACGACTTCCCTACCCATGCCACTTGGTTCGAACACATTATCACATTTACATAAAATAGTTTATATATTTTTTTTCTAAAATAGTCTATATTAGAATATAAAAATATTCTATAACAAACAATTTTCAAAAACTAATATCAAGTTACAAGGAAAGAAACCAAAAAATGATATAAACATATTTCAAAAGTTCTATTTTAGAAAAGTCTATTCCATTCCACATATCCACACATCCAACCATGCATGAAACCTGTAACTACCTATACTCATGAAGGGTGAGTAATAATTTTAGTAATATATCACTTAAAAAACCATTTAATAGGGGATAGCATTTACCCTTATCCATCCCACTAATTATGGGAGAGAATCCTTACCCTTATCCGCCCCAAATGCACATGAACACACACAACCATTATGTCAAAACCCATTTCCAAAATAACCATTTCAACCATATCAATTAAAAAATACTTTTATTGAAATATTATAAGAAAATAAATTGCTATAAAACTTACATTTTATTAATTTTTTTCCTTGAAACAAAATCAAATAGTCATTTTAAAATCAAGTTATCAAATTCACTTTATATGAAAATCCCCAATTTCATTAATTTTATCAATCGCACTAAATAGGGTTTCCAAAAAGTAATTAACATCAATTCCACAAACAATTTTAATCAAAATATCAATTTGAAACTAATACTTCATTTTATAAATATAGGAGTTAAGAGTTAATCTACCTACCTTTGGAATTATGATGACAATGAAGAATGGCATGATAAAACATCTATGAAATCGGGTTGAATCTCCAAAAACCATCCTTAGATATCTACCCCTATCACCAAAAAGGCCAAATATAATCATATTTGGAATCAAATATATTATATATATATATATATCAAAAATGGATGTATATCTATGAAACTAGATATATAGAGAAGTATATCTAAGAAAATATACCAAGAACAACCAATAAAGATCACTTACCGTGAGAATCTGGCTTCAAATCACTAAGAGAAGCCTTCAGATTTCCTCTGAATCAATGGGAGAAGATTATTTAGACTTTGGGAAGAGAGAATATTGAGTTAGGTCCAAAAAATACAAAAAAGGGAGTTAGAGATCAAAACATATGAGATCTACAATTTTAGGGTCTCATTTTTAACCCATGCACGGTTAAGAAAACCGTGCACTAACTGTACACCAGCCACTACCTCAAGGATGAAATTCACATATTGTCACACATAGTTCAAAAAACATGTTATAAATATGAAAAATACCACTATCAAACATATCATGATTTATCCTAGTATTCCGCATGGTTTAGACAAACTATGCGCCGCCTGTGCGCCTTTCCTTTAGCCCCTATCTCACTGTGCCTGATTTCCTATAGGTGTTGCATTATTTTCCCAAATAGTGAACCAACTGTTCATCTTTATAAAATCCCTAAAACCACTCCAAAAGTTCTATAAACTCTCCAAAACTTCACCCACATACTTTAAAGAAATAAAAATCATAAAGACAGGGTTACTTACAGGAAATGGGGGTGCTACATTGGGCCTGATCATCTCTAGACAACGAGTGAACCATGGAAATTTCAATGAAGACCACCACAAAGTAATCCATATTTTGGTGGAATATCCAATTCATCAAGGCCATGAATACTGATGGTTCATTCTTTAGATCAAACAACCTTTCCACGAACTCATACAAGACATACCTACTCCTAAAATTAGTCAAGGTTATGTCTGATGGTATCACCCTCAACTGATGGTACCCTGACCTCAAGTAAATCATAGAAAATATTTTATCACCTCTTAGATGATCAAATATATCATCGATGTGTGGAATGGGATTCTAGTTCTTGACTTTTATCTAGTTTAACCTTCAATAATCATTACATAAATACAAGGTTCCATATACCTTCTTGGCAAATTACAAGAGAGTACACCATGGTGATATACTAGGCTGTATGAATCCTTTAACTTCTAGATTATCCAACTACACTTTACACTCCAAAATATCCATGGGAACCATCTAATAGGGTGTGATATAACTTGGTTTTGTTCTTAGAACCAACTCGATAGAGAACTTGATCACTTGGTCTGGTGGTAAGCCAAAGAACTATTCTGTAAATATATCATAAAAGCGGTCCACCACTGGGTGAAATTTATTATATTATGAATCACTATAATATTGAATATTGATTGCTAGTTGGACTAAGATCCAGCCCGATTTACACTAAATTGGTCCTGTATGACCATCATGAAGATCTGATTCACCATGATGGATATCGATGCTCCCATTTGGAGATTGAAAGGTCACCCTCATCCAATAACAGTTGATATAATATTTTTATAGAACAAGACAATCCATTACCAAGATCAATTCAAATCCAAGCATTTCTAGCACAAATAGATCCTATAGAAACTTATAACCTCTAATGTTAAGAGGGAACTCCTCAAAACATATGATAGCGTCTTATCAAACCCCTAATGGTGTATCTATGTTCATAAACCCATACAAAACTTCCAAATCAAAACCCAATATATTGAAAAAAATGAGAATATATAATGAAATTTTATGCTCATATATCAAATAAAACATAATCAAGGGTATATACCACAAGATTTATACCTCTAGAAGTGGAAGGTATGACATCCTGATTTGTGGTATTATATTGCATAAAGTGAAACTAAATCTCCGCTTTTCTATGGGATCTATCCTAAATACCATAATATACACTATCTTGATGATACTGTTGCTCCTATTTTAGGACATCATGCCCCTACCCCAGATTGAGTGATTGGTGGAACTAAAACTACTTGTCTGTTGTGGGGTGGCTGGACCCTTCCAAGTATCTGGTTTCAACCATGATCCTCTACCACCTCTTGAGTACTGAGTGATCCTATAGTACCTCTACAAGTGGCCCATATTACTATAAAATCAACACTAAATTATCAGTAAGGTACACTGAAAGAACTTGTTTCCTTCTCTATAATAATAAATGAACTGCACATGGTTATAGTACTAGGATAGTTTTCCACTACCCTGGATTCTTTGGTCCCCACTACCTTGTTATAAATTCTCTAAGAAGTGTTTCTTTCCACCAAAATAATAACTCCCTGATCATCCCCAAAAAACTACCCACCTGCCACCCGCCACTCGAGACCTTCTTTAGATTCCCCTCAATGAAGAGAGCATGATTTCTCACATTAGATAAGTTGTTCAAACAGAAGGAATTCACCTAGGAACATATTTAATATTGAATCCCATCCTAGAATCGCCTCACCCTATCCACATTATCTCCTTCCATTAATTAAAAAATGATCTAATTTAGTAAATAGAAGTTCATAGACTATCATGAAGATTCTCCCCCACGTATGGTGCTTGAACTCTCGAGACCTTTTTTCACTTAGAATCTCTTAGTAGAAGTGACTCATTTACTTATCCTTAAAGACATCATAGGACTTCTCATCATATAGTGAATATTGTACTATGGTTTCACACTAGTTCTTGGCTGGCACTCATATAATATAGGTGGAAATATTCACCCTCCTCTACAAAAGCATCTCTATATGACTAATGATCATATATATAGACTCTATGTAGAACTCTACTGCCTGAGGGACTCCCTTCCCAGCGAATGTTGGTGGGTACTTCAGTTGAAACCCCCTCTTCAGCTTATACATGGAAGGAAAAATGTTATTAGTCTTTCTATATGTGGATCATAATACCTATAGGAAACTATCATGGATATTATTTTCCATCATATTCCTTGGATCTTCAAGAGGTCCCCATTCCACTATGTGAGGTGTACGCTCACTTAGAATCTCCTAAAGATCTATCAGAGGATGAAACATAAGCAATTTTCTGCAAAGATCAATGAACTCCTCAGATAATAGGTTTCATGACATGATATAACTCAAAAGGATAGATAAACAATAGGTAACCATATATACAAGGAAACTTTTTTTCTTAACAAGTTAGTTAATCATATTTTAATAGATTTATTTCATTCCTTTTGTTATCTGGCATGCCATGCAATTTTATATAAAATAAATGGATCCATACCATGAACAATGCATGATAACAAACATTCCTATATGAATACTATGATGAAGGTATAAACACATCATTATATACCTACATATGAGTAATATCTCAAAAAATAGTTATATCACAAAACAATTGTATCACCCAAGGTGAAATAACATCACAATTATAACAAGAGAATATCAAGAAAAACTACCACATCCCTAGAAACATGGTTTTCCCCTACTTTTGTGTTATCTACTCTTATGAATGAGTTCATTACCAAGACCTGAAATGTCATATTCTCATGTATACCTTTCCCAAATAGTAAATAAAAAGAAAATACCCCCTTTGATATGAAATTGTAACATCCTCGACCTTGTTTTCCCTCACGTGATTGGGTTGGTTCGCCACAAGACCTCAAACGTGCATCCCCATATACAATAGGCTTCCAACTAACAATGAGGGTATAATAAATATATTAGCATGACTATAACCTTTGATATCAAAAGAAAATCACATTATAGAAATGATAAATAAATCAATATAAATTACCCCCAAGAAATAAATATGAAAAATCCAAACCAAACCAAAAAAATCAAAACATTCCATGTGATGAACTAATATTTCATGCATATTTTTAAACATATTCTAATATTTTTTAAATAATTTTAATAAATATTACCATTTATTTCTATGTTTTATTAAAATAAGGGGATTAATAACTCATGAGTGGAAATGTATTAAAATGTATAAAATTGTGGGTCATTAATAATTAACTTTATTTATAAATTTAATTGTAATATTTTCTAAGCATTTTGATGATTTTCAGGTGTCAAAATAATTAGACAGCTCAAGGCTAGACCTCAACCTATAGGCCACGTGCCTCTTATCCATCCCAAAAGAGGTATGGATGACCTTGCAACATATTGGGAGGACCTTCTCTAGAGGCGAGGGGGAATGGTCCTTAGGGAGGAGCTTGTGGAGATTCATAAATGGTTCAAGGAGCACACTGACACAAGGGGAATATCCATACAATGATGGGAGGAATGATTCATTAGGATGGGAAGGTTTGCGGTAGCGATAGGGGTCCTTTGACCCCATTATAGCTTCATTTCCATTATTTCACCGTAATTTATTATAAATTATAGAACTTGATAGTTCTTTTATTTTTCGTGGGGTGGTGGTTTCATGAGAAATATTCATTTTAATCCAAACAGTTCCACTTCACACCTCATCTTTGCAAACCATGCTCAAACACACCTTTCCCCCATTCTCTACCACTACCACCACTCGACACCAGGATGCCTTCATCTACAAGGCACCAGAACCGCCATGGCTATTTCTATGAAAGATTGGACTTGAGACACATTCCACTACTGAAGATCAGGGCCACCACATATTTATTTTTACACCTTGGATAACCTCAGTGAATCCTATTCAAGGATTACTAATGCCGTGCCTGATAATCTGAGCTCCCTCCAGCCATTGTGAAGGCTGGAGGGCTCTATGAAGATCAACTTAACCACTTCCTCACCATCTATGAAGCACAGAACCACCATGGAGGTTCTACTATGTCTCCATCCATTCCATGAATACCATGAAAATTTAGAGAATGTTCCCCCAAAGATCACTATCCATGCTATTTTTAAAGACACCCAAGTTCATCTGCTGTTTTTAAGGATTGAATATAGTATCTGGGGGGGGTGAATTTTGTTTTAAAATTAAAATACTCAAAGATATAGAAAGATTAAAAGGTAAGGATTCTGAGGTGATTCTCCATGATTATTAAAATAGGAGGGTTTAAACACCACCAAGATCATCAACAAAAAGGGGGGGCCTCACCCGAGAAGGCCAAAGTTGTTGTTTCTTTGTTTTAATTTTCTTATTCTGTAATTTTTATCTTTTGTTTATCTTATATTAAATATTATTCATCTGCTGTTTTTTATATTCAACGTGTCCTATTTCCACCCAAATTATTATTATTATTATTATCATTCTTCTTTATTATTTTTCACTTTTCTCATACTATTTTTATTTTATTTTCTTATCTTATTATTATTTTTATACTCTTCCCATAAGTGATATCATACTCCTGATAATGGGAGACTTACCCAAGGCTTTTCCTTGTGGGAGGTTAGGTGTTTTATGAATTTAGTCCTTTAATTATTTTATTGTTTGTATCTTTTTATGGAGGTTGAAAGTGAATTTCATGAGTGTTGTGGTTGTTTACTACGACATGGAACTTGAATTCACTTCAATTACTTCGTTTAAATATTTCAACTCCATTACATTGAGCACAATCTCTTTATATGGCGGACTTCATCCATTCAATGGATGAAATGAAATATGATGTAGCCAAGACCTAGAAGGTATTATACTCTTCATTGAGGTGTTGCATCAACCTTGATTACAAGAGGGGATGGAATTTATATTTTTTAGGAATTTGAGATTATATGACCAATAAATAAAATATTAGTATTTCATGCATGAGGTTTATGAATTTTGATATCAAACTAAATTTTAAATAAATTACGAAGGAAAATTATGGAACCCATAATACAAACCTAAAAATCCATGTTCTTTCCTTCCTAATTATCATTTGTTTTTAATTTTATGGTAATTTAGTTTTAAAGGTCTTTTAATGTTTTTAAAAAATAATACAAAACACAAAAATAAGTAGTTTTAGGTGAAATAGAATAAGTAAGTGAATCAACTATAATGATCCTCAAGTGAGATGATCCTAGTCAGCCACTGTACTATGCCATGAAAAATATAAATTTTCATTTTCCACACCCCATGACACGTGTACATAAAAAATAGTGCTATTTTCATGAGTTAATTAGAAATTTTCTTTTCTTTTATATTTTCACATTGTATATAAGTTTTATTTATTTTATTTAAAAAATATATTTTACCATGATGTTTTCAAATGATTTTTTTAATTCATAGAACGATTATCTACATGTAATGAAATAAGAGAAAGATGTTTATGTTACTAAGGAGGCACTCCAATGAATGATTAATGAACTCGCTATTCTATCCAAAAATATTTTTAGTGGCCATGAAAAAAAATAAATCACAACAAGAACTAGTGATCATCCTTAATCAAGTCAAGGCTACTATTCAAAGACTGAAGACAAATGTGGTAGAACCAACAGATTTTCCTGATTTTTCTAAAGATATAAAAGGGGTTAAGGAATCACTTGAAGACAATAAAAAATACCACCATCTATATATCTAGATACAAGAATTCCATAAAATTATAGAGAGTGAATGTAAAGAGTCACATTCTAAAAGGAATATGGGAAAAATATTCAAATCAATTTTGGAGTGAATGGTAATATGATGAATTGTAATAAGATATAACTATCTATAAAATATAAGAATACACAATTGAAAAACTATTTTTATCCAAGTAAGAATAAGAATACACCCATGTGGTGAAATTCTAAGAAATTTTGGAGGAGCCTTACTACCTGCCTCTATCCAGTGAAGAACGAATTGAAGAGGAACTTTCAACCGAAGAAGAGATTCAATCCAAAAAAACATAAGGAGTTGACCCATTATTGAAATAAATTTCATTGACACTGAATTAAGTACCACACCTTACTATTTTGATTTTTTAGATTTGACTAACACTTACTCAAACCTAGATGAAGATGAAGAAGATGAAAATTCACCTATTAAGGAACACATGGAACTCCTCAAATTTATCGAACATGAATTATAAGATAACTATAAGTATATATAAGTAGTTGAGCTAGATAAAACTGAGGAAATTGATTCTCACTATTAAATGGATAATTTTTCTAATTATTCATGTATAAATTCTGTCAAATTTAAAATACATTCTAAACTTCCCTTTTTTTCATTAAATTCATGAATCCCATTGTGAGAAAGACTTGGAAAAGAAGGATGAGGTTTAAAAATTAGTTACCAAGAATGTGGATGATCCAAAATTCATCTAACCCCTTCCATGAAAGTAATAACTCATTGTGAAGGGGATTGAGTTCGTGTAATCTATCTCTGGATTATTCCTTAATAAAAACGATGAAGATGAAGATGGAACAATCCGCATATGGTGGTTCAAATCCAAGAAGATCTACCTACCGAATGATTATGGATAATAGATGATAATTCCCTAATATAAGCATTCAAAAAACCCAAGGTTTACTTGTGGGATTAAACCAAATTTTACCTATCTATTTTCTTTATAGGAATTTAGATTTGATTTTTTAAGAATTAGTTGTTTCCCAACCCCCTCATTCTTTTTGAGAATTATTAACATGATCCTTGTTCTTAAATAAAAATTTACATTTTTAGGACCATTATAGAACAAGGAAAACCCCAAATAGTTAAGGAAGATGATTAAAGATTCATGAGATAAGGGATTTCACTTTTAATGTTTATCTTTTAAACTCCCAACATTTTAGTACAGAAAAAAGTTTCGAATTTTATACTTGAATATTCATGCCCATACTTTGAATTTATGATTTTTGACTTATCTAGGAGACATGAGTTACTTAGAAACCTATAATTCCATGTTTTATATTTCAATGATAATTATTTTGAATGAGTGAGGTTGAGAATTGAATTATTAGAGTGAAAAATGGATATTGAAGTGATAATTCATGATTTGAGGGGATTTGTTGATTTATCTAAATGAAATGTACCTACCAATTTTTCATACTTTGAAGTTCTAAAATTCATGTAAATTGATTTTTTATTATTATTCATTCCATGAGTGATTGTCTAAAGTCATATATTCCATTATCGAGAGGATTTCTACACCTAATATTTTCTATTTTATCTTGATCATATTTGTTGAGTGATCTTGGGGAATTCCACCATCTAGAACTTACATTAGAAATTTTCAAAGCTAATGATTATGAAGAAAGAAATTTAAAATGATTGAGTCATTTTTATTGATAAAACCTTATCCTTGAAACCAAATTATATATTTATCCTTTTTTGGCCCATAGAGACCATGAATTACCTTGTTAGGGATGAGCCATATTTCAAGACATTTTTATATATCCTTACCCATTATTTAGTATTTGGGATGATATTTTAATGCTTAAGTGTGGATGTAAGGGAAGTCATGGTGAAAGGGATGGACTCTATTTTATGTAAAAAGTGTGGGGGTGATAATGTTGGGTATTGGGAAATATTTTTGATTCATTCATTATGATTTATTGTTTTCCATTATTGAAATAAAAAAAAGGAAAAAAAAAAATTAAGGGTGAGTTGTGACTTGGGAGAATAAAAAATCACCCTTACTAGACCAATGATTTTAATCATATGTGTTTATGTGATGGATGTGAGGATTATTCTAAGAATTAATTTCAAAAAAGAAAAAAATTTGAAAATTATTTTGAAAAATAATGAAAAAAATAGAGAAAATTCAAGAATGACAAGTTCGTTCATTATTTTTTCATATTTCATGACCTTTACTTTGAGCATGGAAAGTAGGAGTTTTCTTTTTTAATTGGGAGAATTCTATTGAGATTTTAATTTTTTATGTCATAAAATATGAATTAATAGATAAACATCCACCTTTGAGCCTTAATTTTTAACATTAACCCCTAATAACTTTAATCTTCAGAGTCATTTGAACCTTTATTGAAAGTACTCATGATTTTATGTGCCTTTTATCTTTAAAAAGTTGATAAAGCAGTTCTTTTTCAAGACTATGGATAAGAACCATGTACTTATGACAATAGCATAAATCTACTTGAATATTTATTATGAGTGATCAATGAAAATATTCCAAAGTGAGGTAGGTTATTACTTGGTATGTTTAATAATGAAAAATTTAGGAACATTAATGAATTAGATGGCAGGTTCCATCATTTTTTTCAATGGTATAGTGTAAAATTTTTGTTTTTATTATTTATTTGAAATATATGAAATTGAATTGATATTTTACGTGTAACTTGAAAAAATTTCTTTTACCATTGATAATTGTTTAATTTTATTTCTTTTAATTTTAAATATTCATAACATTTGTGCCCTATTTCAATTCAATTTTGAGATTTTATGATTGAGTACAAGCATAGTTTAAGTGTAGAGGTATTTTATTAACTCTTATTTTATGTATATTTTTAAACATATTCTTATAATTTTCAATGTATTTTATTAAATTTTCCCATTTATTTATATGTTTTTTAAAATGTGGGGATTAATAACTGAGGAATGGGAATCAATTAAATTGAATAAAATTACGAGTCTTTAATAATTAAATATTTTTTTAATTTCATTATAATATTTTATAAGTATTTTAATTAAATTTCAATTGTTAAAAAAATTATCCAAATCTAGGCCAACCTTCAACCTATAGGCTACACACAACTTAGCCAACCTAATAAAGGGTCGACTAGATATGTAGCCCATAGAGAGGGCCTACTTGTGTGGTGAGGGATTGTTATCCATGGGTAGGATCCCACATTGATGCATAATTAGTTCAAGGAGCACACCAGCGCATGAGGCATCTCCATGTGTTAGTGAGGAATGTTTCACCAGGATGGGGTAGTCCACAGCGGTGGTAGGGGTCCTCCCACCCAAGTAAGAATTCATTGTCGATGTGTTGCTATGATTTATTATAAATTATAGAACTCGATAGATATT
Source organism: Viscum album (assembly GCA_963277665.1). Lineage (NCBI taxonomy): Eukaryota > Viridiplantae > Streptophyta > Magnoliopsida > Santalales > Viscaceae > Viscum > Viscum album. Next base: position 1,571,662,031 of record OY728127.1, read on the forward strand.
TTCATTGATCTGCTATGGTTTTTTCATGAGTAATATTCATTTTAAACAAAATTTTATTGCTTTATGCATTTTATCCAATTTCCGTGCTTGGACACACCAGACCCCCATTTTCCACCACTTCCACCACTTGAAATTGGGAATCCATAGCTTATAAGGAACTTTAATCATCATGGACACCACTATAAAATCTTGGGATTGATCCAATATCCACTTTCGAAGCTCTGGGCAACCAAAAATCTCTTTTTCCACCTCAGATGACCTTGGTGATTCCCATTTTAGGATGACTGATGCCATGCCCGATAATATGATCTTCCTACGACCACTATGAATGATAAATGACTCAATGAAGATATAATCTGAAACTTATTAACCTTCTATAATGCTCAGAACCACCATATAGGTGCTACCACATGCCCATTCACACAATACACACCATACATGTGTAGAGGAGGCCCCGTTGAAGTTTTCTATCCACTCTGTTCACCCGAGATATTTGGGTGTTTTCAAGGATTTCATACTAGGTCACATAGGGTGGGAGGGGTGAATTCTATATTAAAATCAAAACAACCAAATATATGGAAATATTCTAAGGGAATTAGGATGAGGTGCTTCTCCATACTTATAAAAATAGGAGGGTTTGACCACTAAAAGGATCATTGACTACGAGGGGAGGCATCATGTTGGAAGGATGAAGCTACTATTTCTTTGTTTTAATTTTATTTTACTGTAATTTTCCTTTAGTTTCTTTTCTATTAAATACAATTAATTCAACCCTTTTATATTCAAAGCTTATTATTTTTACCCAATTTCCTCCTCCTCCACCTCTTCTTCATCTTCTTATTTCTTTCCTTCATTTATTATTTCTTATTCTTCTCTTTTCCCATATTATTTTTATTTTATTTTATTCACTTATTATAATATTTCTCTTATTTCCACCAAATATATCTTATTCCTGATAATTGGTGGATGGCCATAGTCATAGACACGAGGGAGGTTAAATATCTTCTGAATTCAGTGATTAAATTCTTTTATGGTTTGAATATATTTATGGTGGATGAAAGTGAAGTGAACAAGTTATATGGTTGTCTAATATGACATAGAACTCGACATCACTTCTATTCTTTTTCTTACATATTTTACCCTTTCCATTTAAAAAAATATCTTCATATAGTAGAGTTGATCCGTTCAATGGATGAGACATCATATGATGGAACTAGGGTCATGGATGGTGTCACACTCTTGATTGAGGTGTTAAATCATCCTTGATTATAGGAGGATGTAGAATTTCTATTTCTTGTGAATTTTATATTCTATATCCAATAAATAAAATATTAGTAGTTCAAGCATGAGTTTTCAGAATTGATCCATAAAACTAAATTTTAAACAAATAAATAAGAATAATGAATGAAACCATAAAAAAAACCTAAAGGGAAAATTTCTTTCTTTCCAAATTCTTATTTCTTTGTATTACATGGTAATTTAGTTTTACATGTATTTCAATTGTTTTATGAAATAATAAATAAATAAGAAACTAGTTTTTAGGTAAGTTAGAATAAGTAAGTAAATTAACCGTAAATCTCATCAAGTGAGATTACCCTAGTCATCAACTGTGATGTACTATAAAAAATTATTATTTTTTATATACCCTATGATAACTACATGTCACCATGTATTATTGAATTTCATACTAATATTTTTTTACAATAAACTGATTGAAAGAAAGACTTCAAAAGTAAATAATCCCAAAACTGGTCCCGAAACTCAATTTGAGTCCCATCTCAAAGCTCCAGTTCCAATAAAAAAAATCAAACAATCAAGCACAAGGCCCCTTTACCTTATCTATAATTGCATCCAAAATTTTTTCCTAGGTACTAAATGGAGGCCTAAATAGGGTGTGAGTAAAACTCAATAGGCCTTTTTCAATTGTTATTAAACAAATATTTTTTGAATAATTATGCATGCAATATTACAATATACATGGAAATTATTTCAATAGTTAAATATATAAAATATAAATAAACCCACTAACCCTTGAGATCTAGGTTAATATCTAGGGTCAGCTATACCTTATCTTACATGATTATAGATTCCTTTATCCATACTCACCACCATGTTCAGGTGGATTCCCATTACATGAAACAATCACACATTCTACTCACTACCAACCCAAGGTGGATTCCAATTACATGGGTGAATTAAATATCTTAGGTATCAATAGAACCCATGTGAATTTCTATGCTAGGTAAACTTACACACTCATTGGAAATCATAACCTATATGAATTCACATGATAGGGATGATTTTAAATTCATAAGATAAAAACAATAAGAGATAATTCATACCAAATTAAAATATATTCCGAACATGTTAAATTTTTTCCATCTTTGATAACACATACCAATTAATAATTATCATTCCATTTATTCCATTAATAGAAGTTACCAATTTACATGTCAATTATTTTAAAATTCCATTTACAAGTTTCATATCAATATGTCAATGAAAATACAATTACAAAGTTCATTTAAAGTTACCAATTCATATAAAATTTTAATAATTTCAATTCACATTCTATTTATTCCTAAATACAATTTCACTTGTCAATACAAGTATGAATTTTAAATTTCAAACTCCTATTATGACAAGGATTTACAATGTTCAATCTAAATATAAATACAAAAATTCAAAAATTGAATTAAATTTTAAACTAGATTCACAATTTTAGATTCCAACCTAGGGCCAAGGATAAACACACCTATCACGTGGATAAAAGTCCAGTGTCTCATTTATTAGTGGGCCTAATAGGATCTATGGGAGGCCTAAGCATGAGTATTAAAACCATAAAAGAGGATTCCAATTAAGATAGGTCATGCAGATGTTGTGATTGTGTGATACGAAGTGTTGCACAAACTAGAAAGCCAAAATAGACTTTAGGGGGATGCTTAAAACCAATTACCTCAAGAAAATGAAGAAGGATCCAAAGGTAAAACATTTATATCAAAATGAAACACCAAAATTAATAATCGGAAATGATAAGATCCCCCCATTAGGTCTGGAAGAAGAATATATTTTTATACAATAAGATCAATTCACTAATTCAAATTAAGACTTACTGATTCAAGATTTTCATATTAATTCAATGATCAAGGAACCAGGAGAATGTATTAGTGAAGTCGAGGAAACATTTGAGAACCCTTCAAAATAAATAATCTCAAATTATTATTAAAGTACTGGGATTAATAAAATAAAAGGGTTTTGGGAGGAAGAAATATGATTCTTCCCCTTTTATTCCATACCAATAATAGTGCCATTGTCTAGCCGATGGATACCACCAGCATGCCGATGGATACCACTGGCTAACTGGTTGTGTTATCCAAAATGGATTCACCTTAGGAAACCCAACCAGCTTGATGGTGGGATTTTTATTTCCTTACTAGGATACTTCTCCATCAACCATCTAGCATGTGGAATAAAAGAATCTCCTTTGTCACATTTCACTGCAAGCCTTTACTAGTCTACCACCACCAATACCCCTGAGTACCTCTTAAATACCTATTTAAATGGGGTATATGTGTCATTAAGAAAAATTAAAGTGATTCAATTTAAAATTAAAGAGAAAAGTTCCTAGATTAAATATAGTGACTTATAATTCTCCACATTCATGAAAAGTTTATCTAATAATAAAATAATTTTGAACTATTTATGATAAAATAATTTATGCATATTTAATTAAAGTGTATAAGTTCCCTTATTTTATCCATTTGAATTATTTTTTTGGGAACATAAATTAGTAATTAACTATATCTGAAAAAATAATATTAAGAACTATATTTTATTTTATTTTAGTATGCTTGTAAATTTATTTATAATATATGATCTTGTATAATCATCCCAAAAACAATTCATAACATAAATTGACAAGTAACCATTAAGTGATAAAATAAAATAATGATATGAAATGATCATGTTATTTTATCTATTAGTTTTTTTATATTGATTGGTGGTAAACAAACCTTTTCCCTCAGGAAAATAAATCCTTCAGTAGTTACTAGGATTGAGTTATATCTTTTAATTATTATCCTCTATATTCCTTTACTTTGATCCATATTTCACCAAGTCTTAGACTTCCCCGTCTAGTCGAGTTCTATATCCTTTAAAAAAGTATAATCACATGTAAGTGAGGTAAATTAGGGGTTTAAGCCTACATTAAATCACCCTCAAACATGAATTCCCATACATAATAATGGAGGGATAGATGCTTCTCAAATTTTTATATTTAAATTAATAATTATTATCATATAATAAACCATTTAATGAATTATTAAATTAAAAAAATAAGTATAACACATATATAGGTTGGTCAAAGATCAGGATCATTTATAATATAAAATAACAATAATTTGTATTATTGTTAGCATTAATTTCTAATCATTCTTGTTAAATTTTACAGAATAAATAAATTTATAAAATAATTTATTATAATAAATTTTACCCAAAAGTTTATCTTGGAGATTATGAAGACCTCGGCCAAAATATCCCAAAATTTTGTGGTTAGTTTTTTCATTTTCATAAGGTACAAGTGATCACATACAAAAGTAAAATATAGTTTAGTATTATTTCTAAATTATATGCATACTTGAAGATCACATTACATTTGAAAACATAAAAATAGAACATATTGTAAGAAAATATTCTACATCTATAAACTCATTGAATGGTTCCTTCTTCATATCATGAGGAAAGGAAATGAAATAATGAGTGAGCTCAAATTCCTAGTAAGGGTTATGTAAAATAGAATCTATCGTGAGTAAATAAGGAATAATCAATAGGGAATGGGAAATAACTGAAAACAAATTCCATTTAATCAATAACTTGAGTGTGAAGAATAACATGGAAGGAATAAATAATGACCAGATAATTCCATATAAATAATAACATTATCTTGAATCTAATCCATGTATATCATAATTAATTAAATAATCACATAGATATCAAAAAATGATTTCATAATGATGGAATGCATAATGCAGGACATCATAAACTCACATTCAAGGCATCGTTCCAAGAAATCTTATTTAAATGGGTAAGGGCCCATCCAAATTCCCGAAATAGTTTTTCTCATGATACCTAATGATTCATAAAGGGGATATAGTAGGCCCTACCCATCACTTACTAAGTCCAATTGACTCATCATAAGAAATGGATGAATAATATAAGGAATATAAACATTCATATTAAAAAAATAGAATATGAAATATTAATATTTCCCCTAGTTAAATGAACATAAACCATCTAGAAAAAGAATAAGTATTGTATCGTGAAAATATATCCCAAGTGTAATATAATTAATATAAAGGATTATTTTTTGGATGAATATAAATTCCATAAAAATATCATTAAAATAATTCTTGAGGAAAATAATCTTTTCAATTTTAAAAACTAAAAATATACAGAATATTAGGAAAAAAATTTATTTGAAATGAATCTAGGAAAATTATAAAGTAATATTCTAATAATTGAGAGGACATAATGGTGGTAAATATTGTTCATGATAAATAAGTTAAAAAAACATTCCTTTCACACTTTCTTAACAATTCAAAAAAAGGTAATTTATATTGAAAATGATAGGAAGATTAAATTTAATCCATTTTTTAAAAATTAAATCACGGTAAAGAATTAATTTAAACAATCATAGATTAATATTGAAAACATTCGTGAATTTGTTTTTGAAAACATGGATGCTGAAGAAAAATATTCTCGACTAAAGGGAAATTAGATTCTATTTTTCTTAAAAAACATTTATTTTAAACTTATGGGTAATAAAAAGTGTAAAAACAAAGTAAAATATATAATTTTCAAAAATAAACATATGAGAATAAAATATATTTGGTTTGAGATAGAATTATCATATAATTACCCTAGTATAGAATTAACATAAACCATTTCAAATAAAGATGATATTTTTAAATATGTTGGTCATCTAGAATAACAAAAAACTATATTTCAAAATAAGATAACATTAATAGTAAGTGAAAATATGGAAATTTTGGTGAAAAATAATTCCCAAGGACTAATATAGAGTGATAGAACAAGGTTAAGATAAATTTAATGACTAAAAATCCATAAATCTTGGATGGGTGAAAAGACTACCGATTCATCGGAAATGAAGGTAAATGTATAAATTTTTTATCTAAATATCCTTTTCATAATGTGGATGGATTATTTCACTATTAAGATAAAGGAAACAATAAAATATACTTACTTGAAAAAGTTTTATTTCAAAAGAAAAACTTAATTCTTTGGTTGTGCTTTGATAAATTTCCACTTAATTTTTTACTGTAAGAAATGAATATTCATGATGAATTTTTTATGTATGAAGCACTAAAGTAAACTTCTCATTGATCACATAATCCACATAATAATAATAAGATATTACTACTATATTTTAAAAAACCAAAATGGTTATCACCATTTAAGATAACACCCAAAATGATTATACCTTCATATGAATACATTAATTTCCAAAATTAAATAATAAACCAAAGGTTTAACATAGTTAATTCATTAGATAAATAACACCATATCACAAATAACCCACATAACCTCAACATGAAATATGATTTTAACTTAAAATGTTATCTCATTACTTCCATCTTACTTCTCCAAAAAAAGTTATAACAATTATCCCAAATAATCCTTTACGTTAAACTTCAGGGTTATATATATATCAAACCAATAAAAAATATCCTAAAATACCCTTAATCACCTATAAAAATTCAAAAACATTTGATCCTATAGTATGTTTCCCAAAATAAATTTAATATTTATTTGTGAAACCATTTAATTAAAAACAATTTCATACAAACCTGGACATCACGTAGTTAACTGTTAGGCGCTACACCCTTGCCACCCTTCAGTTGTGGGTTCAAACCTGGCGGCCTTACCAGATGAAATAGGTTATGGAAATATATATTGGTTGTCCTTTTTCTAAATCTAGATTAATATAATACTTATAATGTTCCCAAAAATAATATGAGTATCCTAAAAATTAGCAATAATAATTAAATAACTTTTCAATACCATGGTTATCTATATTAAAAAATAAGTTCCGAAACTTTAATAACCATAATTACATAATCATCAAAAATAATATAAACCAAAATGTTTATCAATACCTTAAAAATTATATCCATAAAATAAAAGTCATTATTACCCAAAAATATTTTCACTAAAAAAAATTAATACAAAAGGGTTACATATACCTGAAACATATATTAAAACTCAATAAATGTCTCCAAGGTACATGCATTACATAAAACCTTATAAGTGTTATATGTGTATTTAAAATTATTATCATCCATAGACTTATTAACCTATATTTTCACCTAAAAATATTAAACCATCCTTGTATTCATAATAAAATTAATGTATTTGGAAAATTCCCTCAATGTTTTTCATAGGATTATGTTTACTAATCTATGTTTGTCAAAAAAATATTTTCCAAGGTTTTTACTAAACCTGCTTTAATACCAACGATAAAGACCTCGAACCTAGTATCCTAGAGACAATGTTCAAACTGTTTCATTATCATAAGATACAAGTGGTCACATTATAAATGACTAAATATTTTAGTAGTCTTGGTAAAAATTATACATACTTGACCTCACATTACATTTAATAACATAAAAATAGAATATTATGTAAGTAAATATTCTTTATCCATGAAATGATTCAAAGATTACTTCTTCATATCACAGGTAAAGGAAAAATAATAGGGGATGATCTGAAATGCTCTGTAAAGGTTACTTACAGTGAAATCCATCATGCGTAAATAAGGCATAATCAATATGGAAAGGTGAATAACTGAAAATACATGTCATTTAATCAATAAAGTAACTAAAAAGAAAAATATGGTAGGAATAAATGATGATAAAATAAATATATATAAGTAATAAAATTATAATTTAGATTTTACAAGAATATCATAACTAATTAAATAATCTCATGGACATCAATAAATGATTTCATAATAATGGAATTCATAATGTTAGAAATCATAACATTACAATCAAGGCCTCATTCCAAGACATCTTATATAAATGGGTAAGACCTTGAAAAAATTAAAAAACAATTGTCTTATTAAACCTTCTGATGCATTGAGGGTAATAATTCTACCTCCCATTACATACTAAGTCCAATTCATTCACTATTAGAAAGAGGTGAATCCCATAATCAATATAAAAATTCATATCCAAAAAATAAAATATGTAATGTTGATATTTTTCCCAATAAAAATGATCATAAACCATATAGAAAAATAATTAGGATGGTATTATTACAATATATACCCATTGGAACTAAAGTGTGATAACATGTTTACATTTATGAATATAAATTCCATAAAAATATCATTAAAATCATTCTTGAGGAAAATACCCTTTCCAAAATGACAATAAATTTTAAAAACTAAAAATTTATAGAATATTAGGATTTTTTCTTCGAAATTAATCTAGAAAATTATGATGGAATCTTCAAAAATTGATTGTTCATGATGGTGATAAATACCATTCATGATGAAAATGTTAAAATAAAACATTTGTTTCACACTTTCGTAAAAAAGGACAAAAACTACCTCATTTTGAAAATGAAAGAAATATTCCTTTTAATACATTTTCTAAAAATTCAACAATTAGTAATAACTAATTTCGAAAATTATAAATTAATATTGAAAACATTATTGAAAACATTTTTAGAAAACATGGACATTAAAGAAGAAGATTACAGACTAAAGAGGAAATTAAGTTTAGTTTTATTAAAAACCATTTTTTGATCTTATAGAAAATTAAAAAAGAAAAATGAAAGGAAAAATATAATTTAGAAAACAATAGGATAAGAAATTATATTATTTTTAAGATATAAATATCATATAATTTCCACAGTGGAGACTTAAACATAAATAATCTCAAATAATGATGAGATTGGGAAATAAACCCTTACCACTTTGGTAACTTTTGAATCTTAACACCCATGAAATAAATAAAAAAAATGAATATTTAAGTAATATGAATATAAATAGAATCATTATATATGATATAAAATGGTAATTATATACACCTTATAAAATAATATAAGTGTATAACATAATATATGTCCTAAAGAAGATAATTTGTGATAAATAACCCTCACAAAGATCATCATGTTGAAGTGAGAATTAATCAATTAAGAAATTATGTGTAAATAATATATATCCAAAAAATATATGTGGAAATAAAACATATAAAAAACAAATTTCATTTCATACACAATATTTACATAATATAATCAATTAAGAAGTGATATAACCTAATGAGAGAAAATTGTGTTATAAACACTTACCACTTGGTAAATTTAGATTCAAATCCCATTGTATGGGATAATTTTAATTGAAACATAAAATCTCATGATTTATGTAGGGTTTATGATATAAAAATCAAAAAAGGGTTATTATACACACCATATATAATAAATTATGTTTATAATAATAAAATATTCCCTAATAAAGGAAAATTGAGATGAAATCCATTATAAAGATCATACCTTTGAAGTGAGAATCAATCAATGAATTGATTATGTGCAGATACTTTAAATTAATATAAATTTTTTTTAAATAAAACATAAAATAATGAATAGTCATTACACATGTAATCTTATAATATCAAAGACAATGAAAAAGTAATATAACTAAATGAAAAGAAATTAAGTTATGAAATACCTTACCTGAGGTACAAATTATCATGTACATTACTTATATTCCTAAAAATAAAACTATTTTAATTATGTAATTTATTAAAAAACTTTCTAATGTTCATTATTCCCTTTATTTTATTTATTATCATGTTATATTTAATTATTTAATCAATTAAGTTCACATCAGAAGTTTTGACAATATTTGGTTCATATGTCCAAAATGACTATGGTAGGTTAACTATTTTAAAATAGGTCATTATTCAATAATATACATAATAATAATCAATAAATATTCATTATTTTTATAAATCAATTATAATTTTAAAACGAAGAATAAAAATTGTTATGATAAATGAACTACAACCTAATCACGAAGACTTTAGGTCATACGTACACATGAGTAATGTTTACATTTGTTAATGATCATGATGGAAATATGGTAAGGGTTATATTATCTTTGTATAATTATTATTATATCATAAGTATAATATTTGTTTTAATATATATATATAGTAGTAATGTGATGTGGTTATAAAAAAATAGTCACATCGCTTTGTAGAGGTGGTAATCCACATGTACGCACAAATGACATTATCATTTTTAAATTAATGAAAAAGTAAAAAATTATATTATATATTCTATTTATAGATTGATAAATATTTAATTAATATCACACACACACATATATATATATATATATATATTAAATCTATCATTAAAACCACTTATGAGTAGTAGTGATGGAAAATAAATTATAACAGTTCGTGAGGCGGTAGTCTTCCTTACACACGACCGAAGGTTTTGTTTAGCATTTAAAGGAACAGGATTTTAATATAGGTTTTAAAATTAACTTAATGATAAATAAAAATATGTAAGATGATGGTGTTTTTATTTTATCATATTTGGAGAATATTTTATGGGGGTAGAGGAAGAAATAAAGTGAAGATGCATGGTTAATAACTATATGTATTCTTGAGAGAACCTCTTTATAGATTCACCAAAAGAATCCCTAAGAAGGTTTTATGATAAAAAAATTCTAATAGGAAGTTAGGATGTATTATAGTAAGGTATTTGGTCAGGTTTTGTCCAAAAAATTCCTTTTTAGTGTGAAGAAAAGTGAATAGGAAGTTCCCTTTTTAAGAGGGAGGAGGGGAACTTTTGAAATTTATTGATGTATTAAATTAATATTAATAAATTTTCATATCTAGATGGATATAAATTGATAATATTTGATTATAATATGATTTTGGGGAAACATAATATCATAAAATAAAATGACGACAAGTTTTGGTGATGTTTTCATCCTTATATTTTTGTTTTAACCTGTTTTAACCCTTTTTGACAATTACCATGATATTTAATTTTTTACTTGTTAAGGGCCAAGAAAAAATATCATAAACTGAAAAAAAGTCTATAAATGGACCATGTATGAAATAATAAACCTTTTACCATTCAAATGGATGAAAATAGTATTTTTATGAATTTCAAATCATTTAATAAAACATTATTTATTATAAAAAATTATTAATGTCAATTTTGACACTATTCATTTAATTTGACTTTAAAAATGCCATGAAAAAAATAAAATTAAAATATATACCTTTAATATATCCCTATAATTTTATAATTATATATAATATTTCAATAAAATAATAATTTATTAAAATTATATTACTTTTAATATTTTTAACATCATTTATCTTTTATCCCTTTTAATTAAATAATTACCATGTCAGCATCACGTAAGCATTCAAGGTAATTAGTTTATTAATAAAAATTATAAATAAATTAAAATTATTAAAATAAATCAATTATATTAAAAATTAATATTTATAACAAGCCATAGGTCATTTTTATCAACATAACAAATATTATAGTTATTAAAAGTAGGAAAGTGACATTTTTGGATTTTCTTCACATAAAGTATTATAAAGGTCACAATCATGGCCATATGACTCAAAAATGGGAAATTATTAGAAATTAGTTGATGTAGGGTCAAAATATGGTAATAAAATAAAAAATGGACATGTTTTTTGGTCATTATAACCCTTATCTGTTTAGTTTAACCCATAGTAAACTTGTTATACCCTAAAACATAGCAATAGATTTTTACTATTTTTTCTATTTGTTATGACCAAAAATTAAATTTAAATTATTACCTAATATTAATTATTATGATTCCAAATATGTAATCCATTTTTTCAATTTTAATTCATATAATTGGTAGATTTTAATTTAAAAATAAACCCATAAAACGAGTCGATAAATGATTTTTTATGTATTATATAAAATAATTCTACATTAACTATATGAATTGTGATCATAATTATATGGATTTAAATTTATATAGTTAGATATATAATATATGAATTTAATTTAAATTTTCCATTATTAATTAGTTTTTAATTAATTAAATTGGAATGACATTGTGCATTTAAAAATAGTTTTAAATAAAAAGATTTATTTTTTACTATTCATTGAAAAATTAAACTATCCGGAAAAATACCAAAAATTCACCCAAAGATAATTTTCATATGATAACTTAGAAAATGAAGTTAGTTTTATAAAATATATTTTATAAGAGTTTTGATAATTAATTATATTATTTTCTCACAAAAAAAAGTAAAATCCTTTTTTAATAAATTTATTTTTAAATAATAAATGGACTTTACTAAAAAATAAGGGATTATTTACTAAAAATTTATCAAAAAATTTATATAGAGTAGTAATTTATTATATATTTCATAAATTAGTTAATACTATTCATACCTGCCTATTTAATGACAATGTTATAATTCTCATATTTAATTAATATATTTCACGAGTCCTTTAAGTTAGATGTTGCATGTTGCATAAACTATTAAACACAATTTTCTTCATTTAAAATCCTGAGGTTCTAAAAAGAAATTTTATTAATCCCATCTAAAATATATAAAAATAAAAAAAATTATATATATATTTTAAAATAATTAAGTACATGGTATAAACTGACAATATAATATTAAATCTATTTTTTGGGAAATTTAATATAACAAATGATTTATGTGTCATTTACAATGTACTACATGGAATTTATCTCTATATGGTGAATTGCTTGGTGTGTTTTTCTACATGTTGAAGTTATACAGTTTTCATGGAATGTATGATAACATGACATGCCATTATTGTATATAGAATATATCAATGGAATGTGTGTGTAGTACACGACATGTAACATATGGTTACACATCATGTATTAGCAGTCAAAATGCATTGAGTAATTACCCAATGTGTTGAACCACGTTACATGAAAAAAATTACTTGGTGTGTACCTGGTGTCGGGTGACATGTGTCGTACGATGTGTTCACAAGCTATACATCATGTATTCTCCATCATTATATGTTCTAGGATGACAGTCAATACAAACATGTAATGATGCCACATATTTTTCCACCTGATGTTCTATGATTTACATGGCATGTAACTTGTGTGGGGTTACATGATGTTTAATAACTAGCTACACAAAATGTAACCTTTTCCCCTTATTTTATAGGAATTAATTCCTTGATAAGTTATAATGTTTACATATAATTGTATGTCTAGAATTGCATGTGGGTATATAAGTTTGTAAAGTATAGTTTTTATTTTGGGTTTGACGTGTTTGGATGGGTATAAATTGATATGATCGAACCATTAGAGGGTGATTGTGGGTAAAATGAACTTGAAATGGTGAAGACAATAATTGTTTTAAGGATAAAGGTAAGTATTTATACTTTAGTAAATTAGGCATGGAGTGTGTTTTTAGGATCAATTATGGCTTGGGTGACCTAGTAGGTTGGAATATGGGTTGGGGTTATAAATCCATTAAATTGTAAAGGTGTCAAGTGTATGATAATGATTAATATGAGTAACCTAAAGGGGTTGGTAAGGGAAAATATGGTGGTATATCATTGTGGTTTTGGGTGTATAGATAGTTTTGTTGGGTTAGTGGTTCACCCTAAATCTAATTATGATTATATCATACTCTAAAAACTTGTTTACTTATGCTGTGAATGATAGTTTTTACCCCTTATGAGTGAGATAATGGTAGATTGTGACATGATGGGATGGGATTGTGGAAATTGAGGAAAACCTGAGTGAGAGGGTTGAGCCTAAGATGACGATTTATGGCCTCAACTAAGTGGTAGGGGATAGTTTAATATTGTGTTGGGAGACCTCCCATGAGTGAGAGGGGATAGTCTGGGACTTGATATGTGACCAACCCTATGTGATTGGGTGTGGTCTAGGACTTGATTAGTGACCTCCCATAAGTGAGAAGGGACAGTTTAATGCTTAATATGGGATACAACATGGAAATCGAAGTGAGACTATATGCTGAGTGAGAGGGTCCTAGACATGATTAGGTATATAGTTGTGACTTGAGGTTACCCTTCATTCTATTATGGAGATGAAGTAGTTAAGGTCAGGGTTCATGATGGCCTTGTTAGCACATGATGACTAGACATAGATGTAATATATTTTTTCTATTTATATCTTTTAATAAAAACACTTTCATATATTTATTACACAAATGAAAAGGATATTTTGTTGGTGTATTACTAGGTTTATTACTCAAACCCTAAATCGGAACACTAATTCACATACAAAATTTGTTGTAAGTGAATCATCCAAGGGAAAGGAGAATATGTCAAAATGCTAATAACGTAGAGTATGGTAGGAGTTTTAGGTGATTCCAGGAATAATATGTTATATTTTTATACTCATCCTATGAAATTATTTTGTTTTTTTTGATTACATGTATCGATCCACCTAATATTAGGATCTATTTTTCAGTTATATGATAGGTTACACCTCATTTTGATATTATGTGTGATGATATTTACCTATTGGATTAGACTATTTTTATTTTATCATCATTAATTGATTATTGTTTTTTAGTTGTCATTACATTTGAAGGTTTTTCAACTTGAGGTCACAGTTTCCCCATAATATGAAATAGGCCCTCCCCACTATTCAACATCCAATTTCATATTAGAATGGGTACATGAGTTAATGCATTCTTTAACACATAATTGGTGATTTTTGATCAGGCATTAAAAAATTGTTTTAGAGAGGATTTTATTTTGATTTATTACTTATTCCTTAGTGGAATGGAAATATTATAGTTATAAATTAGGTAGGAAGCTATGCATGTGTTTTTACAGCCCCAGTAAAGTGGGTATTTGAGTTTCTAAGGTAGTGGGATTTATTTTATTCATTATGTTATTATGGTTTTATATTGTTCTTAAGTGATGTTACAAATGGATTTATGATGGGATATGTCTTTCCCAGGGTGGAAATAATATGCGGGTTCATGCATCATGGGAAGGAATATAGGTTCACATGTCATGATATTGATTACCTGTGGCTAGTATGAGTCTAAATAAATTAAATTACAATTATTATATATTTTTTGTTTTCCAAAATAAATTATTAGTGACATTTAATTATTTTAAGTTTATATTATAATAATGTTTTCATATACAACTATGACTAACATAAAATAAATAGTGGTATGATATTATGAATTGTATGAGTAGTGGGTAGTTATCTCTTGTGGTTATGGGTAAATCCTTTGAACATGACTCATTGGGTTGTTTTGTTCACATTCTATTATGAGTTTCTTATATATTTTTTAAGATTTAAACTTTAAAAGGATATTTTAAGTTTCTATTTTGGAATTTTAGGAAATTATACCTCAAAAAAACCCCATGGTGCCCCCCAAAGACCAGATTGAGGATTTTACCAAGGTATGAAATGATCTTTTTATAACTCCAGATGTCTATGTGGGTGGGGATGATCATTATATTAATGATATTTCAATGGTTTAGGAATTACATTAGCTAGGTCTGTTTCATATATTACTAGTGGGATGAGGAGGAACACATTGAGGTAGACCAACCATGATGGAAATTTATCATGAATTTCATATAAAACATACTTAATATTTATAGGGTATAATAGGTTCTCGGGATAGTGAGGATATGATCAAGGTTATTGAGAGAGACTCTGAGTTGGTCAAGACACCTAATGTTCAGAGTGTAAAACTAGTGGCCTATATGATTCAGGTTCCCACCAAGAGATAATGGAGTGTCATGTTATAGGATAAGAGGTATCATAGATTATCATGGGAGGCATTTAAATACCTCTAATTCAAGGGGTTCTTTTGTGAGTAGATAAAGCTATACATAACACACGATTTCATGGGACTACAACATGAGATGATTAATGTGATAGAATATTTTACTCATTTCATTGAGTTATTATGATTTAATATATTATTGTATAAGGTTGACTCATATAAGGCCCATACATTTGTTATTATACTTTTACCATGTGTGATGATAAAGGTTAATATGTTCAACATGATGTCTTTCTTGGATTTATTTTACAAGGATCTCATCATTGAAAATGGACTGGTAAAGGATAGTTCTAAGGGAACTCTTCCTATCTTTAATTGGTGGCATCTATAGTAGAGTTTTTGGTGCCTCTTCTTATTTTAGAAGAGAATATTGGATTATATTCACCATGATAGAGATAGATAGTTTGGGCATGGTAGAGGTTATTTAGTTCCCCATTGAAGGAGTTCCCCTTACATGCTATTTGTGTGGGAAAATATGAAATTTTAATAGTACACATCTGAGTCTTCTAATAGAGTTCTATGTGAGTGGAATGAGGGGTAACCTATAGTAATTTTTTCTTAGGATGTCTTATCTATTCTTAGGCAGTGGTTTTGGGTAGGAATATTAATAGTAGTCTTGGTCAGGGGAAGTTAGAAAGAAAATCAACATTCATTTGGGTGGTCAAAACATAAATCTAGGAAAGGATGTTAGGGAAATCATCTATCATAACTTCCTCAAGGGTCATTTCCCTAGGAGATATGGGGATCATAGTGTTAGGGATATAGATCTTATGCACACATAGTGTATAACTTCGACCAGGATCTAATAGCTATATCATAATGTATATCTACCACCTAAGGTATGATTTGGTTGATTGATGATTTGCATTAAATTATTCGATATAGGGCAATCCTATTTTTTAATATACTCATGTAATATCTAGTTTGGGGTTGTATGTGGAGTTATACCTAGGGATACTTGATCTCGATAAACCTTTAAAGAAGAGGATGAATCATATTTAGAGGTTACTATCATGATTCATAGTGGTTGGGGGATTCATACACTTACAAGATATCCTTGTTTTATATATGATACAGTTTAATGTTATATTCTGGATATATTATCTAAAATTATTTCAAGAATACATAAATTGATATTAGAGGTAGGTATCATTTAATTCCTTTATGGGAGAAGTGTTAAATATTATGGGAGAGAGGGATGTTGAGGTTAGTAGGTAAGAACTAAATTTCCAATAGATATGAGGCATTATAGCATATGTGGTGGGCATTGTTCTTGTGATGAAATGTGTTGTGATTCTAGTTACCTTCCATCCAATAATAGAATATTTAAAGGATGTTTTTACAGAATAATTATTATAATTTCATCCTGAAAGGGATATCAGGTTCATTATGGATCCTATTCCATGTGTAAAGCCTATATTGATACTATTTTATCACATACCACTATCTAATTTGGGAGATCTAAAGGTTCAACCTGAGGACCATGTGGTGGAGAGATTTATACACATGAGAACCTCTCCATGGATTTATCCTATTTTATTTACTATATGATGGATGGTAGAATCAGGTTATTAATGTATTACTAGAAGATGAATTAATCTACAGTGAAGAACAATTATCCATTACAGTGGATAAATTTCTAGTTTGAGTAGTTAGGGGATCCAAATGGTTCTATAAGATTGACTTGCAATTATGCTACAATTAGTTGTGGATTATTAGTTGTGGGTTAGGGTAGAGGATATACCAATGGTGGAATTAAAGAGATGGTATGAGTTATTTGAGTATCTTGTGATGTCATTCAATGTGATAAATGTGCTCGTAATGTTTTTGGATCCAATGAAATATATTTTTAATATTTGTTGGAATTATTTTTCATTGTGTCCTTTGATGAAACTTTGGTATACACATAGAACCATGATCACATTTAGGGAACCTAGAGATCATATTGTGAATTCTATTAGCATATTGGATTTATGTTAAATATTTGAAATTTCACTTTTGTATTTATGAGGTGTAGTTCCTTGAGAATATGATTTCGAAGGTGTGGATATCTGTTGATCTAGAGAAAGTGAAGTTTTTGATGTTTTTAGAATGACAATGGAATACATTCTAGATTAAGAGTTTTCATGGTTTGGATGGGTATTTTAATATTTTAATTTAGGATCTATCTCACTTAGAAGAATCAGTGATAGGAATGAAAAATAAGTGAGAGAACTTTGAGTGGAACAATCAATGTGAAGAGGATTTCCAGGAGTTGAAGGTGATGTTGAGATCTACTTTGGTTTTGATTATTCAGATTCTAGGGTATGATTATACCATACATTGTAATGCCTCAGGGGCCAGTCTAGGAGTTATTATAAATTAAGGGGATCAAGTAGTCTCTTTGGGGTCTTGTTAGATATTACCTCATTAAATGAACTACCCTAAATATTACATGGATCTAGCTACTATATTTCACACCAAAAAGTTATCAAGTCATAATCTCTTTACAGAGAGATATTTCATCTACACTGACAATATTTTTTTGAAAAATATATAATACCAGTGGTACTTGAACCTATGATAGAGACATTGGGTTGAGTATCTAGATGCCTTTGACATTGAGATGAATTATTTCCAAGAAATTGAAATAAAATAATAGATGATCTCAATAGGAACACTAAGAACAATTATTCAAGACATCTAACGAGGAGTGAAAGTTGATTATCTTTCTTGCTAACTGACAAGTTGATGTATTAGACATCTAAGAGGTTGTGAATCATTCCACTTTAGTTATTATATTTATACTAGGGGTTAATGTAATGTCTATCCTGGAGACTAATTTTGTTTTATATAGGAATAGATCATGGGAGATTCTCTAGTTCTCAAATAGTTTTATGAGGTGGATGAGGTGTCTTACATTCAGGGTTTGGTGGTGGACCCTATTTCCATGAAAGAGTATTTAATAGAGGAACACCATGACTCATCATGGATGTTGTATATAGGGTTTATGTAGATGTATCATGACATAAAAACATTTTTTTGGTTGATAGGTATGAGAAATAATGTCATAATATTTTTTTCTCAAAGACTTCCCTGTCAGAGGATAAATGTAGATAACCAATGACAATGTGTATTAATTCAACCAATTTTAGTTCCTATATGGAAGTGGTATAATGTTTCCACTGATTTTTTCATAATAATACCTAATACTTTAAGGTTTGATGATAAATTATTGTTGGTAGTTGATAAAATGATGAAGGTTTCACACTTATTTACCATATAAGAGAATCAGTTAATAGATGGTATATTAAATCTATATGTGTGAGGGATAATACTGTTACATGGGAAACTTATGGGAATTATATTATATTAGGACATGTGTTTCACACTCAGATTTTTCTAGGACATACTGAAGGACATGGGATCTTATATGAAGTTTATTGCAATATACCTCATGTAGAGAGACTTGTAGTCTGAGAGGATGATCTGGAAACTTGAGGGTATTATTAAAGAATTAATTCTTGATTTTGGAAGTTTTTGTGATGATTATATTTACTTGAAAGTGTTTTTATATAAAAATAAAATTCTTGATTTGATCAAGATGTACCTTTTTAAGGATATTTATGTTAGGTTATGATACTCAATATTGTATTGGTTGGAGGTGGGTGAGTCTATGGTAATCTGTCTAAGGATAGTGCAAGAGACCATTGAGATAATGTAGATAATCAACAAGTGGCCAGTTACCAATTATAGTAGAAAAAACCATATGCTGACCATAGGTGATGATCCTTAGAGTTGGTTATGGGTGACTGAGTATTCCTGTGGGTATCATTTTAGTTAGAGAATCAATGTATGAGGAGGAAAGGGAATCTCAAAACATAGTTTATTTATTTGTCTGAGGTTGTGGAGTGAATTGGAGTAGTGTCTTGGATCTTAATCCATGAGATCTAGTTATAAGTGAATTGATTCATATATATCAAAGCTCTAGAAGTATGATTCAGAACCAAGGCACATGATCAACAATGATGGTGTCGAGTTGGAGGCAACCATATTATTTGAGGAGAGATCAATGTATATTATGGACTATTGTAAGAATGTAGTATGAGGGAGGATGATGCATATTGTCCTTGTATTTGGGAATCATAGGTGTATCTAAGAGGATTAATGGGAGTGGGAATAGGAGATATGGGACTAGTAAATAGATAAGTTCAGTATGGATCTATATATATTCTTTTAGAGGATGATAATTCCTTATAGGTTGAGTTCGTAACAACCCTTATATTTAAGTTGTGAATTCAAGGAAAAATTTAATGCATCTGATTTTGGATTTTTTTAAAAAATTTAGGGGTAGTAGGGCTCTCGAATCATGATAGAGAGGGCTACCAAATCCCTATAGAAATATGTATCTATAAGGAACTAGTTACCTAGTAATTAGATATATAGTATTATATAGTCTAGGTAGTATCCATATATAGGATTCAACCCCTTTGAACTCTTGAATGGGATGTGGTGGGTACCCAGTAGGGCCAATAGGTACATGATTATGGTGGGGTGGGTACCTGATGGTGACAAGATTGTTTTTCAAGGTAACCCCATAATCTCATATGGGGTCCCATTATTCCCATCCTCTCAACCTACCTTAGTTCCCATTTAAACACCACATGATTTTGGACCCCCTATTGAATTTCAAGTCCCATCTAAGCTCATCTCTTTTCTATTTAAAGAGTTGTTGGCTTGAGTGATATTATCATTATATGTTTAAGCTTTACCATGCCCTATATTCCATATTATTTATTTATTTTCCTTATTTTCCACCTCAGATACATAATTTTCAGGGTTTATGGTTGAAATTATGGATTTTTTAGATTGATTTTGAATCGGGTGGCATCCTCTGATGAGTATTCTCACATACACTCAATGTAGTAATTCCTTACATTGTTTCATTTTTATGTGGTTGTGTGGTTTTACCTTCACGTAGGTGCATATATTGGCCCAATAATGTATTTATTTTGGTAGTAAGGTGTCCAAGTGGGTCCAAAGTAATATGATTGACCCCTTAGAGTGTGATTTTGGTTAAAATATCTTAGAAATGGAGAAAATTTCTCTTATTCCATGTATCCTGGTAGGGTCATCCACTTCAGTAAATTAGGCCCAAAATTACATATTTAAGCTTTTTTAAGGCATGGGTGACCTAGTATATTGGAATATTGGAGGGGGTAGTGAATCTCTTCAATTGTGATGGTGTCAAGTGTGTGATCATGGTTATTGTGGTAAACTAAAGGGGTTTACAATATAGATGATGATGGGATATGCTTGTGGTATTTTATGATTGTGATGTTCTATTTGGATTATGATTGACCCACTATCTTATTATAATTATTTGATACCCTTAATTATATTTTAATTATGTTCTGACATTTTTTTTGAACCTATATTGAGTGAGAGGGTGGTGGATTTTTTTGTGATGGAATACGATCATGGATACCGAGGGAACCCTAAGTGGGAGGGTTAGGCTCAAGACATTGATGTATGGACTCATTTGAGTGATAGGTTATGGTAAGAGATGATGATAGATAACCAAACCTAAGTGAGACAGGATGATCTAGGACTTGATATGCACCAACTATGAGTGATATGGTTTGATCGAGAACATGATGTGTAACCTACCCTGAGTGAAAAGGTATGGCCAGATGCATGATATGGGATATGAATGGTACTATTATCAGATCATACATTGAGTGATGAGGTACTAGTCATTCTCTTGGATGTACTTGCGATATATTGTAAATCCTTCACCTGGAATGGATTTGAAGTAGGCATGATTAGGGTTTGTTGTAGATTTATTAGTACATGATGACTATGAGATGGGGAATATATGTTTTATTTATTTATTTCTATCAATAAATATACTCAATTATATAATGCACTTATGATAAATATGTGTTGGTGGTGTCCTACTGGGCCTGTTACTCCCACCCTTTAGAGAAACCTTAATGTGTGTATAGAATTTGTTATCTGGTATCCAACTATGGGAAAGGATATTATGTTAGACCATTGATCATTTAGAGTTAGTTAGGGATTTTAAGGAATTACAGGATATAACATACAATATTTTTACATGGTTCCATTGACGTTATTTTTTGTTGACCAAATGTATTGATCACCACATATGTAGATCCTTCTTACATAGACATATAACTAGTTGTACCTCATTTTGATATTTCATGTGATGATATTTACATCTTGGATTCCTATATATTTATTTTACTACAATTTATTTATTATTCAACTTACATTATTTTTACTATATATGGTTTTAGATACACTGTTAATAGTATCCCTATAGTATGACTTAGGCCCTTACCTCTATTATATTTCGTCTAATGAATATGGAAGTATGAAAAAGGTCATGTGGTTCCCCATATCAAACTCGGTGATTCAGGGAAGTGCGCTACAAACATTATATATATTAAATACTGGTTAACTAAGTTTAATCCATGTAAAATATGACTAAATTGAAATATTGGTAAGTTTTTTGATGATTTTTAAAGTGAATTATGAATTTGGTATGTTAAGCTTCAGAATGACCTCTGAATTTATGGGAATTAAGAAATTTTGTATAGAATTTTTTGATAAAATGATAAAAAATCATTGATATTTATTTATAGAAGTAAAATATGCTTATTATAGGTGGGGTTTTAGTGGTTGAAAAGTATTAGGAAAGTCAATTAAATTGTTTTTGGAATTTATTCCATAATCAGGTGAATTCATAATAATATACACATATATAACTTGATGAATGGTTTAAAGCATAAATTTACCTAACTATGCATGCTGTAGATATTAATTGTTAGATTCATTGTTATAAAACTATTCATTCAGAGCATAGAGAGTGTAAATTTACTTGATTTTACTTTTGAACCCTCTAAAAATAATTTTATGGTCATTGGAAATTATATATGTCATAAGAAAAGTTTAAAATGAGGGTTAAATATCAAATGGGAATAAATTTTGATATGGGTGTCCGATTAGTCTCTATGAGCCATCCAATCAAATATTATGAAAATAAATACAACATTTATTACAAATTCCACCTTTTATCTAGTTTTTTTAATTTCCAAAAGAGTACTAAAATTCCTCTAAAAGTGACTCTGAAGCTAACCTAATTTTTTTTTCATGTTCATTTTAAATTTTTGTTGAATATAATATGAAAATTTCTTATGATTTTGTCAAAAAATTTTCCCTTAAAATTTTATTTTTATATACTATTTTGGATTTATAAATTAAAGTATATTTTCAATGGTATTTGTTTTATAAACAAGATGGGTTTTTTTAAAATAAATAATTTTTTTAAGAAAAAAGAGTTTCAATTTTATTATTTGGTTACTGTTGAAATAAAATGGTAGTTAGATAATGGATACCTTTTATCGTAATGGTAGTTATATGGTGTTTCATTATAATGGGGACTACAAACTTGACCTATGGTGTTCTATTATATGGATCCATAGTATTGATTAATTAGTGATATGATAATTCATTATAGGGGGTAGAATTATCATGTAAATGAATTTTTTAAGGATGTATTTTCAATTAAAAAAATTTTCAAAATGAAATTCATCTTTTTTTGTTATAGATATATAGAAAATGATGAATCCCTCTCTTTAAAATTATTTTTCTCAATAACCATATCTAAGGGTGATATTAGGGGGTTGAAATATTTAAGGTGAGGAAAATAATGAAATTAAAATTTTATTTAAAATTTATATAAAATTTATTATTTATATAAATTGGTGATTTTTTTCTAAATTTTAAAATTTAATTGAGTTTCGTACTGAGATGCACAGTTATGGAGACTTTGCAAACTAATTTTTCATGGAGATTTTTTAGAGGTAATAGTTCCAAATGGTTAGGTGATTTTTTTAACATTATGTACTAATGATGAATCCCTTTATTTTTTTCACAAAAAATCATTTTTATGTCTTAAATTTATGAGGCTCATTAAGACCGATTTGTGGAATTTTAAAATGATTGAAATTCCCCAAGAAAAAATGCACTGCTCTGAAGGCTGGAAGGATGAATTAGTGGTGGTCATTTTTTTCATATACTTTCAATTAGTAATAGACATATTATTTTTTTAAAGAAAAGTTTCACTGAAGATATTCAATCATACTTACCTATATCAAATGGACTTGTAAACATGTCAAAGAACAATATTTTTTTACTTGGTTCTGAACCAATGTGGGTTCCTACTCAATTACATTTTTAAATCCTTATAGGACACATATTATTCATTAAATTATTATTATCAAATATAGGTGAATTTTCTAGGTATCATCTTGTATACCTATTTATCATTATCTCATTGAATTTAACACAATATACCACATTTTTTACAATGATTATAATGACTCTAGAAAGATCACTTGAGAAATTGGTTCCTCTAAAACTATTGATGGTATTACCCTCAAGAATTAAATCATTGATAGAATAATATGATAAATTGATACAATGTTAGATGATGATCAACTATTCATAACTCAAACATAGTTTTCTCTCCTAAATACTCAAGATAAAAAATATGATGAAAATTTATTTATAACATTGGGCATAAAATATTTATCTATTCTCAATTTTTCATTCACACACATAGATGTTATTTTTATCAATTATCTATATTTATTATCAAAATATTCTATTTTATATTTCCCATCCACAACTTTTATTTCTCATAGAAATCAATTTTATGCATATAAAATAATTAATTCCACACTTCATTTTCGTATACCCAAATTGATATACAATATGGTGTCTCAATAAAGCTAAAACAAAGCACCATGATAATTATACTTTTTTAAACATCCTCAATATTCATCCCTAAGAATCATTAAAAAATGACTTGTGGTTTTTCTACCCCACACTAACATTTAAAATAGAAAAATTGAATTTATCTTCTTCCTCATACACATGAAAAAATTCAGGTACACTAAAAATAAGCGATATTGTATCAATGAATATCACAAATACTAAACAACTATTTTCACTTATTAGCTCAAATAGAGTCATTATATATTCATTATTCTATGGTATGAAGCATATAGTTTTGGAAAAACCCTTATTAAAACATAACTTGATAAAATATATTAGACATTAAAAACACTCATCTTGAATCACTACACATTTGGAAAGTGATTTCAGAAATGTAAGAATGAAGAATAATCCTCATATTTACATTTTTATTTTTCATGACAAAAGAATCAATGAACTTATTTTTGAATTCATCTGATCTAGATGATCTCATTTTTGAAATTACTTTTCAATTAATTAGGATTACTAATTTTTCATACTACTTTAATGAAAATCTAGTTTTGATATTTTAGAAACTAAGGAATTGCTTGAGCATCATCTGATTTGAAATTATTTAAAATATTAAAATTTTGTAAAGTAAATCATAATACATGGGAAAATTATCATTACGTTCCTCAATTAACTTATGAGTCTATAAAACTGATTCTTAATAAATGGAAATATCTTATGTTCTTCCCCCATATTATAACTTTGTTACATAATTGACCCACTTGTGATTTCCCTTAAAAAAAATTTCATTCATGTAGATAAAATATCATATGTGGCCCAATTATCCTATGATCCCAACCTACTAGAATATGAAACTCATTTTACAAACATGATATACAAAATCTTGCATCTAAAAAAATTATCCAAAAAATATCCAATAAAATGATAATTTACTATGTAGTCTTATGTAGATAAATTTCAATTTCTGATTCTCAACAAATGAATTATCCTATACAGTGACCTCATAGAAGAATATACTTATCCAAAATTTTGAAATCCAACACAGTGATTCTATATTCCTCTAAAATACTCTTACAGACTTCTAAAATAATATTAGGGAAACATAAAGTTTACAAAAAAAACATTCTAAACTCATCATATAAATATCAACCAAATTTACTGATGCTCAAAAAATATTTACAACAAATTAAAACAAAAAAAAACATAATAAACAAATCCAAGGGCAATTTTATCTTCCCCTTTTGGAATTTTCACAAAAAAATTAAACTCTATCAAAGAGATTCAGAATTTTGTGAAAACTCAAAAACAGTAAATAGAATCATAATATAATCACCGATCTTACATCGGTATAGTCTTTCACCACACAACCAAATAAGGTTATGTTGTTGAGATATTTATATCCCTCGATGACCAGAAATCATGTCTAACTAACATAAGTGAACTCATCCTCAATTCATGCATCAACTCTCATAGTTACCAAAGTTACCCATTAATTATTATCCAATACTTTAAATGAAAAGGAATTGATCAATCCTACCTTATTAAAGAATTCTACCACATTTAGATAAAGGGTTAGGTCATTATATATCCCCTTTATCAATATAATCCAAATAATGATGGTAGATTTTTTTATTGTCCTCAAGTAAGAGGAGAAGTCTAAACATGAATTTTCATCCAAAGATCCTCAAATATATATCTTGAAAATAACTTTATAATGATGTATTTAATATGTTTCTTGGTAAAAATTTAATCATGATTTATATCACCACTTTTAAATATTTCTTTATTAATATGGAACCTCATGTTAATATGTTTAAATTTTTAGTTATACACATGACTCATTGAGTGATATATTATACACCTATTATCAAGAGTAATTTATAATGGTTTCTAAAGAACTACTTTTAAATAAATCAGATGTAGTTTCATCCATAGATTCTTTGTATATTCATGTGTTGAGGTGATGTAACCAGCCTCAATTGTTCTAATTGTCATTGAATATTTATTCTTGATATGATACCTCACCCAACTATCACCAAGAAAGAATAATTCACCTGGTTTGGAGTTTCTATCTATGAAATTCCTAACACAATAATCATCTATAAACCCATGTAGCTATAAATATGATCTTCTTCTATACCAAAATACATTATTCAGTGTTCTCTTAAGACATCTTATAAAAATATTATCTAATAGAACACAATATTATTTTGGATTACTCTAAAATCTAGCATATAGAGTCACTAAAAATAAAATTCCTTATCTTGGTGCTGTGAGGTAGAGAAGGCTTCCTTAAATTTATCTAAATTATTTCTTACTAAAACTCTTACTCTCATCATATTTAGTCAAATTATTTCCAACAATAATGGGATTTAAAACTTCTTTAGAATTATTATTTATAAAATTTTTCAATAATTATTTAAAATATTTTTTGAAATAGAAAAATGTTATATAATCCCTATAATTTTTATATGAAGAAACTCATATTTCTTAATAAGGAAATCTCAAAATAATTCTTTATTTTATTTCAAATTTTTTTATAGAGGTACTTATGATCACATAAAATTATTATGTAATTAACATAAATTATAAAAATAATTTTCACCATGGTGACTTGTTTTATGTATAAGTTTCTATTGAATTTTAAATTTTCAATTATAGATATTTCTAGAATCCATCCAATTTAGATCACCTTGAACATGAAGCCTATTTATATCCATATATTTCTTTCTTCAACATGTAAACCATGTTTTTATCCTTATCAATAATAAAACCTTCACGTTACTCAATAAAAAATTCCACTTCAAGATCTCCATTAAGTAATGTAGACTTTATATAAATTTGTTAAGCCCTATTTTTTTCTTTGAGATGATACTTACAATATCAACCTGATGAATTCTAGTCTTGTAAATTGAGAAAATATTACTTCAAAAACAAATAATTCTATTTGATAGTATGCCTTTCAAAATAACCGGTATTTGTTCCATTATACTTTTCATTTATCAGTGATTTTGTTTCAAAAAAACCACTTGGTTATATTTTTTTTGTTTTTAAGCCTTTGAAAAAGATCCCAAGTAGTGTTCTTCTCGATTTGATCTAGATAAAAATTCAATATAAAAATACAAAATTCATGTTTAACTATATATGAAACTAATCTTGGTTCAATTTTTGAAAAGAGGGTAGCTTGATTATCAATTCTCATATTTCTTCTAGTATGGACTAGTGACTCCAAATTATTAATTATATTTTCAATATAAACATTTTTCTACAGACTCAAATGACTCATTATATGTTTTTTATTAGCTTCATAATCATCAAAATTCTAATATGAATCAACTACTTCAAAATTATATACTTTTTCTGCCTATTCAATGGGATGGTTCTTAGACTTTTTCTTACTACTATATTTAGAAAAACTATCTACTACATCAACTGTAAAGACCCTGACCCTGTTATCCCAAAGATGAAGCCTTATTTTATTACATTACCAAAGATACAAGACATGAATCCCAAATTACGAATCAATTTAGTAGTTTTGGAATATATATTACATACATGAACACTAAATTACAACTTTAAATTAAATAAAACATAGAATCTCTATTGGAAACACCAATAAACTCCTAGATTATCCTTGCAAGTCATTCATAATATACATCTTCATATCCTGGTGAAAAAATAAAACATAAGAAAGGTTCTCATGATCATATAGATATGAGATATTTGGATCAACCATGCAAAAAATGTTCTCATATACATCATGATAATAGTAATTGTTTATCATATGATTAAATTCTCTGATGTTGTACTAATTTCATTCACCCTTATATATAATTTAGAATTTTTTTCATCTTAAGTCATCTTGAATTCTTCAATTTTAATTCTATATATTTTTAGTTTAACATCTTTCATTCTTTCAATATCACCCTCAAGCTTATCCCACATTTCCTTTTTAGCTAACAGTTCCATCACCTTAATGTATACTTTATCAGATACAAACATTAAAAATTAATTTATTACATTACCATCAGTTCATAATTTTCTTTAATCAATCAAATTCATTTTATAACTTCTATAATTTTTTGGGAAACCATCCATAACTGCATTGAAAACATTAAGTCTATTTAATAAAAGAAAAGGGAGAATCCTAGTATTCCCTGCCCAATAGTTTTTTTACTTCAAATGGAGGATCAACTTTTATATTAACCTAATAGATATTATATATAATAAACTAATTATATATTTGAAAGAGTGAAACTGACTACTTTAATACTGCTTAAAATTCTCCAAGATCAGATGCACCACTGAGAATGGGGGGGGGAATCAGTGGTTGTTTTTTAATTTTTTTTAGAAATAAACCTTTATCATTGATTAACACATGATCCACTCAAGGTATTCAATGTTATCTACCCATGTGAAATGAACATGTAATAAAGATAATGAATTTTTTTTACTAGGTCCAAACCTAGTGTGGGTTTCAATTCTTTACTGTGTTTGACTCCCATCGAGCCATATAACTAAACTAAATTTTTATTATCAAATATAAATTGTTATGCTTGGCGTCATCCTGCATCCTTTTTCATAAGCACCATTTTGTGTTTTATAAATAATCCCACTAGTTTAGAAATTATTACAACGTGTTTATATATATCTATTTAGAATTAGATTACTTAGAAACTATTATTGATCTTCCCCTTAAGCCTTCAATCATATATCAAATAGTAATGTTACCTTGTTTAGAGTTAGATAATGATATGAAATTTGGAACTTATACATGTTTATGATTATAATAAATACCATAGCTCCAAAAGATGATGAGAATAAATCTCTAACATCATTCTTCATACTCTCCATCTCTTATCAAATTTTTCACACACATACAAAAATATTATTTTTCCCAAATATCTCTCTTACTAATCTATTTATTCTCTTTTATATTTACCTTCCAAAAACCCTATTTATTTGAGAAATTTATTTTCTAAATAAATGAGAAATTAATTCCACACATCATTTTCATATAAAAAAATTGGTACATAACAAGTCATCTCAATCATATAATTTTTTTCCATGAGTATTATACTATTCTAATCTTCCTAAGATTCCCTCCCCAAGACTCATTAAAAAATATCACATGGGTGTGATGCCCAATATTATCCTGAAAAATACTAAAATTACCATAATCTTATTCCTTAGGCACACAACATGAACATGAACCATAAAAAATCAGTAATAATGTATCCTTGAATATAAAAAATAGCTAATAGTTTATTCCACTTTAGTTAACTAGCTTAACACAAGTCATACATTCTTCATTCTTCTCTGGTGAGAAGTAAACAATTATGGTGTAATCATTCTGAAAACATAACTTGATAAAATATCGTATATATTCAAAACACACATATTTAATCACTAAAACTATAACAAGCGATTCTAGGAACTTAGTAATTCCAATGAAGTATGAAATTGACATATTCATTATTCAGGAAAATAGAATTAATTCACCTATTTTTAAATTATTCTCATTAGACTGACATGATGTTTGATATTTCATTCCAGTTAATTAGGATTACTAATTATTCATACTGATTGAATCACAATCTAGTTGTGATATTTTAGGAAGTGAGTAAAGTCTTGATAATTATCTGATTTTAAATTATTTAGAATATTCAAATTATGGAAAATTGAATTTTCACCAAGTAACTAATCATAAACATGCTAATTCACATCACACAACTCAATTAACTTAAATGAACATAAAAATTATTCTTCATAAAGAAAACTATCTTACATGTTTCCCTTATAAGATAATTTACATATACAGTGGCTCCATAAGAGAGTCCCGTTAACAAAATTTTCACTCATGTAGATAAAATGTCATATGTGGCTGAATTATCCTTTGATCTCAATCCATTAGAACATGACTCTCATTTTACTTACATAGTATATAATATCCCACATGGAACTTGATTGACCCACACACAAAACCCCATAAGATAATTTACAAACTTTTCCTTTCATAGATAATTTTCCTTTCCTTATTCTCAACTAGATGAATGAAGGTGACCTTATAGAAGAATATACTTAGCTAGAATTTTGATATCTTGTATAGTGATTCCAGATTTCTCCCAAACACTCTCAAAACTAACAAAAATCATCTATGGGAAAATAAGACCTTATAAAAAACATTCCAAAAATAGAGAACACATATTATCCACATTTTAAAAATGCACAACCAAGATTCCCCACAAATTCAAACTAATACCAACATCATCAAAAACTCAAAAGGTACTTCAATGATGTTATTTATAATATATTTTGATTTTATAATTTATGAAATTTTATTCCAATATTCTAGTTTATGTTTTATAAAATATATGTATATATTATTTGTAATATAATTTTAATGAATTATTATTATTTCATGTTATTAATATAAAATGGTTTGGCATTGAAATGAAAAGAGTGTGGTTT
Organism: Viscum album; assembly: GCA_963277665.1. NCBI lineage: Eukaryota > Viridiplantae > Streptophyta > Magnoliopsida > Santalales > Viscaceae > Viscum > Viscum album. The sequence goes on from OY728127.1 coordinate 1,571,693,185, forward strand.
GATAATTAGTTAAGATTTATGTGATAAAAATATATAAGTTATGTTTTATTATTATTAATGGTAGATTATAGAGAGGGTGTGTAAATTTTTGTTACAATAACACTAATAATTTTATTATTATTAGTTATCCGTGGAAACAGGGAGGAGTCAAACTATTCCCCCACTTTCTGGGTGGTCGATGCATGAGAGGTGGATTAGAACCCTATCCACCGTACCTATTCTTCACCTCGATTCACATATACAAAGTTTATATATACTATATTTGTCTTCTTCATATTTCTCATATACTTTTCTTCTTTCTCCAATGTTTTCAATCATTTAGGGTTCATGTAAAATTTTATGTTTTTAATAACAAGTAAAACCTCCTAAAATCCATGATATTTTTGATGTTAAGAGGATTTAAAATATTTATATAACTATATTTTACTCCAAGTTGATGAATTTTTCAAGGCTACATCACTTCTATCTAGGTGATTCCATCCTTCTAGTTTTCATTGATAAAAGTATGGAGACATTATTTATGTATAATTATTTTTTACTAATGAAATGATTATAAAAATTATGTATAATGGTTTTATAAATATTTTATTTGACTTATTTATCAATTCATATTGATGTCAATAGTGTTATCTTTAATTTTTCATATTAAATCTTTCGCAAATTTTTTATTTCACATAAAATGTTCTATAAAAGTACAATGAGAATTTATTTTATTATAATGGTATATATATATATATTGTTTTTTGACTCATGGTAGATTTGAAAAAGATAGATATATGGATTATTTATATAATGTTAAAGTTCAAAATATATATATATATATCTTTATTTCAAGTATAAATTATTTTGATAATGTTATTTACACCATGTGTGTGTGTAAATTTCAATTATTGTTTACTAGTAATATAATGAATTTTTTTAGTGGAGACTTTGACATGAATTACAATGAATTGTTTATTTTTTATTAATGAATCAAAAAAGTAAAGTGGTGTATGTAATATTCAAAATGTTCATACTACATGAATTCCATATTTAAAAGATTTACCCTCTTTGACATGAAATGAATTTATATGAGATTTTTTTATTCAAAATATTGAATAATTGTAAAGGAAATATTTTTTTGATGGGTTTTAGAGGATATTTGAAAATTTATATCTTTCAATTTATCTAATTAAAATGACTTATTACATTATGAAAATATTATTTGAATATATTGGGCACTTTGGAGGTAATCTTGTGAAAAGTACTTATACTAGGCAATGATTCATCTATAACTAGTATTTCATATAATAGTTGTGATTTATAATATGGTTATAATATGAATGATATGTATTATTCTCTAGAAAGGTCCATTATGGGAATCACCATTAGTTTAATATTTTTCTCTGGTAATTAGATTTACCCACTAGTTAATGATTCCACTCATATTAGAGGTCTAAACATAGTTATATATGGATTATATTGTTCATGAGGATTCTTGATTTCCTTACATTAGTCGTGTTGGTACTATCACATGATTCATTGAAATAAAACTTACTACGAAACAATTTTTCATTCATGCCATTATATATGCACATAAATATTTTTGACTCACTAGGATAACATGTTTACCTCTAAAATAATACTAACAACGTGTATTACAAGTTACTTATTTTTTATAAAAATAAAAAAATAGTATATTATTATTTTTTATTTAAAAAATCATGTATAGTTTATCAATGGAAAAATAATTTATATAATATTGGTGGTATAATATTGGTATTTTACACAAATTCTACATACAAACCTTGGTGTGCATGTAGATTTTATTATCTTGATCTTTTTTTTTTCAGGTGTGTATTTGAACATTTATATTTTTAGGGATTATACCACTAGATCTGATATATGACAATTAATGTGGGGGAAAAATGGTGTAAATTTTTTACAAGGAGTTAGTACTGTATTCATATTATTTATTTTTATTCATGTGTATTTTATATTTGTAGAGTATGCTTTGTGAATTTTTGATATGCATGATTTAAATTGTATGATTAATGTTACATCTAAAGATTGTTTTGGTAGGATTTATTTCCAATATTGTTGCTCATATGGAGTATTATTTATGTTTGGAAGTCTTAAAGTAAAATTAATAATTTTGAAGATCACCGAAAGAAGTATCTAGAAATTATAAAGGCAAAACAGGTTACATCATGACCATATAGATCATGTGGTGATAAGTAGTTGAAGTATATAAAAATTAGAAAATTCCTAAGATATTTTTAAGACTCATATTCATATATTTTTTTGAAAACATAATCTGAATGGTATGCACCATAACACAGATTGTCTCATCATTTGGAACACCTATGAAAGAATCATTTACTCGTAAACTAAAAATTCTGGAAATAAAGGGTTTTTGGGAAAATGAAAGAAAATATGTCTATTGATGTGTTGTGATGTGAAGTAAATAATGCATTGTGATGAAATCTAAACTATTTTTCAGTTATTTTAGTAAGAATATTTTGACACTATGGCACAATATGACTTGCTGTAAATGAATCTGAACTGATTTGTATGTTTTTGGATTTTTAGTACTTTCACTATAGAAGGTATGATACATCATGATAGGTAAAGGCTATGATCAACACGAGATGACCATGATAAACCTATTGTGCATTGGATTTTGAATCTCAAATATTGTATTTCATGAAGATATTGGAAACATATTGATATTTTAGGAGGTTTAAGGAAGTTATATGAGAAACTATCCAGTCACACTATGAATCAGTTCGACATACCATGATTTATGATTTTTACAAAATTTGAATAGGTGTTATTTTTTTTGTAGTCAGTTTATGGTTTGGTGGTTATTTCAATACCTGGTAACAACACATTAAAAGTTCAATACAGGATATATTCTGGAAATTTATTTAAATTTTGGATTTGAAGTATGATTTTATTTTAGGTTTTAAATTTGAATTTGAAATTAAAATTAAACTAATGATTAAAAATAGATGTTTCACGTGAAATTAAATAGTAAACAAACATAGAAAAATAAAAAAAAATCAATTTGAATATCTGGAATAATGGAGGATCATAAGTTGTAAATTATTGAAAAATTGGATATCCAAATAGATGAATATTATATTGGATTATATTCAATATTACGACTATAAAATCCAAAAAAATTATATATATATTGCATTTTCTATTTTAATAAGTCATGTTTGTGATAATTAGCTATATAATACAGTTTAATCACAAAAAATACATAATGATTTATATCATTAAATGATGAAATTATGTTTTTATAAGAAATATATCTATTAAAATTGAAAATTTTACAATTGGTAAATATATAAGAATAAATTAAATTATGATAATAGTAAAATTTGGATCAACATGATCCCTTAGAGTCATCATATTGATGAATAACACTATAAAAAAGAGGCATAACAATAATAATCCAATCAAAATTATAGAAAGGAAAAATTTAAAATATTTAGATGAATTTAGGTGAATGCTTAATGAAGTAATTAATAAGTGTTTAAAAGAGGTAATATGATCATTGGAATATTAATTTGGTCCCCATGAATAGTAACATGACCATTGGAATAATAACCTGACTATTAGGAATAATAACCCAACCATTGGAATAATAATTGAAAAAATAAAATAGTGTCATTTCATTTAAATTTTATTTATCTCAAATAAATTATGTGAATATCAAAAGTATAGTGCCTCAAAATAAATGTAAAAATTAAATTAAGTGTGAGGGTATTTTTCTAAAGTATATTTTGTTTGTAACCACAAATTTATGTTAAAAATTTTAAATTACAAATGTTAGAAAATTATTTTGATAAAATTAAATTTATTTTTGACGTTAGTATGTCGTAATTGTATAAAGGTATTTTTTTTTGAAATTTTATGGAATACATTAATTTTTAAACAAATAGTAAAAATATAGTTTTATATAATCAATGTATTTTTATTACATAATACTAGTGGTTATAATGAAACAATGAACTCTATATGACGTTTATTAAAAAAACCATTTATAATATAAATGATTCTTTTAAAGAAAATAAATTTAAATTCCAAAACTAAAAAATTTCTTCCAAAGTCTAAAATGATAAAGTATTCAATTAAAATAACAGTTTTCCTTTTTACTATATTCCTTTTTAATAAACTAATTAATTTATAATTAGAAAGAATTAAAATTCCTAAAATTATTTTAATTTATTCATACATGACCAAAAACGTCCTGAATATCAGTGTTACCAATTTTACCATGGAAATTATATCTTATTCAAAATTTTAACAAAAAATACCCCTCTTCTCAAGTATAAATACTTCTACTCCCTCCCTTTGAAAAAATAGATAAATTTCAAATAAAAAATCAAAATATCTACCAAAATTTTCTCTTTTAATACCCTTATAATATTTAGGTACATTTTATAGTCACTATACTCCAAGAATAAAAATATTTTAGTGTTGTAGAAAGTAAGAAATAGTGAGAATAAAGTAAGGTTTCATCAAATTTTTTCTCTCATTTTCCTCTTCTCTTATTTATTTTCTCCATTCCTTTAAAACCCACACCTTATAAAATTAATTAAGTAGTATTTTAAAATTATATTACTTATTTTAAACTACTTTAATGTTTATCCTTATGACATATTTATATGTCATACTTCTCTTCCTCCAATTTTGATAATGTCCTGTTAATGGCATGTTAACCACTTATGAGGACATTTCAAGTCAGTAATTATCACTCCCTTAATGGATGATTACTATATATAGTAAATAATATATAATTATTTAATTACATGTATTTTAATATTTAATTAATTGTAGTCATGCACTAATGAACTTGAACTAAAATAAAAAACATGAAATTAGATGGGATAATTTAATTTAAAGAAAAAATCAAAACAATTCACATTTAACAAAGTGTATTATAAAATACAATCAATTATTTTTAAGGGATAAATAATAAAATAAATGAATATAATTCCCTCCTTTTTTATGTGTTAATAAACATAAGTTTATTATATATGAGGTGTAAACAACATTAAACACAATGATACTTAAGGTAAGAGGATTCTCAAACCAATTTTTTTGGGTCATATCCTCTTTCAAATTATTTTCAATATAGGTGTTCATTGAATATACTTAAAATGTATTTTCACTCTTCTTTAACTTATATATTTTTGTATATACACGTTTCTACCATATTGAAATTATTTTTTAGAGAATTTCAATTATTTTTGAAAATGATTTTATCTTCCAAAAATTTCACTGACTCTTATTAAGATTTTTATTATCTACTCAAGAAAGATAATCAATTATAAAATATATGATCACCCATATTCATTTTGTTTCCCCAAACGTTATCCTTGAAAGTATTATTTAGGAAATATTTATGAAACCCATTTCTTCCCATGAGTTTATTTCATGTCTTTAATGGTTATATATACTATTTCCATGTGGAAGACATGATTATGGGAATTTTATGATGTTAAGAGTGGAACTAGAATTATATATTCTTCAAATATAGTTGGTAATGTAATATATATCCTAATATTATGTTTATTATGAATGAACATTATGATATATTCATTTATAATTACGATGTTATGATTTACGCACATAGGTTATGCATGAACATGATTCTATATTTGTTCACAACTATTCATAGTATTCAACCACAATGTTATGGTGTTTAATTAATATTAATATGACACAATAACTTCATTTTTAAAATGTTATCATCATGATTATGATTTTTATTGTATGATTATGATATGGAAATGACGATTATGCTCACCCATGCACTATTGATTCATGTCCCCTATTTCTCCCAAAATGTTCGTCCCCTTACTAGGATTTTAGATCACCCATTTATTTGATGTATATCCTAAGGTAATTACATGTTTAAAAAGAAAACATGATATCTTTAGGAGGATTGTGATGAATTAATTAAATATTTTTTATGTTTTATTATTTACTAGTGATGTATGAACCTAATTTTCATATGATAATAATACTTTTGATCCTATAATGTGTTATTATTGTATTATTTATCTTAATAATGATGTAATAGTCATGTATGAAATTGTTAGGTCACTATAAGGATCATACTTATATTATTCTGAGCATGTCATTGAAGATATATAATTGATTATTGGAGTATCATAGTGAACACCCTTCTGGTTTGGTGTTATATCATTGATTTATATATTGTAAACCTAAAATTTATATTTATTCCATATTTATATCCCTATAAAAGGTAGTGCATTAATATGAGGAAGATTCTATTTACCATGGATTATTAGTGAACTCTTCCTAATGTTCTAATCATATACTAGTGCAGTATTTGTTAAATAATATATCATCAAATATTTGATTTTTTCTCCTTGGACTATCCTTTTATAGTTAAAAAAGTAAAATTAGTTTTCTAATGCTATTAATATTTATATATTCAGTTGTGATTAAAAATTAGATTCATGATGTCTTTAACAACATGATGACAAGATCCAATTAATTCATAAGAAAAGTGGGAATTTCATTGCACCATAATTCACCCCCTCTTATGGTGTTTATCAGGACCCCATGTAACAAAAAGTGATATTAGAGCCATATGTGACCTACTAAATCATATTATAGGATGGTTCTATTATAGAGAGTACAAAAAATGTAAATGTAGTACCCATATTTGATGGATGAAATTATCATATATGGAAGATCTGGATGAGATCACATCAACAATATCTTGGTATTTCTGTATATTATGTTGCAACACATGGTATACATGTGAGTAATCATACATGAATATAAATGAAGGAAGTATAAAAAAAGGTTGTTAAAGGATAATTATAAATCTCAAAATGATTTATCAAAATAATTATCCAATCTGATCTATATAAAGGTGATTAATTTTTCAATGTTCAATAGTATTTGGGATAAACATGATAATATTTTTAAAGTGAAAAAAGTAAATAAGGTGAAGCTATAGATCTTAAAAAATAGTTTTTATGATCTTAAGATGAGTTTTAGTAATAATATATGAATTTTCGTTGTCCATCTTACAAAAATTATTGGTTTTGTAAGTGTTATTGGTTAGGAAGTCAAAGATTCTAACATTTTGACGAAGTTTTTAACAATATTATCTCATTTATACCATCTTGAATGTATCAACTCTTGAGGAAATGACTTCTATTGAATTATCCCTTGATGAAATTCATATAAATTTTTTTTTCTTATGAAATGATTTTAAAGTTAGAGATTTGTTATAAAATTCATCTAACTATATTTCATTCAAGGGTGTTGAAAAGTGTGAATTTTAGTAGGTTGAAAATATTGATGATGTGAGTGACGAATTCTTATCAATTTTAATTGGAAAGTTTAAAATAGTCAAAGGTAGATTTTATGGGAATATATATCGATATTATTTTCATTGTAGCGAGGTTAGACACATCAATACTAGGATTCTAAACAAATATGATGAATTGGGTGGTGTGTATGAATTCTCACCAAGAATGAAAAATAAGTTTCCCCTTATAAATAACTAAAATTCTAGGAATTTGAATAAAAATAATTTTTAGAGGGATATTCTTGTTAAAAATAAATAATATGATATTTAATAAGATTTATAAGAAACAATTGAAACTAAATTTATCTTATATGTGGAAAATTCTATGATGATATTGGTGAAAAAATAAAAATATAATGTTAAAGAAGATAGTGATATTTAAGATGGAGTTGTTGATATCAATTATGAATTACATGGAGATCCTAAAAAAATTATTTTAAAAAATAATAAAAATAAAAAAATTTGAGGTTTTTTGAAATATTATTCAAGATATATTGATGAAATTTAATATAAAGTTGATCATATTTTGATGATAGTGGTATATTGAGAAATGAATATGGTTAAATTTAAGCACGCTGTAAAATTTTATATTCAATATTTAAAAGCATAATAAGATTATTTTTGATCTTAAACTATATGTTAAGGATAATTTTGTGAAGATATATAAACTTGGGGAGGAATTCATGTCCATATGAATGAATATTGAGTATGAGATCAAATCTGAATGATCAAAGAAGAAACTTTAATTTGGGATGTTATTAGTTTATGTATTAAAAGAAAGGGTAGATTAAGGTAAAAAAACGCTTTAATATATGATACATGATCAAATAATAAATTCTATGTGCAAAATTGGATATGTATTTTATGGTGGCACATCAAAGAAAAAGCTAGAAATCCTTGAGATCACAAGGTAAAAGGTGAATATAGAAAGTTCCTATCCCTCAAGAACTTATGAAAAATCAAGTAATACTCAAAATTTGGATATTCATAGATATATTATAGTAACTAAATGTTTATACTTAGGAATTTATAATTTTATAGATTTTTACAAAACAGAATGTATTATTATAATTTTTTTAATGTTTCCTAAGAGTTGAAGCCATTGGAAGTTAAAAAAGATGAGTGAAAGAATATTCTTCATATTTTTGTGAAAATTATTTCTATGGTTAAAATTTTAATTGATAATATTTTTGATATAAATTAGTATATTACTATAAAATGAGAGGAAGATATTATTATAAATTTATAGTATAGTGGATTCAAAGTAATATAATCCAATTTACTTAAAGAAAAGGTTTTATCCTCTTGAAGAATAATAATTGGATTTTATTAGTTATGTTGGAAGCAATGAGAAGAGACAAAAAAGGCCCAATTCCTTTGGAAATATATTGGAAGGAAATAATAAAATTTAGGTGGAAAACTTTCTAAAATTTCCTTTAAATAAATAAATATTAACTATACTTGGATTCTAGATAATTATTATTTTTATTATATGAAAAGTAATAATAATTTTATTAAAAAATATTAATTGAAGTGTTAATGGAAATGATCAATTCAAAAATTATGTAGTTCTAATGACTATAATCAAGTTAAAACATTTAATTATCCAATCACTAATTAAATAATACAGATATACTTTATGTCAATGAACATCACCACACTCTTTTAGGTGTTAGACAAATTAGTAAATCAAGTTTGGAAGTCACATTTAGCTATAAGGGGTGCAACATTAAAGGAAAGGCTAAGTATTCTATGATGAGGGGATAGAAGAAAAATGAAAATATATATCTAGTTGATAGAAAATAAAGTACATATATTCTAATGTCGTAAGAACAAAACAAATTGTGGCATCAGAGTTCAATTCCCATCAATCAGCAAAGTATGTATTTTTTTTTAAAAAAATATAGAGTTTTGGTGGACATTCAAATATTGAAGGGTCACTAGGAAAACATTTGTTAAAATTTTATATGAGGATATGTGGTTTGAAATCTCTATCCTCCAAAGAATAATAGAGAATCATGTTTATTGAATTTTAATCAAACTAATGTGTGTGGTATATATGGTTATTCATTAACATATAGTGAGTGGTATTTCATCCCAATTTTGGATGATTATAGTAGGATGGGGGTTTCCATGTTCATACATTAAAAAAATGAACTATTGTTTTTCCTAAAAATGTTTCAAAGATGATAAGAAAATGACATCAGAAGTATTATAAAAATTTATACATTAGGTAATGGAACAAAGTACACATCCATTTAAGTACAAAATTATAATGAAAATCATGATATTAAACATGAAGTATATTTAGGGAGAATTCCCCCAATAAAATGGGGTTGTGGAATGAAGAAATCACATGGTCAATAATATGGAAATAATGTTGTTGATAGATAGTAGCATATAATATCACTATAGGAAATAATAGGTTCAAGTTGATATCTATACTCAAGAAAGAGTTTAACTAAATCTAAGTGTGGAGAATATTCAATAAAAATTATGACAAGGAAGGAAAACCTCTGTATAGAATCTCAGTGTATTTGAAAAATTTATTTTATCCTCAATAAAGAAGAAAATAGGGAAAATATAGAGAATCAGTAGATAAAGTAATATTCACATGTTAACAAAGATTAAGGCTTATAAATGATTCCATAGGAGTCATAACAATATTTTTGAGATCAGTGATGTAATGTTTTTTGAGAATTAAAGATAAGAAAATTCTATAATTTCTACTTCTAATGAGCTTTTTTATGAATTTGATGAAATAAATAAATATTTGAGAGATACTCAAAATGTTCTGGTTGATGATGATTCATAAATTGAACCTTTTGTAGACCAAAATGAAGAAGTGAGTCAACCTATGACTCGGTAATGAATAAAAAGGGAAGAAGTTGTTTTGGGAAATATTTTAGAGACAAATTTACACCAACTTAGACATGAAGGATAAAAATAGTATAGAAAAATGATCAATTATATGAGATTAAACCCGTACTGGTTGAAGAAGCATTAGACGCGGGATTATGGTTGATAGACTTGAATGAGGAATCAAATAAATTTGATAAAATTAAAACATAGAAGTCTTGGATAGACCTAAAAATCATAAATTTGTATAAGGTGGATCATCAAGAACAATATGGATGAAAATAGAGAAGTTTTCCAGAATAAAGCAAGGATTGATTATAAGGGATATGATTAGGTTGAAGGAGTTTATGTTGAGGAGAATTTTTCACGGAGGGTGAGAATGAAATATGTTATAGTATTAATTGCAGTGGTTATCTAGATAAAATACAAAGTGTTTCAAATGGATATAGACATAACATTCTTAAATGGTGTTTTTAATGAATAAATATTTAAAGATATTCTGAATGGATATTTTATTTGGAATGATGATACTAAAGTTTCCATGTTGAATAATCCCTTGTATGGATAACAATAATCACCATATGCTTGGAATATAAACATGGATTCTTTTCTAAGGTAGATTTTGTTTAAGATAGGATGCGTTGATGGCAACCTCTATGGGAATATTTTATAATATGAGAATTTCATGATGTTTATGTATATGTTATACATAATATTTTGTGTAAGAAAATATAATTCTAGTGATAAATTTAAAAAATTAATGATTTTTATTTTGAGAGGTAAATTATCAGAGATTTGACTTATTTTATGGGGCTATAAGTTCATTAATATGAAGGGAATACATTCATATCAAAAGTCAAATATGAAAAATAAATTTTAAATAAATTTATAATGGAAGTGTATAAGACTCCAATAATAGTTGGAACTATTCTGGGAAATCATGAAAATAGGGGGGATTAGACTCTAATTTTTATAGAAGAACCATTTGGAGTTTAATTTCTCTCAAAACTACTAGGACTGATATATTCTACTCTACATTTTTAGATGTAAATTTCTATAATATATTGAAGAAGTAACATCTTCAGGCTATTAGGAAAATAGTTTGTTATGTTCAATGAATTCTAAATTATATTTTTCTTTTCAAAACATGGGAAAACATGGATTTTTTTGAAATATTTGGATGATTATTTAGATGGTGAAATTTAGAATAAAAATACTTATGTTTTTTATAATTTTATATTTGATGTAATTTTGTTTGTTTTCTAAGTATGTTATATGATTTTGTTTCTTTAATCACATCAGATGTGGGGTATATCTCATTCCCCAAATCCTATACATAATAAATCAAAATAAATAATATATTGGAAGATACAAGTTATGAAGTTAAAAACCCAATGATAATTAAGTGAAAAACAATAGTTTTTTTGAATTAATAAATAATCTGGTTAAACATTATTTCACGAAGAACATTGAGATTTGATATGATTTTATAAAATAAAGTTTGAGAATATTATTACAAGGATGTAATTTTTTAGAAGAAAAAATTAGGTGGTATATACATTCACAAAACTTTTGGAAGCTTGTGTGTTCAAAAGGAATATGTTAAAACTTGGACTTCAATGTTTTGACTAAAATTAAGGAGTTTTGAATTTACCCTCTATACATTGTGTATCATAATACATTTAGTTATTATTTGTGTATGCATGCACATATATTTTATTAGAAGAATGAACATATGGGATGATATTATCTAGGAGGTATTGAAGAAATGTTGATCTAATCAGAGTAAATAATGTTAAACATTAATTAATTTAGTTATTTTTCTTTTTTCCTATATCGATACCTAACTCATGTAGGCTTGGATAATAATTTTAATGCACATTTCTATGATCTAGACTAGTGGAAGCATAAAAGGATTTTAGATTATTGTTTGAACTTAAGAGATATAGGCCTTTGAATTTTATCACCAAAATTGGATGAAAATAATGAAGGAATAGAAATCCCAATAAAGGTGAAGTTCAAGGAATATTAAAGGAAAGTGTAGTTGCAGGGGATGCCAATATATCAATGTTTGGGGGAGTTGGTTGTGTATGGTTGATCCTGTGGTTTAAAATTTAGTTAAAAAAATTCAAAGGGGGAGATTATTATAAGAAAAAGTTGTTTTTATTGGATTTTTTATCAATATGGATATCAATATATTGCACTATTGATGCTTGTAAGTATTTAAGTTCCATGAATGATTTGTAAGATCATTGAAATAAGTTTATAAAAATCTTTGAAGTGACATAGGTAATGCTACTGCCATACAAATAATTCCATGACTAGAAGATAAATTATAGAAAAATTGGAAAACACTTAACATCTTTATAATATCCATATTAATAAGAGTCCTTGAAAAATATATATGAATTGTATTCACACTGACATAGATGGTTACATTGTGAATGAGTCCTACACAGGAATCATAAATTTCATGACCGGAAATATCTCATCGTGACAGGATTTTGAGTAAATAAAAGAAAATATGTTTACTGAAATTCTATGCTTCAAAGTCAATTGTACAAAATGAAGAGATATGGGTAGTTTTTTAGTTATTAAGGAATTTATATTTCCATCCTCTTGAAAAATATTTCTCACTACAGAAAATCTTGATATATTTTAGGGTTACTAGATTTTATGTATTCACACTATTGAAGCTATACCTCACTATAGAAGTTAAAGGCTACATGTTATGATAAAAGACCATGAAAAACCCATAGGTCCATAAATTTTAAATCTTAATGATGACATGCCAAAAATATACAGGCTATTACATGAAATTTTTCTATTTGAAGGAAGTTATTGGAGAAACCATCCAGTCATACTTTGAAGTAGTTTGTGACACCCTATTTTTTAGTTTTTTATAATTCCATTAGGATTTATTATGTGGTAGCTAGGTGATGGTTTATTAGTTATTTAAAGATATATTAACTATTCATTATAAATTCAATGGGGTATATCTTCTGTAAATCAACCTAATGTTTGGATTTGAAGTATAATTTTATTTTAATTTTGAATGTGAAATTAAATTTCTTCTAGATATTGAAAATATATATTGTACAAAACATGAAGGAGGAAACAAAAATAATAAATAAAAAATATAGACGTGAATATTTGGATGAAATGAGGATCAAATATTTAATATCATTAAATACCATGATCATAGAAGATAAGTGTGCGAGAATAGATTTCATTAAAGATAAAAACTCCAATAAGATTATACTGATCATATCATTGAATATATGGAATTGATGAAGGGAGTATCATAGAGAACAACCTTGTAGTTTTGTGTTTTATCATTTATTTATATGTTGTACGATTTACCTTCATGTAAATTACTTATTTTTATCCCAATTGGATGTAGCGCATGGAAGAGCGGTAGAGGCCATAGACCTTGTGTAAATAGTGATCTATTCCTAAATTTTTAATCACATAATATTGAAGTAGTGGCTAATAATAATATCAACACATAATTGATATATGATAATAGGAATGACCTTTTATAGGTTAACTAATTAAAATTAGTGCATTAATGTTCTTTATATTTCAACAATTTTATTGTAATTAAAAATCAAATTTATGGTTTCTTTTCTAATATCAAAACTAGATAAAATTAATTCCAAAAGAAGTTATAATTTTAGTACACCCTAATAAAACCCCCTATCAAGGTGTTTATAGGGTCTATAGGTTACAAAAATGAATTATTTAATATCTGAACACTTATCTAAAAAACATCTTATATTGTTAATGTTGATTTTTAGAGGCTTTCTAGGGTAATAATTAATATAGGATGAAGTTATTTTCTCTTTATAATGGATGAATACATTATGAATTTTTAAATTTATATTATACAACATAAATCCAAAACATTAATAAGATTAATGGAATGTAAAACTAACAGAAATGTATGCTTAAATTAAATTAATGTGAAAATGAATATGATATAAATGATTCATGTAACATATAAACTTTATTTTTTCTATAAATATAAACATTCAATCTATAAATGACGTAATATTACATATTTAATGATTATACCCCCTAGAAATCTTTTATTCGGTTCATCTATAGTCAATTTACATAATGGTGTATTATGAGTTGAAATGAATAGATGAAATTTTCTGGTATTGGCTAGAATATAACGATGTGATTGGTTAAATTTTGTAAATAAAAATTATGTAATTTTATCCAGGTATCTCTTATAGTAACATTACATAGACTGATGTATATCATTCATGTAATATTATTATAGTACATTCTAATTAATATTTCATAGACCTGATGATAAATATATCTTTGAAAAGGAATTTTATAGACATTGAATTTAAGTATTTTTCTATAATTTGACTCAATGGATGGTTGATGGGTAAACCAGTAATCTTGTTGTTGGGACAGTATGGATCAATATAGGAATATTCACCAATAATGTAATTATAAATTATTATGTGATAAAAGTGAAGAGTATATTAATAACTAAATATCCACATTATGTGTTAATATCTATTGTTTATTAAACAAATAAGAGTATCAAATATATCATGAGTTTAATTTTAGAAGAATGATATTCCTATGTCTATAGTGTATGGTTAATTTTGAGAATAATATAATTTATAATAACTACATATGTAAATAGTAGTCGATTTGATAAAATAAAACTCTTTAATTAATCGTGTAGTAAGTTTATATTTTTAAACAAGGTTTGTTACTTTAGGTATTTATAGACTATTGAGAACACTATAGAGGGATTATTGACTTTATAAAAAGAAAAATAGATATAGATCATTATAAAATAAAATTTAATTGAATAAATTTATTTATGTGTTTAATTAATTGATTTTCACTGATTTAAAATTATTAAATTAAATTACATATATTAGATAATTAAATGTATTTCAAATCATTTAAATAAAATAAATAACCTTATTTAATTACCTATGATTAAATAAATTCACAAGGGGAAATTTTCTGAATTTTTAGTTGAAAAATACTATGATAAACCATGGGTATGATCAATCTAATAATTTTTTAACTATATTATCAATTAAACACATGAATACATATTTTGAGCTTGACCTATATATTACAAGCGTCATAGTTATCTCTTTTTAATGCTCTCATTGGTTTTGTTCATTCACTATCATTCATTGAAATCCCAATACACTCACACGGTTCAATTAATAAGGGATAATATATTGTATATGGGAATCACATGACTACTCCAAACCAATAATACTAGATTAAATATATCGAGTATAAGATATCTAATGTGTACTCTATCCAAGGATCATGACTTTTGTTTTTATAGAACACATCCCATAATGTTTTTAGCAGAATCCCACTTATAATGAACTAATAATTACTATAAAAACACACTCATACCACTATTAAGATCATCTAAGGTAGAGTAATATCATCATAATGTTGTTATCCTCTATAGATCAACCTCATACTACCTCTTCATAGAGATATATCAGTTTCTATCATCCACCATATTATGGGTATTCTAATATGCATCTTCGTTCCTTTTCTTCTTCTTAACTTCTCACTCACATAAAGTGGTATGATGTGTATTTAGTGTGGCTCATTCTTCTTCTCATCACTTCTCACTCAAACCGAGTTATCATATATTCAATGTTTATTCCCCTTTTCTTCTCTCTATATTAGATGAATATAATACACTTGAATTATATCCCTTCTTTCTCAAATACTCTTGATGACATGATAATTACATTTAATTATCATTTTTATCATATAGAATCTATATCAATTATTTTACCACACTTTATAGTTCATCCCATACATTTTCATGGATCATTACTATTATAAAATCATATATATGGGCTATATAACATCTGAGATGATTCCAAGCTACTACATCCTATCCTTGGACACCTCTATTTCTTGAATGAATTCCATGTGTAGAATCCAAAATGTAAACTCAGTGATTTATATAAAAATGGATGTATAATCCACCCATATCCATTATTACCTTGACGTTCTCTCTCTTTTTTACATTACTAACAATTTTTCATATAGTTTTACCATTTTTTATTTTTCATAAACAAACCTTTCAATGATTATCCATTTGTTTTTTTGATTTCATTACCTATATGCATCTGGAACACCTTTCGCATGGTTGTTTTCAATGGGATGATCTCACCCAATGTATGTTTATAACATATTGAATGATTATTGTCCAACCATGAACATTCACCTCAATAATGTATATATATGTAACATTATGTTCCTAACATTATTCCCTTTAGATAAATTATATCATATTCGATGATATATATGTGATTATTTATTTTTTAGTCATTATTATTGATATATATTGTATCTTCATATAAATAGATAAAATTGGTGATATCCAATGCTATTTTCTATAATAGGTCCTCTACCCCGAATGGCCCAAATGACTTAATTTTTTATTGATTTTTGATAACCCCAATTTCAAAGGATGAGGGGGAACCCTTACAATTCCCGTAGGCTTAGATATTACATGGACCATAGTATTAAGAGATTACATGGCCCAAAGGTCTTAAGGAATTCAACTAGACTATAACTATAAGGAACTACCCCTCCTATGCATATGCATCGCGATGGTAGCTCTCTACCTTTGCATGCCTATCTGGCTAGGCTTCCTGTTCTAGCACAGGTTGGTCCCAATGGAATAGCCATACCCTCTTATTCTTTCAAATCCATTTAGTTCTGCTTTGGTGAGTGCACTGGCTCTGAATCCTCCTCTGGGGATGCTATTTTTTTTTGTAGATTCTTTCTGGGGTAACTGCACTGAACATGTGGCTCGGAGGCCTTGAGGTTGCCCGAAGGCCTTAAAGGTGTCCTGAAATCCATAATAAATTGAAGGTCTTGGTGGTCCGAAGGACTTAAGGACTCCAAGAACAAACCGGTGGCCCAAAGTGAATAGTTCTGGCTACTACAACACCAAATAATATCTACTATAGTACATTCTATAGTACCTACACAATTCCTACTACAGTACTACTACAACACATGATACAGTGTCTTCTTCAGTGCTGCTACAACACCCCCTAGAAATATGCCTCTTCCTAGTTTCAAATATGGATCTTTTGGATGTACTTAAGGAGTCCTCACCAACTGGGCTGAGGCTCATGTGCAATAATAGGCCCTCTATACTTCAATGTTCATTCATTGATATATTTTCATCCTAAAAAATACAACATGTACCCATATGTGATTGAATAATTATTAAAGTTAGTAACCTATAGTTGTTTTTGATAGGATGATTACTCATCTATCCACATACAAAAAAACTCACCTGAATTCTTAATCAAAATTGGAAACATCAATTCCTTGGATGATATACTATATTTATAGTTACTATATTTGAATATCCTTATGTCACATCTAGTGTATTCACCATGTCACCACATTCAATGCACTTTAATACATTGTACAAGTAAATAAATGCACTATGGTTTGGTTGGGATATCTAATATTATAGTCTATGATTTTTTATCAACTCTATATAACTATTGTAGGTATATGATATACATTAAACTCCTTCAGTTTTTTGTATTGTATACTGAGATATATCACCGTTTCATCCTAAAATATACCTAATTCCTCCAGTGTGAAATGTTTTCCCAATGACCTAAGAATTATATTTACTTTGTCTACCAATGTTCTTCTCTAATATTAATACAATTTATCCAAAAAAATTCTTTATCCATCCCAAAATATATAATTATTTCCAAATATTCAGAGAAATGAATACTGACCTTTAAGAAACCCTAACACTATTTTCATATAACATAATAACCCTTCATTTCTACATAAAACCTTTTTTTTCAAATCCCACACACTAAATTTTTTCTTATATAATTTAGAATTCATATACACTATTTTATGTTTATATTTTATATATTCAATATATCTTCCTTATTATAAAAATACTTATATTTAATTGACTCCTAGATTTTCTTCCCAAACATATTCTTTTCTCACATTCCTAAATTATACTTTGTATTGCATATTAATTATCATAAATGATAGATGAACATATAAAACTTCTAATTAATTCTCATAATATATTCTTATATTAGTTATATATACGTTTTAGTCATAAACATCAATATCCAATAAACTTCCCCAATATTGTTTCAACATATTTTTCATCATTTAATTCATTCAATGTAACTTCAAAAAATTGATAAAAATAATCCTTATTATTGAAAATCAGCAACCTGGTCTTTTTCATCTTCCCCAAGTATGTGAAATGTTTTTATATAACTGATTAAATCATCAAAACATAAATATTTTTAATATGCCATCATCTTAGTCATGTCTACTAAATCACATGTTTCAAACACTCATCTAACTTTCCCTCTTATTGCGATTACTAAAATCACTCTTCATACTTTCATGAATCAATAACGAGTATCCTCTTTATGTATAAAAATAAAAACAACAAAAATTATATTATTATGATCATTATCACTACCTAAAAAAATTGGTTGAAACTATCAATATCATTTTATAATAAATCCAACTATATCTAGTTGATTGGGTGATACAATATTGGAATTTATATTGGTTGTCAAAAAATGATAATACAATGCCATTTTGATATCCAAATTCAATGAAATGTATATTTTCCATTCTTTATACATCATTAACATTAAAATGGTGACCATATTCTTCATATTAGAAAAGAGTGAACCATATCTTATATTGGAACTAGTTATTCAATACTATAAGCTTACTCGAGTCATATCTCTATATAAGAAAAAAGTAAATTATAAAATGATCCAATATTGTTTTTATCACTCAAAATCATATCACTAATATATTTATTTTCTCTATAATCATATTTCGAAATGATATAAATTTACTACATAAATATCACTAATGGTTTTGATTATCCCCATGACACTTATCCAAACTTCAATAAACAACCTATATATAAAAATAAATACATTGGGAGTAATAATTTTAATATATTATTTAAATTCTATGAGTTTGATGTGGATTCATTGACAATATGCGGTTCATGGATTTTGTGACAATATAATATTTTATTTTTAGTGATAATTAACCAGACAATATTTATGGATTTATTCAATCTATAATATTAAATTTAGAGGAATTATGGTTGATGTTATTTAAGAATTAATATATATATATATATATATATATATATATATGCATGTGATACTTATGTTATGTATGGTGGAATTGTATTGAAGGAAATCTATTTATACCATGTACTAGAGTAATTCTATGCCAGAGCCCATTTTTTGTCTAAGTATGGAGAGATGGGGATATATTAAAAATTAAGCAAACCTACTCAAATATAATACCTAAGAAGCCACTAGAAAATATAGTGTCCAAGATCAATTGAATCACATATACAAGTGGCTTGTATTAATGGGTAGGTGAATGTGAGATACCATTCATAGAGTAACATGTGCATGTGAAGGAATCAGAAAGCTGGAGGTGGGTCAACACATATGGGAAAAGAGGTCCTCAACGATTGACATGTGAGGCGATAAGATGGGTGGTAGGAAAATATTGACACCGTTTTGTCTTGAATGATAAATTAAGGGATGGAGTATACTATTAATAAATTCCTATACAAGTGGAAATCTGATTTGGGATTCAGGAGTAGTAAACAAATGTTCATCCATCATTTAAAATTCTGGACATGAATGACCTATCAAATGAAACATCAACATATTAATCAACTTCAACCACTTTCTTAAGAGTTCCTTTATGTATCATCCCATGAACCAACCATATCATGAAACAAAATTAAGTGAAAACCTCTCTATTGTTCCATGGAATATGATTTTACCATGAAAAAACTACACCTCATATCATAGAGGGTATAGATTTAATAGAAATAATGATTTTTGGAATCTATAATCCAATAAATGGATATGCCATAATGAGTGAGAATAAACTATAGTAAAAGTAGAGGAAGTGAAGGATAACAAATAATAGAGGTAACCATGCCATAGAAATTGGTTTGATGTGTGAGATAAAAGGAATATTTGAATATATTATGTCCCCATGTTAATTAGAGTATCCCACATCGTCGAATATAATATCTGCACTATAAAGGAATGTGTCAAGTTATAATTACATTTTTTGGAGTTTTGAGGTTATGGAAAATAAGAGGGCACTACATTATGCAAGATAGATTATATCATATTCATACTAAAGATGAATTCTAGATATAAGGTATCCAGGCCACATGATTTTTACCACGATGTATGATCATTTAAATGGATGAAATTATATTTCTTATAATAAGGAGACTGGACCATGTGATTAATGGCTATTTCATAGTGGACATGCATGATGAAGGAGCAGATTGTAGGATTATTAAAAGCTATTGGAAAACACATTAATGCTTGAAGTTATTCATAAATGGAGGGTGAACCACATCTAATAGAGGTTTTAATATCAATAGTTATGAAGAATTTAAAAAATTTCAAATAAGAATTTCATAATCACTCTGAGTTCAAAAAATGAATTAGGGTTATGATCATATTTCGTTTTCCATATTTAAAGAAATGAATATTCATACTTACAGATGGAGATTTTATTATAAATTTATATATTTTAGATATGATAATAGTCATGCAGTTATAACCTAATACACATAGGGAATTTAATATTTATTTAAAACTCATAAATTAATAGTCACATAGAATAGTATAATTTAATGTATATGAAGACAAAAAATTCACATAATAAGATATAAGTGAATATCTACACAAAACAATCCATACCTAAAGAAGAAGTGGAAAAACCTTATTGAGACATCCAAAAACAATAGATAGAGGTAATTGATCCATAAAATATTTATGAAATATCTATATATAAAATGTGAATGTAGAATGATGGAGGAATATTATTTTTTTACACTCTAACAGAGTTATTGTATTCCAATTTCTAAATTGGAAAGATAAGGTATCTAGAGTTATTCTAGAATAAAGCTATAATTATTTTCCTTGAAGAACCTACCAATGAGAGAAATAGTTCCATTAAATCTCATGGAATAATGGTGAAGATACAATTCAAGGGGAGTTTAGAGCTATATTTTTGAAAAACCAGACCATAAATTCAAAGTGAACCAATCTACATTCATTGAAACTCTCATACAATAGGTGATATTGTTTTTAATCCTACATAATAATTGTTTTCCTTATAAAAACGTTTTAATAAGAGGGATGTGTGAGGGTGGTGATTCTAGGGAGATATTTAATCTACCCCAAACTATTGTAATGTAGTGATCCCAGGTAGTAGCAAACTATCCAAAAGTAACAAGTATTGATATTAGTGATTATGGTGTTATAACATAGTTATATTATCATGCTCCTTGGACTATGACATTTTTTGTGAAATAAGAAAAACCCATGTGTAATTATTAAGATTTCAAGATATATTGTGGTTTGAAGATGTTTGAAACTAATATATACCAGGATTCACCCCTATTTGGTCATCCATTCACCCTTTTGGGACAAAAAATTAGAATCAAATGTTAGGTTTATTTTATTAGATTTTTTATTTGATATTGTTTTTCTAATATTTGAAGTAGAAGTCTCAATTTTTTATTATATTTTGGAGTTCCATGTAAAAATATAGAAACTCAAATAATAATCATAAATCCAGGTGGATTCAATCAATGTGTAACTATCAATGGAAAGATTATGATTATGTTTTATGATACCTAAAGCCTACAAAATAAATATATATATATGATTCATATTGAACATCTATATATAATGTTGGTACAAAAATAAATGAGGAAACTGATATGGAAAGTGATGTTGGGACTATTGATGATTAAGAAATCCCAAGGACTATAAAATTGTAAGTTTTCCACCTATTATAAGACATGGAGGAAAAATTAATAAAAGTGAATATAAAGTTGAATGAGGATAAAAAATATCAAGATATCCAGATTCGAGCACTAAGAATTGCAGTTGATAAATTAAAAATCCTAAACACAAGAATTGTTGAATTTCTCAAGAGGTTTTACACTTTTTCATATAAGTGTTTATAATAAAATATTAATTTTTAGTCACAAGGCTTTTTGAAGTTGTTACTAACCTATATGAAAAGAATAACTCCCAATTTGAAGTCTTATAAAAGTTTTCCACAAAGTTATAAAAACTAAAATAAGATTTTAAAGGGAATAAATTAAACTAAAAGTAGTTTAAATTTATAAAATCCAAGAATAATGATCTTATTTTACACTTATCAGAATGAGTTGATGTGAAGAAAAAGATACAAATTGATAAGGTATACCTTATTTATTTTTATTCGCAAAATAATTTTAAAATAAAGGATAAAATTTTCATAATAGATAATATGACTTATGCGATAGAAGATAATATACCATATGGGAATAATCTCATGAAGTAACTTAATGCTCAACTTGACTCAAGGGAAAATAAGATTCAACAATTAAGATAAGAGATAAAATCACTCATGAAGGAAGTGGAACAATATAGTGCAAATAGTAAGCCTAAATTAATGGATTCCTTACATTTATTATTAGAGAATTATTGAATTAGTTATGAAGTAATGAAGGATAAGTATTCAATACCAGTGGAAGATCATTAAAATATTTTCATATCCCAATAGCCATAAAATATAGGAAAACATGGTAATGGCTATAATGAACCAACTCCCATTCATAAGTGTAATAATTCAAATGATATTCGAAAGAAAAGGTAAAAACCTAAAGGTTCTAGAAACATTTCTAAAAGGAACCATATAAGAGGTAATGTAATCTTTAAGAGCCCAAAAATAATGTATTGAATCATGTTCTATTTCTACATGATGGATTTTTACATTTCTATTTTTAATTTTAGGGATCTGGAATATATTTAATATAATCAATATAGAGAAATTATAAATCAATGAATTAAACCAAAAAATACATGGTATGGTTATACCTAAAATTATTCTTACCATACTAACCATTCCTCAAGTAAAAGTTTTGTGAGATTTTCAGAAGGTATTGAAAATTTAAATTAGTACTCATACAATGATAAATTAGTCCCGCTAAAAAATATATTTTAGAAGACCTATAAATATTAATGTCATGCTAAATGTAATCTATAACAGTGTAACAAATATTCTTCTTAATCACATGCCTCTCAGAGGGATAATTGAAGGGTTTTGAGAAAATAGAATAAGAGAACACATTACCCTGAGACTGGAGATATTCATATGAAGGGGATGTATCAAACAAATTCATTATCTTAGAAAATAAACAATAATCATTTGGATAATAAAAATAGTAATTTGGGTTAGTGGAAGAAAATTTAAGATGTTTTGGAATACTAAATCCCTAGTGGCAGGATTTTCCAATCAGGAGTAGTCTTTTACCTAGGTTATATAGAAAAGAGAAATCTCAAAGGATTGGAAAATGAATTGGATTCCATTAAAACTAGTTCATACCAAAAGGTATACTTTAAAGTGAAATAAAAAAGGAAATTAGTGGTCCTTAGTAACTCAATATCCTCCTCAACATGAGGAATATGGATGGTACCCATCTTTCTATAAGATTTAAATGATCCCAAATTATTTTAATATGTAAAATTTTCAAGTGTAAAAAAAATAAATTAGGTAACTATTCTTGAAGGAACATGAAATTATATTAGAATAAGATAATAATATAGATGGACATTATAGGAAGAATGTAGAGGGATAATTTTAAAGTGATCATACTTAACATACCTGAATATTACACCATTTGAGAAGAATATTCATTATATTATAATAATACATGCCCGAAGACTGTAATAGTTTAGTATCTTTGGAAACATGGAAACAAAATCTTCCATCCCAGTGAAAAATCTTCAATATATCCCATAAATATCTCCACCATTAGTACTTATACAAAAAACATTTCTTCATAAACAAGGTAAAGGAAACATAAGAATGGGTGATCATAGATACTCATTAATGGAAAATATAGGAAATGTGGAAGCCTAACATGAACAAAGGGTATGGAACTGGAGCATAACATTTGAAGATCAAACCCTATATTTCAGATATCATAATAAATATTGGAAATTCATAATACATTGATAATAATATGATTAAGGGAATAAGTCATGACATCACAGCATAGGAATAAAACATATAATTTTGGTAGTCACATAAGTATATAATATGATTTCCATAGTAGCTAAGGAATCACTACCAAGAAAATATTGGTAGTATGGGTTCACTCCCCATACCATCTTGTTAGTCATGGTTCACTCCCTTGGATATCGTAGTAGCATGAGTTCACTCATATAATCTTGGTTGTTATGGTTCACTCCCATGACCATCTTAGTAGTCAAGGTTCATTCCCAAGACTATCTTTGTATATCTCATAAGATATAAATCTTTACATAATGAATTGTATGGAGATATAGGTCCTTCCCATCTCATAATGAAATCACACATACATGCCAAACAAGATAAAAAATAATCATACATGAAATGAATTGGGTATTATAAACTTGTAATAATATCATAAATTGTTAAAAATAGACTAGTTTCATAATTATTTCATCAAAAGATTAACCTATGAAAGAGAAATAGATTTCATAAACATATAACCCATGAAAGAGAAACATGTTTTATAAAGATATAACCTAGGAAAGAGAAATCGATTTCATAAACATATAACCCATGAAATAGAAATGAGTTTCATAAATATATAATCCATGAAAGAGAAATAGGTTTTAGAAAGGCCATGACATTAAGCATAACCCATTCATAGGAAGAATACGAATAGAACCTTTAGATTATTTCCTAGAAGCGCATGAGTAACATCAATTAATTTAATCATAGATGGAAAATAATTTTGAAATATCTTTCAAAAAGGTTTCTTAATTGAAATATACTCCCTTATTTGAAAATGGATTTTTAATACATAAATCCCTTTGAAAATTATTTTCTTAAAAAAATACATTGAAAACTTATAAATAAAACTTGATATCATTTTGAAAACATTTTTACTTCAAAAAATATAAAATAAAACTTCCTAAAATTTTAAAAAACTTTTTATTTGAAAACATTTTGAAAACATATAAAAATCATGATAATATATTGAAAACAATTTTAATTGAAATCATATAAATGGATATTGAAAATGTTTTGAAAACCATTTCTTTAAAAATACTTCAAAAACATATAAGGAAATCTTGTAAATGTTCTGAAATTTTTTTACTTGAAAACATACGAAAGGAGCTTGATTTTTTTGGAAAACCATTTCTTTTAAATTACTTTGAAAACATATAAGGAAATATTCAAATTTTTTGGAAAAACATTTTACTTGAAAACATATGAAATGATCTTTAAAATGTTATAAAAACCATTTCTTTGAAAATTCTTTGAAAACATATAAATAGGGATTGGAAAAATTTTGAAAACAAATTTCCTTGAAAACATATAAAAGAAGGCTGAAAACATTTTGAAAAAAATTTACCTTGAAAATCAATTTTTAAAAACATTTTCTTAAAAATTCACCTTTTTAAAATGAAATATAATCTTTAACACTGAGTAAATCCGTACATTCCATATGAGGTAAAAAAGAACATTCATTTTTCATGGTAAAAAGGCTATAAAAAATGAAAAGTTAAGAAAATGATAAGAATATTCCTTTGAATAGATTGGTAAAAGAAAAAAGTGGTTAAAAATTTATTTTAAATATTAATGGATAATGATACAATATTCTTGGAAAAACTTTTTAGAAAACACGGTTTTGATGGTATGTAGATTTCTAACCGAAGAGAGGGTAAAGTCGGGTAGTCTTAAAAAAACATTATTAACTATCCTGTATACCAAAGAGTGGAAGAAATGGTACCAATATAGGAATAAATCATTAATAACCATAGTAGGATAAAATTAATGTGTATTCTTGAGATATATATCCTAATATTTCATCAAAGTAAGTATAAACCTAAACAATCTTGAAAGGAAATGAGACTGTCTTAATAAACTCTTATAACTTGGTAACTTGGGATCATACTCTCCAAGTATGAAAATGAAATTAAATAAAACTTAAAGTAACATTAAAAGAATAAAATTAATTATATAACATGTAAAATGTAAGTATATATACCTCAAAATAGAATTTAGGTGCATAACAAAACATGAGTCTCAGAGAAGGTAAATTGAGACAAAACTATTTCAACGATTGGGTAACTTTTGAAACTAAAACCCAATGAAATAAAGATAAAAAATGGATAATTAAATAACCATAAATTTAATAATAAGAATAATTTAATAAATCCATGGTAAGTATACACACTACAAAAAATGAATGGGTGGTGAATAAAGAATGTATCTCAAAGAAATAAAAAGTGAGATGAAATCCCTTTAACTTGTGTCTTGACTCTCATCATACATGTTCAGATAACCAGTATAATAAATATAAATTTATTATTAATCTCATAAGGAACCATATTTTTATATCTAATACCATATATGTTTTTATTATGAAATTATATTACCCACTTGTTAACCATCCGATGTTAAGGTTTCACTTCAGATAATATTTTCTTTATTCTTTGCATGTGTCTTAATTTGTTATATCGTTGGTCCTTATACTGATATTATGATTCCAGAATGTAAAATATGATATAAATTTTATTTATGTCCATTATATTGGTATTATTATAACCTATATTATATATAAGTACGAAATGTAATACACTATTCACAGAAACGGTAAACCGTTTATACACATGAATGTTGTTTTCATTTTTATTATCATATTGAAAAAAATAAAGAAAATGATATATATGTGTATATATATATATAATATCATTAAAGCATCATTATAATTATATATGTAATATATTTTTACTAAACAAATCTTTAATTCATTCCACATAGAGTGTGAACGAATCACATCATTTTGAGGGGGTGTTAGTCCACACTTTCTCAAACGAAATTATCATATTTACACAAAATGGAAAATAAAAAGATATGTGTTGTAAAAGGAATAAAGAAGATTAAATAAATAATAAATATATTTTATTATATATATAAATAGAGTTTTCATCATAATTTTCACCATGAGAGGCGGTAAGGAAAATTGAATATTTATCGTTTTGTGAGGCGAAAGTTCATCGTACTCATAAACAGTATGTTCTTTACCTATTAGATGGATGTGTGTGTAAGTGAAGTTATAACCCTTAAAATAAAATATACTAGTATATTTAGGATAATATTTTGTTATAAAGTCATGGAATAAAGATATTATAGGGAATGTAGAAGTAAAATAAAAGAAAAGAGCTCGAGAGAAGGTGTTACCTCTTAATCAAGTAACTCCTTTTGGGTTGTGCCAAAAGGCTTCCATGGAAGAATTTATGCCCAAAGGTATGATTAAATGAGGAAGGGAGGTATTATATTAAGTTTATTGGGTAGATAATGGACTATTCTAAGTGGTTTTAGATATTTGAAGAAGAGGGAGAGGTGGTGGCCTTTTATAGGGAAGGGAAAGGACACACATAGCATTTTTAAAAACAAGTTAGGTGTACCAAAATTTTTACTTACCAAAATCCATAAAAAAACAAAAAAAAAACTTAATAATTTAAAGTTAATATATTAATAATTTCTATCCAATACGTTTTTGATGAGTTTCAAGGTCGATTTGGGTCTCAATTTAAGGTGTAGTCCTTAGTTAAGCTTAATTTTACCTTAACTGATGTAATTACTTTTAATTAATTTCACTAATAATTTTGGTCAAAAACTAATTTGAACTTATTATAAACTATAAATAATTATAATTAAAAATATTTAATAATATTTTCCAAATTATAATCATTGTAGTGACAAAAATTAATTTGAAATTAATCCCATTGATAGGACGACACTGCGGGTTTTTAAAGTATAAAAATGATCAAAGGTTTGCTAAGTTTTTATATACAATTTCAATGTGAAATTGGTTATAATTAACTAAATTGGATTAATTGATAAAAATATTATGTAATTAAAATTATAATGGAATTTAAAATATAATTTATATTTATAAATATATTCGATGAAATAGTAGTTTTGAATTAAAATCCAATATTTTTAACTATTCATTAAAAAAATGAAACCTTACAGAATAATACCAAAATATTATCCTAACATAATTTTTATGTTTCTATTAAAAATATAAAGACTATTTTTATATATTTAATAAAAAATTATATTTAAAATGGGTTCTTGATTAAAAGGCTTTAAAACTACCTTTATAAAAAATATTGGATTTTATGCATAAAATTAGGTTTTTTCTTATCTTATGTCTATTGAATATATTGTATGAATACCAATATTATTTTATTTAATATATAATATATATATATTACATTATTATAAATCAATAATTATAATAAATTTAATTTATTAGGGTAAAATAGCTTTGTGACCATAAAAATACTAATATTCTCTTTTATATTAAATGGGTTTTCACATTCATTTATAATTAATTGATAACCTATGAATTCATATTATATTTTTGTAAACCATATGCTTTCATAAATTAGTTATTAATGTTCATAACTACTAATTTAATTGCTAGGTTAGATCTTACTATATTAAATAATAATATTTTTATAATACATTATTGTTTTGTAAAACTCAGTCATGCATTTTACACAATCCATCGAGGAAATGAATTTTTGTGTGTAACAAAAGATAAAATCGATGTTATATATAGATTAAGATAAAATTTATTTCGTGTGTAGTGAAATATTAACTTGGTGTTGCGTATAATTCAATCCAAACATAGCGATTTAATATAAAATTTACTATTTTCAGTGTTATGTGAAATGAAAAATATCACAAAGGTTAAATTAATAAGAAAAAAAATAATTCAAAAAATCATGTGGTGTTACATTATACCCTCCTTAAAATTAATTTCACCTTAAATATTCATCTGGGCAATAAAAGTATTAATACTTTAAAGTTTCATTCATAGAAACCCACATCGTAAAAAAGGATACTAAAACTTCCCTTAAAAAGGGAAAGTTTGAACCATAAAAATTATCCAAGGTAACAAATAACTGGGATTCCACATAGGAGAACATAGGTTGAGAGTGAAGATTAGACATGGAGGAAAAGCATAAATATTTATAGGGAGTGATTGTGGTCATTAATCACAAACAAGTGAATTATAAAATAAAATTTGAGGGCCTCAAATTCAAAAATCTATGATGATTTAAAATGCCATCGGTTCAAAAAAATTAAGGTGTAAGGACATCAATTTTTTTTTGATCATTATACTAATATTGATTAATTATTTTATTGACCAAGAATATAATTAAATATAATTACTTGATATATTTCTATAAACAAAATTTCATTCTTTAGTTGTTCTTTTATCAATTTCTAATTCATCCCCTATTTTGCGTAATGGATGTCCAAAAATTAACATTCTTACTTGAAGTGATGAAATAAACTTTTAGTAGTTCTTAAGTCCCATAATATAAAGGAAATTATAACTATCTAACAATAAATATTCTTAAAACAATAAATATGGTTAATATATTAATCTCTAAACATAAAAGAAACAGTACTGTTTCATCATAAATAGTTATTTATAAAAAATAATTATACATTAACCAGGACATCGTGTTGTCCTATGGTATGTGTGAAACCCTAATCATCCTTTGGTCATGTGTTCAAGACCCATGGACTTATTGGAATTGATTGGTTTTCACCTAAAATATGTGACGTCTTTTTCTAAATCTATAATAATATAATTTCTATAAATAAATAAGTTGAACATCATTGAAAAAAGGTTAATCAATAAATAAACTTTTAACCAAGGTTTAAAATACAAAATTAGTGAATAAATACTTCCTCTAAATTTTAACTTAAAATTTTCATTAATGTTTAATCTTATCACGCATGTGAAATATGAAAATCCAAAACATTTAAAAATATAGTCATGAAATCATCTTAACATTGATTCCCCTTTATATAAAAAAGATACTCTTGGCTATCACATTCAAAACATGTGAATACCTTCATAATATATTCTATTGAAACATGTTAATTACCTTAATTACCATAAATAAGTATTTAAATCATGAATTCTTCCTTATTCTAAGTATATTGGATTTATTCCATAAATATGAAAATGTTTGCAACTTTATCCATTATTGTATAAACAACTTGTTAACAAGTCCTTAATTTTTTCCAATGTAATAAGTACTATCCAATTTACTTATTCATATCCCATATATATTTATCCAAAAAACATTATCATAACATAAATAACATATTATGGGTTATCTTTCCCTTAATAATTTTTTTCCATGGAAATCACTTTTCCATTATATAACTTTTCTATTCCATTGGAACCATTTATTGTGTCATTTTAAATCCATAGTGAAAAACATAAACTAAAAAATCTGTATATATTTCACCTTTCATAATTCTTGAATAAAAATACATAAAAAACTCTATTAACTAATCCATAATCAATTGAAAAGGATACATCATCATAATACCTCATTCCTTTCACATTTCATATGTAGTCTCTTCATCATCAGCAATGTCACCATTACTTGCTCCACTTTGTGAATCCTCTTTAAAATCATTACTATTGGGACATTGAGTTGTATAATGATCATTTATTCAAAAACTAAAACACTTAAAATTCATTGATTACTTAGGGAGTACAATATTCTCATCCATTTCATTAACTGAACTCATCATTTTCCCCTTGAATTCAATTTATTTGTGTCCTTGTTTTCTATAGTCAAAACATCTCCTTATTCCTCTAAGAAATTGAATTAGGTGATTATTTATATATTATTAACACAAATGAACCCAAATATTATTTCCTCCATGGTCTCCATTTCCCAAAATTTTAGAAAAATTATTCTTTCTCTTCCTTGATGAGTCCAAGAGTTTTTTAAGGTACACATTGTTAATAATGTTCCATGAAAACTGATTAGGCATTATCACAACATCTCTCACTATAGTGATCATCCCACTTAAATTTTTATTATAAAATCTTCCATCATATTATAATTTAATCTATTTCTTTCCAGTTCTTTCCATTTAATAAAACCAAAAGCATAGTGTGAACATTACTTATCATAGCAGAAAACTACACTGTCATGAAAAAAATTACTTATTGGATGTCTAAATCATGAAAACTTCCTTAATATATGACATCTTAGGTTCTTCCTAGGTCAGTCATAGAAAACTTATATTTAAATACTTCATGACGGTTCATGAATAGTTTGTTAATTACCAATGTATATCCCCCAGGAGTGTTAAACTAGAAATGCATCAATTCCTGTTGTCATATACTATATTACCCTAAGTCTAGCCTAAAATATATTGTCAGAGTTGTTGCCCCAAGTTACATTTGTGTGAGATAAACACCCACTTATAGTATCCTGATAGGGATGAATTTCTCATTTAGCAAAATTCCTAGACATTTTTCTAAACATTAACTCATCCTTATACTTATATTTAGAGACATCCCTAGAAAAATCCTTAATAATATACCAAGGGATATCACTAAATTTTGATTATATTAGTTTCAAAAGGTTGACTAAGAATTTCCTATGATACCAAATAAAGCGACTTGGGATTAATATACATGGATATTACATCATTTTAGATGAATATTTAGTACATTAAAATAATAAATTTCCAAGGACCATAATAGTTTAGTGTATTTGTAAACTTGGAATAAAAATATTCTATCCTGGTGAATGATATTCCACATCTCCCACAAAGATCACCATCTTTACTACTTCTACCTAAAACCTTTCTTTATAACTAGGGGAAGGGGTAATCTCATATGACCAATAAGGTTAAATAAAGGATATGTATAACCATAACATGAAAAAATGGTATATAACATGAGAATTACATTTTATGATCATACCCTATTTATTAGAGATCGTAATAATTATTGTAAATTAATAAGACTTAGATCATAATAGAATTAAGATCATAAGTCATAAAATCACAACATAGGAATAAAACTTGGAATTATGGAAGACACATAAGCATATAATATGATTTCCATTGTAGCCAAGGCATCACTTCCAAGACCATCTTGGTAGTATGGGTTCACTCCCCATACCATATTGGTAGTCATGGTTCACTCCCACTTCCATCTTAGTAGCATGAGTTCACTCCTAATTCTATTTTGGTAGTTATGGTTCACTTCCATGGCTATCATATTTGTCAAGGTTCATTCCAAAGACAATATTAGTCTATCTCATGAGATATTAATATTTACCCAATGAATTGGAAAGAGATATATCTCCCAACCATCTCATAATTAAATCATACATACATGTTCCACAAGATCATAAATAATAATATCATAACCCACAAAATTAAATTGGTATTATAAACATGTAATCATATCATAAACTATGAAAAGATACAGGTTTCATAATCATTTCATTAAAAGAATAAACCATGATAGAGAAATATTTTTTCAAAAATATATAACCCATGAAAGAGAATTGGGTTTTATAAATATATAACTAATGAAATAGAAAATTGATTTCATAAACAAATAACCTATGAAAGAGAAATGGATTTCATAAAGATATAACCTCTGAAAGAGAAATGGGTTTCATAAATACAATGACTTTATTCATAACCCATTCATAGAAATAATATTCATGGAACCTTTAGATCATTTCCCTTAAGGGAATGAGTAACATCAATGAATTTAATATTAAATAGAAAATAATTTTAAAATATCTTTCAAAATCATTTCTTAAAGAAAATATCATTTCTTCTTTGAAAAAGGATTTTTAAAACATATACTATTTGAAAATAATTTTCTTAAAAAAATTGCTTGAAAACTTATAAAGAAGACTTGAAATCATTTTGAAAAAAATTTTCTTTAAAAACATATAAAATAAGTTTAAAAATATTTTTAAACCCTTTTTTATTTGAAAACACTTTGAAAATAGATAAAGAAAAAATGAAATTGTTTTGAAAACCTTTTTTACTTGCAAACATATGAAAGGAGATTGAAAATGTTTTGAAAAAAAATTATTTTAAAATACTTTGAAAATATATAAGGGAAGATTAAAAATGTTTTCAAAACCCTGGTACTTGAAAACATATAAAAGGGGCATGAATTTTTTGAAAACAATTTCTTTGAAAATACTTTGAAAACATATTAAGAAATTTATAAAATGTTTTGACATTTTTTGTACTTGGAAAAATATAAAAGGATATTGATTTTTTTTGAAAACCATTTCTTTGAAAATAATTTGAAAACTTATAAATAATTCTTGAAAAAATGTTGAATTTTATTCCTTGAATAATTATAGAATAATATTGAAAACATTTTGAAAACAAATTTCATTGAAAACTATTTTAAAAAAACTTATTAAAAATAAACCTTTTAAAAATTACAAGGAAGCCTCAAAGAAAAGATGGTGGGTAAATCTGTACACGTCGTACGAGGAAAAGAGAACATTCATTTTGCATGGTAAAAAGGTTATAAAAATGATTTTCTGGAAAGTGAAAATAATATTCATTTTAAGGTATTGGTAAAATAAAAATAGGGTAAAAATTACTTTTAAATACTAAAGGAGAATGATACAATATTCTTGGAAACTCTTTTAAGAAAACATTATTTTGGAGGAACGAATATTTCTGACCAAAGAGAGAGTAATGCCAAGAATTTTTAAAAAATATTTCTTAACTATCCTGTTTACCATAGTTTAAGAAATCATACCAACATATGAATAAATAATTAATAACCATAGAAGGATAAATTTCATGAATGTTCTTAAGATATGGATCATAATATTTCATCAAATTAAGCATAAACATAAACAATCTTAAAAAGCGATGAGATTGTCTCAATAAAATCTTATAACTTGGTAACTTGGTATCATACTCTCCATGTAAGAAAATTAAATTAAATGAAAGATAATATATAATTAAAATAAGGACATTCATGATATTATATGTAGAATATAAGTATATACATCTTGAAAGAGAATTTAGGTGCATAATAGAACATGAGTCTTAAAGAAGGAAAATTGAGACAAGACTATTTCACAGATTTGGTAAATTTTGAACATCAAACCCCATGAAATAAATATTATAAAAAGAATATGTAAATACCCATGAATTTAATGATAATAAAAATTAAATACATATATGGGAATTATACACACCACACAAAATGAATGGGTGGTGAATAAAGTATGCATCTCAAGGGAATAAAAAGTGAGATGAAATCCCCTTACCTTGTGCCTTAAATGTCATTGTATACATTCAAACCACCTGTATAATAAATATAAATTTATTATAAACAATTTATTAAACCATATTATTATATCTAATTACATATATGGTTTTATTATGACATTTTATTACCTTCTTTTTAACCATCATATATTAATGTTTCACATCAGATAATATTCTCTTCGTTATTTGCATTTGTATTAATTTGTTATATCGTTGGTCCTTATACTTATATCATGATAAAATATTTTAAACCATGATTTAAATATAATTAATATAAATTATATTTTTATTATAAAAATCTAAATAATATATATGTATAAAATGGAATACAGTGTTTATGGAGACAGTAAGCCGTACGTACGCATGAATGATGTTTTCATTTTTTTCATATTGAAAGAATGAAAGAAAATTACATATATGTATATAATATCACTATAGTGGAAGTATAATTTTATATATATCATACAAGTTCACTAAACCCATCCTTAATTCTTTCCATGTATTGTGTGAACGAATCACATCACTTTGAGGGGGCGGTGATCCACACTTTGTCAAATATAATTTTCATATTTACGCCAAATAGAAAGTAAAAAGATAAATGTTTTAAAAGGAATATTAAAGATTAAATACATAATAAATATAATATATAATATCTATAAATATAGGGTCCATAATAGTGTTCTCTTTGTTTTTCAGTAAGTAAAATTCAATAACCATCCTTTTGTGAGACGAAAGTTCGCCGTACAGATAAAAATTATGTTCTTTACCCTTTATATAGAGGTGTGTGTAAGTGTTGGTTTAACCATTATAAAAAAACATCTGAGTATATTTTTTTATAATTTTTTTGTTATAAAATCATGGAATAAAGAGAGTGAAGTGTGTGGGGGGAGGAAAATAAAAAAAAGAATATTGAGAGAGGGCATTACCTCTTAATCGGGTAACTCCTTTTGGTTTGTGATAAAATAATTCCTTGGAAGATTTTATTCCCAAAGGGAGGATCCAATGAGG
Source organism: Viscum album (assembly GCA_963277665.1). Lineage (NCBI taxonomy): Eukaryota > Viridiplantae > Streptophyta > Magnoliopsida > Santalales > Viscaceae > Viscum > Viscum album. The sequence continues at coordinate 1,571,728,697 of OY728127.1, forward strand.
AATGGAGGGATTTTGGGAATTGTATTTTTAAGATCATGTCCGAACCTATGTGGTTTGAGAGGTGTGATGAAGAGGGAGAGGTGGTGGACTTTTATAGGGAATAAAAAGGACATACTTGGTATTTTTGAAAATAAGTTAGGTGTACCAATATTTTTACCAACAAGAAGTCACAAAATACCAAAACAACTCAAGTATGTAAGGTTAATGTATGAATAATTACCATCCAATGGATTTTTGACAATTTTTAGGTCATTTTGGTTCTTAATTTATGGTTTAGTCCTTTGTTAAGATTAATATTACCTTAATAGATGTAATTAATTTTAATTACTTTCACTAATAATCTTGGTAAAAACGAATTTTCTATTATTAAACATTATAAATTATGATTATTACAAATATGGAATCCATTTTTCAAAATTAAAACCACAGGAGTGGCATAAATTAATTTAAAATTAATCTTGCTAGTAGGACGACACTTTGGGTTTTTAAAGTAAAAAAATGATCAAAGGTTTGCTATGTTTTTATATCCAATTTAAATTTAAAATTGGTTATAATGAACTAAATTAGATTAATTAATAAAAATATTATCTAATTAAAAATTTAAACCAATTTGAAATATAATTTATCCTTATAAATAAATTAGATGAAAAAACTATTTTGAATTAAAATCCAGTTTTTTTAACTATTCCTTACGAAAATGTAACCTCATAGAAAAAATCCAAAAAATTATCTAAACCTAATTTTTATGTTTATATTAACCTTATAAAGTTTATTTTGACATATTAAATCTATAAAATCTCTAGAAATTAGATTTAAATGGGTTCTGCATTAAAATGTGTTAAAATTACATTTATAAAAAATATAGGTTTTCATGTCAAAAATTAGAATAATTCTTATCTTACATATATCCAATATATTGGATGAATACCAAAAATATTTAAATGAATATATAACATATATATTACATTAATATCACTCAATAATTGTAATTAATTTAATTTATTAGGGTAAAACATATTTGTGACCATAAAAATATTAATATTTTCCTTTATATTGAATCGGTTATCATATTCATTTCTAATTAATTGATAACCTATGAATTCATATTATATTTGTGTAAACCATACATTTTCATAAATAAATTAATAATGTTCATAATTTCAAATTTATCTTCTTAGCTATATCTTATTATATTAAATAATAATATTTTAATAATATATTATTGTTTGGTAAAACTCGATCATGCATGTTATACAAGACATCGAGAAAAGTCATTATTGTGCGTAACACAATCTAACATTGATTCTCTATGGAGAATAAACTAAAATTTATTTTGTTTTTAGCACACAATTAACTTGTTGTTGGGTATAATTCAAGCTAAACATATTGATTTAATATAAAATAATCTATTTTCAGTGTTATGTGAATTGGAAAATACTACAAAGGATAAATTAATTTGAAAAAAATAAATCCCAAAATCTCTGGGTGTTAAAAATTATTTACTTATTGAATTTGATAATAAAAGGACCGATTTAAATGAAATATATTAGATGATAATAGATATGAATGAATTTACTAAAATCTAATAAATCTATCTTGAAATGTTGGTTTACAAGTTATGTGGTTATTGGAAAAAATCCACTAAGATATAATAATTCACTTTGAATATTGTGAGGATGGATCTTGTATTCTTACATGTTTTATCTATTTTGTGATATTTAGTATTAGTAAGGTTCATTTATCAACAATTTTAGACCCGAAAAATTTGGAACACATCGAACACATGATGCTAAAATCAAGGGGAAATTGGAGTTTACTTTCTAAAGGATATATTTTTAGTGAAATTATCCCACTAAAGGAGAAGGACATACAGAGAAATCTATCTATTGTTTTATATGATGTTTTGATAAAAATAAGTGTATCTTGATCCAAATTTTGGATAAATAGGAGTTAAATGTATGTATTGGGTATTTATAATGATTTAAAACTATATTTTGAATTTTCTTGGTTATTTTAGGTACTCTAAAGTTAAGACAGACCTTGAAGACACACATAGACAACCTGAGAAAAACAAAATAAGGGAGTACTTAATACGACAACTTAAGAAGTATTTCTCAATAAAAAAGAGTTACCTAAAATGATAGATTCTTAAATAATATATTTCTGAAATTAAGGTAGTATTTTATATTATGTTTAAAGGATTATTAGCCAAATTTACAATTTAAGGATCAAGTAAAGATCACGAATGACAAGAAAAGATAATGTCATTATCTTGTTGGTATGAACATGTGGCATAACTAAGGATGGATTTTTTTCCATTAACTAATTTTTATTTAAGGTATATGTGGTAACATTGTTTTCTATAATATGGTCTATTGAAAAAATGTAATACAAAGTCTGTTATGAATTTATCTGACCTAGTAAGATACATGGACAACAATGTAGGGGCTTGTTAAAGATCTTGTTTCCTACATCGATCCCTGGATGAGTATGATTGGAGAATTAGTTGACATATCACGTGTTAAGTGGTAATATTTCTCACTATAATTATTATGAGAATGATGCATCTATTATTGAATAAAATTGATATAAAAAACTTGATATATTAATTATTTCATTTTTTTAAGTTCAACCATAATATTTTGAAAGTTTGTATTGGGGAACGATGAAAAAATCTATTGACATAGGTAGAGAACTTTCTTAGATAAAATATAATTTTCATATAAAAATTATATGTATAGAAGGAGTTAGAGATCATGGACTAATATATTATATTTTAGTAATCAAAATGGGGAGAGTTAAAATACAGTTGGGTTTAAGGGGATATTGTCAACTAATCCTATTGGTGAGATTGATGAACCCCTATGAGTTTGAAGTAGATTTGTTGAAAATATATGATATATAGATTTTTTGAAAATAAAATATTTTATTTTTATTAATAATTAACTAGAGGATAGTTAATTATTCATTCAATCCATAATAATTAATTTATAAGAATTCTAGTTGATGTTATTTAAGGTGTTATATATATGTGTATGTGTGTGTATGCAGAGGTGCTTACATAATTTGTTTATAGTGGAATTGTGTTAAAATAAATCTATTTATGTCATGTATTGGAGGAATTATATTTTAAAGTCCATTTTCTAGTCTATGTTTGGATAGATGGGGGTTATTAAAAAATGGGCCAGCCTGCTCATAGCTAGTAGGCAAGAAGCCTACAGAAAAGTTGGTGTCCAAGATCAAAGGAACCACATAATTTAGTCAGAAATAGGAATGGATAGGATAATATGATCACTTAAGTGTGGAGACATAGGGGATTGGGAAGACAACATGAATCATGAGTGTGGGGCGGTATGTACGATAAAAGAGGTTCTTAGCATCTCACATGTAGAGATACATGGTAGGTAGTGGGTGAAAACTAGTGTGAGTCTATATTAAATGAGTGATTTATGGACATAATATATTATTAAGTAATTCCAATCTAATTAGAAATCTGATGTGGGATTTCAAGGTAGAATTACACTATTCATATATCATTTAAAAGTGTAGAGACACATGACCTAGTAAATGAAATAGAAATTTCTTGATTATCATTAACCTCTCACTCAAGACTTTCCACCTGAATCAATATGATTACCAACCATATCTCCACACTAAAGGTAGTTAACACCTTTTCATATTCCCTTGTAATATGATATTTCCATGCTATAAAAATGTCATGTATCATGGATGGTCCAGATTTGATAGAAATAATGATTTTTAGAATCTCTAATCCTACAGATGGATATGCTATAGTGACTGAGATTGCACAATAGTACAAGAAGATTAAGTGAATGATATTCCATACTATAGATAACCGCACCATAGAATTTGGTTCTGTGTTTGAGATCGATTATATTTTTTCATATATGAAATCTCCATGCCATATAGAGCATCCCACATCATAAGAGACGATTTACACACCATAAATTCATGTACTATAATGTAATAATATGTTTTTTTATGTTTTATAGTTTTGGAGAATAAATGGGAACTGTACCATGGAAGATAGATTGTGTTTTAGTTATGTTGATGAGTAGTTCTGGATAGTAGGTATCCATGAAACATGATTGTTTTCTCATTGTAGGATCATATATATTAAGGAATTCAAATTTCTTACAATTATAAGTTTTCGTCATTGAATTGATGGATACTCTAATTAGGCGTGCATGATTGAAGGAAAAGATTACAAGAGACCTAAAAACTATGAATAAATGCATTAATATATATAGTTATTCATAAATGGAGGGTAGAACACATATTATGCTGGTTTTAAGATTATGGTCTATGAATAATTACAAGTTGTGAAATAGGAAGACCATAATTTTTGTGCATTCGAAAATTGGATCATGGTGCTATGCATATTTGGTTTTTAGTATTTATTGATATGGATATTCATGCTTGTCAATTAATTTTTTCTTTGGCACCTATATCATTAAAATATGACACTATCCATGTAGTTATAACCTGAGACACATGCACAATTTAAGAGTTATTTTAAAATATTAAATTAAAATTCCCACGAGATAATGGAATTTGAATTACAATAAGACTAAAACGTCACAAAACTATCTTAAAGGTGAGATATTTACAAAAAATCAACACCTATAGAAGAAGATAAAATAACCCGATTAAGACATCTAGAAATAATAGAATAGGGAGTGTTTTTATCCATGAAATATTATATATATATATATATATATATATATATTATAAAAGGTGAATGTATAATCATTGACTAAGAATATTTATTTCAATAAAACAAAGTGAAGGTATTCAAATTTCTAAATTAGAAAGATAAGGGTTCTAGAATTGTTTTAGAATGAAGGTGTCTTGACCATAATTGATGAACTAATATTAGAGGGATGAATTTCTATTAAATATCATTAAATAATGATGAATAGATTATTCATGGTGAGTTTAACAGAATATTTTTTAAAGAGTAGACTAGAGATTCCATGGTAACCAATCTACATTAGGAGAAAGTCTCAAAAATAGGTTATATTATTCTTCAACCTATGTGTGAATTTTTTTTCATTCTAAAATAGTGAGCATAAGAAGGAAGTGTGGGGGAGGTGATCTCAGGGAAATAGTGTATCTAACCAAACCACTATATTCTAGGGATATAAGGTAGAATTGACCTAGCTTGAAGCAACATCCAACAAGATAAGTGATTTTGGTACACCAACACAATACAGATAGCATGCTCTTTGAACTTGCCCATTATGGTTAACCAAGAAAAACCAGTGTGTAGTAGTGATTGTATTTCTTTACTCACAATAAATAATCAAAAAATAAAGTTTATAAATATAATAAAAAAATAACTTTATATATAAAGTATAGTCAAGAAATAGGATCAACACAAACACTACTGAATAAGAGTTCAAGATCTAGTAGGGAAGGAAGATGTTTTGAAGATTATCCATACCCTGATTCACCCCTATTAGGGTATATAAGCCCCATTTTAGGCCCAAAATATATATTTAATTAAATAGTAACTCCCTACATTATATTATAATGGGTATTTATATATATATATATATATTAAATACCATGGGAATGTCAAGTAAATTTAATTTATATATTAGTTAAAATAACAATGCCATTCCATTTCTTGAAAATAATTCATTATCTATATATACAAATTATTTCACGTGAAAACTCAATTAATTATGAAACTTAAACTATAATGCTCATAATTTCCCTAATACAACTTATAGTTTGGATTTTCTCCTCCCTTAAAATACCAAAATAGTAAATTGGGTATATTATGGATCTTCTATCTTAGTATATAGAATATTGTTAGGACTCTTTTCCTAATTTAACTTTAATTTTATCTTATCTATTACATTCATTATTCATGAAACTAAAACAAATGATTGGGATATTCCCCAAAAACTATAATATATATTATTTTCATAGGATTATATCTGAGTGTTCAATACGGTTATCTCATTTTGTGTGACATATATAAAATTAAGGTATTTAATATACCTTGGTGAGGGATATCATATGGTGAGATATAGTAGTATCAAACCACTACCTTGGTCAGGGATATCATATGGTGAGATATAGTAGTATCACACCACTACCTTAACCATATCATATATGATATGGGAATATCTCTAGGGTTTAAATATTTCAATCATATTCTATTATTGATAACATAAGAAGTGAAATCTATAGTGTTATCATTTAGTTCACCTTCTATATATAACTCTCAATATTATCTATATTTGATATGGCTAAATATATAATAGAATTAAGTGACTGATTTTAAACATTAAATGAATTATTTTATAGTTAAGGTGTAAAAAATGGTTTATAACCAAATTATTACTCAAACATTATGAAAAATTTCAGTAAATTTCAAGAAGTATTTTGAATCATACTCAATTAATATATAAATAAGGATGATTACAAGAAAATTGTAATCGATAAAATTGTTTGTCACACTGATTATACAAATTCACAATATATATTTTTATTCTTTATTTACAATCAAGTTGCTAAAATTCCATAATCATGAGGAGAATCCTACCCAAGAATTGTGGGATTCATCAACCCATGGATACATAATAAGGAATGAGTTTATTAGATTATTTTATGTGATATTCATCAAATATGTAGTTGATGAAGGAATATTTTCAATAATAAATGAAAATTACATTATTCCATTTATATTAAGTATGGTTTAAATTTCAAATCAATAATGTTTATATTTTATATTTTATTATTACTTTCAAAACAAAATGTGTTATTAAATCCAAAAAAACTCATAGTTGTATGAGTGCTTTGATTTTCTTGAATTTATTTATTATATAACATTTAAAATGATTATAAATTGACACAATATTTTATATTATTAAATTTGATATATATTCTTTCATATGGATTATATTATGATATTAAATTTCATAAGATATGATGGGATCATATAGTATGATATAGCTGGACCATTTACTTCATAAACAAATTTATTCAGTTAAAATGTATTGTAACATATGATATGTTATATCATTAGATATGATATGAAAATTTTAAAGTATTTTGATATATTATTTATAATTATAATCTATTATAATTCTGATTATATTTTCCACAATATAGAGAATCTTATTTATTTTTCATAGATTTTAAATTTGTTGAATTATTGTGTTTTTTGTGGACATTCTTTCTACTAGAAGGTAGTGGATGGGACGAACCAGTGATTCTATATAATTAATGTTGGTTTATAGGATGGGAGGATATGATAATCTCACTCTTTTGGGGGAGAATGTTTCCTACTATGTTAATATATTTTATATTTAAGATATATTTGCGAATCCTTCCCAAATCCTAGTGTGGGACTGGTTACCATCATGAAATTTATCAAGAAATGGCATGTGATAATGTCAAAACACACACAAACACACACAAAAATATAAATATTTATATATAATATTATCTATATTTCTATCTTATTAGTCAATTATTCTATATTTTAATGCCACACAACTAGGAACTCTAGAGTTTATCACTATCCAGGATGGTGGTAAGTGTTGTGGAGATAGGATTGGGCCTAAAAAAGAGAATTCTTATATATTCCTAAGAAAGGAATTAGAACTCTCATTGTTTGGTAAAAATTAATGGAAAACATAATAAATTTTAAGTCCACATTACAAGGACCAAAATGGTTCCTCTTAAGGTTGTGAAACTATGACCAAAATAAGTAACTTTTATGGTCATGCATACAAGACATATTGGGTGTTGTGATTGAACCTTAGGGAATCATCCTATGTATCTTGTTTAACAAAAATCAAATCCCAAATGGTTTAGAGTTCTATATTTGTGGGGATGTTATGGGACTATACCATGTTATTTAACACTATATAGTAATTATGTATTCTATGTAGTTTAAATTCAAACATCTTGGAATTTTAGTCAAATGGTGCCTAATAATGGTTAGTTTGGGACTTATGCATGAGGGGCCATTTTTGGTTTATCTTACTTGTCTGAAATTAGATAAGAGAAGGTATGACTTGGGATTTCACCTAGTGTGAGGCCTAGTTATGGATGTTAACCTTTATTCTATTGGTAACTAGTTGAGGAAGGAATATTGGAAGGGTTGGGACTTAACCTAGTAGGAGGCCTAATTAAAATTTTCCACACCCTCTTTGTTGGTTACTATATGAGGAAGGAAGAATAGAAATGTTGGATAATACACATATTAGAATGACAATATATTATCTCCATCCCTCTATTTTATAGTAAATAGATAATGAAGGAATATTTGAAAAGTTGTGGTTACACCAAGTAGGTGGTCTATATATAACACCTGAAGGGGTGATAACATATGAATGAGTGGGACTTATGATTTGTTATTCCCTTTTGGTTCATCATATTTGTTAGTAAATAGGATTTAAAGGATATGGTTGGGGAATAAAACTAGTTATATGTTCATATATGATGGTCCACCCTTATATATTTTGGTAACTAGATGAGGAGAGGATACTCAAAAGGTTGGGTCTAAGTTATAGTAAAAGGACATGGCATAGTTTTATACCCCCTATTAGTTTGTAAATTTATTGGGGAGGGAGACATTAATGTTTCAGGATTACTTCTAATAGAATAAATATTGAAAATTTAACCTATTTAGGTATCCTAAGAGTAGGGGTGAATACTATTTGTGGGACCAGGGTGATCTATTTCCATAGAAGAGACTTGGAAGAATGGACACACATGTGTTGTGACTTAGGAGAAGGAACACCCAACCAAGGGATTAGAGATTATTCTCACCCAAATGTTGTACTAGATAAAAGTACAGTCATAATGGGGGTACCAAATAGAATTTTCTCTCTAATGGGGGTGTACGGGAAAATTTGTGCCATAATGGTGGTACCTGGTTGAAGTCACACCACAGTGCAGGTACCTAGGTGAAGTAGTGCTCTAGTAGGATCCTTAGAGGATGTATGGGGAACATGGATTCCTAGTATATGATTAAAATTATGACTAGGGTACATGGATCCCTAATTTGAGCCTTTATAATAACTAGGGTTCATGATTCTCAAGTTATCACTTCCCATCGGTATGGACTAAGGAGTCTCCTGAAGGGGGAACAGGAAGACTGGGGCATGTGTAGAGGGATATTACATTTATTCATACATACAAATATATATAATCATGTAATGTGGGGTATATTTATACACCATGAAGGATAAGGGCATAATTCCTCACACAGGTGACTTGGTCACACAATAAATGTATTCTAGTGGTTCACCTAGAGAAGGATAACATGAACATATAGCCGGACTAGGAGCATTACAACAGGGTTTTTAGACCTATTAACATAAGACTAGGGTGTGTGGAATTGGATAAAAAAGACTATGGTGTATGGACTTTGTAATATGAGAATATATAATGTGTTCATAGTTCACCAAGGTAGTAAACAACTATTTATCAAAACTCTATCCAATTTCAAACTACCCTAAATTTTGATCTAGTTTTCTATTTGAGAATCATGAGATCTGAAATAAAATACTAAAAAACAAACTACACCCTTGAATATGGGGATCCCATGTATAAAATGTATCCAAATTCCAAAAAGTTACAATTATACCATTAGTAATTGGCCTTATGGTTTTTACATCCATTTTCACCAGTAATATATTAAATACATGGATCACTCCCATTTGGATGTTCTCAAGACCATGTCATAGGACTGAGTTAATTTTTTAAGGAATATTTATCCCTTGGTGTGTGAAAAATAATTATGTATATAGATATCCCATTTTTATCTTCTTCATACATAAATGTATTTGGGTATTTTCTCTTGATTTTTATTAATCTGAGTGTGGGCCACATCATGGATTCCATTGAAAAGTTTGTGGTAAAAATTTTCCAATGAAAAAAATATTTCTAATAAAATTTCAAGATTATCATAAACTATATATACCATGCAATAATGATATTTCACAAGTTGTGATTTTCCAATCGCAACATACAATATGAGCACTAGTGTAAATCACGACCTACGATTCAAATAAATCATCAAAAAAAATATTGTTAGATTTTTTTCTCAATTTTAAATTATAAATTGTTTTAGATAATTTATAATGTTTTATAAATAATATAAAATCTAATTTTTATATACTTATTTAATATAAAAAGTGTTAATTAATTAATTAATTCTAAAATGTTTATAATTAAATAAAATATTTTTCAAAAATTTTAATATATAGATGTCTTTAATATTAATTTTTAAAAGTAATTACATTTAATATATATGTCCTAACATATATATTTCATATAAATTATTTATATATAAAAAATTAAGGTAATTAATAATGTGTTTTCAAATTATAAAATAATGAAAAAAATTAAGGAGTTTATATTAGAATATTAGTAGTTCATAATTACTAAATTTAAATTATTAAATTGTAGGACTTATTTGCGATAATATTTGAACCATATCAAAAATTGTTTTCATAATTTATATGATAAAGTGATAATTAATATTAAATATGTTATTCTTTAATTATATAAAATGATTACATAACATTTTAATGGATCATATGACATATAATATGATTATATTTCAATTAAAGATATTAAATTTAGTAAAGTTTCATATAGATTTATTATATAAAGAATTAATATTGTAAATAAATATAATGTTTTTATATTTATTTATTCATGTCATATCCATTTGTTTATTCAAATTAAATTATTTATAATTATTTATTTTATGATTTTTTTAAACTCTATCTCATGTTTAATTTTTGGAAGTGTTTGTTTTTTAGTCTTATTTACTTCATTATTTTGGGATATAAATTTATTATATTTTGAAATCATGCATGATTTAATTTAACTGTGTGAAATATTATTTTTAAATATACATACATGAATTATAACAGGTACATATAGGTTATGATAGTAGATTTAGTTTTCTCTAACCATGAAATCGTGTTATTCATGGGTTATAAGCATAAAATTAAACATTAATTCTAATTTATAGTTAATAGGTTTTTGAATTATGATGGAATTTAAGTCCTTATCAAGTATTACAAAATGGGTAGTGAGACTTGGGGTCAGACTGCTCACTTTCATGGGATCTTAGGCTCTTTATAGAAAAGATGGTGTTGACTACCTATCACACCATTCTTTCCCTAATATGGAATAATAGTTTCATATGATTATAATCCTTTACATTAAAGGGTTTCATGTAACTTATTAATGTGATTGATTTAGTTATAAAAAAATATAATCATATTTTAATTTTGGTTAATGAAAAAATTAAGAGTTATTTAAAGTCTTATAAATTTATATGGTTTTAACAAATTTATTTGGTAGAAAGAATATGGTCTCAAAAATAAATCATTATAATATTGAATAAATGTAATGATAATAAATGAAATAATACATTGATATATTTTAAACCACATGAAAATATGAAGTGTTAGATTCCTTTAAATTAAATCATATGTCAAGCTCTTGATCATATAGTAGGGTCTGTGTATGGTAAAGCTAGTTTCCCATAACTTAATTGTTAATGGTATGGTTAAAATGGTTAACCATAATATTAATGATACCCAAGTAATAGATTTTGGATAATATATATTATAGATTTGGGTAAGTGTTTTTTCAATATATTATCCTAGAGTCATATATGATATGATTGACTTAATAACCTACCGAAATACCTAAGTTATGAGAGGGAAACTATAGTGGGCTCAATGCATAGTGAAATATAGAAATTGAACCACTAATTATTAAGGAAAATATTAAAAGGTGTCATAATTTTTTTAAAGTATATTTGATAAAATTTCATTTCAAATTAATATAAAACATCATACTCATCATATTTAAGATCTTATTTTAGATAAAATAAACTCATCACCAAACATGAATTTGAGACAAATATTAGGGAAGGTAAATCTTATTATAAGAAACTTCATAGAATAGTATTGAATAATAACAATAATTTTTTAGAAAAAAGAAAAAATCTATATGTTAGATAAACCCCTTCCCACGTAGCTGATTATTGAAAATATTCAACAAGAAAATATTAATTATTATGAGGAGTGTAAAAAATATTTTATTTATGTTCTCAAAGGAATTATTTAGATGAATGATAACCAAATTAATATCTTTCTTCACCCATGTAGTCAATATTATTTGTTATGTCATTGATTTTGAGAACCTTAAGACTCTTTATGGGTTGATTTGGCTATGATATTTGTTTTTTAATGATTCTTGGAATGGTTTTCGAAATATAGAGGAGTTAAATAAAATTTTACTTAATTCAAATAAAGTTTTGAAAATTATTTTATAGGTAATGGGAGGTTTAGGTTCAAGCCATGTATTGAAATTTCTATAGGGTAACATTTAAAACTGGTAGAAGAAAATGCTTATAGAAATGGGGAATAGTCATTATTCCAATATCAAGTAAAAGACATTAAAATCTATGGTAGGAGTCACAAAGGAATTTTAGTTCTTTCATTGTCACATTCATTGTTTCTGAATACATGAATCAATTCTTGAAACTCAATATAGAGTCCATGTCAGGTGTTAATGTTATGAAAATAAATCTTTAGATTTTTAAGGTTAAATTATACCATCTATACATTATTGGATTATAATAGTTATATATTTATGTTAAAAATTGATAAGGATTTAGTGGTTAAAAAATTGAAATCTGCATTCAAATAACAAAGAAAGATGTTCTATGTCAAGGAGTTGGGTAAAATTAATGAATTCAGAGATTGGATAAAGTTTGTATTAAAGATATATATATTTTTGCACATTTATATTCTATGATATATAAAGTTTTTTATAAATTAAGTTCTATTATGAATAAAATTCTATGTTGTTTTGATAAAAATGATCTATTATTCATTTAATTTAATAAAATACTTTAAAAATAGAAAATGATATTTTTTATTGAGTATAAAAGAGTTTATTGAAGATATTTATTTAAATGTAATTAAAAAATTTTCACACAAAATATAGTATCATATTTTAATTAATAAAATATCCTATTTAGAATATTTCCCCACACATAAATAATATAATATAATATATGGATATTTATACTTCATTTATTATATATTCACACTATAGTAAATAAGTTTTATTTTATTACATAATAGAGTTTGTGTATCTTAGTATGATACTTTGGAGTAAATATATTTTTTAATAGGTAATTGGTATAATTCTTGGACTTAGAGAAGTTATAAGTATAATAAATAAATGATTAAAAATGTTATATTCAAAGTAAATTTCACTTTATATCATAAAATAGTTTAGAATATGGTTTTAGTGAATGATATTAATGTACAAAGTTTCATTTTACATTAAAATTATTTGAATATTTTTTTTAAAATGAATGTTTCATGAAAGATAATGATGATGAAAATTAAAATAAAAACAATTAGATAATAGAAGTCATTGACAATATATCATTATATATTGTGAATAAAAGAAATTTTAATAATTGTTTAATGATTTCAATATTTAGAATATTGATCCCTAGTATCCCAAAACTTTAAACAAGATTTGTTTAATATTTTTAACCCTTTAATGAAGTTTTGTGTGAGGTTTTATTTGATAGTTTCATAGAAATGTGGAAGGAATTACATCGAGATGTACTATGTTTAGTAAAACTATTAAAGTGAAGAAAATATAAATATTTTCCAATGGTCTATCATATATGATATGATTAACTACATGATTATATGGTTTTGTTATTATTATTAAAATATTTTGACAATATAAAATATTGCATGTTATAAATATTTAAGTCTCCAATTTTTCATTATTTCATGATGGATGTATATTTTCATGAATTTAATATATAATTAATCTATTAATATATGAAATTAATTTATCCTATAGTGATGATTATCATGGAATATTATTTTTTATGAAAAATTTAAGGGTAATGTGGGTATTATTCGGTATTATAATGAAAATATTATCAAGAATTTAATATTATTTTTCTGTGATGGATCAACATCTAAGTATAGCACATGGAGTGTCATACAATATGTATTTAGTATCAAGGAGTGAATGATTCTTACTGAATCCTCATACTAGAGTTTATACAAGATACCAAGCATTATAACCTTCATACTTTGATACTGTTCTTTCACTATCCTTAAGGATGAGGTAATTAGATGATTTTTGGGCATGTTTTTGATCATTTCATCATTTGTGGTTTGAAAAATATGGGATTTTTCCTCTCATAAAAAGAGTATAAAATATGACCTTTTATTTAGATAGACTAAAGGATTGTATGAACATATTTTTATATGGACATATGACATGATAAAATGTATTATACAAGGGGTACACAATGTGTTTATCTAAATGGTTAGTCAGTATGAGAAGAATTTAGTGAGTATGAGTAGATATACATGATTAACATAATCCTAGTCCCATGGATACTTAATGTTTTATAAAAAGGTATTATATGATCATTAATATGTGTATGTGGTTTATTTGGTGAACATAGGTATAAAAAACATAGGTTTAATAGAGATCATGATAGTTTTCTCTATAGATTGAGAAAAAATAATGATTTTATAGAGGTCATTCATTTATAATTTTTTTGTATTAAAGATTTTTTATTTATTTTAATGAATAAAAATTCATGTATGTTCACTCTTTATGGTTTATTGAATTAGGATTTTTATTCAAACTTAGAGAGCTTCTATAAAAGTGTTTTGGAGTTTATTGAAAATGAATTTGGGATAGATATTCAAATTTTTTTCTATAATGTGACACATGGAGAAAGTAAAGACAAATTTCAAAAAATGTTTTCAAAATATATAAAAAAATTTAGGACATGGTTTAAAAAATTGTTGTATATGATATAATATAATGTGAAATTGTATAGAGTCCATGGGGATTTTTTTAAGTGGGATATTGATGGATATATACCCAAAATCCTATCATAATTATGATGTTCATTAGCATATGTCATAGTGTATGATATGGGTAATTAACATTTTATAACATATATGAAACCAATACATATTATAAACCTTGGTATGAGATATCATATAGTGACATATAGTGACATTACACCACTGCCTTAACCGTATCATATTTTATTATATGTTTATACCACAAGTATTATGATATATATATATATATATGTCATATGAAATGAATGATAACATATTATGTTGAATGTTAACCATTATAAATAAGTTCATTTTACACATATGTCTATAAATACTTTCTATATTTCTTATTATTAAATGTATTAAAAATATATAATAATAGATTTTAAATGTTAAATACATGTGTATCCAGTTTAGGGGTTAAAAATTGTTTGAAACTTTTTCATTACTCAAATGTTATAAGATATTTGAATATGTACCATAATGGTTTAGATATTTTACTTGAGTACTATATAAAGATTCTTATTCCATGAAAAACAAATTTTATGGTCATGTGTGTTACATCGATTCTCCTAAAAATAGTATCTCTTCTCTAACCACCTTTACATTTGAGGTATTAATGTCCTATGGTTTTATAGATAATCCTTCCCATGAATTGGATAATTTTATAACCTATAGATACCCTTAGAAGAAGTATTTAATACTTTATATTAACATCTCCACAAATATTATAATCAAATCCCCGAAAATATGATTTATATATTTGTGGATATTTATTATAATTAAATAATATAAATAATATCCTATATGATTATCTTGAGATTTATTCAAGGGATTCATCAAAATGGATCAATGTATTTACATGTGTTTCAAAGAAATAACCCACGTTTCCATATTTTTCTATTTAATTATAACATCCAAATTCCGTAGGATGATTTTTTCTTTCACATGAACCCAATTGGGAATTTATTATCTTATATACTTATAATAAAAAACTCTTTTTATTTATATTACTTCTTCTATTTTCAAATATGAAATTAGGTTTCATTATTACATTCAATGGATGTCTATTAAAACCATTTTTTCACTAAAATTAATATATCCTAATATTAATAATAAATTTCTCTATTATATTAGAAGAATTAGTAAAATTAAAAAATATTTTCTAACTTATTTTCACAACCTGTTTGAAATCATTCAATTTAACTTCTAAGTCTAAGAAACAAATGTTAAGAACAAACTTTTCATACTAAAATTCATTGATCATTTCAAATATTTCCTTATATTGATAGATATGTGATCCTCTTTATCTTACTTATACTCTTTTATTTTTTTAAACTAGCCATACATAATCCTTATTTATAATGGAATTTATTTTCAATTGAGCATTATTTTATTCCATGTAAGTTTTTTTTATTTTTTAAGAGATACATAATATTATAGAGAGTATTTATCTTCTTGTTCTCTTTATTAGGACATTTATTAATTATTTAACCATCTTTTCCATTATTTCAAGTTATCCATCATGTCGGTTTCCATGTATAGTTAATTAAATGAGATATATGATGTCACATAACATTACTTCATCTAATCTATAATTTTTTAAAACTTTAAATTTTGAATTCAGTTTAGTAATATTATCTCCTTCAAATGACCCATTACATACCTTTTATAATTTAATTTTACCTTCCACTTCTCAACAATACAAATTTTTTGAAACGTGAATATACCATTAATCAATATTTTCACTCCTCTTTTCATGGAAATCATTTATCACCATGAAAACCTTATATTATTGTTTATCCATATTATATTTTCTATAAAAAAGTTCCACATATTAACCTGATATAATTTTTTTATAAACACCTTCCTTTTTTAGATTAAAAACCGCATTCCTTATTTTTATAAATTGTTTCCTTATCTGATTTCATACATGAATTTTCATAAAGAATTTACTATAAATTTTTATTTAAATTTAATATCCTCCATAAATATATATTAATTTCATCCAAATAAATTTTTTATGGAATAACATGACATCATTATGAAAACATTATTCCAAATATAGAAAATAATACCATAAATTATTCCTTATATATAACTTCCTTACATTTTTATATATATTAGTTTATTGAAAACCAAATGCTAGTAATGAATTAAAAGATAAATTAATATATTAACTAATATTTATTCCTTAAAATAAATTAAACTAATATTTTTTTTTGTGAAAAAAGTTGAGTAAAATGCTATTAATTTTAATTTACTATAAATACCACTATATTGATTGTTAAAATTAACAATTTAAATTCAATTAGTTATTTATTAAATGAAATCCAATATATACTAAATTAATTCCAAATTATATTATTGATAACTTAAATTAATAATAATTTTCTCAAAGATAAATTTTACTATGATTCCCATAGTTATGTCAAAGTTAGATAGTTACTATGAGCCAATCAACAAGGGGAATGAATTAAGCTATTTAAAATTTAAATTTATTTTTAATTATATCTTTAAATATTAATTTTTTATCTTCCCCCATGAATTCGTTGGTCCATTATAATCAATTATTAATGATAAAACTAGAAATTTTCATTAAATATCAATCATTTGCAGCCCAACACACCAATATATGATTATTAGTAAATAGAATAAAAATATGGTTTTCCATAGTTTACCAAATATTGTATAATAAAAGATGGTGGAAATAACATTCAAACATAACACTAGTTTTAATGATCATGAACCAATTAATCAAGTGACACAAGGAAATGTTGCAACAAAACCTCAAGTTCACCACCCCATCTGTAAATTCTACCATAAATTCTGGGGGTTGGATAAAAATTTAGTGGAAAGAGGTTTTTCCCTCTATAAAAAATCTAAGTTCAAAAACCAATAAAAAATATGGAATTAACCTTGGGGTCTATGTTCATGAAGACCCATGAAATATTTTTACTTTATAGGGACAAACCATTTGGTAAAATTACATGGAAAATACAATATGAAGAAACTATAAAAAACATGAAACGATAAGAAACTTTTTAAATGATAATTTTTTTTTGAAAATTTGTGTTATAATATATAATACACAACAATAATATATCTCTTTAATAATGATGTGAGTATATTTTGAAATGTGACCATATGGTTTTGACCATTATACTACCATTGGTCAACTTGACCATTGGAAAACATACTATTAATAATAATTTTAATGTTATCATTATAGTTTATTAGCCAAATTTTGACAAAGTAAAATTGATATAAAAATAAGAGTTGATGGCCTCAACCAATAGAGTCATACGATTTGGAGCCTATAATTCAAAGCCTGGGAGGGAGTTATCATCACTGGTTTTATCCCTTTACCATGTCCAATCCAATCTTTAGAATTTGAATCTTGAATGAAATATCCTTCGGGAGAAGTTCAAGTTATTGGAGATTACTACTCGGTTGATATAAGCCGAGTCACCACATGAGTCTATCACCATCGCAAATGTTGGTCTTAGGGAATATTTGGGTGTAATAAGTTGTTATATTTTGAATCCATATTTATTTAAAGTGTAATTACATTGTATAAATAAATTCTTTATTCCATCATTTCCATTTTAAGAATACTTTTGCTTAATAAAATTGAGATAGAATTTGATAAATTGATTTTTTCTTTAAGAAATTGTAATTTTCAGAAAAAAATAATTATTATAATAAACTAAGGTATTATTAATAATGTTACTTAATGAAATATTATTCTTAAAAAAATATTATTTAAATTTAAATGATAAAATATTTTTTTTCAAGTGTTATAAATTTTACTATGTATTTTTAATTCGTTATTATTTTTAATAAATAAGGATTTTTTTATTGAAAATATAAATTTATCATAATTAGAGAATTATTATGATAAAAAAAACATTATTTTTGTATATCATCACATCAAAATTAGTTTAGGGTGAATTTATGAGAATTTTCTAAAATACTTATATTTCTTGTGAATAGTAAAAAAATAGTTATGAGTTTTTGGTATGTTTAATGACATCATAATGATGTAATAAGTAATATAAAATTCTAGTGAACTATTTTGGATTATAATAACATAATAGGTGTCCCATGTGGATAATTACATGGTAAAATACCATGGGTAAGCCCATGATTTTGAATTTACCACTACATAGGTTTCCAAGGAAATTAATAAACAAAACCTCCCTTTTTACTATAAATACCCAACCATTTATCCATTATATTTCATTAAAACTTGAACCTCCATAAATCAATGATAGGTTTAACTTCCAAGGAGTCCTACCAATTTGTCCATAATCCCCCAAGGTTCCAATATTTGAGTTTTGGGAGTTACCCTTAAAGGTAATGGAAATCTCAACGTCTCTTTTCCTTTCATGTTCCCATTTTTTGTGGTATGAATTTAAAATTTCTTTAATATGTTATTTAGTAGATTTTATTCTAAAATTTTCCTATATTAAGAGTCATTTATTAATGATATATCATTTTATTCCCTCTTTTTTATGTTTTCTAAAACCATGTTTCATATCTGTTATGCTGCCATATTTTCTTCTTAAAATTTCTCACTTTTTCTAAAGAAATTATCTTTTTTTATTTTTTGAATACCAAAACCTCTATATTTTCCAGTGATATTAAAATATATGTCCAAATTAAAAATTTTATTATGTTATTAACACACATTAAACCCACCTTAATTTTTCATGGGTTAATAATAACATTAAGATTTCATTTTAAGAACTTCTTTTTAAAATACAATGATTTTTATATGAAACCCGTTTCTTTTTTTAACCACATGTTATTTTTGATTTTTTTTTGTTAAGATATATGTGGATAAAATTAATTAATACATATTAAGGGTATTCCCTGATAATTATCTAATCCATTGGGTAAATAATGTTATCTCTAGAGATCACATGTTTCACGATGCCTTAGTGAATAACCTTGGAAAATTTTTATGACACCTCGCTGAAAAACCTTAGTGATATTACCATTAATGTATAAAATAAATGTTATAGAAACATTTACATGTTAATAATCATTTTATTTTATTTATTATATGCCTTATGTTCTCTTTTTTATTCTATAATATTATTCTTCTTGTTCTTACTGAATTTCCAAGAGATCACATTTAAACTATTTCCCATGCTTTCCCATACTGGGCCTTATGTTCACCCTTTCTTTTTTATGTATGTACCCAAGCTTTTATATGTATTAATTGTACTTAGGATGAAACTTTTATAAATCCTTTCAAGTGGATTAGAATATTTTTTTAATTTTTTATCTATTATGTATTGTTTTTATAAGAAACTAAAATTTAAAAGACCATCTATTTGTTAAATGTAATAGAAATTTATGTAATAAAATGGTGGGATTCCATAGTTGGTATTAGAGGAAAATTTAGTTATTTGTGGAAATTATGATTTTAAAACCATAGGAATAACACTATGGATATGTTTAAATATAGGAAAGCATCCTGATATTTTGGGGAAATATTTAGTAAGTGGTTTCTGAGCCAAGAAATCCTTATCTAGATACGAACAAGTGGATGTGGTTCTAGAACAAATATACATAGGGGCAACAACTCTTAAAAGGTGTGTTGGGCATGACTCAACATAATCTGGTACATGACAATGAACCTTATTGCACATCTGGTTTGAAACCCCTGGGGGATATGTTTGGTCAATTATTGTTTAAGAATAACATATTTAATCATGATGTTTTATGAAATAAAATTCATTTAGAATTATAAGATTATTAAAAGAAACAAATTTCTCAAAAATGATTAATTCATTTAAAAAATGGAAAAAATAGGAAAAACTGTGTAAATGGTGAGCGTAATAGACCATATGCTAATAGCCTTTCGATAAAATATGGAATGGAAAAATTTATGAGAATGGTGAATCAAATGACTCAATTTATGAGAAATATCTTGAATCAAAATGATAGAATAGATTCACCTCGAAGGGGAAAAATTATTGTTGAGTCTATTATGCGTCAATAACCACCTTTTTTCAGTGGATCTACCGACCCATTGATGGATGAAAAATCGATAGGATCTACAGAAAAAATATTTTATATACTCTATTGTCAAAATACATCGCCATTACACCACTAGATTTGTCATGGATCCTCATGGGAAGGTTGATAGATTCTTTGATGGACTAAGACAACATCTATGGAAGAATATGGCCAACTGAGACAATTAAAACTATGAGGAGATCATGAGGAGTGCTATGAAAGTTATCTAGAGTTTAGAGAATCGTAGTGTTCCCATATATCTAATTAAAAGTAGAGATATTAGGAGAAAAAAATATGGCAAAGATATTTTCAAGGAATGAGAGGAAAGAAAGTGAAACATTCCACATGCAACAAATTTCTGAAGAATCATTTGGGGAACTACTTTCTTGGGAGTGGGAAATGTTATAAGTGTCGAAAAGATGTCCATTTTTCTCAGAACTATGATAGTGAGGTGAAAACTCAACTTCTCAACACTAGAAATAGTGGGAAGATGGTGTATGCCGAGCTTGAAGTCCAATTCTACAAGTGTGGAAAACTTGGGGACTTTTCCAATAAATGTCCAAATCCAAATTTAATGGAGGGGAATCACAATAAACCTCAACAATGGCAATGGGAGCAAGGTCCTTATTTTTCTATCATGACGACTGATGTTAAAGCTCTAAATGATATGGTTCCAGGTATACTTATTGTTATCTCAAGCCTCATATATACATTGTTTAATTTTGGTCCCACTTACACCTTTATTTCTTCCATGTTTGAAATGAATATCAAATCAGCCCCTAAACTTCTAGAATTAGAGTTATCATTCATGACTCCTGGAGGGATTATCCAAGCATCAACAGTGTATAGAAACTCTAGTATTCAATTTTGAAAGCATAATATCCTCACAAATATATTAGTCATTTCCATGATGGTATTCAACATTATACTAGGGACAGAATGGATCTCAGAGTATAATGATAAAATAAACTTTAGAAGTAAGGAAATATCAGTAATATTTAATGGAAAATTTACAATTGTTTTCAAAGGAAAGATATATTGACCTAATCGTTGTCTAAAAACACATCCCATTTCCTTTTTATGGAAATTATTAGGGAAAATGAAGAATGAAATAAAGTTATATGAATTAAAAAATCCGAATTATTCTTGAATACATTGATGTTTTTACAAAAGAGTTACCTGGAACTCCCACAGAAAGAGAGGTACAGTTCTCCATTAAACTCACATCTGATTCCAAGTTGATTTCAAACCCCCATATAGAATACCAAATGTGGAGTTAGAGGAATTAATAAATAAACTAGAAGATATTTTGGAGAAGGGATTTATCTAACCAAGATTTTCTCCATGGGGAGTACCTATTCTATTTTTAAGGAATAAAGATGGATCAATGTGGCTATGAATTGATTATTGAGAACTTAATAGGATCACAATGAGAACAAGTACCCTCTTCCAAGAATTGATGATTTATTTGACTTGCTTCATGGGGCTCAATTCTTCTCCAAGATTTATCTTGGATCTATTTGTCATCAATTGAGGGTAAAGAAAATAGATATTCCAAATTCTACCTTCTAATCAAGATATGGGCATTATGAGTTTATTATTATGCCCTTTATCTTGACTAATTATCTTTTTATTTTTATGGATTTTATGAATAGAGTCTTTAAGGACCACCATGATAACTTTGTGGTGGGTTTTATTGATTATATTATAATATATTCTAAAATTCATGAGGATTATAAAGATCATATAAGGATTATATTGAAAACATTTAGGAAGGAGTTATTTTTTGCAATGTTAAGAAAATTTGGATTTTGTTTATGAAAAGTTTCTTTCTTGGTGGAAATTGTAACCAATTAAGTAATCCCAGTTGACCATACAATGGAAAAGGGTTTTGAGGAGTAGCCTCATTCTACAATAGTAACTATGATTCATAGTTTCCATGGATTAACAGGATATTATAAGAGGTTTTTGAAAAAAATTCCTAACTTTATAATCCACTAACCAAGTCAACTTGAAAAGGGGCCAAGTTCATCTAGAAAAAGGAGTGTGAAGAATGTTTCCAACAGCTGAAGAAGAGATTGGTTACTGCACCCATGTTAACTCTACCCTATATCAAGGAAGGATTCATTGTTTTCAATGTTTCATCTCTAAAAGGGATAGGGTGCATCCTCATGAAAAATGAAAAGGTGATTACTTATGTATCTTGATAGTTGAAGCCTTGGGAGTAGAACTATCCTATGAATGAGAAGGTTCTGGATGCGATTGTCTTTACTGTGAAGATATGGAGGCACTATCATTATGGGGATAAATGTGATATATACATATTCTATCAAATCTTGAAGTATATTATCATGAAAATGTAATTGAACATGAGATAGATAAGATGGTTTTAAATTCTTAAAGAATATTATTTTTCAATTCATTATCACCCCAAAATGGAAAACAAAATCCCTGATGCATTTTGTATGAAATATATAATTGTTCTTGAAATGATGAGGATTCAAAGAGATCTTTTGGTCAAATTTCTTTTAAAACTAGACATGGGAATTGTAAGGTAAGGGAAATAATCAATCCTATCCCAAATTGTTTCTCAATCATTAATACTAGATAAGATCAGGAAATATCAAATAGAGGATCCTTTTTTACAGAAGAAGTCAGAGGCTGTGAAGAATGGGAAGTTTCCAGAGTTCAATAATGATCAAGAAGGTGCACTGAAATTTCATACAAGGCTATGTGTTCCATCCATTCTGGAAATAAAAAAAGGAGATGATGGATTACGCTCATAGCTCTAACTTCTATATACATTTTGAAAATACAAAAATGTATAGGGAACTTCATGATCATTATTGGTGGGATAATATGAAAAGGGATTTTAATGACTACACTAAAAGGTACCTATTATTTCAACATGTGAATCCATAATACAACTTCCTATAGTGGAATTACAACCACCACTCGTACCACTATTGAAGTAGGACAATATCACTGTGGACTTTGTCACTAGTCTCCCAAAAACATCCAAAGTAAATAATGCAATATGGGTTATAGTGGATTTCCACACTAATAATTCCCATTTTATCTCTTTTAGGTAATATTTCTCTCTTGAAAAACTCACCAATATATATGTAATGTAAGTGGTAAGGTTTCATGGAGTTCCAGTTTCTATTATTTCCAATAATGATCCATGGTTCACATAAAAATTATGGATAAGTCTTCAACATGATCTTACTACTGAATTAAATTTTAGTATGACCTATCACACTCAAACTGATGTCCAATCTAAAAGGACTATTCAAACACTTGAGGAAATATTGAGAACATGCTCAATGGAATTTAAAGGTATATGGGATCAAAGTCTCTAATTAGTTGAGTTCCCATACAATAACAGCTTCCATTCGAGTATTCAAATGACACCCAATAAAGCTCTATATAGGAAGTATTATAGAACTTCTACTTTTTGGGACGATGCAGGTGAGCGAAATCTTCCCAGACCTGATCTTGTGAAAGAGATTATAGAAAAATTTCATACCATCCAACAATATTAAGGCTAATCAGATTTTGAAAAAATGTTTTTCTGACAACCATTGAAGGGACCTAGAGTTTGATGTTGGTGAAAAAGTATTCCTTTGAATTTCACCTTGGAAGATAGTCACATGGTTTGGGAAGAAAGGGAAGCTCATCCCTAGGTACATTGGCCCCTATGAGATCATTTATCTCATTGGAGTAGTAACCTATTGGCTTTCACTTCCACCAAACCTAGCATAATTTTATGATGTTATACACATATCTCTCTTATGTACATACTTAACCCTTCATATGTACTAAATTGAGAGGTGGTATAACTGGAACATGATCTCTCTTATTAGGAGAAAACAGTGGATATCATGTACCTTAGAGATGAGGTTCTACGAAACAAGGCTACCCACCTCTTTAATGTTTTGTGGAGGAACCATAAATATAAAGAAGCCACATGGGAAACTAAAGGAAAAAATAAGGAATAATTACCCACACCTCTTCTCAACTGAGGGAATAAGTTGAAATTTTGGTGATGAAATTTCTCTAGGTGGAATAATGTAACAACCCAAACTTTTTAAATGATAAATTTTCCTGAAAACTTGTGTTATACTATATTAAGACAACAAAATTATTTCTTTTTAATAGTGATGTGAGTATATTTTGAAATGGGACCATTAGGTTTTGACCGTTATATAACCTTTGGTCAATATGACCATTGGAAACAATACTCTTGATAATAATTTTAATGTTATCATTATAGTTTATAATTAAAATTTTGAGAATGGAAAATTTATTTAAAAAGTAGATTCGATGGCCACAACCAGTAGATTAGTACCATTTTAAGCCCATCTATCAGAAATTGAGAGGGAATTATTATCACAAGGTATCTACCTTGACCATTTCCAAGCTAAGATTTATTATGTTAAGCTTGAAAAAAATAACCTTCGAGATATGTTCAAGTTAGTGGAGATTACCACTCGGTCGATGTTTGCAGAGCCACCAGATGAGTTTGTCACCATCACACACTTTACTCTTAGGTTGTATATGGGAGTGTTTCATTAGTATTCATGATGTATGTGTAAAGGGTCCCCTTATTCACATTACCATTATCATTTCCCTAAAACTCCCAATGGTTCCCCCATCCATAGTTGGGTACAAACCTGCTTTCTAAAGGCAAACGGTCGTCTGTGTTTTTTAGCCCAGTGACTCTTCGGGATTTGAATTGGTCAAGAGGATGGGAGTTCAGGTTTATCTCACCCTTTTGGGGGGACTTGTTTCCTACTAAAAAAATCTATTATAGATTTAATATATGTTTGGGAATCTATTCCTAGACACATGAAGAGACTAGTTACCCTAACGAATGACTGTAGGTTAATTATATTTTATATGCAAAAGACTGGGATTTCTTAGGTTAGTCCATCTTCATATATCCAAGTTTCTTCATCATCCTTTGTAAATTAGTGACATCTTATATGCTGAAGCCATATGACCAAGTGTTTTAGAATGCGCTCCCATATATAGTGGTGATTGACATTACGAGTATGGGATTGAGCCACAATGAGGAATCCTACATATCTTGGTTATTGAAGGAATAATAAACCATGAAGTTCATTCATTTCCTAGGGTCTGACCCCTAGGTATATACCCTCATATGTAAACTATATTCATATAATTCCACCCATTGGGGCTTACATATTGGATTTCCCCAATTGATGGATATTCACAATGTTCAATGAGGTGTTCCTTGCATCCCCCTAAGCCCACTTGAGCTATGATTGGTGTGTGAAACAAGGGATAATATATGAATTGACTTATAACATATAGATATGGTGATTGTGTATTGGAAAATTCCTTAGGGTTCTTGGTATAGAGCTCATACCTTGAGAAGGCATCCTACGTATCTTGGATATAGTAGGAATCAGAGTCTTCATAGTTTGGTTTATGTTGGGGATTACACAATTAGGACACCCAATACTATTGTAGATGTTTATAGCACATATGATATGATCATTTCTTCTCTCTAAACCCATGTGATCCATTATATTTTTGAGAAACAATGGATAGAAAATAATCAATGTCATTTCTTGGATTAAAGGACCTAGATGTTGGGATTTCACTAGATGATTGATATGGGACTTAGACCATAGTGAGAGGTGGCCAATGTTTCCTGAATATGATAGGAATCAGATTCATTTTGGTTCTTTTTATATCGGGGATTACACACTGACACTGCCCTTATATTCAGGGCTTACACACCAATGATAGGCAATGCCATCAAGTCTCAGGATTCCCTTTCAGTATGGCCTTCTTGAGGAGAGGGTGTTGCATGACCCTACTCGTATGTCATAGGATGAATCACATGACCTGTATTGAAACATATAGGGGACATTGTGATAGAAAAGGTGGTATGGTCTAAGGGGCATCTCATGTCTTGGATGACACTCTAAGGAGACATCGTGAGCCCTAGGCGAGATATTTGGAGGGCATCACGAGTCTCGATTGGCTTTCCTAGGAGGTTCCGCAAGAGTTCCATCATCATGGATAGATTCCCTCATGAGACCTAGCTAACATGAACATGTGTCATTAAATGAGTTAGGTGGTATGTCCAAATATTATCACAAGTCTTGTATGATGAACTTAGTAGGTTCGCAGGATCAAAGTGTTTCCCTTGGGGGAACTATGAAACTTACCTTTGACATGTCTAGAGCACTTCGTTTGTCCCAAATGGTTCATCAAAGGGGTTCTGTGGGATTTGGGTGACATGTCTTGGTACTATCGTGTGTCCTCGGGTGACACACATGAAGCGAATTTGGGGCTGCGATCTTGTATTTTGCTTAATTCTTCTGCCTTTGATTTTGCTTCCGAACCATGGATCATGAATGCCTTGGTCTTACTCAATATCAGTTCTTCTCAGGTCCTACATGATCTGGTGGGTTTGAAGGGTTCCATTCACAAACCCCACTATAATTCCTTTGTTTGATCTATACGTGACCACACAAATCACTTTATGGATAACGCATGACTACTTTAGCTGTCCACCGGTATATTACCAAATGGAAAGCTTGTCAGTCACATGATTGGTTATTCAAATAAGTAAAAAGAAGAGTCTGAGCATCTGATGTGCATAGTAGTTTTGACAGTCCAAACATTTCTACATGTTGGATAGGGGAATTTATAGGTGTCTCTACCCCATGTTCTTTCCAGTTTGTGCGGCGCATCTAACGTGAGTCCAAGATGGAGTTGGCGAAGGGGTCTAGCACTATACAGTTTTGTGATTCTCTATCATGGATCACATCAATGTATTCACCTAATATCTAGTCGGCCACAAGTATCTTTGTCATCATATCCTATCTTGATCATATCGTTTCATTTTAAGGACTTCTATGGTGTCATTTTGACATGTCTGATGGCCTTTTCAAAATCTTGGTGCCTATTAGAGGAAACTCGGGTGACTTTTCTTGGGGACTTGTGGGACCATACTATAAGTAAGTTGGTCATGTCTTATGACTTTTAGAAACTATGAACACTTATCAGATCTACCTTTTGATCTCATTTATTTTATAAAATAAATTTTGGGGTCATGCGAGATTGCATATGAAACATCTAAGATATTTGATCGATTTTTTAGTGGTGTCTTGCTCTACCAATATGAGTCAAACAGATGGGCACACGAATTTCATGAAAAAAACCATATGTATATCCCCTAAATGTCATATGGTTGTCTACCTATTCCTGAGGACTTATGTGCAGTGAGGTTAACAAGCCTGAGGGGGTTTTCAAGATGCATCAGATAGTTTTCCAGGGACTCATGGTGCTTTTTGGGTTTCCAGGGGCATGCGTCGCGTGCCCTTCAGTGACAAAAAACCCCTCTTTCATCATTTCCTTTATCTACTTAATTTTATGTGATGAAGGCTCGAAGGTCTTTCGAGATGGATTGGACATTATCTAGATATTTTATTCTTCCCAATGATGACTTAGTGCATGAGTTGTTCGACCACTGGGGGTCCTTGCCTTTGAATACCATCCCTTCTTATTTTTGGGGGATTTCATGTGATTTTTCAGGAGAGCCCCTGCATGTGTATTAGGGATCATTGAGGGGGACTCCATGAGTCTTTCCATGGGGTATGCACCATGCGAGTAGATTTCTTGTGACCCTGATGTAGTCACGCGATCACAAGTCCTTTAGGGACTCAGTGTGTCTTCGATCGTCCTCTTCTTCTTTTCTTTCATGGGGAAGAAAAATACTCATATTCAGGTATTTCTTCCTTTTGGATTTATCTGATTCTTATTTGGAGGGCATCAGAATATTACCCCCCTTAGTAGTGACGTCTAAGGGAAAAAAATACTCGGTTATGAGAAAAGTAAATGCCCTCTAGAGTCCTTGGTGTGTCATGAACTAGTATTTTTGGGTGAAATTTGGTCTACCTGGTGGGTTTTGGTATTCCATAAATTTCCTATATATAGAATGGGGGGGGGGGAGTGGAGGAAATTTTATTCCACTGCCACCTTCTCATCTAGAGGACTGTCGCTGTTGTGTCTGTTGCAAGACCCCTTCACGAACCCCGATCAAAAACTTGGCGTGCCATCTTTCACCGTATGTTAATCCTATTAGAGCTCTTTCACATCACTAATTCCTCTTTAGATCCTTGTACATCTTGACTATTAACTAGGATCTGATAACCCTTTAGACTTGGATGGTTTTCATAAAGGTTTCACATGTTCTGCCTGTTTGACCCTTTGATTCCTTGCGATTTGTGTGACTAAGTTCAGGTCATGCGATCAAAAGTGCCAAGGGGTTCATGCGATGCGCATGATGCCTTGAATGGTTTACACACCCCATGAGTCTTCTGGAGATCATGTGATTCTCTAATCCCTTGATGTGGTTTTCAAACCCTTTGGTGAGTCACGCAATGCGCATGATGCCGGTAGCCCAAGTATCATGCCTTTATTTTTTCCAAGACACTGTATTCTCTCTATGACCTATGCCACTTACTTATTTTTAGATGGCTTCTAATTCTTTCCAACCTCTTGAAAAGGTGTCAAATAGGGAGGCGAGAGTGGAAATTGCATGTATGGGTGCAATGATAGTGAGCATGGACCCTACTTTTCGTTGTTCAGTCATATCATATCAGTAGAGTCTACTAAAACTAACGGGACCTAAATTCGCGAGCTATCCCCTTTCAGACTTCTAACCACTTTATTGGTTTGGTTTTACTAAATATGTTTCCATCCCTATGCCATAGTCATCATTTATACCCTCTTTCTAGATCTGGAGGGCTCAAAATATTCTCCGAGCTAATATTTCACCAGGGGCCACTTTATCTCTAAAGGGGATCATGAGGATGGTCATCTGTTTAAAATCATGCCGACATAATTTGATGGGACTGATTACATACCTGATTGAGACATCCATATGAATCTCTCAATATTACACTAGTCAATTGCTGATCTGACGTATGGACAGATCTCTAATTTGGACTTCTGCATGGGGGGGGGGGGGGGGGAGATTTGGACAGGAATGGGGATGTCCCTTCCAGGTTAAATATATTATTTTTTAATACCCCCAGAAGCTGAAGGATATCAGGATGTACAAATTTGTATGGATATCGTGGGCAACGACATATTGCATCATGAATTTGATGGTGGAGTTGTTCAGACATTGGAGCCTAGATACAAACACCTATCATCTTACACATTGTGAAGTCAACATCATTATTAAATATATGGAACAGATTTGTGGTGTTCCTATACTTGGAATCTTTCATGAAAAATTATTTCCTCCCCAATCCACCTAGTACAATGTGATCAAGAAGGATCCTTTAACTCGAGAGCTGATTAAGTTATCCGAGAAGACCCACCTTAAAGGGGTGCTCCTTGGGGAGGACATCCCCTTTCAAACATAGGTTGAGTATTTTATTATGCAGAACCATTCTGAACCATATGTCAGGAAGACAAAGACCTAGCTTACGAAAGAATCTTATAATTTTCCGGGTGCTTATTGGCCCATAGTCAAAGTTAGGAATTTCAAATATTGGGGATGGTAAGTTATTCATGGAATTTACTGGTTATTCCAACTGGATGGATTCATTTCCATATTCCTGAGTGGGTACTTACTCCAAAAAAAGAAGGGGGGAGTCTGAGTCTCCACTTTTATGATAGAGACTAATATGATTGGGGTGGAATGTATTGGATTGAGGATTCTTATGTCTGTGAAGATTTATCACCTCCTATATCATGTTTATAAAGGATATAAACCTTACTTGATTACTTTCCCCTACCATGTACTATGTGATTGGATAAGGCTCATCTAAGTGTCTATGAATATCTAAACATTTAGAAGATCCACAATACTATTTTTTCACCATAATTGCTGTGTATTAATGGGGTAAGGCCAACTATATTGAAATACTAGGATATTAGGGATTTCATTAAGTGTTATTAGAATTTTTATGTTAGAAAATATGGTCTTGTGCTAACTAGAAGGTTTTCTAATTATAGAAGGCTATCCTGAGGTAATGTTCTTTTATGATGTCCCTTTACAAAGGGGTTATCTCTACTCACATTGAAGGGGATGTCATTTTCAAATGGTATGCACCATTCTGATTTAGTCACCAATTTTTTTCCATCCAATCAAGGTTTCCTAGTGTCATTACTGTTAGATCAAAGAAGTACCTGATGCTAGCTCACCATTTCTAGATGATGTTCACTAGAGAAGAAACTGGTGTAGAAATATGAATTACATCTTAGGACGCAACTATCAGCTTATCCCAAAACTACACATATATCAGGATTCACTCGTATCCCAATGGAAAATTATCCAACTTGGTGAGTGAGGCTTTCCATCCCCCAGTGGTCGAATATAATCCCAGACTGGTAAAACAACTATCTTCGAAAAGGTCGAAAGCTCCGGTAGCACCTCACAAGAATGTAAAATGTTTACCATTTCCTGTGGTAACAACCAATGATGTGAATACCAGGGACACATGTGACTTTATGTTTCCCATAATATCTCAATAATGGGCAATATGGATGGTAAAATATCCATAGGATTCCATTTGGGACAAACTGGTCCTCTCAAAAGTTCTTTAGTAAAGTTTTGGTTATGTTACCACACCTTATGGAATTACCTTTGGGGAACACCAAAAAGAAGAAAGGGCCTTCCTTGGAAGTATTTACACAGTTTTGGAAAGTTTCAATGGTCTGATATTTTATTCCCCATGATTCCACCAAATGGCCATTCAATGAACCCTTCAGATTTTCAGAAACAATTAGGGTTACCCTATTACCAAGGAAGTTGTGAGCCTCAGTCTATTATGGCTCTAAAAATTTCATAGTTTCCCAACATCCATGTTGACATCATTATTCATATGGATACAGGAGGAGGTTGTTTAAGATCTCCCGATTTTAGCATCTACTGAATACATTCCGTGTGGTACGGTCATCAGAGAGGAATTCAGTGAGGACAAAGGAGGTGATATTGGAGGGACCCCATATCGACTAGCCTAGATCATAGTGGAATTTTTTGCTTTTGGGGTGGTGTATCTTACTTTGACACCTTCTGGAGGCCATTCCTCATAGAAAAGGAAGATTAAAAAGATGAAGAAACCTGCATTATAAGATCCTTCTCTCTATAAACTCCTATGTGAGTAGGGTATTCAATTCTTTTATTTTTTTTAAATTATCTTAGTGGCATGCTTGCGATTTAAAATGAATTAATAGGTTCTTACATAGCTCGTTTAGAAGAGCACATATCTTTTTATGAGGGAAAGGATGGGAATTTGGTGGCTCCAGCAGGACCAACACTATTAGGCCCAACCAATCCATAAATTTATATGGCCAAGGTGCCTACCCAATAACGTTTGTTTTCCACCATAAATTCTTCAAGGGGAATACCATATGATTTCGCATGGATGAAATCATTTTAAGATGGTGTTGATGTGGGTAGCTATTCTTCTGTTTCCTTAGTTGACATAGCAACAACCTCCATAGTTCTGGTATGCATCCCAAATATTAGAAAAGACCATGCTGAAGCAACAAGGACTTCTGGATGCAATAGATAAATCCAGACTCGATGCTGTTTCTAGGAAACAATAGTCGCAACATACTACAAAGGTGGAGACTGAATCATTTGATAAATTGTTCCAATAAATTGCCTTACTATAGCCAAGACTTACTGATATTAAAGAATCATCTAAGAAAATTCTATAAAGGAGGGGAAGCCTTATAATCATAATTTGGCCCATACATTCATGGGAGAGGCTCCGGTATGTTGAGATCCCTCCTCTTATATGGTATTGATGAATATGATTGTTGAACCTGGAATGATGTGTATAATATCTCACTATTACATTATTTTGGAATTTGTTTTTGATGCACATACCTTGCTCTATCTTGAATGAATCTGAATGTCCAATGTGTAGAGGGATCATCTGGGAAGGAGATATGTCCTAAATAATGGATTCTTTTCACATATTTGGTTGGTAGCTTGAGTGTGATAAGGCCATGTTTAGGGACTCATGATTATTTCTATGTGCTTTTAGTTTATTGTCATTTAGATTAGACATTTGGTATAATATAGTTTAAGGTTTTACATATTATACCTTTGGTATTCAATTTATTTTAAAGTCTTACCGCCGAAACTTTTATGGAACATTGTATTGACATGCCAAGGATGACTCAAAACACTGATGGGGGGTGAGTCCCACCATGGTGCTACTGGGGATCATGAGGATTGGAGTTCATTTCTTGTAAGGAGTAAATGTATTTAGTCAACGGGTTAAATCTCTTTTTCATCAATAACATGGCCAAATAAATAAAATCTATGCTATTTTCCAAGGGATAAGGTGGGATTATGGGGTGAATATGGTCGATGATGAAATTCTAAGGAAGCTAGGCCCACCTGGATAGTTGGAGTGTGGGTGATGTAAATCACAATCTGAAGATTTGAGCCAAGAAATATGGGATAGGTTAGACATGTTGGGCATGTCCCTTAACATTATGGGGTGTTAGGTTATGCGAAGAGGAGATATCTATTTTCCTTTCTAGGAGCTATGAAATATTTATGAAGTCTCAAACATCAGGATGATGATGTTGGGTATTAAAGGAAGGATATCTAGGAAGGGTTCTAGTACCCTAGGGAAACTTAGCTCCAATTTAACTACTCTCGACCTATGCCTTGTGGTTTTTAATCATAGGGTGTGGGCCACCAAAAGGTTCAATAATGAAGGGTCACATTATGACCTTGAGAAAGGGTACAAAACACGGGGATGCAACATGGAGGATATTAGATCCACTAGGATATTTAGATACAGATACTATAAATCTTATTCCAAAGAAGTCAGGTCATGAGGAAGGTATGAGACATTAATTATGAGGATAACCTATAAAAAAATGAGGTGATGGGTTCAACCTCAGCGATGTAATGATCACAAGAATTATAAATCCATTTACACTAGGCTAAGATATATCTGGTTGGTGGGTCTGAGCCCTTGTATCATTAGCATGGCCAAGTAGAGAGATATATTTTCCTCTTCACGGGAAATGTAAGATTAGTGAGAACCTGAGATTATTTAGATCAGGAAGTGGTATTTATAGAAAGTGTCAAATACAAGAAGGGTTCGAGCACCCTAAAAGTTTTACCACTAACTGTTGAACATATTCTCATGGTGAGGAGATTTGACAAATCATTGCTCTGATTCTTTCCTGGATGACGGGGATCAAAGAGCATATCTTGTATTTTTCTATGGAAATAGAGTATACCCTATGATCTTTATTCTTTATTTATTATTGTGTATTATTTTTTTGCATAAAATCTAAAGATGAAAAGTTTAGTGGGCAGAGACTTGAATTTTTCTCTGGCCAACCATTGTGGGTTTTCCACCTGACAAGTTTTGTGTCTCTTTCATTAGAAGTTTATGGTCATGCTATTTGGACCATTATGTACTAGAGTATAAGGTCATATAACTTTGACCAAGGTGTGGGATGTTTAAGGTCATTCCACTTTTGGACCAAAGATGGGATATATTACAAAAGATCCTAATTAGGATGCCCATGGTAAAAAGTACTCTAACAACCTCATGAGTGTGAGGTGAGTGTGTTATAAATCCTGGATCAAGGTTATCAGGTCTTGAGTGATGATATGGGACAATCATTCTGGGAGAGCCTATAACACAATGGGGTGATGGGTTACACCTTGGTGATGTCAGGCTATTGAGAATCAAAAATAATTTTATATAAGGGCAATATGTCTCTAGTTGGTGGGTCTGAGCCCTCACATCAATAGAATGGGAAAAAAGAGATACCTCTTTTATTATTCAATGGTAGTGAAAGGTTTAAAACGACCAAATTTGCTTGATACATGAAGTGTGGGACACTAATTGAAGTTCTTAAAATTATTATGGAAGCGATCTATTCTCTGGTGTCCTTAGTAAGGATCTTATGGTCCTTTGAAAAGGTGGGGGTGATTGATGATGACCATCATAGTTTATCATTATATAGTGGGGGCGTACATTCATACAGTTTAACTTCATGTGGTAAGGACATAATTCCATGTATTTTAGAGTCATTTGGTGAGGACATGATAATCGATGTGAAAGGTGGTAAAGTTGTAGCTGGGCCCAAGGATGAGGACTTGGGTGTTACTACGTATCCTATAGGGATGATAATTAATCCGTACATAGTTCAAGAAGGCAGTACAGTTTAATGTATTGTGGTGAGGATGAACTTCATGCTATTTAATTTCATACAGTTAGGAAGATTCAACACAATTTAATGTCATGTTTCAAGGAAATATGTGGATAGTTTAGGGTTATGTGATTTAGAGTGTATGGTGAATCTTCTATCATTGAGATACAAAATGTGGTTCCTTGAAGCAATCTGATGTGAATGAAGACCAAATAGGTCTTAGCCACACCACACATCTTTCCAATAGAACTCAAGCCAATGGGGCTAAAGGTGGTTATACCTATAGTTGGTCCAAAAGGTGAAATGTCTAGGAATCATTACCTATATCATGAGGATGATAATCAAGCCACACAAAGTTCTAATGGTTCCATGTAGTTTAACGTCATGTGGTAAGGGTGAAGGTGGACTGGCATGAATTAATGGAGATTTTGTGGTTGTGACTAAGAGTAGAGGTTTGGGAATCACTATGTATCTCATGGGGTAGAGAATCAAACCACATGTAGTTCTTGGGGAACCATGAATTTTAACATCACGCGGTAAGGAATCTCTATACTCTATGCCTTGCTTGAGAGGGTAAACCCCTACCACAATTCATAAGCCCATGTGTGTTGGGCTCGGTGCGAGAAACAAGGAGTGACATGAGTTTCCTCATAGTGTAGAGATAAAAGGGGGTTCAACAGGAGAATTCTATATCATGTAGTGGTTAGAACAAGATATAGGATCAAGTAATCCCTACGTATCTCATTGGAAGTGAGAATCAATCCATATGTAGTTATAGAAGGATCATGTAGTTTAATGTCATGCAGTAAGAATGATGGATTACTCGACATGAATGGGAAAAGGATTTGTGGACCTGTGTAATTTTATATCATGCGGTAAGGATATATTTCTATGTAGTTTAACATAAAATAGTAAGGAAGTGGGTGATTTGACATGAATGGAGGTGGATATCACAGATGCATTCTATTTTATGTCATGCTGTGAGGACATCAGCCGTGAAGTTTACTGTCTTTCAGTAAGGGAAAAATCCTCAATTTTTAACGTCATGTGGTAAGGATGAATGATGAGGCATACTCCGATGTGGATTCTACGTTTTCGGTAGCTATGTGAAGTATTTCTTGAGAAATATTGAATTCGTGGGGGGTGTGATGTGCTACCCATCTATAGTGGCCAGAAAATATGCTCCATTATGTTAGACCTTATGTATAGCATAACTTCCTTCCCACTTGGGTTCTAGCTTGAGGGGATTCTTTCCCTTCATCATTGGTGTTCTGATGAACAACACCAATTTTCCCTGATGGAACGAGAAAAGGTGAATCTTTTTATTGAAGTATTATGCTATATGGTTCTTGTGGACCTTTAGGTTGTGCAATGTGTGCAACCTCTTCTTATCCAACTATTCCAACTCATCCAGGTGTTTTTTAATTGTTTATAATCTGTAGATACCCATAAATTTATATTTGGAGTGAGGGTAGATAGACTTATATGGGTAATACTACTTTGGTACCGTACACAAGTGAGTATGGAGTTGCTTGTGTTGTAGCACATGTGGTGGCATAGTAGGACCACAAAGCTTGGAGAAGTTTTTATGGATAATAATTCATGTTTTTTTCACCATTTTTCTAGAGTATATTTGATAGAGTCTTGTTGAAAGCCTCTATATATACTTTTTCCATCACATGATATTGAGATGAGTGATTGGAGTAAATATTGTACTCCAAGAACATATTCTCCAACTTTATGGAATAGAATATGGTGCCATTGTCAATCAATATTATGTGAGGGACCCTGAACATGGTAATGATATGAGAATTCATGATGTTGATGATGCCCTTTGTCCTAAATTCCTTGAGGGGTATCAAGTTATCCCATTTGGAATAGAAGTCAGTAGTATTAAGGATATACTAGAACTGGTTGGCTATGTCTAGGGGATATGGCCCCACAACATCAATCCCCCAAATAAAAAATGTTTATAAATATATCTCTACATATAGTAATTCTGGGGGTTTATGGATAATGTTTTCTCGAATTTGACATGCATGAAATTTTTGAGTTAATTCCATGCATTCCTTTATCATGGTTGGCCATTAATATCCCAACCTCTTAATTTTGTGGGAGATCCTAGTCCTAGATTGATGAGTACTGCAAGAGACTACATGGAATTCCTCTATGACGGCAAGAATTTCACCATATTCCCTGAATATGAGGATAAATTCTTCAAATCTGCACTTATAGATGATTTTCCGGTCATTTGGACCATCCTGGAGAATGGAATTTTCCACCTGGTGCCGAATATGTTCACTTCTATAATGATCCATTGGAAGCATACCATCTCAAAGATAATGGATTATTGGCTCCATCCATCTAGGTGTGGTCACTGGTTCATCATGCTCTGGGGAAGTGTTGACTTTATTGATTTCTTTCATATCAGATACTATGATTGATGACACCATTCTTTGATGGGTGATATTGAAGGTGGAATCTTCCTGATTGGGGTTGGCCAGGATGGTGGCTCATTATACAATGCATCATTGTGAGCATTTTGTGACTGGGGGCATAATGAAGTGGAGTCTCAAAGGGTAATTCTTCCATTAGTCCCCTAATATAACCATTGAGGGGGGAAAATTCTTCCTTTTTAATTGAATATTCATTGTTGATCTGTTTTATCACTAATTTCAAATCCCCTTTGATGTTTAGGTAGGTTATGTAAAGCTATAAGGAGAGTTAAAATCTAGCTATGAGGGCTTCATAATCAGATCCATTATTTTTGCAACCTTCGGATAGTGAGAAAGAGTAAGGTAGATTTTCTTTGTTGAGAGAGACAAATATAATCTCCAGAAAAACGCGATTAAGCTTCGAGTTCTCCATCCTTATGCCGACGGGACTCCAAGAGGCGCCATCAAAAAACATATCCCATGTCTTGGGAGTGTCATGGATGTACAATACCACTTTATCTAGGAGTTTGGTGTCCTCTAGTATATTTCTTGGAGCAATATGTGATGCTCTGAAGTTAGAGAGGGCTTGTCCATTTACCGAAATTTGAGATATGAACTGGATTTCATATTACTTCAGAACGATCTCCCATTGAGCCAAGCACCCAATAAACATAGGGAGATCAAGAATATACTTGAGTGGGTCAATATGATAGACCAGATGGACTTCACAATGCTACAAGTAATTCCTCAGCTTCTACACTACGAAGATAAGTGCAAGGCAGTCTTTTTTTCAATATTGGAACTGGATTCAGTACCTAGCATGGTCCAACTAAGTTATTAGAATCTTTTCTCGCCACCAACAACATTATTATGCACGAGGAGGGTTCCCAATGAGTGGTCCATGCCAGCTACATAAAAGAAGAGTGGCCTCCCTTCAACGGGGGGAATCAGGTCCAATGGGTACAATAAGTACTACTTTAGACTTTCATCGGCTTTCTAAAATTTATCGTCCCATTGATAAATGACACCATTATTCATTAGAATCATGAAGGGATGAGCTTTTCTGGCCAGGTTGGCTTTGAATAACTAAATGTAGGTGAAGTGCACTTGGAGTACCCTTAGTTTTTCATATTTCTGGGGGTGACGTTTCTAGGATAGCACCGGTCTTCTATGAATCAACATCAATACTATGGTGGCATACCACAAAGCTGAGTAATATTCTAGATGTTACCCCTAAAGCTCAATTTAGGGGATTTATATTTAAACTATGAAATCACCACTTTTTGAAGATTTGATCAGATATCCATGAAGTGATTACATTTCTGTCAGGATTTTATGACCAAGTCATCGATATAACACTCGACTATCCTTCCAAAGAATTTCTTAAAGATTCAGTGAATGAAGTTATAATATGTGGAACCCAAATTGTTTAATATAAAGGGCATGAACTGGTAATAGAAGATCCCTTGAGGTTCACTAAAGGGAGTGGATTCTTCATTCTCATGGGTCATTTTTATCTGATTGTACCCTGAGTACCCATCCATGAAACAAAGGTATTGGAAGCCAGTAATTGCATCAATCAAGAGTTCTGTGATCCAGAAGGGGAAATCGTCCTTCAATAAATGTCGATTAAGGTCTCTGAATTCAATGAAGACCCTTATTTTCCAATTCTTATTCTTGACAGGGACGATGTTGGAAAGACATCTTATGTATTTCACTTCTCAGACATGGTTGGATTTGATCCGCATGTCAACGTCTACCTCTACATTAATGGCATGAGATGGGTGCATTCTCTCGGCTTCCTACTTGAAGACTCGATGATCATCATTGATTTTGAGATGGTGTGTAGCCACATATGGGTCTAATGTGTGAATTTCTATATAATTCTGTGTAAACACATATAAGTGTTTCTTTAGGAATGTGATGTACATATCTTTATCTTCAAGGGGCATAGTGGAATTAATCAGAGTAGGCTTCAAATATTCTTCTTTTCCTAGGTTTATTTTTATAAGTTCATATATAGTGGTGGAGACGCCTTTCTCGAATGGTGGAGGGGAATTAATGAGATCATCCTCATCTTCTTTCATTTCTATGTCCGTGGAGGAATATTCAGATGAGGATGAAAACTCCAGGGCCTCTCCATCACTTTCAGAGTTAAAGAGGTCATTAGAAGAAACATTTTCACCCCTTTCCATATGAGTTGCTGCAAAGAGATGCCAGAGCTGACTATTTCTAAGGAAAGGGGAGGCTTGAGCCTCTAGGATTGGGTCTACAATTTCAACCTTGTTTACAGGGAGCACATAATAATCATTGAGCATGCTTCACGGATTTGATGGGGTGATCCCCAAGCTATTGGGAGATTCAACCAATATATAATCATCCTCTGTTACTTGTTTACCTCACTTATTATATAATTATGCTTCAATATATATGGATTCACAAGTCTCAAAGGGGCCTTTGTCACCATTTAATATGTCGACCTTCCCATTGATGGGGTACTTCAAACATTGATGAAATTTTTATGGTACCGCCATGTGTCTTTGATGCCAAGTCCTTCTCAACATGAAATTATATGCGGTGTCCTGTTGGGTAACCATGAACTTGACAATATATGTGAGCTCCCCCAACCGGGTCTCAAGTTTTTTCTTTCTAAGGGTCCTTTTATAGTTCTTATCATATCCCCGGATGGTTAACTTTGTAGGGGATGAGTCCCCTTCACGATACCAAAAATTTTAGAGAGTTCAGGATGGGATGATATTTATCCTAGATCTATTATTGATCATCAACCTCTGTACATTGGAACTATTAAGTATTCCAGAGATGTATAAGTGTCCGACGTTCTGTTGGATGACATCCTCCTGATCTTGATCAATGAATGAAATAGTGACATAGAATCATATGGACATATTATCCACTCGATAAACCTTGGTTGTAGTGACATCCAACTCAAATTATTGTGGGCTTCTAAGGGCTTTAACAAGTGCCTCCATATATTCTTTCAAAAGATGATGTACATCGAGGATTGATAGATTGGCTAGGACCACAACTACCTATTTCAAAACATTGTACTTTTGAGCCAGAGGTCGCCACTTTCTAATATGGGGTTGTTCTTGGGCATGTAGTTTGAGAGTGGGAGCATGCGGTTCGAGAACTAGAGAAACTAAGGTAGATGTACCCATAGCTTGTGCAGAGGTTGGGGGAGTATCCACTACCAGTGGTATAAGTTGCTCTGGCCTTCCCCATTTCATGGACTGATCGAGTTGAACCCCCGATAAGAATCCATATAATACAATATATTGTGGGAAACTACTAGAGGTCTCTAAAAAACCTCCCTATCATTTCTCATATTTCTAGAGTGCCTTCTCGTGAGTCTCGGTAGCATAAATGTCCTCTATGGGGATGCAGATGCAATATTGAGCTCGACCAAGTTTATGTTGTCCCCTCTATCCTCATATCTGGAACATGCAACCCATATTCCCCTATTATATGCAAGAAAACAATATTATGGGGAATAATCATCATCAGAAAAGAGTTTCATCAAGTATATTATGTTGAGAGAACCGAATATGAGCAATTTTTTAGATGAAGATTCGGTTTGGTGGTGCAGTTCCCATCTTGCAGATGTTGTAGGGAAGAAGTCCACAAGGGTCAAGAATTTCTTCGGAGAAAGATATGATTCTTCCTCCTTTATTTCTTTCTACTTATAATGGTCATTCCCACCCTTGGGAAGAACCATAGATGTCTCCATTTTGGGTGGTGGAGCCATTGCGAGCTTGCACAACTATGATTTTAAGGTTCCATGACCTGGATAAACTGTTTTATGTCATCTAGTTGTCAAATTTTCATGCTCGCCTAACCGAGAATTTCTACCAACCTTCCTCTTCTTCTAACCAAAATAAGGATACATAAACCACATATTCTAGAGAATTGTCTAATGTCACCTATTCAGAGTCGACCATGCCTTGAAGGACATCATTGACGATGAAATAGTTCTGGATATTATCACACATCCTTTTATAGAAAGTGTAGTTATCAGGATGGTCAGTGACATTGACTTCCTCTAGCTTCCTTGGTTGTGGGAGAGTGATAAGGTTGTTATCGATAGATTCTAGGAAATTTCTTAGGGATTGATCATTTTAGAAGGAGTATACTTTGTTCATCCCTTCCTCAAATATCAAGCGAACTTGGTTTCTCTGTGCTTCTAGCCAAGGGAGATTCTATGGTTGACATCGCTTGATAGGTGGTACTGGGAAATTCAGAAGGTTTCATGGGTACTTGGATGGGAACTACAATGAGTCTGAGAGTGATGTCTTTGGATTCTTCTCTTCCTGGTCTCTTCCTCTAGGATACATGCATGATCTGAGACTTAGATCGGGTTCGTTGAAAATATGTTTCAAGGAATTGTGATATTTTAGAAACCTCGCTGAACCTGAACATATATTTCATGGTGATTAGGGGAATATTCAATTCATACATAAGATTCAAAGCATTGAGTTCCATTAGTTTCTCCTATGAGAGAGGGATGATGAGCAAGTAGGTCAAAACCTTCCATCTTGATATGAAGTCAAAAACCCTCTCATTCTCACACTGCTTGTAGTTCATCAGGTTGATGATCAAGGTCTTCCTTAGTGTTTAACTGAACAGATGAAGGAACTGATTAAAAAGGCCTTCCCATTCTATAATATATCCCACTGGCAAACTATTGTACCAAACAAAGGCTAGACCTATCAATGTCTGTATGAAGCACCTCAACTTTATGGCCTCCTGTTGATCTCAAGGGCCCATCATGGGCTCACATCGGGACAAAAAGTGCATGAGATGTTATTCACGGTCACCTATACTATCAAAGGTAGAAAACATGGGATTGATGATGTTTAGTGGAGGTAGAGTATCATTTACCCATTCAGGATATGGATTCTTCTAAGGATTCATGGGTGCACTTCACCCTTCTAGGGATTCTATTCGATTAGCTAGGGGTTCAATTTTAGTAAGTAGCTCTAGGGGTACGACTACCTGAGTCATATCCTATCCATAGGGAGTGGGTAAAGGATGATGAGGTGGTCCAATTTTCATTTCATGTTGATCCTCGATTTGTCCCATGACTGAAGGGTTACCTTTACAAATGAGGATCTACCACCACAATGGAGGGAAGTACCAATCATTTTTGGATTCCTCATTTACGTGGATTGACTATCTAGATTTGGAACCCATGTGATATTTAGATACAGCTCTTTATAGTGGATTAACTGTGGGTGGAAGAATATTTACCTATGGATGGAGATGATACCCAATGGGAATATTTCCCTTGAGTAGCTCCTCATTGAGTTGATGGTGAGTTTTACACTTATATTGTGACAACTACTCTTCCACAGATGGAAAATAAGATAAAGTTTCATATTTACCTTTATCTTTTCTAGTATTTTGTTGAGGAGGTGGCAATGAATTATTTGTCGGTGCCAAATTTTGAAGCCTTCTTTGATTTTGGGTGCACACAACCTCATTTGGTGCATCCAAATCACCCTCCGCATGGGGTATTTCTTCCAAGTCATGACCCTATGAATTCGTGTCATGATCATCATCTTCTATAATGATGGTGATGAAATTCAAATAGGAATATTGGGAAATGGCTGTTTTTCCATTTCTTTCCACACAAAATGATGATTATACATTTCTCCCATCAGGGTCATTATTCAAACCCTTGGCCTTATTGGGCCTTTTTTCCAGCAACCCTGGTGGGGTTTGATTGTCTTATCTATACATTTCTATCCCCTTGGATTAAATAAAGTGACATTGAGGAAGTTTTTCATCATGATTTCTAAGAGAGACCTAACCAATGGAGGTTTATCTTACTGCATGAGGAATTGGTGGGACACCAACCATTTATATCTTTCTTCCATCTAAGAGAATACAGATTCTGTATGTGGTGCTTATAATGATGACA
The DNA here is from genome assembly GCA_963277665.1 of Viscum album. NCBI lineage: Eukaryota > Viridiplantae > Streptophyta > Magnoliopsida > Santalales > Viscaceae > Viscum > Viscum album. The sequence continues at coordinate 1,571,772,232 of OY728127.1, forward strand.
ATTCCCCTATCCTTGTGTAGTGGGGGTCATTTGGGGATGCCATTGGATATGAAGATATAAATTCTCCTAGCTCATTGGGATGGGGATAATCTAGAATCACCGCTGATGTCTCTAGGGTCATTTCAGTGGACAATGGATGTGGATATAGTGATCAAGATATAAACACCCTCAACCCTATGGGACGTGATTCACTTCTAGCTACTAAAGGTATGTATGGAATCCTCCTGGGAACCGACAACCCAAGGGGTATAGGAGGTAGTATAAATTCTAATGGACTAGGGGGATGAGTCCCTTCCAAGATGGCTTCTATGGAGGCTTCCACTATAGTTTATGTAATGTGACACAACTGTTCTTGTGTAACGAGGAGCCCATGATGAGGGTTGTTCCTTATGGGAAGTTGTCAAGGTGATAAAAACGTTGATCTTCAAGTTGGGAAGGTCCTCCTATTGTCCTCTGGGGACTAGTTTGAAGTCTTGTTGGCTATACTCCCTCACCGTCTATGGTGCTTGGTACCCATTTGATTGGGGGAATTCTATTGCAGTGACCTACTGGCTCAAGGATTACCCAGTCCCCTAATCTATCTATAGGCCATCACATTGCATAATTCCATATATAAAAGACTCTGCTATTTTAGGGGAGTGGAAATGTGTAATGCACTATACTGTACCCATCATTAACTACAAATGCTAGATGTGGCTTCAGAGATCATCTACCGAAGTGTCGCAATGAAATGGCGCAAGCGTGTTAAAGATTTGTGATTTTCTTTTTTGGTTTTGGATCCCGATAAATGCAGATAAAATTTAGGTCGATATGGAAACAAAGTATCTTGATTTTATGAAGGTGACACTCATATTCTGAATAAGGGAGATGTCAGTCCTTCAGTCATTGATGACTATCCCACACATTATGGCATATATAAGGAATGGAATTTATTTCTATCTCATCTGGGATCTCAGAGCTAGATGAATTTAGGGGCTAGAACATGATGGGGATGTTTTTTTATAGATAAATCCCTATATATATAATCAATATTTTCCTCTTCCTCATCATACTTACATGCATCCACCCGGTCAGACCATAGAAGATGGATCTGATGGTCTCCTACTAACAGGGCTGGAGTGTTGCTGAAAGTTTATAGGGAACCATATACCATTGACCCTGGTGTTTCAAGAACCAATCTACACAAAGGTGATGAGGTTTAGTTCACCTCTCTATATAGAGGTGTATGGACAATGGGAGGACTGCCTTGCCGATTGATGATATTTATGTGGGGAGGTTGACTATGGTGGATGTTTGGAGTAGAGTTCCTACAATCCATCTCCACACTACTATGAGGAGGAATATCATGGTAATGAAAATTTCATTCTTCCACTTCAATAGAAGAGTAAAAGGACCCTTGTGGTGTTGAGAGTGTGTCTCGAACAACCTCAAGGACGCTAGCATTGAGCAGAATAGAGATATGAGTTATGTTCTACATCATGGTCAGAGTATGCTGACATGCATTTTGTGATTGTTTAGGGATATGAGCCTACTGTGTGATGGTTTCCAAAATATGTACAAAACCATAAAGTGCTGTGGGAGTACAATCCCCCTACCAAGAAGTTTTTGGAATGTTCTGATAACCTGTCTCATTGTTTATAGGGATATGATCTTGTCCTGAGGCATGTGCCACTCTCACTTAGTGAGCCTTAGTTGAAATAGGAATGTGAGCCTAGTTTGAATATGAATTCCCCATCAGAATATGCCAACGGACCTCCATAATTGGAGAAGGAATATGAGCCTTCCCCTATATTTCCTTGAAATGATGCTGGAACAATAGTTCATCAGCATAAGTAGGGATTTGAGCCTTGCTTCCATGAACTTCTGGACTATGCCAGTCAGGTTCACTGACATGAATATGCACATGTCCTGAAGCTTGTTCCACTCTCAATTAGTTATATTTGGAAAGAATGGGGATATATTTTTGATCATGGGCCTTTGGGATATGACTCTAGACTTTTTCGACAGGCATGTGCCTTTATCCTGAGGTAAGTGACATTCTCTCCTGGTGGTCCATGGTTGGAACCAGAGTATGATCCTGGTTTGATGCCTCTCCCATCATCAAAATATGATGATAATCTTCCCAGGTGGGAGAAAGAATGTGAACTTTCTCTGATATAACCACATGATTGGGATAAACAGAATGTTGAGTTATCTTGACTTTAGGGGTATGATTATGAACCTTTCCCTTCATCCGAAACATTGTCGAATATCTCGGTGAAGTTCTTCAGCTTTTGCTAAAATATATTATCATTTTAGAAAAGTGTGCGTGGGGATATGATACTGCACCTTTTTTATCTCCATAATTTATTGACATACATATTCAATAGAATCGGGGATATGTGCCCGCTTCTTTCCTTCATATTCCATCAGGATATGTTGGTGGGATTCATGAACATGGTTAGGAGTATGAGCCTCCCCCATGCTTGCCATGGGAAGATTCCAACAGACTTGTTCCGAGCGAGTAAGGACATGATCCTTCTTACTGGTCCTTCATAAAATATGTAGGAAGGATCCTTGGGGAAGATCGAGGATGTGATCCCTCTCATGGGTTATTGTGGGGATATAACCATCGACCTATCTTGAGTTAGTAGGGATATGAGCATGGTTACTGGTTTTTTCCAGAGTATCTTGGCGGTCCTCATCGAAAGGAGTAGGAATATAATCCTTATTTTGAATGTCCAATGACATACCCCTCTGATGAGTATTACTCATAGTCCATGCATGGGCATCAAAGGTGGATGTGTGTCTATTGGTACCCTCATAAGGGGACTGATGGGTACCAGTGGGATAATGCCGCCGCCAATGGCTACCAGGTGCCTTCCTTGGCGACACCCAAACCGGAAGGAATCCGAACATGGCTTTCTGATCCACCTTTATCAGGTATGAAAGGTGGTTGTTTTCATGCTCATGGGATAAGCTTCTAAAGTTATTGATCATAGCGATGATGGATACTAGAATGGAAGCGGCATTTTTCAGGTAAAGTAGACTCTCCTGTTTCCTTTCCTGAATAATATCACCAGCAGATTATATAGGAGGGATTGTACCATACCAATGGTACTACTGAATCATTGTATTTTATACCTACTACTAGAGTCATCTGAAAGACAAGATCTTTTTATGACCCATAGTGGTCCTGGAAGCGTATGAGGTACCAAAACAAGTGCTGGAAGATGAAGACATTTTCTTGGGCCAGGAGTCTACAATCACGCAGACAACAAGGAACAAGGTTACTGATCTGTGCTATATCATAGGAATAAAAATTATCAATAATACATTCTTGGTTAACAGAATTGTCATATATTCCTATTCTAACCATTCTACTCACATAGACTTGTCAGCATGAGGATGGACTTATAGGTACACTGGTTTATGCTGGTCTTACTACTTTGTTTTTATATAAAATTTTCAAAACAAAGTGTCTTGAGAGATCTTCGTCGAGCCTATTGTTAATGTTTGCATATAGTGGGAAATAAACATGGTATGATGGATCATAAACCAATCATTCATATTAGAGAGATTCACACTAGGTTCACTATTTTTGTTTCATCGGGATTCATGACATCAGTGGAATGAGTCTTGTTCATTGTGTTACCCATATCATTTTATTCTGAAACTCCCCTTGGTTCCCCCATCCATAGCTGGGTATAGGCCTAATTTCCAAAGGCTGGTGGTATTTTGGGTTTTTAGGCCCATTGACTCTTAGGGAATCGCATTGGTCAAGAGGATGGGAGGTCAGAATCATCGCATCCTTTGGAGGGGGGGGATTGTTGCCTACTCTGTGGATCTCTTATATATTTAAGATATTTTCATGAATCTCTTCCTAATCCTGATACGATACCGGTTACCCTAAAAATTATTATATACTAATTATTTTTTATGAAAAGACTGGGATTTCTTAGGTTAGTCCATCTGCATGAATCCAAGGTTATTCATCATCCTTTGGAGATGGGTGACTGCAAATATATTGGATCTATATGACCATGTGTTTTAGAATGTAATCCCATATATGAAGGTGATTAACATTATAAGGATGATATTAATACATTATGAGGTTTTCTAAGTATCCTGGTTATTGAAGGAATCAAAACCCACATATTTATTTTGCGTACTTGGGAATAACCCCAAGGTATATAACCTTATATGTAAAGGATGTTCATACCATTCCAACTATCAGGTCTTACATATGGGATTTCCCCAATTGATGGATATTCATGATGTCCTATGAGGTGTTCCTTGTGTCCCCCTAAGCCCACGAGAGCTATGATAATTGTGAAAAGTAAGGGTTAATAGATGAACAACCTTATGGCATATGGATATAGAGCTTGGGTATTGGAATAGTACTTTGGGTCCTCAGTATAGAGCTCGAGCCTTGAGAAGGAATCCTACATATCCTGGATATAACATGAATCAAAGTAGTTGTAGTTTAGTTTATGTTGGTTCTTACACACTACGGATGCCCAATACTATTGTAGAAGTTTATAGCATAGATGACATGATCATTGCTTCTCCCTAAGCCCACGTGATCCATTCTTGTTGTAGGGAACAAGGGATAAAAAATAATTAATTTCATTACCTTGAATAAAGGACTTGGATGTTGGGATTTCCCTGGATGATTGATATGGGACTCAGAACTTAGTGAGAAGTTTTCTATGTGTCCCTAATATGGTGGGAATATATGTTTTTATAGTTCCCTTTATGTTGAGAGTTACACTATGAGGTCACCTTATATTTGGGCCTTACACACCGAGGACAAGAAATGTCATCAAGTCCCAGGATGCCCTTTCAGTATGGCCTTATTGTGGAGAGAGAGTCGCATGACCCAGTTGGCATTTCATGGGAGGCATATAATGACTTGGATTGACACATATGTGGGGTGTTGTGAGAGACAAATTGTCATGGTCCAAGGGGTGTCTTATGTCTTGGATGACACTCAAGGGAGACATCACAAGCCCTAGAAGACATATTTTGAGGGCATTGTGAGTCTCAGTTGACATTCCTAGGAGCTTCCACAAGAGTTCAATCATCATGGATATATTTCCACATGAGACACAACTCACATGAAAAGGTTCTATTATATGAGTAAGGTGATATATCCAAAGATCATGGAATATCCTAGATGGAAGACATAGAATGTTTACAGGATCAAAGTGTTGTCTGTGGTGGAACCATGCAACTTTCATTTGACATGTATAGATCACTTTGTGTGCCTCAAATGGTTCATCAAAGGAGTGCCATGATATTTGGGTGACATGTCCTGGTGCTATCGAATGTCCGTGGGTGACACACATTAAATTTTTTTTTGGTAGTGAGAATGTATTTTTCTTAAACCTACCACCTTTGATTTTGGTTCCAACCCTTTCATTGCGAATGCCTTGGTATTACTCGATATCAGTTTGTATCAGGTTGCACATGATCTAGTGGGTTCGAAAGATGTCCTTCTTATACCACACCAAAAGTCCTTTACGTGATCTATATGTGATCACATGAAGCAATTTATGTCTAGAGCATGACTACTTCATCTATCCATCGGTATATTACCTTGAACAAAGCTGGACGGTCGCATGATCAGTCATTCAGAAAAGGCCACAGAAGAGTCTTAGAATCCAATGTGAATAATATTGGTCAAATTCAAACCATTTCTTCATGTTGGAGTGGTGAATTTATAGGTGTCTCCGGCCTTCATTGTTGATGGTTTTTGCGGTGCATGTAATGCGTGTCCAGGATAGATTTGGCGATGGGGCCTAGCACCACACAGTTTCACGAGTCTCAATAAGGGACCATGTTGAGGTCATCTCTTGATCTCCAGTAGGTCACAATTACCTTTGTTATCATATCCTTGATTGATCATGAGGTGGCATATTAAGGACTTACATGGCATCATTTTGACATGGGTGAGGGCCTTCAAAAAATCCAGGTGCCTGTTGGGGGACACTTGGGAGACCTTGAGTGACTTGTCTTGAGGCCTCATGGGACCATGTTGCGGGTGAACTGGGTGTGTCACATGCCTTTCAATGACCATGAACACCTCTAAACACCACCTTTGGATCTCCTTTGTTTTATTCAAGAAACATTGGGGTTCATGCAAGATTTTATGTGAAAATTCTAGGATTTTGGCTCAATTTTTTGTGCTGTTACGTATAAAAAATATGAGTGAAATGGGTGCGTTCTAGAATTTCATGGAAAAAACCATCCGTCTATCCCCTAAACACAATGGGGTTTTCTATTTACACTTGTGTAATTCTATTGGGTGAGGATGAGAAGCCGAAGGGGTTTCATGAGATGCGACACACAGGTCATCAGGGACTTTCGGTGCTTCACGAGTTTCTAGGGGTGCGCGTCTCATGTCCTTCAGTGACTGTGAACCCCTCTCACCACCTTTCCTTTATTTACTCTATTTTATTTGAAAAAGTATTAGAGTTATTATGTGAAGGAATATAAATTATCTGGGGATTTTATTCTTTGCAATGATGACTTGGCACATGATATCTTTGACCACTGGGGGCCATTTCCTTTGAATACCACCCCTTCTTATTTTTGAAGAATTTCATGTGTTTTATCCTGAGAGAACCTACATGCACATCATGGCTCATTGAGGGGGAATCCATGAGTCTTTACATATAATATGTGACAAGAAAGTATATTTCACATGAACTTGAAGCGGTCACATGATTTGGAGTCCTTTAGGGGCTCCACGAGTCTTCAATTATTCCCTTATTCTTTGCTTTCATGGGGAAGAACAATACTCATATTCAGGTATTTCTTCGTTTGTGATTTTGATGATGGTTATTTGGAAGGAATCAGCAGGGTGTAATCAGGGGTTATGTTTAGAGGCCCTATTTAAATAAAATATAATTCCATTTCATAAATAAATCTGTTATTCTGTCAATTTTTTTTAAGAATAATTTTTCCTCATACAATTGAGATGGAATTTGAAAAGTTGTTTTTTTATCAGAAATTGTACTTTTTGGAAAAGATATAACTATTATAATAAAATAAGACATTATTAATATTTTTTATTTTAATGAAATATTATGATTAAACCACTCTTATTTAAATTTAAACTTTAAAATATGTCTTTTTCAAGTGTATGAAATTTTACTATGCATTTTACTATGTATTTTTTATCTCCTATTTTTTTTAATAAAAAAATATTTTTGTATTTTAAAGTTAATTTTCTAATAATTATATAATTATTATGATACAATAAATATCATTTTTTAAATTATCACTTCAAAATTAGGTTATGGTGAATTTATGAGAATTTTCTAAAATATTTTGTTCTTTGGTGAATCGTAAAAATACAGTTTTGAGTTTTTGGTATATTTAATGATATCATAATTATGTAATAAGTAATATAAAAATTTGATAGTATGTTTTGGATTATAATAAAAAAATATGTGTCCCATTTGGCTAATATGATGGTAAAATACCATGAGAAAGACCATGGTTTTGAATTTACCACTACTTAGGTGTCTAAGGAAATTAATAAACAAATCATCCCTTTTTCTATAAATACCCAACCATTGTTCCATTAACATTCATTCCCAATTCATCCTCCACGAAGCTAGAATTTTTTTTACCTCTCAAGGATTCCTCCCAAGGTGTCCTAAATCCCCAAAGGTCCCATTATTCTTGTTTTTGGAGTTACTTTTAAAGGTAAGGGAAATCTCAACTTATCTTTTCCTTTTAAGTTCCCTTTTTATGTGGTATGTATTTCAATTTTCCATAATATGTTATTATATACATTTTATTCTATAAATTTACTATATTAAGAGTATTTTATTAATGTTAGATCCTTTTCCCCTGTCTTTTTAAGGTTTTAAAAAATTATGTTTCATACCCGTTATGCTACCAGATTGTTTTTATCAAATTCTATATATTTTTATTAAGAATTTTTTTTTTCTTTTGTGAATACCCAAAACTCTTTATTTTCCTAGGGTATTCACCTAGATATCAAAATGAAATATTTTTTTTGGTATTAACCTTCATGAAAACCATATTCCATTTCATGTGTTAATAATGAAACAAAGATCTCATCTTTAAGAACTTATTTTTAAAATGCCATGTTTTTTATATAAAACTAGTTTCTCTTTTTCAACATGGGTTAATTATGACTTTTTTTATTATTATCCATGTTTTTAAAATTAATTAATTCATATAAATGGTGTTCCTGGATAGCACTCGAATTCCTTAGGTAAAGAATTTAATATCTAGATATGAAATGTTTTACAATACCTTGGTGAATAATTGTGGTAAAAATTTTATGTCACCTTATTGACAAAACATGATGGTATGCTTAGGAATATATAAAATAAAAGTTGCAGACACATTTCCAAGTTACAATTCATGTTCTTTTATTGACAATATTCCTTGTTTAACCTTTTCATTCCATGATGATATTATTAATGTTCTTATAGAATTTTCTCAAGATCACATATAAAATATTTCCCTTGCTTTCCCTTAATAGGCCTTATGATCACCCTTTCCTTTGATGTATGTCCCTAGGTTATGAATTTTATATCTTTAGTAAGTACCCTTGGGATTAGTTTAAATATTGGAAAACATCATGGTATTTAGGTGAAATATTAAGTAAGTGTTTTCTGAATAATGAAATCCCTGTCGGGATACAAACAAGTGGTTGTGGTTCTCGAATAGATGTACCTAGGGGTAACAACTCTAAAAAGGTACAACAGGCCTGACTCAATGTAACTTGGTACATGAAAATGAGCCTTACTGTGCACCTTGTTTTACACTCCTAGTATATATGTTTGGTCAATCAAAAGCTATTTAGGAACCAATATGAATTATTTTTAGAAAATGTAATTATTGTTAAAAAATAACATATTTAAGTATTATGTTTTAAGAAATAAAATTTCTTTATAATTATATGGTTATTAAATGAAAAATGTTTCTCACTAAGGTTTTATTCATTTATAAAATTGTGGGAAATATAAGAAACTATGTTAATGGGGAGCACATAGACCAGGTTCTGACATCCTTCCAATGGAATATGGAATTGGAAACATGATGATAATGATGAATCAACTAACCCAAGTTATGAGAAATAACACGAATCAAGCCAAGAGGCTAGATTCACCATAAATGGAACAAATTTCCATTGATTCATTTATGTGTCAATAAATACCTTATTTTAGTGTTTTTACCGACCCATTGATTAATGAACTGTGGATAATCTCTATAGAAAAGATCATTTTTGTACTCTATTGATCATAACAAGAGAAAGTCACCCTGGTAGTGTACCACTTAGAGGTAGAAGATTATCAGTGGTGGACATTGGTTCAAAACATAAATCCAATAGGGGATATTGATACAATGGAGTGGAATATTTTAGGGGAAATTTTTTCAAAATAATATTTATCCCATTAAGAACATTTTTCACCTATATCTTTATCATGGATCCTAATGTGATGGTTGATAGATTCTTCGGTGGACTAAGACCACATCTACGGAAGAATATATCCAACTGAGACTATGAAAACTATGAGAGATCATAAAGAGTTCAATAAATGTTGAACTTTATTTCAGATAGATGCAGTGGTCCCATAGATCAAATGAAAAGAATAGATGTTTGAAAAAAAAAACTTGGGGAAGATCTTTGATCAAGGAAGAGGAAGAAAGAAAGTAAAACTTTACATGTGCAAAATAATATGGGAATAATCATATTGGGAACATATTTCTTGGGAATTATAAATTTTACAAGTGTGGAAGAGATGAACATAATTCTGGAAACTATCATAGTGAGGTGAAGCCTCAACTTCTCAACAATAATGACAAATGGAAGATGGTGGAGGCCCTGCCTGATGTCCAATGCTTCAAGTTTATACAGATTTGGAACTTTTCCAATCACTTCCCAAATCCAAAGTTAATAGAAGGTAATCACCATCAACCTTAGTAAAGGCCAAGGGAGAAAGGTCTGGCTTTTTCTATCATAATGGCTGAAGTTGAAGATCCAAACGATATGGTGGCATGTACTCTTATTTTTCTCTCAAATATAGAAAGTATTCTTTTTGATTTTGTTTATACATAGTCCATTATTTTTTCCATGTTTTCAATGATTAAAATTTAAAAATTACAAAAACTCACATATGGTTCTTAAAATATTTTAAAATTAAAATAATTTGAAGTGCATATATAAGGTGAACAAAACGTAGCCTAAGGACACCAAATACGATGATAGATATGTGGAAATCCTATGAGATAAACTTGTGATATATCCTATTCACCCACTCCTTAAAAAAAATAAGGACTCAAACAAACACAATTTATGTTCTAAAATATGTGATGATATGACTCCCATGTCACCTGATATCCATAAATCCATGGAAATCAACAAAAAATTAGTCACCATAAATGTTTCATATGAAGTTTCAAGTCCATATAGAAATTCATATAGAATTTTATAATATACATACAATGTAGGGAATCTTAAAGAAACTCAAATCAATGTTGAATAATCATTTTTATAAAAAATATATCCACTTATTCATATGAATATAATTAAATATATTAACAATAAATTCACAATAATACAAAATTATAAAAACTAATGACTGATACATAGATCAATTTTAGTTATAAAAAACTATCTATACCATGAGGGTCCATACCAATATTACCTAATTTAAGTTTAATTCATAAAATAGAAGATAAAATAGGTATGGAAACTATGTTACCCATCATAGTTAATCCTTTCTAGATGTTAGTCAAGTCACACACCCATACTTGGGTGAAGGGAATTGGTATACTAAGCCTGTGCCTCAGTATATCCCATTGGATATGGAAGGGTGTATAAAAATTTAGGGTGTTTCAAGTCCATACCAACCATTATAATCGTAATCATGATATACCAACAAAAAAATATTTATAGAATCCAAAAAACCCTTCAATTGAAATTAAAAAACCTATGTAGTATGTTGAAAAACAATTTACAACGTAAAAAAATGAAACATAGAGGCATTGTTATAAAAAATTTACAAACATGTGATTCTATTTGGGTTACATGAATGTTTATTTTTGGGTCTAATTGGTTTATCATGAGGTTTTAAAGATATTCAAGTGTTTCAGGTTAATAATTTAGTGTTTTGGGATAAATTGTCTTTGTCTATGGTTTGTGCATATTTAGTAGTAACTGGGTGGTAGGGATTTGTAAACTATAATAGTTTTTTTTGTATGACCAATGTTTTTTTGGCTATGAGGTTATTACTAGGTAATAATGTGATTTATTTTTATAGGTATAGTAATTAACACACTATTGGCACTTGGGTTGTCTAATTTTATAGCCTGACTATTTGACCGAGTTTAAACTTCTTGAAGATAAAAAATACCTTGATGCCCTTGGTTGTTTTTAATTGTAATATCCACTTAATATATTATTAAAAAAATCCATTCACACCTTGAATATATAAAGTACTCTCTCCTTGTATATTTGGTGATTTTCAACCAATTTGGGTGGATATATTCATTGTATGTGGAAATATCCTATTGATTTCACGTCTATTATATAGATCTTATCTCGATCTATCTTCCTCTTTTTCTATTGGAACCCAAATTGGATTTTATTGTTTCATCTAGAGGTATTGATATAGAATTGATGATGGTATTTGTATATAAATTATTGTGAGGACCATATCTTTTTGTTTCCCATAACCAAATTTGAAGGTATCAATATTTCCTCTATTAGTAAGGTGGGTGTCTTTATCCAATGGATTCTTTTCCATGAAATAAATGAATGGTCTTATGATATAATTTAAGTCTGGAAAATTAAAATGATTGGTTTGATATTGTTAAAGGATAAATTTAAATCCATGATTAACACTTGATATTTAGTGTAAATAATAAATGTTTTAAAGGATTTTTCATTAAAATCTATTTCTATGAACATTAAGTTTTCAATTAAATGAAAAAAGATAATTTTAAATTTTTGGGAATAGATTCTATTGTACATAATAGTAGAGTTTAGAACATAGGTAAGACCTAAAGGACCCAGACCACACTGAGGGGGGGGGGGGGTGAATCAGGGTATCACCTTTTTATCTTAAACTGATGGATCTTGTTCCCACATTGTAATGAACTTATTTAACCCTGTATGATAGATATGTGATGTAAGTAAAAAATTCACATGTAAAAGGATAGGAAAAAACATTTTCTTGGTTTACCACTAAGGGATACATCCAAGGAGAATACGCCAATAGGTTTCCGGTTGAAAAAAAATTCCACTAATCTTTACTAGTTGTTGATTAAAAAGGTTCAGGTATAGTCCCTATATCCTAAGAACAATACCTTTACAAAGGTTCAGGGATTGTTCACTACTCCCCTTGGATCACTTCCATTAACTCTCCTGGGCTCATTTCCTAGGGAGTGGCCTCACTCAGTTTATTGACTTGAAGGTCTCTTCAATAGATTTTCATGTAATTCTTTGTCTCTGTTTAGCACGAGACACTTCTTGCATCGAATTCCCAAATTGACACATTTATATTCAACCTTCTTCTATTGAGAAATTACCAAATTCACTATGTCTTATTCTTATTCTTGTCCATAATCCCATGTACCTTTGTGATTATTCAAGAAATTAATATCAACTCACTCGACATCATTAGATTCATAATCTTCTTCTTTCTTCTCCATAGTTATGCATGATATCATGCATGTATTCTCCTCTATTTGTGCACAACCTAATAGATAATTTCCATATTTAGACACACTGGAATATTTTATATTTCTTTTCCTTATTTGAATTCACTTGGTGTGGAAACTTTTAGGTTTCAAATGTGTTCTTCTTCGAACCCAAAATGGGTGTACTTATTTGTCCACTAGAACTCCTTCATGAAAACTTACTGGAAAACGTGTGGTTCTTTAATGTTCAAACAATAGCATACAAGACACAAACTTCACAGATATTATTCTCATGAAACACCAAGGGATTTATGTTATGTCCTTTGTGTACTATAATGGTTCTATTCTCCTACTCTCGTAAGGGATGTGTGGTTTTATTATGCACAGTGAGTGTGGACCACCTACACATACTAGTATATAGGTGGAATTCCTCAAAAACCTATAATGGTTCACGACTCCTCTATTCACAAACCTAAATTGGTTCATAGATATCCTTCTTCATCATTCCAAGCAGTACACGGGACTCTTTCACATAACATAACTTGTGTGGTTTGTAGTTATATCTTCAAAAGCCCAAAATAGTTTGTGGATCGTGCTTTCCCCTCATGAACTAGATGATCAAAGAGACTATGTTTCTCAAAATAGGTTCTCTCGAATACTTGGGAATAAATGCTTCTTCTTAGCTCAAAGATTCTTCTTTTATAGGTGAGTAATAGATTCTTTTACACATTCAAATATCACATGATATTCCATTAAGATTTTAGTTTGAAAATCTTTAAACCATGGGTATTAGATACACCGAGATCCTTGGTTGTTTCCATTTCATGCGCACAACCATATCCTTTCTTGAGAAAACACCACATGAATGCATAGAGTTTCATGGAAATATCAATCACAAAAACTTGAGCTCCATGATGTGGCCATGATGCTTCATTCACTTCGTCCAAGTTCAAACATCACTATTTCATGTCATGCATGGAAATTCGATCACATGCATGATCTCATGCCTTCCCAAAGACAATAATTAAGTGATTTGAATCATCAATAGTGGCGGGATGGTCAATCTGGGAGGTACAATTGCATCCCCAATAAACTATGACATTAGGATCCCTTCAAGTGTTTAGAGGTTGAAGATGATGATGTGGGTTCTCCATGGTTGTTGGATCATCTTAGATAGAACAAGGATGATGGTGATTAGATTTCATGACGTGAGATGAGGCATGGATCCGAGATATTTCACGAGATCAGATGGATGAATGAGATTAGGTTTGTCATTAAAAACATCATCCCTCATCGAAATGTAGACGTGTGAACAACATAGTTTAAGTATCAACTCACTCCATACTCAGCTTAGAATTCTCCTCCTCCCTCTATGGTACTACCCCATACTATGTTCTCTACGAGCACACTCTACACCCACCCTCTATGTGGACATCAACCTGTGCACTCCTCCAGGCCTACACATGGCCCTGCTGCCTATTGGCTATCCTGAGTTGCCTCCCTAGGGCACAATTAACCCCTTTGGTCTTGTACATGCCTCGGGTTGAGTCCATCTGGTCGTCTAGTGGGCTGAACCATTTTTTTAGTTTGGACATAAAAATACATGGCTCAAAAACAATGTGTGACATTCAATATTAGTGCATTTCCACCTTAGAACACAAATACCATCCTCAACTTCGTTATATTTTATTTTATTATCATAAACAATTTATTCCCTTTTGATACATTTACTTTTGACTTAAGATCAGTGCAATAAATCCTCTGATTCTCCATTCTCCATTAACTTTGGTGTCCTCTTTCATTTTGACCAATATTGGCCACTTTTGACAACAAATAAAACTCTATACAAAAATTTGTCCCAACAATCTTCCAATTTTTATTTTGTTTTCAATACTTCAGAGTTCTTCAAATGAATGCGTCAATATGAAAATGAAAATTTTCTCTCTCCCCCCTTTACTTATTTATCTCCATATAAAACTTTTATTTCACTTTAACTCCCCCTTATTGATAAGAAATACAAAGTTCATGAATAGAGAGTATCAGTCCTTACTTAAGCAAGGTTTCATCAATCATTTCACTCCATATCTACTTCAGTTGTGCTCAATGTAGAAAACAAGATAATTTGATTTACACAATAAAGATGTCCATTATCCACTGATCATATTAACTCAAGAGATGAGAACTCAAATAATTTTCTTCAAAGGTTTTCTACTTTCATTCTAGGCTATGAGATGAATCTTTCTAGAAATAATTAACTAGAACCTTCTGCACTCAATTAAACTAATGGATAAAAAAAATTTAAGTGTAATTGGTTGGATAAGTGAACTGGGTGCAATTCCATTATTTTTACGTCACTGATTAGTTCAGTTACTCCCCCTTTGTAGAAAGATCTTTATTTTGTGTAACCAAGGATGAAATATAAATAAATGACATACCTTTTCCAATGAATTTATCATTAAACAATTTTCAGAGTAATTGAATTTGATACCAACTAAAGTTGATACTAATTGAAATAATAACTCTGGAAACTTATTCATTTGTCTCCCCCTCAAGGGAACACTTCTTAGGTTCACCACCCATGAGAGATTGATTCACCTTCAATTCCATGTATTATAAGAACCAATACAATACACAAAGATTCAAGGGAATAATGTGGATCCTCCATGATTTATCAATGTAAACAACTATGTTAAGATGGTTTTCTTAACCAAGATTCTCTATTTAATCCACTCTTCACATTTTCACACTTGATCTTCAATTCTAGTAGTTCTTGTGTGGTTCTAACTAATTCTTCCATTTTATTCATTCTATCCAAATTCTCTGGACAAATAACCAATATGTCATTATGGATAGTGGCAGTAAGTTTGGATTTTCTACATGACTTCTTTAGAGTGTTATCTTTCTTGGTAGTTATTTTGGATGAATCACCCTTCAAATTATTGGATTTATAATCCAAGTAATTCTCACCTTTCCTTCTTAGAATATTATTGGAAGAATTTTATTTTACAAAATTCTTCTAATTACATCCCAATGAAACTTCTTCCTTCTTAGCTCAATTTTTAATCTTCTCTTCTTTAATTTATGTTGAGATGAGTGTGTACCAACCACGTGACCACTTCCATTGAATTTTTCTATCATTACAATTTTTTTGTAGTATACTGATTCTTATGGAACTATGGATTTTATTTTTACTCTCTGTCTTTCTCCCCCTTGAAATGGGATTCCTTTGTGCTTTTATATGTTGGGGATTGTACCAGAAATTTAATGCACAATGCCCAAAAATGTTGTAGCACCAACATTGTACCTCAAATCCTAACTTCTTGATATCTTATGGATAACCAAAATAAAATATTTTATTTCCAAACAATTTTAAGGGTAAGTAAGAACCCTCATAACATGACAGTTTAATCCCCAAAAGATATGGCATTTTTGTTGAAGAACAATTTGAGCTGATTAGAATCAAACTCTCTAAACATTATCTAGAGAATAGAGTTTACCAGAGTGCCATGATTTCCCCTCAATATGTATTCATAATTTTTCTCCAAGATGTACCAAAACTGCAAATATTCCTCCAAGTTAATCTTCCCCTTGTTGAAGCCTCTAATCAAGATGCGGTTATGCCTATAAATTTATTTACCTCTCCCCTTTGTTGTCTCCACCCTAAGAATTCTCCCCAACATTTGGTTGATTACTTCCTATGATGCCTTAATATCCAAGACATTCTCTACCATTTCTTCATATGATTAAAGTAGATGATCCATGTGATTCATCATTGGAGCAATCTATTTTTAAGTGTCAAAAGGAGTATCTGCCTCAAGATGCTGCCCAGGAGGAAGTGAAACTCGCACATACTCACTCTACAACCTAGGAGGATGCACAACCTCTGTTGGGAAGGGTTAATAGCCACAAGGTGAACCTGACCGACATCTTTTTAAGAGATATAAGCCCTCGCGATCATGACCCTCACCTTCTCCCAGCACAGAAAACTAGTTTTTAGAATTATTGAAACTTCCTCTAGATTTTGCCTACCCAGCATTGAAAGGTTTGTCCTCCATGGCCTGCACTGAAATGGCCGGACCACTTGGATGTACAAATCCACAACCCATGTATTAAAAATTCATAGGAGTGCCATAAAATACCAATTTTTTGGGATCCTCACCCATTTCTATTTCTACATCAACTGCCTCATTCACCAAAGCATCCTTGAGTGGAACTAGCTGTATACCCATAATAACATCCAAGTCAACCTCCCTCTCCTTGTTCCCATCCACTTCCTGAACCATACCTACCTTCTCACTGACCAAGTCATTCCTTCAGAAATCTCACCAGAAGAATAAGGATCACCCAAATATTTTTTCTAGTGGTTGAAAATATTAGAAACTTTTGGGTTCAGTTGAGAATATTTTGAATCATTTTGGGGAGCCTCCATTAATTCCCCATAACGAAATGCACTAGTAGTTTTTAGATATCCCCGACCCTTAGTTCAAAACTCACTGGTACATTCTCCTTCTAGAGAGGGTGATTACACACATCATCCAAATTCAAGATAACACCAAAGGGACCTATAGGTAATCCAGACTCTCTCCAAGTAGCGTGAACAACCTCCCCATTATGAAAATGGCTACAAAGATGATAAATTCCCCAACCGTTGACATGAAGAGAAATAGTCTGACCATGATTCAAAAATCACTGATTGTCTACACCAAAACTCCTTCCCCACTTTGATCCAAATATATTCTATATGAGGATTAGAAATATCCAATTCTAGACATATAATTTGGGAGAAAGGGTGACACACTGAGTTGGTACGACTATCCAAGCAAAAGAAATGCTTGACTAGATTTCCCAGCATTCAATCTTCTGGATAAGGTTGTGGGGCCTTCTTCTTGATTTTTTGTACTTTATCTGAGTCACCACCTTTCATATTATTTTTCCTATCCACCCTATCCCTGGCAGTAGTTATCTCATATCCTTTCTTCATCCATAATTGTTAAGAAATTTTCTTCAAACCTTCATTTTTGTAGAAAAAAAATTTAGAAACATTAGTAGAAGGTGGCATAGATGGTACCATTTCTTTCTTAGATACTTGTGATAGATCATTGAGTGAAGTCATGATATTATTATCAAATGTTGAAAGTATTTTGATAATGGAATTCTCTATTGAACATTGAATACTAGTAGCAACTGTTTCCTTTTTTTTATAAAGGCTCAATATGTGTCTTCTCTAGATTAGTCAACCAGGCTTCCAATTTTAGACATTCTATATTGAGGATGATCTTCATATCTTCAATCATGATCATCATCTATTCATATATTTTTTAATCTTTCAACCTCATCTTCATAAATCTTAATTTTTTTGTAACAAAGATTCATGTTCCTTGATTTTCTTGGATGTTTCTTCCAAATATGACCCCTTGACTTCATTTTTCTTCTTTAGATCATCTTTAAGTGCATGTATCTTTTCTTCCAGAGTCTTATTGACTCATTTTTTCTTTTCAAAGGATTAAATATATCTAGTGATATTTAAACATTAAATAATGTTTTCTTCTAGGCCCTTTTACTTATTTTTTGATTCTCTTTCTAACTTCGTGATATTTAATTGATATATTTAATGATTCTTCAAACAAAGGAAACTATTTATTTAGGAATATCAGGTAGAAAATTTCTTATTTTCTCAATTGAAAGCTTACGTGAGGTTATAAATTGATCATCATGACCACTTATATGGGAATCCTTATTTTTGGTGGAAACATGAGCCACCAACTCTTTAATTTTGAAGTTTAATATTTCTTCATTATTGGAAAATAATGGAGAACCAAACATTATATCTTCATTAGACCAGAGGAATTCTTTAACCATATATTCTCTTTCTTTTTCCTATTTTCATGGTCTTGATGAATGTAAAAGTTTTCTCAGAGATGCCTGAATCTTCACTAAGATTGCACTTCATTGTTGAATTATGAAATACAAATAAAATCCTCTTCAGAATAGAATTACTATAGAGTATCAAACATATGTGAACCTCCATATGATACCAATTAAAGGACCCCAGACTATCCTGGGGGGGGGGTTAATCAGGGTGTCACCTTTTTCTATTAAACTGATGGATCTTGTTCCCATGTTGGTAGAAACTAATTTAACCCTATATTATGGATAAATGGAGTAATTAAAAAATTTACTTAAAGATGGAAAAACACTTTTATATGGTTCAACACTAAGGGATACATCCAAGGAGCATACACCAATGGGTTTCCAGTCATATTGAATATCACTAATCTTCACTATTTATGGATTAAAAAGGTTCGGGAACAATCACTCTTTAATAGGAACACTTCCTTTACAAAGTTTTAGGGATAGCTCATTGATTCCCTCAGATAACTTCCATTGAATCCCCCCGATATCCCTGCCTTGGGAGAGGTCTCACTCTATTTGTTGACTTGAAGGTCACTTCAACATATTAGCATGGAAGTCTTTGTCTCTGATCAGCACAATACACTACTTGCATCGATGTTCCGAATTGATGCACTTATATTAAACCTTCTTCATTAGTGAAATAACAAAATTTACTAAGTATTATTCTTCTCCTTGTCCATAATAACAAGTTCCTATTTCATTATAGAACCAATGAATATTAAATCACTAGGTATCATCCGAATAAGCTTCTTCTTCTTTCTTCTATATAGGTATGTATGAGATCATGCATGTATTCTCCTCTATTTGTACACACCCTAACAGATGAGATCACTTTGTAAACAAATTGTCTTATTTTATGTTTCTTTTCTTTCTTTGGATTCACTTGGTTTGGATGTATTTAGGTTTAAAATATGTTCTTCTTAAAACATGAATGGGTGTAGTTATTTGTCCACTGGATCTACTTTATGAAAACTTCCTAGAAACATGTGGTTATTTAATGTTCAAATAGAATCATGCAAGCCACAAGCTTCATAGATCTTCTTCTCAAGACACACCAAGAGTTTGATGTTATTTCCTTCGCATACCAGAATAGTTTGAAGATCCTCCTAACGCAAGGGATGAATGGTTATTCTACTCATAGAGAGTGTGGACCTCCTTCACATACTAGGATGTACAAATAATTCTTCACTAACCATGAATGGTTGATGGCTCCTCTTTTTATGAACATAAAGTGGTTTGAGAATCTACTTCAATAACCTGAGGGGTACTTGGGTCTTCTTCATGTTGCGGATCCAGAGTGATTTTTATTCCACTCTTCATGAACCTAGAGCAGTTCATAGATCGTGTTTTTCCCTCATAAACTGGACTATTGGAGAGACTCTATTTCTCAAAACAAGAGCTCTTGAAATCTTGGGAGCAATAACTTCTTCTCAACTCAGTACCTGTTCTTTTATAGGTGAGGAATATATTCTTCTACATGTTCAAATCTTACATGATATTAAATGAAGATAACTGTTTGAATATCATTAAACAATGGGTATGAGATATGTAGAGATTCTTAGTTGTCTCCATTTCATGCACGCATCCTTCTCCTTTCAGATGAAAGCATCACGTGCATGCACTGAGAGTCACATGAAAATATGAATCAAGAACACCCGGGCTCCATGATGTAGACTTACAACTTCATTTTATTTGGACACATTCGAACATCACTATTTTATTTCATGCCTGAAAATGAAATTTCCTTCATGATCTCATGTCTTCCCTATGACCATAATGCAGTGGTTTCAATCATCAAAGGTGGCTATACAGTCGATCCGGGAGGTGTAGCTGCATATTCAGAAAATTTTGGCATTGGGACCCCTTCAAGTGTTTGGATGATGAAGACAATGGAATGGGATCTCTCATTAATTGAATCAGCTCAAATCAAACATGGACAATGTTGATTATATCACGAGACACATGATGAGGTGTTCGGAAAAGATATTGTGTGGTATCAGATGGAAAACTGAGATTAGTTTGGTCATTAAGGTTTTTTCGCATATCAAAATACAGACATGGGAACTCGATGCTTTAGGTATCAACTCTCTCAATCCTTAGCTCCTAATTCTCCTCCTCCCTCCATGGTACGACCCTGTATCATGTTCTTTGCGGGCATGCTCTGCACCATACCACATGAGCTTCAACATGTGTGCTCCTCCAGGCCTACACACATCCCTGACACCCGCGGGGTGGCATGGATAGGCTCCCTAAGGCATGGTTTACCCCTTTGATGAAGCATATACCTCAGGATGAGGCAGGATGGTTAGCTAGTGTGATGACCCATTTATTTAGTATGACCAAAAAATACTTGTCTCAAAAAAGATGTATTCTATTCAATATAAATCCATGAACACCTTATAAAAAAAATCCCATCCTCAACTTCTTCATCTTTTATTTTATTGTTATAGATGATGTATCCATTTTGATACATGTTCTTTAGTCTTAAGATAAGTGCAATCAATCGTCTGATTTTCCATTCTCCATTAACTGTGTATTCCTTCTTCATTTTGACCAATATTGGAAACTATTGAAAATAAATACAAATTCATACAAAAATTGGTCCAAACAAGACCTTGTGAATCATGTTTTATAAGGGACCTATGATTTTCTATTCCTGGTAGAGTTCCTTAATAGTCCTGGTATCATAGATTCCATCTTGAGGCCCATTTATTCATTATTATAGTACATTTCATGGATGTTTTTTTATTTAATTTCCCATATATTTTAATATGAATGGATTATATGGTTATTTACATTTATCTAATCAAAAAAGTTTTACATACATTTTCAATGGTTTTGGGAAATGGGTTGTTTTAAAAATTAAAACCAAAGGGATGTTTTATGAAATTGTGTTTTCATATTTACCACTTTATAAAAATATATATATTTTTAAATCTAGAACTAATGGTTTCATAGTAAAATTATTCATATATATTGATGTTGGGATTTTACTAAGTGTTTCCTTAGATCCAATATATGACATTAAGCATATATAAAAATGTTTTGTTTGGAATTAGTTAAATGGATGAAAATGACGTAGCTTGGAATATCCTCTCAATTTTTATATTTTGTTGTTGGGATGGTGGTAAATAATGGCCACACAATGAAAGACTATTAGATTATGTGTTTTCATGTGTTCTACACCATTGTGATTTTTTCATGTTCTGTATTGTGTTTGAATTTAGACATACACTTTGCAATCTAATTTGGGTTACAATTCATATATATTTCTTTTGGAACATGTGATTTGTCCTCGTAATGCGTTGGGTTAAACTAATCCCATTCCTTCCTTTATTGATACCCAGTCTCTTATCACCAGTCCGTGGATATTGGGAATGTGCATTGGGCCTTATGGTGGACCGTCTCAGGTGATCAGTCAGGTTGACTAAGGCTATATCATTATAAATTTTTATATGAGGGAATACCCAACCATAGGTGTGATGAAATATCTTGGGTTTGTTTTGGGGTTTATGGTACACATGATTTAGGATCACCATAATTTGGGTGGAAAATATGAGAGGGTTCATGACCAACTTCCTTTTATATTGGTCCTCAAGTTACCATGTTTGTTCAAGAATTTTTTATCAAGTTCATGATAATGATTCTAGTCTTTATTAATGATCTATAACATTTTTAGATGGTATATATAAGTCTCGGATAATAACAATTGGTTATCATATAGATAGATAATAGGATTCAGGGTGAAACTGAGAAGGAAAGAGAGGCACATGGTTTAAAAATTTGTGTATATATTCTCTAGTAATTGTGTGAATTGTTATGTAACCTTCCAGTATCAATTTCACAGATGGAATATGATTTTAAAAATGATTATTAAAAACCATACATAGCGTGATAAAGATAAAAATTTCTATTTTTCACTTCTTTCTTTTATGAGTCTTGATATGATGATAATTATTTTTGTTTGAAAACTTTTAAAAATATTATTAAGGCTTAAATAATTTAATTCAAGAGTTTTTTTTATAAAAATTAGTTGTTATATCTAGTCATTAATATATAATTCCTATTATAATAATCACTTTGAACTCTGATGATGAATCTATGATGAATTTTACATATCAAAATCCTCAAGTTGACCTTACTTAGGTGGAAATAATAATCCAAACTATCCAA
The DNA here is from genome assembly GCA_963277665.1 of Viscum album. Taxonomy (NCBI): domain Eukaryota; kingdom Viridiplantae; phylum Streptophyta; class Magnoliopsida; order Santalales; family Viscaceae; genus Viscum; species Viscum album. The sequence continues at coordinate 1,571,794,993 of OY728127.1, forward strand.
TATCTAGGTCAAGTGGGTGGTGGAAACCAAGAACTAATGGTTGGTCATGATTTAGAGTTTATCAATAATATCCCACAAAACTTTTATGTTGATAAATGAACCATGTAACCCAATAAATGGATTAAAAGGATCAAAATTATTGTCCACATTTGGAAGACTCTTAAGGATATTACAGTGTTCTTTTCCCACTATATTCATAACAGACCTGGAAGGATATTTTGGGACTCTATCATGGAATCTATACTACTTGAGTACCTCACTTAAATAACCTTCATAAATTACTTCATAAAATAGTTCTACCCTAAAATGTAGTATTTCGATTAAGTATAGGAGTTTGAGTCCTTGGAGAAAGGAGACTAATCTATGATAGACTACTCAACATGTTTCATTTATTTGGGCCTTTTATCAAAAGTGATTGTAATTAATGACTTCCTAAAGGCTTGGTGGTTTGATATGATACCCAATCATGAGAGTCCATCAATACTTATTCTCATTTTCTCTCCAACTTATATAGAGGTTGTTAACAAAACAACTATAGATGAGACAAACATTTCTAGGAAGACTAGTCCTAGAATAATTTTAGTAACTCTAAGGGGATGACACGATGTGTCTTCTAGAAAAAAGTGGATGTATGTTTTTCCAAACCGTGGTAGTGTAAATGGTGCGAAGTGTAAATCAAGGTATAAATAAGTTTTCTACATCTAGTCTTGGAGATATGGATACACCAAGCCTAATTTTTGGATAAAACCCACATAATTAAATTTATGTGGATAGTTTGGTCAACTATAATTATTCTGTTGAAAGGTACCTTAAGGTTGCAAGGATGGATCCATGGTTACAAAAGTATCTTAATTACATTCTGATGTAATGAAAAGTTTTGTGTATCACTCTAATGCTATAGGGGATACTCAGGTAGTGAAAAAAGAGGAAAGACTAGTTGTGGATGGTATTTTTGAAATAGTAAACTGTGAACTAAAGGAAAATAAAACATGGCTAGAAACTATGATAAGTAATTTTTTTTATTTCATCTTATACTATTCTATACTTTTTGGATACTGGTATATATAATTACTTTATATCATTTATGTTTATTGATATGTTGGGTTTATGTTCATTGATTATTCCCTTCATCATGCATCATTCCCCTCCTTTGGGAAATAATAATGTTCATGGTTTTAAATTATTATAGTGTCAAGTGATGATTTCCAACATCAATGTAATATGGGATTTCATGGTTTTTGATATTTATATTTTCAACCTTACTATTTTCATTGATTGGATGATAAATTTCACAGTCTAAATTGACTTTTATTGTCATTTTTTTGTTTTATTTCTTCAAATGGAGTCCCTCATATCTTTCATGGTGAGTGAGATCCTATATTAGAGAGATAAGGGAAAGTTGTTTCTAATATTAATGAACTAATGTCAGTTTTAGAGAGGTTTCTTGACACTGTTGACTAGTGTTTAAGAAGCCCTCTTATTAAATTGGTGAGTGAGTATCCTATGTTTTTTTTGGATTTTTTTTTAATTTTACCACACTAGAAAGAGGTCCATTTCCCTATTTAAATACTCATGGAGATGAGAGTCCTCTCTATACCATCTTATTTTATGGATCCCACTGAGTAAAATGAGTTTAAAGTTCATCTTATAGATATTTAGGCCATGGGATTTATTCATCATATCATTTAACCTTGGGGCTTACTAGTTTTCCTAAGACTACATTTAGGTTACAGTATGGGAATTTTGACTTACTAGTTATTCCATTCAGTGTTATTAATTCTATTGTGATATTTATGGAATTAATGAATTAGATTTTTCATCGCTTCATAGAATCATTCATAGTTATCTTTGTGGATGCAGTTTTTTTGTACTCTATGTTACAGGAGGAACAACTGGGTTATTTAGATATCATTCTTAAATACAAAAAATTACATCATACATATGAGAGTCTATCCAAGTGTATATTTTATATGATAATTGATGCTTATAGAACATATTATATTTGATATTGGTGTATTAGTGGATTTTGAGAATATTTAAGAAGTTATGTATTGAGAACAACCCAGACATGTTTTTGAGATCTAGAGCCTCTTAGGGTTAACTAGAAATGAAAGATGTTTTGTTCATGACTTCTAAAGGCTTATTTATACTATGATAGAGTTGATAAATATGAGTGTTATGTTTTTATGTAATGATCAGTTCCAAAAATAATTTATGTAAAATAAGGCTATATAGGCTTTGAATCAAGTTTTTAATTTTTCATATATTAGGATTTTTTTTGTCACAATAAAATAATGTGGTGGGATATGGTTACCACCAAATGAATTTACAAGAGAAACATGATTATAGACATGATCTCAAATTTTCTATAGTGATGCGTACTCCCAAGACTTGACACCACCATCTCTTTAGTGAGTGGTTTACTTTGTATTCAAACCATAAGATCTTGAAGTATATTTTTACCCATAGAGACGTAAACTTATGAAAAAATGTCAGATTGAATATCTTCAGACCTTGGATTCTGATATTTAATATACATATATAAAAGGGAATGTGGTCACCAATACATTGAGTTGAAAGTTACTAACTCAATCCTTGATAGAATTAGTGGAGGAATGGTATTTGATGAATCTATTTTATATGAAAATCTTGTAAGTGGAAGATGTCGATGTGAAGGTGTTCAATTTTATTTTTAAAAACTGATTCATCATTTTACGATAATATTTTTCCTGGGAATGAAATATATGTTAATTTTTAGCATTATAGTGAAATACTATATGTGGGGAAACCTATATTATTTTCTCTCAATTTTCTGATGGTGTCTTACCAAAGAGATAATGGATAAGTTGCATTTGATTGAATATATTCTAGGGATAACCTTGAGTCATTATAAATCCTCAATAAACCATCCTTTATGGACATTGGAATTTTAGTTTGGTGATTATATTTTTATTAAAGTTTATCAGTATATGGGGAATCATCACTTGAGAAATCAAGGTAAGTTGTCTCTATGGAAAATTTGTTTTGTCAAGATCGTTAATAAAATTTGAATGGTGTCTTATTAATTAAAATTTTTATCTTGTTTGATGTTGAGTCATGACTTGTTTCATGTTTCCCAATTGAGGAGATATCAATTGGATCCTTCCCACATGATTAAATGAGATGACATTGATCTATATCTCAATACCTCAGTGGTTGAGCATCCATTTTAGATTTTGGATCTCCAAGATAATGTGATTAGTGGAAATATTATTCCCTCTATTAGTGTTCTATGTTAGTGTAGATAGGATAACCACAAGTCATGGAAAATATAAGCATTGATGATATACCAAATGTCTTAAATCCTTGAAATTCCATGATCATTAGCGCTTTTTGGGGATAGAAAGTAGTATGGAATGAAGAATTTTGATAACCTTCTAGTTATTCGTTTGAATCTTTTTTGGGCCTAGTTTATCTCTATTATGGTTATAAATAATTTCAGGAGTTTTGGATTGAGAATTTAGTATTTTTGGAGAAGAGATACGGTGAATCATATATTCACTATTAGTAGTAACAATGTGGTGGCCTTGAAGTGATCATAATATTATAATATATTAACTCTAGTGGTTTATTTATAGTTTTAACACGGTTTTATAATAGTGTTTCTATTCCAAAGTAACCATGTGACTCTATTTTCATGGGATAGTAGGTACCACATGGTTGGCACATTGTTTTCCTAGCCATGCAAAAAAATTGTTCGACCCAATTTGAACTTCTTGAAAATAGAATTTATCTAGTTTCTTTTAGTAATTTTTTGTATAATTACCTCTTAATATCTTGTTATTTTGAGGAAAAAAATCCATTAAACTCTAAAGTACTCACCCTTTGATTCCATTGTGATTTTCTATTGATTTTTGTGGATCTATTTAAGGTATGAGTGAATCTCTATATTCTCTAGATCTTCTATAAATATAACTTCCCATTATTCAATTAGGGAAAGAATAAAATGTGATTTTATAATCTAGATGGATTGATAAAAATTTAATAATGGTCTTTATAGATTTAAGACTTCAAGGACTAGATATCTTTATTTCCCATCCTCAAATTTGAAGGCATCAATGTTTCCTCTATTGGGGAGGTTGTTATATATATACACAATATTTTTTACTATTCCATACAAGAATGTTCTTATGATATACTTTCTATTTGGAATATTAAAATTATTCATTTTATGTTTTTAAGAAAAAAATTAAAATCAATGATTCTTATTTAATTTTTGGTGGCAATGGGATATTTTTGAATCAGGGTTTCATTAAAAAATGTTTTTTTTTGAAAATTATTAATTCAGTGAAATGCCACAATGAAAATATGAAAATGGTGGTCTAGGATTATATTTCATGTAGTACTAAATTTTATTATGTGGGGAGGACCTTTGTAAAATATCTTGGGAGGGACCTAGGGTTCACTGTTCTTGCTATATTTATTTTGATGTCTTGGTATTTCTGACTCCATATTACGATTGATTTTCATATTATTAGTATTAATTAAAATCATTATTTTAAATTAATTTCCCCTTGTTTAAATATTCATTTATTCCTTAGTTATTTCCCTTTATTTAATAATTTTTTTGTTCTATGTTTTTAATTATTAGGATATTGATTTTTTTAAAAAAGGTAAAACAAAATGATGTTGTATGAAATTGTGTTTTCATTTGTTCTAATTTATGAAAATGTTTTGGTTTTAAATATTTAACTAATGGTTTCATGGTGAAATATATTGTATATATTCATGGTGTTATCCTACTGGGTATTTCCTCAAACCCTATATATACACTTTGGTGTATATAGATTTTTTGTTTTGAAATTAAGTAAAGATAAGGGTGCCATGTATCTTGAAGGTGCCTCCTAGTCGACATCATATCCAGGTGGTTTGGGATAATAGTGACTAATTTTCACATAGAGATAGACTCTGGGATCATGGTCTGTTCTGTGTTTTGGACTGTTAGGATTTTATCTAGTTATGTCTCATGATTGTATTTAAACTTATTCTTTGTACTATGATTTGAGTTTAGGTTTCTATATATTTAATTTGGCACAATATAATTTGATTTGTGATGTTATAGGTTAAATAATTTCTATTATTTCCTATATTTATACCCATGTTATTATCTCCATCTCATAGAGATCAGGAATGTACTTCAGGCCTTGTGGCAGGTAATCTGATGGGATATATCATGTTAGCATAGTATGGTTTGTTAATGAACATGAACATAACATTCATAAAGTTGTCTTATATCAAATAAATATAATAAATTGTGATTTTTAAAATTACTATATCATTGACTCCAAACATGTGTATAAGCTAGAAGTTAAAAAGCACAAAAATACTAAGAATGATAAAGAAGGCAGAAACACTGGAGGTAAACTTAGATATTTTTTAAAATTATATGTTTTATTAAGGTTAAAAGTATATATTAGGGATAAAATAAGAAAGAGGATATACATGGAATTTTTTTATGTCATTATAACTCAATTTAACTATAAAATAGGGTAGAACACAATAATAATGTTGAGTTAAAACATTGATTAAAATGTAATTTTATTTTCAAAATAATCTTTATTTGTTGAAAATCAATTATAATAAAGTTGACCATTTCCAAGAGAAATATAAATTATGAATTAATGTTTTAAACCATACACTATACCATATAATATATGTATTTTCTTTAGGGAATTTATTTGTTGTTAGAAAAAACTTTACCAATATATTTTGTTATTCCAAAATAATTACACACAGTTATCATTGAAAATAGTTTTTTTCTTGTAAATATGGAGATTTCATGTTTTAAATAAAGATGTAGTATTTTAATACAAACAAAATAATATAGGAATTTTAATAAATTGGTGTAAATTTTTTTACATAAAAAAATCATTTATATATTATTAAATACAATAAGTTTTATTTAGGAAACAACCTAGTTTGAGAAACTAAGAATGGAAATGTTTTTTTAATTCATTCCACCCTTCTATACAAAATATTGCCTCATCAATGATGAAATTCTTAACCAAGATCTATTTTGGATCATTTACTTATAACTAATTCATGGAATAGTAAAATTAAGTGACCATATTAGAAAACAAGGTAGGCTAACACAAGGGTGTGCCTAAATAGAACATGGTTTTTCTATTCAAGACTTAATGTTAAGTTCAAAACATATTGAAAAAAAACTTATAACAACATAAAATGGTAATTACCATTTATGTAATTCTATCCATAAATCATCTTATAACATGTATTGACATTGATTAAATTGAAATAATTCATGAAATGGGTAGTAAAACATAGTGAGTTTCTCATGTACACAAAAACATAAGATATGATATATTGAATCATGCTTAAAAAGTGTAATAAAAGAATTTAATTATATTACTACATGTAAAAAATTAATACTTTTACATTTAGGACTTTATCAAAACTTACTTCTTAAGAAAATTATTAACAATTGGTCAAGAGAAACTATTGATTTTCTTGAACATCAATAGATATTTTTATAATTAATTCCACTATAGTTATTAAAAAAAATGAAAACAAGAATTTATAATTCCAAAATAATATTTAGAGTTTATCAATAACTTCAAAAAAACGAAATGATAAAATGTCCTTGACATAGCTCATATGTTCACTAATATCATAGATAACATCCTTCCTTATTTACTAGAGTAATTTATAAATATACAAAATACTAAATTCACCTACCAAAGAAACCTAAACCTCCCCTATTCGCCATTAATTAAAATATAATTAACAAAAAATACAAAATAAATATTCAATTTCATAGATAAATCACTAAACCAAATGAAAACATGGGGAAATAACAAAAAAATCCATTAAATTTCATAAAATAATAAATAATTGATTAAAACCACAAATTTATAATAAAATTATCACTTGCAATAATAAGATATCTAGAGGAAATATCACCCCAAAAATTTCACATGCAAAAATTGATGGATAAAGGGCATACCACCCTCAATGTTTCACTTTTGATAAGAAAAACAACACCCCTAGGAAACATTATGATTCCCCAATGCATTTAATAAATCACAACATCAAATACTTATCAAATATAGTGTAATAAAAGGAATAATGATATAGATAGGGGATTTGAGATTATAGTGGAAGGATTACCTTGATTTTGGTGTACTGGATAACATTTAATCCCCATTAGTTATTATAGAAGAAGTCAGGGAAAACTTAAACTTAATGAAACCAAAATCGGTGGACCGTGATGGTTGGAAGAAGAATATATAAATGGAATGGCTAATACATGGTTAAAAATTAGGTGAAATTATCTAAATACCAACATTTTAATGGAAAAATGACCTGGGCCTACCAAGTATGCAATATAGCAAGACTGGGTAGATGGTGAACCCCTAGGTGACCATGAACACTACCACATCTATTTAGTTTCTCATAATCACCCATTGGATACCTGGAATCATTTCTATCAATATTATATAGGCTACACCAATTTATAGCCTACCCAGATCCCTAGTTTAAAAACATTACCTTGAACCATATTTAAAAAAACCATTAATTTCTTTTAAATATACCGAAATTCGAATTGGAATATTGTATTTAAGGATGACCAACCATTCAAAACCAAAAGGTCAAAAATTACTATATTCATGATGAAATTTTCTCTATATTTTCTCTTTAAATAAATCAACAAGGACCTAGGTATTTACACTAGAATATTATACCACACTGATCTAGTATTATATTTAAGATGGTTACCCCATTCAAGGCTCAATAGCTATGATTAAATGGATAACTTTTGATTGTGTTTATGAGGTACTCCAAATTATAATGTATAATTCAATAATATATAAAAACTCATAAAGTTACAATATAACTATGAGGTAAAACAATTTAATTCTATTATGATTCCCCTTTACAGTTCCCACTCATGTTTCCTCTTCACTATGTCACCTTTATCTCTATCCAATATAGTAATATGAGTACTCTAATAGGTAACCCAGATGGTCTTCTTTTTCTCTTATCCTCCATATAGATTTATATAATGGATCTATAGTGTATATTATCCTCCCAATGTTCTCTTCTAGACCACGTAATATATTTATATATGAAATTTCAAATTTTATTTTATTTCTCAATCCTAGATACATATAAATCCATCAAAAAATCATTATTCTTACCAAAAACCACATTATAATTTGATTATCACACAAACTCCTCATCTTCAATGGTTAAATTTATGTTTATTTATTATCCCACCCTTGGTATCTTAACTCATGTTTTCTTAATTTTTTACAATCTTCACTCCATATTATAATAATATTCTTTAACCTCTGGGATACTTCTAGGATGCCCCACTTTCTTCATAGACTCTATTATTTCATAAATGTATATAAAATATTTAATCCATAACTTTTATATTATATGTTTTATACATAAAAAACTTATGTTCTAATGATTTTCTACATCTGGGTGCTTTCTTGAAAATTTTCCACCTAGTTAAACTATTTCTTTTTTTATCTACATAATCTGTATGAAAATAATCCTTTTTGTTTTTTATATTCTATAGTATTTTAATTTTTAAAGAAACATTGATGATCCTCTTCAATGGATTGATTCCACACAAGGAATATTATTATATTATTGGATGATTCTATATTAATCAAGATCCCTCACCTCTATAATTAATATTTCCAAAATGTTCCAAAAAAAATCCTATATTGTAGATACCTAATATCATATTTAGTGATATATGGGTTCTCTTTATATTTCATAAAAATTTATTTTATATATACTAGGTCAATACTATATAATATTAATTTGGAGTGGATGTATCATTTAATGTAATGTAGTTACAGTCATGTGGAGTGCATGTTGCGAACCTATAGATAAGGGAGGGTTAGGAAATAAGAATTTGGCCATGTTTAATGATGCATTAGAAGATCAAGTCATTTGGATACTAATTTTCATATAATTTTAAAGTAAAAATTATTTAATGAAAAGACTATATAATTGGAATGATTTTTGGAAACTATAATACATTTTTTATTCTATATATCATTAAATACCAACCATTTGTGATGAGACATAACAGCTGGATACACTTTTTTAATTATAATATTTGTTTCTAGAAAGATAATTGGTTGGTCTCTTCCCAAAGTGATAAATTCCAAGGTCAAGTTCAGAATACAAATTTCAAGATCAAATAGTAGATTATCCCACACATGGATCAATCCGTACCTCTATTATGCGGAATATTAATGAATATCCTTCCATGAATAACAATGGAATCATAGTTTGGGAGATGGAAGGGTATGCCACTCTAACTTGTAAACATTAGTATATTTATTGAATGGGTAGTCCAAAGAATGGTGTTCTATGGTAAAATTACTGAATTAATCCCTATACATGACATTAAATGATTATTTTTATTTAGAGGACTACGTATTATAGGATTCTTATAGATGACTATTTAATAAGGGCTTACCCACACCGTTGCATGATGTGAAGTCTCTGCAAGGTTGGAGACGACACCATCCCACACATATTTTTACAATAATCTATTTCGAAGGCCTTAGAGATAATAATATTTAATATATTTGAAGTGAATTCCACTAATGAAAATGAAATCATCATCCTCCTTACATGCTGTAACTCGCATGAGTGATTTTACTGAATAAAGAAGCTGATTTGTACTGGTGTTGATGAACTCTAGTACCTTATTTCATGGAATAGAAACACTAAGAGGCTCGATCATTAATATATTGAGCTCAATATGGTCATGAAGAATATCTTACGGGTTATCCGAATAGCTATATCCACGGGATTTAGATTTTTTGGAAATTTAATTAAATAATAATATATTTTTTATTGGTTCAATATTCAAGGAAACTTAAAAAGTTACAATTGTTTAATTTATGTTATTTTGAAGCACCTTACAATATGTTGGATGCTGCTTCTTTGGAAAATTAAGGGCCTAAAAGATGTGTTAGTATTTTCAAGGACTCTAAGGGGGGATCCATCTCAAGATTCATTATGGAATGTAGTACGGTGGTCATATACATATTGTAAATGGAAGGGGTTATAATTGAAATCCATATTTAATGATTGAATAACTATAGATTTTTTTTCTTGAACTATATTCCTCTTTCACTGTGAATTCCATCAAACACAACACATCATATCCTTCAAAGAGTCTTATAATGGACTGGGAAGATTGTCTTAAATATTATAAGTAAATTGATTTTTATTAAGTCACATATATATAAAGAATGAAAATTAATTGATGAAAATATTCAAAATTTGGGTGTTGGGTAAGGGAATGAAAATATTATTGGAAGATTCTATAGTCAATTATGAAGCTATTGTTCCCTGAATCTTGTTAAACTCCATCATTTCAAATTTTATAAATTTTCCAATCCAAAGAGAATCAGTCTAGTGGAACTATTATTATTATTATTATATACTAGTTAAACTTTAGTTATTTTAATACAATAAGAATATATCCCTTATTAAAATTTAGGCCCCACCCTTAAAACTTTAATGTTCATGCCTTGCTATAGTATCATTCATAATGACATATAATGCTTCCAACTGCAACCAATTATTTTTTATATATGATTTCATATTATTACTATTTATCATAGATATCATATATCACCTATTATGAAATCAATCCTTAGTTATGTCATATCAAGTGACTTCAACATATCACCATCCAAAATATCCATAAATTCATTGAATATATAAATTAGAGCACCATGGTTTGTCAAAATATATTATATTTTAATTAATGAATAATATTTGAATCATGGAAACCAATACCAATATTGGATATTTTATAGTTTCACTTAGTTCACTATATTGAGTGATATGTATGTGTCATCTCCCAGGACATCCCCACTCCCTTCACTACACTATGTAACTCTCATCCATTGGGGGGGTTTAACTACAAATGAATCCTTATGTTTGTAACTAAAATTAATTAAAATTCTCATATCCTTAGGGAATAAATGGGTTGGTGGTGACCCTATAAGGTCTCCGAGAGGTATTGAGTTTGAGTCTCCCTAAGTAAATTGCAAGTGTATGTGTGTTTTTCCCTCCCTCTCTCAAGAACTTTTGTGAATTATTTAAATCAATATAATAAATTAATATTAATTACTAGAAAAATTATTAAAATCATCTCACAAATGATTATTAACCATAAAAAAATTAACGATATTTCTATATAACATATTTCTCATTTATTACCACATAACTAAAATTTATTTAAATACCATGTCACCACTATTCTATTATATGATTTAGGATACACCTAAATTCTTTGAATAATTACCAAAAAAGTATATTTATTATACCTTTATTTGAAGAATAATATTTACACTGATGAAACTCTTAGACTACCTTCTCAAGAATATACTAGTATCCCTTCTATAAATGGTATAATATTCATTCATATTCTTCATTCTAAATGATTTATTCACACATTGAATATCTAAAAAAAATACATGAAATATTAATTAAATGAGTTCCACATCACATTTACTCAAATATTTTAACATCTAAATATTTAAATAATATCCATGGTCCTATTCAACAAAATAGTTCCCAAATTTGGTCCCTAGGTGACCTCAGGCGTGCACCTTTATATTAAGAGGTTATTGATTGATGAAAAGACCCACAGAAAAACTTGGGAGTACTATAGAATCAATAATAACACATATATTTTATATAAGAATATATCATAAAATCATTCATGACTCATCTATTCATCAAACATACCCAAAATCTATGGAAAAAAATAAAGAACCAATAGTGGTATCCCACAATAATGTATATAAAAGTAAAAATATTATACTTGATATGAACAAAAAAAGTATAGGCATACAACTATATATATCACAATTCCTAAATAGTGTAATTACTAATACATTTTAGTAAAAATATATAAATTAATTTTACCATCCTTCATCCCTACACACAAGGTAATATTATGCTAAAAAATTGGAATCTATAATACTGCTAATTTTTGTACATATGTCTATTTTCAAGATCTTACATGAAGTGATAATTAAATATGAGCTCTACATAATTATATAGAAAAAGATGACACATATATAGTTACATGTGATTTTAATGACCCTGTATGATTCCCTTACTCAGCTAAACTCATTGAGTGAAAGTGATCAGAGGGAAATATTTTAAATTCTATGGTGTGTGTCTCCCAACACCTAAGGAAACATAAAACATGAACGATCAAGTAATGTAATCATACTCAATATCCATGGAACAAATGATATAAAATCCATAGGGATATATACTAGTATTACCTAACTTAGGTTTGGACAAACCAATCACTCTCATCATATTAGATACTATAATAGAGAGTTAACTTATTATATATATAATGATTAATTCAGTAAAATCCAACCTAACCCATCAGTTCTCTCACTTCTCGATAAAAACCAAAACCTAAAAAATCAAAAGAAATAAAATTTATATCAACAAATAAAATAATTTATAATAAAATTGGGACCAATCATCATTATAGATCATCAAGAAATGGAACACTAGGAGAGTAATGAATGAGGGACACAAGTAATAAATGACAAATAAATGGAAATACTAGGATAAAAAATAGTAAATAATGAATTATGAACAATGATATCAAATAATGTATATTCCATATATTACCCAATGTACTAACTAACCTTAGAATTTATGGTTAGAACTATTTAATGAACTACCCAAATAGAACCTCAATCAATTTACCATATATCATTCATCATCACAGGGGATGATAAAAATATATTATAGTGTTAAATTATGACTAAACCTAGATTCCAAGGATTTAATATCAGATTCATCCTCAATATCATAATCTACTATATTTAATTTCTATGGTCTTATCAAATATGGATATATGTATAAATTTAGTGTTCCTTAATAAAAGAAACTGAATAATTATACAATGAATATTTAAACATCATTAATAGAGGCTCATTAGCTATCATTATTAGTCTAGATACCAATAGGGAAGAAAAAAATCTACATGATAATAAATATCAAATGGGGAAATCAATGAGTTCAAGTATATTTTTAATAAATTTCTTGATATTATCTTTGGTAAGATTGAAAATAATATTCTTATTCTTGATTCCAACTTCATAGATCATATATTATGGTCAATGAGGTTGACAAAAAAAGCACCAACACCTCATAGGCTAGATTACCAATCAATTTATCTCACACTAAATAAATGATAGAATACAATTAGGGAACTTGTTACCATCCTATTCCAAGATCCTAAACTCGGATGATATTCATAAAAATATAAGTAATATCACCCATAAGCCATATTTAACCATCAATAATGACAATTATGGTATATTCTCTTCAAAATATACATTAAATTTCAATGAATAAAATACTAGGATAATATATTTAAACATGGACCTATCCATTAGTAAAAAAAATTAGATATAAAAAACATGTATGAAACTTCAAACTATTTTAATGGAGAGCTTCCATACCAATCACTTAATTAATAAAAGGTGTCAATTCCCATAAAAATATCCATCACGTACCATAATAATAGTCCTTTTATAATCATCAATATAAGAATAATAATATAACTATGAATAATATCATAGTAGTTAAGTAAGAAAAATAGGTCCTAGAAATTATCACTACCTAAGATACCTCTTATGGTACCAAGAGTATAATTTTGTCATGACACCAGCTAAACATACCCACCTATTCAGGAAAACCTTTCTAGTATAGAATTTTTTAATAGTTATATCATAATATAATGAATGATTATGTAACTAGATAAATCTTAATTTGTATTCATAAAAAAATAAATAAAACACAAGAATAAAAACACAATAAGAAAACCCCATTTATCAGTGGGTTTCTAAACTATTGTTGAATATATATTTGAGTATTAAGTAACAATGGTTTCTAAAAATATATTGTTTTTATTTAAATTTTATTAAAATTAGTTATTATAGGAAATGTTTGAACAACCATATTCCATATAATTATGGTTTTAATTTTTTTTATAGAAATTTATAGTTGTTTAGACTAACAATTTAGTTTTAAAAGTGGCATGAAAATTGATTTTCCCTTAAATTAGCTGTGGATTCAATTAAAACTAATTAAAAAGTTGTGGATTATTTACAAAAATATTTTTTATTAATAGTTAATTGTATCTTAAAGAAATAATATTAATTTAGTGGCCATAATATTTTAATGGTGGTTTAATATAGCTTTAATTACTTTGAAAATTCAAAAAATAAAAACTGATCTATTGAATATGCTTCTTCCAAAAATATAAAAAATAAAAAATAAAAAGAAATAATTTTTTTATTTATTAACAAAAAACATGATAAAATAATAAAATTATAAATTTTCACATTAAATTGAATTATTAATTAATCATAGGATAGCGATTGATCAAGTGCATTGATGAATATGTTGTATATAAATTTATCCTCACAAAAAACACAAAATTAATTTATATAGAGGGATCCAAAAACTCCCATACTCCCTTTGGATAGAAATCCTCCCTCATAGGATGTAATATCCCAATTCTCTTGACTTTTCTTCTTACTACTATCCATAGACGATAATATTAAATATTAACAAAAATAAAATTTAGTTTTTGTTTGATATTGAGAATAAAAATATAGTTAAAATAAATTTTATAATAATAAAAACATTTATTACTACATATAACTAATTAAATATTTATAAATTTTGTAATATTAATTCTATATTTTCCCCATAAAATGTCCTTATAATATATTTGAATATTCTATATGATTGATTACCCATTATAGAAGACTTATTTTCCCCAGATATCAATAATTACCACAATTGTTTTATATTCAATGGGTTTTTAATTTTTCATCAATGATTCAAAATACTAAACAGTAATAGTAATGGGACCTATATATGGTAGAAATGTAGTGAATAAAGGTCAGAGTCTACTAAAGTCTCAGGATGGGGACAATACTAGACCCATAATTCAAACATTAAATACATTCATCTTTCAAATAAATTTCCAAAAAAATCAGCATGAGAAAATGAGAATGATTATATTGAATTTACTATCTTTATTATTTAATTTATTAATATAAATATAATATAATTTATGAAAGAAAGAATATTTATACAAATAAATTTAAATTCATATTTTATACACAAATGTTCGTATCTAGTTTATTATATAATTTCCATCTTTTTTATTGTGTAAATTAATACATATATCTATTTGAACAATTTAATGACTAACCTGTTTGTTTTATAACATAAGTATGTTCATGAGTTGGTGAAATAAATATTTAGAAATATCAAAATGTATTTACAATATAAAAACTACCAGTTCAGAAATTCAAATGTGAAATCATTCCAAAAAAAAACTTAAGTAACATAATAAGATCAAAGTAGAAATTTAGAGGGAAAAAATAATCCTAATTTAATAATAAATTAAAAAATCTAATTAAATGAAAAAAATAAATAAATAAAAAATATAGTGTTTCTAAAGGAATTAGGTAAAGAATTTAGAAAACCCAAAAATAGATTTATTTATTAAATAAAATCATAGTTTGAAACCTAAAAAATTATTCACTTTTAATTGAAAATGGTATGAGGATTGATCCTAGATCGAGATGTAACAAGTTTTAAGATAAAAAATCCTTAATTGAAAATAAAAAACTAATAATATCTTATCCATAAATATTCTTTAATCAAAGGTTAGAAGAAACAAGTCCTTAAAACAAGACTTATTCCATTATAGACAATCCAAAATAGAAAACATGTCAAAGTTATTTTATAAAATCCCTTAAAAATTAAACCAATAAGACATCATTTAAAGAAAAAACAAGTGAATTCTATCTGAATAAAATCGATGGTTAGTATTAGCATTCCTTTTCACCAACTAATCAACCCTCTAGCCTATATTTCTAATCTTTTATTGTAGGTGTCTCTTGTGAATGACTTTATAAGAATCTTAGGATGATACCTGTCACTGTAATGACTTTAGATGCACCAAAAAAATAATATCTCTTTTTTAATTTGATTTGGTTAATTAAGTTTGTATTTTTCCAAAATGAATATTAATCCTATTGAACTATATTATCAATGAGTAATATTAAAAAAAATTCTATGAAGAATAGATAAACAATCACAAGTTAAATATAATTAAAATACATTGTTTATAGATATTTTCTAAAACAAGGATTCAGAGGATTTATTTTTATTAAAATTAATCAACACTCTTTAAAAAGTGTAATCAAATAAAAAATATAAATCATGAAAAATTAATTATTGAAGATGAAAAAATATATATTTAAAAATATTTAAAAGAATACATTACTTTATCATTTACTAGAAAAAATTATCAAGAATCCGGTGTGTGGAATAACTTTTTTTCTTCCTATATGATATGTTTTTATATATATTAAAAATAAAAATTTTAATATTGACAAAAAATTATTTTTGAGAAATTCATATAAATATACTAAGATATTATCTAATATATTATGTGAATATATATGATGGATATCATCAAATGACTTCTAGGTATCTTGAGAATTCCGTTTGGGTAACTTTTAATAAATATAAAGAACACCCAGCGAGGTATCATTGATCTTGAACAGAAACCTACACATGAATTCCATTTATTTTTATATATATTTTTTGTTATATATTAATTTAAAATCACATCATACAAATAAAAATATGAAATAATCTAAAAATAATACATGTAAAATATAATTATTTTAGAAAACTATATAAGAAAATCAGATAGAATAAACTATAAATTTATTTTTATCTTCCTTAAGTTATTCATCAAACACCACATCCTTCCAATGAATGTGAATATATGTCTCATCATGGATCATGATGAGAAGGTTTATATTATGACATGATATCTACCCTATTACATATCATTATAAGTCTATGGAATCATTTTTATAGATCCTAGATATGTCAAATGGCACAAATAATTTCAAATTTTACAGCATCTAAATATATGATGTATTCAGGTGTATTTATGTTATATTATTATTAGGATTAGTTCAATAAATAAATTTAATAATTATTAAATATATGTAATAAATTATATTTCCACAACAAGTAATTGGAAATAATAATCACCATATAGTAACCTAATGATGATAATAGTGAAAAAATAAGGTCAGATGATTGTCAGTTAAATTCTTACTAATCTAACACCCATTTAAATCTTATATCACACCCATGTAATGGGGGGGGGGGGGTGAAATCATGGTAGGTATAGTACTAAATGAATATGGGTGTATATCAGATGGAATATATGAAAATAATTGAGTCATACTAAATTTAACGATCATACCTGATGAAGAAAAAGAGTATTAGATGGGGTTTCTGATAGAATAGATGTTATAAATGATTATACTCTATAATAGAATAATTTATATCCAATTAATTGTATAAAAAATTTATGAAACAAATTTTTTTTTATATAAATCCATAAATTATTCTAAAAAAATCAGATGTTAAATGAATTAAAGTATTTTATATCCATTTAAATATTAATATAAATTATTAAATATGATAAAGGATGAATGTGAAAAAATTAATTAATTCATCATTAATCGTATTATTATCATCCATTTCATTTAAAAATATTATATAATGTTTACTCTCCTTTGTAAAATAGAAAATTTCAATGTCATCATGTCTATATTGATCAATATTTTGTTGTTGATGAGGTTCATTATCATAAAATTGTCATTCAACATCATTAATAATATAATACAAGTCTTTTTGTTTTATAGGTAATTTAAAAATCCACCTATAATTGACTCCATTATCTACATAAATTCAATTTTATCATATCAATCCAAAATATATGTATGGTATTATTCTTGGTCACTATTATAAATCTATTTAGATATGTTAATTTATGTAATTTACAAGGAATTATTACTTATTTATCTATAAATATTGACCCACACGTATCTTAATAATACACATGTGAACTTCCCAAGATATTTTTTTTAATGATGTGATTAATAATTCTATATTATCTAAAATTATTAATTTTTTAAAGATATCATTATTTTGTGTTTTTAAATCTTTATGATAAAAAAATCATGGAAACTTGAAGTAGTTAATGTTATAAGCATTGAATCCCCAATGCTACTTCAAAGTTACTTGAGTCAAATATTTCAAATAATTTGATATTCCCGATCGATTATAAACCTGAATGAATATCAAATTACATTAGATAATAAATATAATAATTTCAATAAACAAATAATTTTAAGTTTATTAAGTTCTTACTTGACATGTAAAATAATAAATTATATCTTTTTAAACTTTATCTTCTTTGTATTTCTCATTTTTATTTTAACAAAATAGATATCAATTTAATTACATCTTCATTTCTCTAAAGTATGGATCTGAAATATCACTATTGAGTAACACACACACACACATATATATATATATATTACCATATTAACTCTATTTATTTCAATGTCATTCAGAATATTTTTTTAACTTGATGATCTAAAATTTTAAAGTATAATGATTTACTACAGGTATATAATTGATTTAAATTATAATCATCAAATATAAATAAAGTTGATCATGGTAAAATCATATAAAAATACATTAAAAAATATCCAATACACTATTAGGTTACATATTATACAAAATTAGATCCTTGTAGTTGAGATTCCCCTCTTATATAAGACTTTGAATAACTTATATACCTAATGAAGTAATGTAATTTAATCTAATTACCATATATGTAATGAGTTTGAAAATTTTATTATATAAATGAAAAAAAGTATGATTATAATACCTCTATATAGGATATATCCTCTAATTATATAAAAAACCTCTAATTTTATCTTCTTTGGTCAAATGACCTTTGAAATAAATTGTTATAGTAAAAATGATAAATTAAATATCATCTCAAAATGATAAAGTTTTGTTCAAATTCCTTCCAAATGTGTTTCAATATCTAGGGGGTTTAATTAGTTCCCATAATGTTGTCTAAAAAATGTGTAAAACATTGTTAAAATGGTATTTATTCTATCAAGTAATAATATAGGAAAAGCTAATTTAATAAAATTATTAATCCACGTTCAAGAATCATGGAATTTAATTCCATGTAAATTATGATTTTTAATGTAAAATTAACTTTAAATTTTTCTTAAATATTTATTATATAATTTTATATTATTCATTTTTCTAAAAAATATATTTTAATTATTTTTTTAATTATAAAATTTCATCAAGACAATTCATATTATCAATATCTCAGAGATCATAAATTTTATTCATTTCTTATAATTATTTAGGATTATTAAGACTATCTTTTTATTTCTGCTGATCATTCAATGTTGTAAAAACCATGTTTTTACAAATATTATTTTAAATGTTCAAAACTATATAATTATAACTGACCAATGAAATTTCCTTTAATTGAATTTGAAAAATATAGTTCTTTTATTCTTATGATATGTTCGAGATATATATGATGCTCATTAAAATATTTTACAAC
Organism: Viscum album; assembly: GCA_963277665.1. Classification (NCBI taxonomy): domain Eukaryota; kingdom Viridiplantae; phylum Streptophyta; class Magnoliopsida; order Santalales; family Viscaceae; genus Viscum; species Viscum album. Next base: position 1,571,814,578 of record OY728127.1, read on the forward strand.
CAATGTTGAATAGATAGAATTTCTGAAAATTCATATCTATAGTTGAGAATTATGGTATCATTTATGAACTTGATAATAATTTATGATGTTTATTAAAATAATTTCATCAATCTAATCTTGTTTTCTTAAGAAAAAATCTGTAAGAATATTCTGGGAATCACTGATTGGAAACCCATTTTATACTCTATGGTAGTTTTTCTCACTCGACATTAAAATAAAAAAAATGTTCATTCTTATCCACTATGTGCATCTAAACTATACTAGTTCAATTGTCCTATAAAATTAATTACCTCCCACATTATGGAATAATAAAATTTTAATATCCTCTTTCATCAATGAATTATATAGACAAAAAAATAGAGTAATAAATCATTTTACTCTTCTATAAAATGATATTGGTATACATCAATGTCATTAATAGAAATTTTATTTCCATGAATGATCATCCTAATATGGAATATTGTTTGAGTATACACATCAACAGAGGAAGATTTTAAAGAATCAATATCGTAATCCATGTTAAACAAATCTTATTTAGAATCCTATATGGGATATATTCAACTGTATCCAATCTGAAATATATATTCCAATAATCTAATGATAAATTTTTTAATAAAGAATAAAATTATTGAAATTATTTTAAATAAATTTTATGACATATAAACCCATAATATATATTTTTTATAGGTTGAAACAACTTTTTAATTTCTATTTCCATCTTAGATGATGTGAAAAATCATTAAAATCATCGATTTAATAGAAATTAATCTAATTTTTTTATAACTATTTAATTTATCTTATTATTCATTACATATATTTATTTAAAATTATATCATGATCCACCAATTTATATTTAAAATATTTATATATATGGTATGTTTCATTTCCTAAATATTTGACCAATACAATATAGAGTAAGTTATACATGTATGCATCTCAACTTTCATCATCTCATAATGATATTCTGGGGTCTCATGTTCATAAAAGGCATCATTTTGATACCCTAATATCATTAAAATTTCATTATCTATAATTATATATAAGTAGTTGATATGGTATAACCTTATTAGAAAGGAAAATTTTGTATTATTGGTATATCCTTTATACAACTCTTAACTTCTATATTTTAATTACTTTTAAAGCCTTATATATTGAAAAATCACTTTCCCAATTTTATTAATATCTACAAAATAATTAAGTGATTACACTAATATGTTATGATCTTCATTAGGACGTTATGTATTTCTAAAATCATTATAAATTAGTATCGTAATATTATTGTGTACTGTTAGTCTTGAAACACATTCATTTTAATGAAATATTAACATTGAAATATATGTTTTTTTATTCCACATTCTAAATACATCTCAAAAATACATAAGGGAGTTATTTCAATATCATGTGCTCATAAAATTCATGCCCCCTTAACCACCATTTAATAATACAATTACAACATCTATATTTTATTCTTCTATCAATAGATTGATTTGTAAATTAAAAAAAATCTAAAAACTTCTCTAAACGCATTATATGTAAGACATATTTCATATTAAATTAATCCAAATTTTATCCATTGATATCATATTATAGAATATCTTTATAAAAAACATAACACATATTTGTTAAATAAAATCTTGTTAAAAATATTAAAATCATGTTAAATAAAATTACAACTATAACTTATTTACAATATAAAAGGATGTTAAAAAAATTACCGAGAGAGAATATTTTAAAAAAATAAATTCGAATAATTTATGTTAATTAAAAAATTATATAATAATAAAAAATTGATGAAAATAATAATTGAAATTCATTAGTAAAACATTTAATAAAAAACATAATATATGAAATATATAACACTATTATATATATAAATTTAATAAATAAAAAGTAATAGTGAAAATAATAATGAAAATAAAATATATAAAAATAATTTAAAACTAATTTCTCATCAATGTAAGAAAAAGATTATAGAAAATATTTTATATGAAAATTCCATTTTACTAATAATACAATTTTCAAAATACAATTATTTAGCTTCATTTAAAAAAATTAATGAATAATAAAAAAATTAAGAGAACTCGGTTGAATAAATATTTTTGAAAAATAAAGTAACAATAGTTTTTTATTCTTAACAATAAAAACCCATGAAATTTATTAGATCCTAATAGTTTTTCATACAACAAAAAAAAGTTATACACTAAAGCTCTAAAATTCAATGGCAAAAGGTAATACCTGAAAAACATAAGGAAGCATATTCAATGATATTTACTACAATATATTATTCAAATATTACACAAAAATTTATCTCTTTATTTATATTTATCTTTTATTTTTGTAAAATAATATTGATAACTTGATTATAAATTTTTTTGATCCACATTAGGAATTGAATCTCCCAAAATGTTTTGACAAGCGTTGTCTACACTAAAGGAACCTGTTATAACTAAAAATCAATTGGAATTATGAATAAAAAATATAATAATTAACCCATTTTTCTTGAATAAATATTAATTATTTGAGCCTAATAATTTTAAATTATATTGTATATAAACTAATACTATCATTGGTTTATAGTTTTAAAAATGAAATTCTATATATATCCATAGTTTTAGAACTTACTATAAGGATTATTTAATTAGAAATATAACACATACTATTCATTTATTTTATTGAAAATATATGTTATCATTTATTTTATTTTGAATATAAATCATAATTTCTTAATATCAATTCAATATATAAGTGTTTGGATAAATGCATTGAAATTAAATAATAAGAGAATTAATTTCCCAAACTAAAAAAGAAAAAAGAAAAAATTTTAATTTATCAAATAAAGAAAACATTAGAAAATAGAAGCAAATAATAGTGAAATCAGATAATAAAGAAACATAGTCTAATAACAAGACACTATATATGGATAAAAAGATGATAAATATGGAGAGATAGCCAATAGAGACTAACACCAATTGAGGAATATGTGTAGTAACAAGTGATGTGAGGAGGAGCTTTGGAAAATGAAATAATGGAGAGTTAGTTAAGGGGAGAAGGAATTAGGGTGTCATGTGCAGGTAAAATTAGGGTTTTGGTAGTGGATATTTTTAAAAAAAAACATGAATATTTTAATTTTTTTTGAATCTTTAGAAATTTTTAGTTTGGTGGTTAGATGCTATTTCTCCTAACCAGTATTTATAACATGACGTAAAGGATAATAAATCATAGGATTATTAATTAGATTTAGTTTTAATAAACTTATACAAATAAATTAAAATGAAATATTATATTTAGTATAGTGATTCTTTGATAAAAGGGAACCACATATATTCTCTTAATCATGGTGATTTTTTCATAAAATATGTTCTAATAATTTTTATGAAACATTATCCCATAATGATTTCATAAAATATTTAAAATTAATCTAACATAAAATTTATAAACCCAAGACCCTTATTGAAAAACCCATAAAAATAATATTTCAAAAACCATTTTTTTAAAATCACATTTAGAAACTTTTCACTCAAATCAACCTTTTCCATTGAAAATTTTCTAATGTTATTTTATATTTAAAATAGCATTTACAGTTCAAGACATTGAATTCCACCAAATATTATTCAAACATTTGCCCATTCCTCCTATCAGAGTCTTTACATGGGTTATAGAATCTTTCTCAAATATGGAAGCACTAAACAATTTATTTTTCCAATGGTTTTAATCCTTTAGTGACTACTATGTTTAAATTAGTCTAATTCACTTTATGGTGTCATATAATGTCATATAAATATGCTTTATATAATAATAATAGTGTCAAACATGAGTATACAATAATTTAAAATCAATCGAACATGATCAAAATAATCAATATACTCAATGAGTAAAGGCCACCATCCTAAAATAATTGGATAACTATTAATCTAAGTACATACCGACTATCCTTATCATCCAAGATATCTTATGTCAACAAAATTATCTTAATTCGATAGAATATTCATTTCAAATCAAGATATTTAAATTTATATAAATGATCAAAACCTTTATAAGTGGAACTATGACACCTAAATCCCAATCAATGAGAAAAAAACAAAATGATCTGCATGGAAACCTATGAGAATATTCCTCAATTTATTCAACAGGATCCATTATCTTTTTACTCGACATTCTGATGATTTTTATAATAAAACCCATCAATAAATAGACCTCCATTGAATTAGTAATCAAAATAATTTGTTTACTAATCCTTGACCCCTATAGTGTGATAACCATATTTTTAAGAGTCAATGAACTGGAGAGAATTTGGATATCTATAAATTCAAATCAAACTAAATGTTAATTTTGAGCGTATGGAATAAAGAAATTGAGATCTTAAATATGTTTTGAAGTTAAATTTGATTTCTCAGAGGTGTGAGTAATCACAGTGAAGAACTAAAATTGTTTTCTTGGTGTTTTATATGGGAAAAGTAGAGGAAGGAGATATCTATAATGGCCATGTTTATAGTTTTTGACACACTGAGTACATGGAGTGGGGGGAAATAGTGATGATTTTTTTTGGACATAAGGTAACAAGTGGGATTCCACTAGTTTATTTGTAGAGAATATAATAGTCATATTATTCTATTAATACAAGATTATACACAAGGTTCCCTAGTATGGTGGAAGTCATATTATTCCATTTATACAGGCTTACACACTGAGGTTTCCCTAATATGGAGGCAGTCATATAATTCCATTGATAGGGGATTACACACTTAGGTCACCCTTATATGTGGTACATATCATATTATGCCACTAGTCAGGGATTACATAATGAGGCAACCTTAATATGGAGGCTTTTATATCATTCCATTGATCCGGGCATATACACTAGGGTTTCCCTAGTATAAAGGTATTTATATTATTCCATTGATAGGGGCTTAAACACCGAGGATTCCCATAAATGTAGGATGAAAAAGATTATAATTTCTGGGGACCCCTTCATGACATGGCATGGTTTACTATCTGACTTTATTGATTTCCATCTTGATAGGACTTGTTTATCTGTCTGACATGCCAGAAGATGTATGACCATGTCTGGATATATTTCCCAAATTTCCACAATCACATGATCTAATTGACTTGTTTGAGGGAAGACACATGATATGAATGGAACATATAATAATCATCACCATATCATGGATGAATTTTCCAGAGTAAATCACACTTCCTGGATGACTTATTCTTGAGGCCATCACATGATAATAGATAAAATATCCAAAGGAAACTACAAGACCCCAACTGACATGTCCATGGTACATCACAAGATCTCTACTAACTTTCTTGGAGGGTGTCACATGATATAATTTGACATGTTCAGAGGAAATTACAAGGCCTTGGTTGACATGTCAAGGTTTCATTGAGAAATAGGGATGAAATTCTTGGAGGGTTCTATGAGATCTGAAAGACTTGTCTAGAGGATGTCGTGAGATCCAATCAACATGCCCTGGTGCTGTCGCGAGACATAGATGGAATGCACTAGTTATACCATATTATTTGGGAGATATGTCTAGAGGACATTGTAATATATTTAAGGCAATCCTATTGGTATTCACAGGACTCGAGTGGCTTGATTGGGGGGAGTTATGTGAATTTCTATGACATATATAGGGGAAATCCCCTAATCCAAATAGTATTTCTATGGAGCATCACATGATCTGGGTGACATGTCCCAGTGATATCACATGACCCTGGTGGTTCATGTGAAACGCATGAGGATCAGTATATGTGTTCTTCTCATAAGCCTCCAATATTTTTAATATTTGATCCAATATTATATTGAATATGTAATTTATATCTGTTCAGTGTTATCTTGTTTAGGCCTCACATGATTCAATATATATGCATGATATCCTTCGCATAATCTATCATAAGTCATTCATAAGTTCTTAAGTGATCACAAAAAGTTAATATGGATACCTTGCGATCCTCAAGATGTTCCCCAAATTTTACCTAACAATAAACCTTCATGATCATGAGATCGACCACTCTAAGAAGTCTACTATGATTCTTTGGTGAATCGATTGATAGATCCAATGATCTAATAATGATTTTTTATGATCGATAGGAATTTATATGACTCAACACCCTGGTAGTATGTTGCCTCGTTCAACACCTATCTTGATGATTTGGGATGGAGTTAGTTGAGGGATCTGATGTAATGAACCTCACATGATCTAGACATGGGTGTCACATGATTTATACAACTGAAAGACCATTTTTTCAGTGCCCCATTAATTGTATTCATCTCAATCGAATGAGTCTCTAATAATCATTTGTAAATGATAAGTGGATTCCAAAATGTCATGATGATATGACTAATGAACATCCCAGGATCATGATTCTTGTTGAAAGTATTTTTTTTTGTGATTTGAGGTGACATGTTTGGAATTTTTCGCAACAAAAAGGTGGCTTGTCAGGGAGCCTTTACAAGATTAGACTGACATGATGAGGGGTCTTGTAGGAATATGATAAATTTTTGATGGGGGTTTATCATGATCAATGTAACATAATAAGGGTTTTATAAATCCATTAACATAAGACCTATGTATCCTCCACTCACAGAAATCTCCCTTAAATTCCCCTTTTTATTTCCTTGTTTATTTTACAAGGGCTGGTGATCTTGCAAGTTTGAAGAGTGTTATTGAATACAGTCACTCTCCCCATTAGTGATGTATCACATGAACAATAAAGGGTCCCATGGTGATGTGTGAGAATTATCATGGCCAACCCTTTTGTTTGTCTTTAGAGTTGTAGGGGAGATCATCACCGCTTGGACAAGTATTAAACCATTCACATAATGAGGGTGACATGCTAATAGGATTTTGTATGGTAATGAGGATATGTCTCCATGGATTACATGGTGTCTTATGAACCATATGGGTGTGTCAAAAGATGTTTAATATTATTAAAGGCTCCATATTTTTGGATAAATTACTACTTATTTTACAAATATTTTTGGATAGTTTTTCAGGTGTCCACTAGTTGATAAGTAATGTGACTTAAGGGAGCTCATCTGGTAGTCGTAGCATGATCATAGAATGTCATGGATTCCTTCACAAGAGAAATTATTATTTTTAAAAGGCTATCCTCATGATCCTCCAATAGGTTATTCTCTACACATGACCATTTTTATGACCTTTATAAGGTCATGTGATCGTGTGCCTTGTTGCAGGTTACACGATCCATGTGTCTTGTCCACATTTTCTCACATTTCTCTATGTGGAAAATAATACCCATATTTTGGGTTTTCTCTTCTCTTTTGTTTTTATTGAAGCTAATTTGGAAGGCTTCAACAAATTTCCCACCACAGGAGCGATGTTAATGGGGAAAAAGGGCTTGGATTTGAGGAATGTAAATTCCCCCCCTGAGGATTTGTTGCTTATGAAAATAAATGAATTGGGAAAATAGTTAATATATTTGGTGAATTTTTTTATTATATAGAATAAAATATAAATATGGGAACAAAGGGTGTATCATTCATCGATTTCCAACTCTTAGAGCTTTTACGATCTGCCTTCATCGAGCAACTCCTTCGCTTGGCCGTCTTCAAGAACAGATCATGAGACCTAACTAAGAGACCATTTTATGGGAACTGCTTCCCCAAAATTGATTTCCCCAGGTACTTTTTTGAATAAAATATAGAATTATATTTAGTATTTTTTTTATCCTAGGCTGCATTCCAAAACAACATTGCCATATTGAAGGTTTCATAGGATCTTCTCTCTTGATCGTATGACCACTTGACTATTATTCAAATCATATGACCATATTAGGGTCACACAATCACGAGTCTTGTGATTGGTCATGTTTTCATGCAATGTCTTTGGTTTTAAGTGTTTTGTGAGATATTTTATGAGATTGGAGACTGAAGAATCCTTTAAACTATCGTGAATACCCTTATGATTCCTATTATGTGCATGTGGATACTTGAGTTATGCATTTCCTTTGATGATTTTTTCACTTATCAAACTTAAGATTATATATTTTATTCAAATGAATTCCAACTCTTATCATAGTTCCATAATTCCTTAAAATAATATGGTAAAAACAGTGATGGATCATCAAGTTTATAACTTAGCAAGTACAGATGCTGCTTGCTACACTATTATTGTGTCATTTCCCAAGTGTCTGGTTGACCTGATGGTAGTGAGACTTGGGGAATATCCCCTTTCATATTTTCTTCCCCTATATTGGTTTTGTTATTAACAATAAAACTACTATTTTTTTCCACATTCCCCATTCAAACCTCCGGCTTGGGTTTGAAAAACCCATAACAGCTTTATGGTGAACCCCTGTCATGCGTAAAATTTTTTCATCAAGAGAGAGTATGAAACCATGAATATTCTAACATTCATTCCCATGGACTATGATGGGAAAAATCATGTAAGGTACCAAATCTGCATGGATTAACCCTTTTCATGTTCTTGAGTCTTTCAGTGATTGTAGGAGGTTCAGATGACATTTGGATGAGTTTTGGTGCCGAGAATTGAGAGCATGGAATTTTCATGATATGAAAGTCATTTTAACACCATGTATAATTATTTCATGATGTTATAGTGGGATTAACTTCATGTAATATTTTGAATATTGAAAAATAAAATAAAATTTAAAGGAGATGGGTTTTCAATAGAAATTTACATTAAGTCTTTACACGACGTGAAAGGGGATTACACACCATGTAATCCCATACTGTTGTTTGTTTTAAAACATTTCACAGCTACTAGGGTTGTCAAATCATATTGTTTCATCTTCCCTCCCTCTCGTCCCAGGAAACCCGGTAGTCCCCTCTCTATCATGTTGGATTCTGTTTTAGGGGGATCAATCCTTGAGATTCTGTCTTTATCTATGGCGATCTATCAAGATCTAAGGAGCATTATTTCTAATTTTTTCTATTAGTTTCTCCTAAATTGATTATGTTTTCCTCATGTTCTTCTCTCCATGATATGGTGTGTTCTTACCCATGTTTCTAATGGGGTTTCTCTTAGTTTTTGGTGCGGTGGTAGGGCAACATCCTTAGATGGATGCAGTTCTTGTGTGAGGGGTGATATTAGATTCCTTGCATGGTTCATTCTCATTTGAATAACGTTTAAAACCTTTTTGAGGTAGGGGATTCATTACTTCTCTATTTATTTACATGTAATCATAGAGTTATCATGGTTTATCCTCTAAGATCATATTTAAATGGACATTATTAAATAATTTAACCGGATTAAATAATTGGTATTGATCACATAACAGTGTTTTTGCTTTATACCTAGATAATAGTTTTCCTCTATATTTACTAAATAATGTGATATCTATTACTTTAATGGTTTAATATGTTTTTATAGATGAAAATTAGTAATGAATGTAAAATTGAAATTATTTGATAAATAAAATTTTAAAAGATATAGAGTCATGTTTAATGAATCCAGTTGTTATTTTATTTTGATGTTAATAAAATTGATGCAAGTATTCATGTTTAATTTAATTGGTTAATAAACCCAAATCATGATGATGCTTTTAAAAAAAATAATTAGATGAATATTAAATTAATTGTTTAATTAATTTTTAATAGATTGGGATAGCCTGTTTCTTAGGTTTCTAGAATTTATAACATATGAATAATGAAATGATTAATTTAATATGGAATATGAACTTGTTGTGTGATAAAAGATAATGCCTTTCTAGATCATGAGATTACAGCATTCTTGTGAAGGCCAAGTTCCTTTTGCATTGGATCCATGAGAGATTATTGTGTGTGAAGGATAAATGCCTTGTTTTAAGGGTAATAGCCTAATTTAGTTTTTACCTACTTCTTATGATGTATCATGATCCTGGGATGGATAAGCCTAGAGGGCTGTTTTTTTATATGGGGCAGGGAGGCCCAAAAGAGTCGTGATCCATGGATGGATGGTCTAGGAGGGATGTTGTGGTATGTGGGGTGGGGAGGCCTTGTTTTTGTGACATTAGTTGATGCCCAAACTGGCGAGATGCCTCGGTTTATGCATGATGGTGTCTAGGATGAAACTGGAGGAGATCAAACAGGTTAAAGTTGGGATTACCCATTGTTATGAATGCTAGATGCTTGTTGAATATATTATTTGGATAGCGTCTAGGTTGATTGTTTATATTCTTTCCTTACACCACTATTTGAGGAATAATAATTGTTTGGTTACTCTCTTTCCATGAGAGGAGAAGACTCATGGGGCATGGAATGTTGTTTCAATGTTTAGATACTCGTGGTTTGGTGAGTTTATTCTCCTACTATCTATAAAAATACTCAATGGATAGTTTATATACTCACCATGTGGATCCCCTTGTGTTTGGGGATCTTAGAATGTCTTCCTAGGGAACCTGGTGATATGGAAAGTAATGTTGTAAATAAAGGAATAAATTTTTAACCCATGGGCTTGGATCTTGCTGAGATGTAATGCTGAGGCTCAAAGCCTGAGAATTTGTGGACCTGGTTTTCTTATTCTTGGAGGGCATGGATCTTTTTTTAAATGGTAATTTGATGTAATGTGGATATCATAATGGTTATTTTATGGTGAATAATTAATTAACTTAAAGTGTAACTACTGAAAATGAATAAGATAATTTAATGTGGATATTTAAATTGTTCTATGCTTATAGGATATCTGGTCGTGGCAGTGGTTGCTGAGAGTCCGAGAGACATTATCTTCAGTTACGTTTGAGACTAGGATATTCCCTTAGTGCTGTTGTGATCTATATTATATCATGTATTTTTTTTGTTTCAATATGCTAATCGACCCTCTCAGTTAGGGAAACTGACACCCTGGGGATTTTGGGCCCTCGAGGGGGGGGGGATGTTTTCTCCAACATCTTGATGGGAGGATGGATGGATGACTACTCCCTTTATCCCCACTCTCTACTCTTGGTAGATATTCGTGATGGTATTATTGACAGTTAGTTTTCCCCATATATGTGTGTAGAGGTCTATAATGGATTGTGGTTATTTTACACACATATATTCTAGATATAGTTTCCTATGTACTACTATATGTATAACGTGTATAGGATGTGATGGATTACAGATCCTTACTCAGTTTATGGGATAGGATTGATTGAGGTATAATACCCAATGTATTATACATGTCATGGGATTTGTGGTGGCTCTTAGAAACTACCAGGTTACTTTGGTTATATAGACGTGGTGGTGTGTTGAGGTTCTTGTTGTGGTGCTTTTCCTAGGTGTGTGCGGACTAGCCTTATTGGAGAGAGATGTCCATGACATGTGATGTTGGGGAAGAGTAAAAAAATGGGGAAGTGATAGTGGGTTACTCTTTATTTTATTTATTATATTATATTCTATTTTTTGTGATACATGGTGAGGGTATCCCTGATGAGACCGGGAACTTGGTATACCTGTTTAGGTGATGACTTAGTTTCACTTTTTTTACTCTACTTTAGAATGCTTTCTTTACTTTTTCATGAGATGATATGGGGAGGATCCTATTCAGTAAACTATTATACTAACCCTATGTATATGTAAACTAGTTTTCAGGTTAGTTGAATTAAGTTGGAGATCAGGATGGTCACAACTAGCTTGTGGGTTATATGAGCTATTTGGGCTTCGTGATTACTGCTGTCTTTACTTTCTTTTGGTACTTGAGGGTTTCCCCTTAATTTTTAGTAGTTATTGCATGAAATTAAATTTGTGTACTTGGGATTTCATCTATATATTCGTATGAGCAGGAGTTGTTTGGTTTATTTCTTGTCTCTCTCTTCCACATGTGTTTCCCTTAGAGGGTAATGCTTCCCATCTACATGTTTATTATACCCTCGGTGATAATTTTCAACCTATGGCCAACAAGAGGTGAAATTCATGGGTCACTATCTCTATTCTCCCATTACAGTCCCACGAGGGGAACAATTTGTGGGGAGGGGGTTATGAAAGAGTGGTATCTGATTTCAGGTAGAGGGATAAGATGGTGTTTGGAGCTAGGAAAAGGTGAGGTTCCATGGGTTGGTAGGGAAACTTTGTTAGCTAAGTTATAAAGCTTTGTAAAAAAGGAAGACTAGCTGAGACATGGGTATTTATGGCCCCTTCTGATATGATGCATAGAACTTTAAGCTTACATCAACTACAAAATGAAATGATGTTAGTTTTAGGGAAGAGACCTAGGAAAGGATCATGCGTCATTCTTATTTACACTTTTGTTTGAATGTTTAGACCTTGGGATAATTTAACCTAAATTGAATAAAGGAAAACAAATAATTAATGTTTATGTCATCCATATTCTAGGTTTAAAATATCTGATTGTTTTTTCGTTTATAGGTATGGCTCTAGGTCGATGTCCTCATTAGGTTTTCATAGAATATTTTCAGCAGGTTGTGCCAGTGGATCTCTATATGGTAGAGGTTGACAATAAAGACAATTGGAGGAGGACACTCCAAGAGTTTCAGCACCATAGTCTACCATGGTATAAGGGATCCATTTCATATGCATTCACAAATGACTGTTTGGATGAGGTTGAGATATATTTTAGTTCATTCCATGCTCAGAAATAGAATTGTGTGTCATTGGATTTGATGATGATGCATGGGGTAGAGAGGTAGTGGTGGCTCTTGTTAGTCGGGGATCGTGAGGAGTTTGCAGTCTTGTGGGAGGAGTTCCAAGACAACTTCAGAACTGAGTTTTTTTCTTCTACCATGTAAGCGGCCAGTCTCTAGAATATTATCACCCTTTGGTATGGGAGATCCAGTGTGTGAGAGTTTCTAATTCTTTTCAATAACGTTTTGTGATATACTTTGGACCTATTTCAGGATGAGGAATCCAAGATGAGGAATTTCATGGAGGATTTGCATTTTGAGATCTAGCACCAAGTCACCCCATTTATGTTTAAGATGTATCTTTAGGTGTTGGAAAGAGAAGAGGTCATAAATAGGGAATTACCTAGAACCCTATCATCATGAGAGGGGATTCATTGGGATTCCTTGTAAAGCATAACTATGGTTTGGGGTTCCCATTTGTTAGGATAGAAGAACTTCTGATTAGCAGTGGGTAGGTCCTAGCCCTCAAAATCTTATTTCTCTATGGGTAATAGATCTCATATCTATGATAAGGGATAAGAAACATGTTTTTTCTTTTGTATTTTGAGGTCATTAGCGACAAGAGTTCCCTACCTTTCTAAGTAGTTAATGTGTTCTAGTTGTTCCTCTTCAAGTTCCTCTGTTGAGGTAGTTCTAGCCAAGGTATAAATAACAGGTTTCTCTAGTTTGGGATTAGTAGAGAGTATATGGGGTTGGAAGAGGATAGCCCCAAGATTCTCCCCATCCTCATAGAGATGATCACAGTCTTATAGGTGGTCGTCAGTATGGTCAGAGAGGTTGTGGAGCAGGTCGTGGCCAGCTTCATGGTTTAGTGTTGCCAGTGCCAGGTGAGCCATACATCATCCAAGGTACCCTTTTCTTATTTTCTACTTGGGTGAATGATTTTTCTAATATAGGAGCGACACACTCCTTCATATCACATACCCTTTTTCCAATATTTGGGGTTTTGATAGGGAGGCTTCCAGTGTTCTGGGTGTTGACTACACCCATTGAAGGTTGAGCTAAATTGTTTGAATTATATAGAAACTGTGAGATAGTGCTGGAGAAACACTACTCATGTTAATATTTTTTATGTTTATGGATAAAACCATATTACATCATCCATGGCATGGATTGTTTGTAATCTGTGCAGAATGTCATGGTTTTATTTAGGAGGAAGGATGTGTTCTTCGATGATGATAGAGAGAAAAAAATATTTGGTAGATGGAAATACCCTTAGATGGGTCAGAGACATGTTCTATCCTTGTCATCTATGATGGCTGGGCTGATGAGAAGTTATTTATAAGTTCAGTAGTTGGTGCTTCCTAGGGTCGTAGAAGAGTACCCCGATGTCTTTCCATAGGAGGTTGTAGTGTTACCCCCCCAACGGGATATCGAGTTTGAGATTGAACTTCAACCAAATGTTTATTCTATATTGATGTATCGATATTGGATGATTCTTTCTGATTTTTGAGAGATACATCTATAGTTCTATGGTCTATTGTAGTGTCGTTTTTTTCAGCTGAGTGTGTCGCTATTGGGTGCACCAGTTTTGCTTGTATACAATGCTAATGACAGTTTGTGGGTGTGTATTGATTATGGTTGCTTGAACTAAGTGACAACGAATGGACTCTACCATCTTCCATAGATTAATGATTTATTTGATCAACTATAGTGTGAAAGTTGGTTCTCAAAGATCAATTTGTGGTTAGAGTATCATCAAATGTGAGTAAATATTGATGTTATTTCGAATATTACTTTCCATTTTCTTCACAGACATTACAAGTTTGTTGTTATTCTATTTGGTGTGATGAATTCCACAACTATGTTAATGGGGTTAATGAACACCGTGTTTTGTGATTTCCTTGATATGTTTATGGTGGTTTTCATTGATGACATCCTTTTGTACTCCGCATCTGAGGAGGATCATATAGAGCATCTATGTTCTCTTCTGGGAGTTCTTCCTCATTAGAAACTATTTGGGAAGTTGTAGAAGTGTGAGTTTTGTACTATATATGCATAACATCTTGGGTTGGGATGTGTTCTATTACAGTAGAGATTATTGATTTCTTATCAATCTAAGAAGTTACATCTCCATGAGAATAAGTATTCCACCCATGATCTTGAGTTAGTAGCAGTGGTGTTTTCTCTGAAGTTATGGATACATTACCTCATTGAAGATAACTTTGTTGTCATTATTGATCATACGAGTATGAGGTATGTTTTCACCCAAGGTGACTTAAAATTGTTTCAACATTCGTGGATGGAGTTCTTTCAGGATTACAACTTCGAAATTTAGTATACTCCTAGAAAGGGTAATTTTGTGGTCGATGCGTTGAGTAGGAATTCACACAATGATGCATTGTGGGAACTAATAAATTCATGGAGAGTGGTGGAAGAACATTCTGATTTTCACCTAAATATAAGATAAGTCTAGGGAAAATATTTCCTTTTTTAGATGATGGTGTAGTCATCTCTGGTGCCACAGGTGAAGGATTCATAATTGGGGGATCATGAGGTAGAGGTATAGAGAGAATGAGTTGTTTGTGGTGAGGTCCCTGATGGTTTGTTTGAGGACGAAAATCACTGAGTGTTGTTTCAAAGATGGATTTTATATTCCATTGGTGTTGCATTAGAAGGTTCTTAGAGAGTTCTATAGTTTTTATTAGGCAGTATATCCTACAATGAAAACAATGTACCGAGCCTTAAGAAGTCTATTTTCGTGGCCTGGTTTGAAACATTTAGTTTCAGAGGTTGTATCTCGATGCTTTGTCATCCAGAAGGTGAAGGCTGAACATCGTGTTCTTGGTGGGTTTCTTCAGCCACTAGATGTTCCTTAGTGGAAGTGGGAGGGAACCTCGATGTAATTTGTTATTTTTTTACCTCAAGATTAGGGAGGCTGTGATGATTTATGGGTGGTAGTGGATCATTTGATGAAATTATCCAAATTTATAGTGATTAAGGAGTCGATATCAGTGGAGGTTTTGTCGATGTAGTATCCTGAGGAGGTGGTGAGACTCCACATAGTCCTAAGGGTGATCCTTTATGATCAATATCCTCATGTTTCCTATAGGGTATAGAGAGGTCTCCAACATTATTTTGGTTCAAAACTATGAATTTGACTTTCTTTTCATCCACAGATGGATGGTCCGATATAGTGGACCATACAAACTCTTAAAGACATGTTGCACTCTGGTGGTATGGATTTTTGATGTTCTTCGATGAGGCACATGCCCTTGATATAGTTCACTTGAAACCATAGTTTTCGCTCCACCATCGACATGGTGCCGTTTGATGCCTTGTATGGATTACCTCCCCATTCTCCATTGTGATAGTCTGGGGCTAGAGAGTCATCAATTCTCAGGCTAGAACTGGTAAAAAATATGGCAGAGAAGGTTTAGATTATTTTCAAGAGGATGAAGGTAGCACATCATTATTATAAATCCAATAATGAACATATAATGAGACCTCTGGAGTTTGACGTTCCAAATTATGTGTTCTTGAAGTTGAATCTTCTTTGTGGGTAGTGAAGTTTTGGTCATTCGAGTAAAAGTTCTCCCCAATTTGTTGGGCCTTTCATTATGTTGGATCATATTGGAGTCATAGTGTATCAAATAGTTTTCCCCCATAGATGAGCTATATACATGATATTTTTCATGTGTTGTAGCACTGTTGTTATCTTTATAATGACTCTCACATCATCAATTAGGGAGAGATAGATGTTGATGATGATATGAACTTTGGAGAGTGGCCTATAGATATAAAAGGCCTCTAGGAGAAGGTGTTATGTGGGTGTGCTATCCCCTTGGTACATGTCTAGTGGTAGTATGGTGGTGCGAAGTATAGTACATGAGAATTTGAGTCATAGATACACACTCAGTAGCTCGAGCTATTTGATGTTAATCTCTTATCTTGTAATGTTGTTCATTTTATGTTTGTAGACCTTTCCTAGTTGTGAGATGGATTTCCATATTTATTATTGTTTCTTGCTCTATTTTGAGAGGTATCTCCCTCAAGAGAGTGTTTAGGAGCTGTTTTTGGTTGTTACATGGGTTTTCACTTTTTCCTCTAGTGATGTGGTGTGATCTTGTGGTGACGATAACCTTGAGAGGTATCTCACAGGGTGGATGTTTGGATGAACCATTTTTTTCCAATCTAGGTGGGTTTTGGATTCCCAATAATGAGAATGTTTTTTATGGGTATATGAAATAAGTTCCCAGATCCATGTAGATCGACCCTTTGCATATTCCGGAGGCTTTAGAAACTCGAAGTAGGATCATATAATGTTTAGAGGAGTTTGAGTGATGGGAGTTGGGAGTAGAGAAACTTTCATGATGTGAAAGTCAGTTTCATTCCATATAGAATAATTTCATGATGTGTAAGTGGGATTCATGCTAGGTAATATTTTGGGGTTTGAAAAATAATATAAAATCGAAAGGTGATAGTTTTTTCTGTAGAAATAAACCTCTTGGAATTAAAAAATGTAAAAGGGGATTACATGTCATGTAATCCCCCAATATTATATGTTTTAAAACATTTTCTAGATGCTTAGGTTGTAAAAACCAATGGATGTAGCTTCCCTCCTGGTCATCCAATGGGACCCGACAGTCCCCTCTCAAAATTTTGGATTTCCTTCAAGGGATATCGATCCTTGGGCTTCTATATTTGATCCATGTTTAACCATGGAGATCCAAGGTGCATTCTTCCTTTTTTTTTTCTATCAGTTTATCTTTGGTAGATTCCATTTTCCTCCCATTCTTCTCTTTGTTCTATAGTGTTTTCTTACCCATGTTTGCAATGGGGTCTCTCTTAGCTTTTTCGATGTAGTGTTGTCACGACGTCCTTATATGGATCTAATTATTGTAAGAGGGGTGATTGCAGATCCATTTCATGGTCTATTCTCATGTAAAGAACATTGGAACCATTTTATCTTGGGGATTCATTGCTTCTGTATTCATTTACATGAAATCATAGAGTTAGAATGGTTTATCCCCTCGGATCAAAATTATGTGGACCTAATTAAATAATATAACGAGATGAATGAATTGGTATGGATCACATAGTGATGTTGCTTCTTTATACTGTGATAATGGTTTGCCTCTTCATTTTATGGATAGTATGATATCTATGAATTGATTGGTTTAGCATGTTTTTCTTTATGGAAATTAGTAATGAATGTATAATGATAATTAATTAATTATTAATTATATAAAAGATAGTGTGGCATATTTAATGAATCATATTGTTTTTTTAATTTGATTTTAATAAAATTGATAATGGTATGCATGTTTAATTGAACTGGTTAATGAATCTGAATCCTGATGATTCTTATTGAAAAAATAATTAAAGTCATGTTGCATTAGTTATTTAATTAAATTGTGATAGCTTGTTTTTTTAGGTTTTCTATAGTTGTGACCTTTGAAAAATGAATTTGTTAATTCAAGATGGAATAAGTACCAGTTGTGTGATAAAAGATATTTCCTTTATAGGGAATGGTATTCCCACTTTCTTGTGAGGGCCATGTGCCATGTGCAATGGATCGATGATAGACCGTTGCGTGTGAAAGCTAAATTTATTGTTTTAGGGATAAGAGACCAGTGCCTATTTTTTTCATACTGTTTATGATGTTTCATGATACTGAGATGGCTGATCTAGGAGGGATTATATGGTATGTGGTGCAGGGAGGCCCATATGCGTCGTGAGCTTGGGATGAATAATCCTGGAGGGCTATTGGGGAATGTAGGGAGGGGATGACAAGTTTTCGTAGTTTTATTTGATGCATAGAGTGGAGACATAGATTGGTTTATGCATGAGGGTGTCGAGGATAGAACCAAAGGTGATAAATAGGTCAAAGATAGGCTTACTAGTTGTTGTGAAAGATGGATTCTTATTGAATCTGTTGTTTGGATAATGAACAAGTTATTCATTTATCTAATTTTATTTCCCCACTTCTTAAATAAGATGGATGTGTTTGGTTACCCTCTTTTCATGGGAGGTGAATATGCATGGGTTATTCCATGTTCATTCAATTTTGAGCTCTTTATGGCTGGATGAGTTTACTCTCCTGTTATTGGGGAAAAGACTCGACAGGTAGTTCATCTACCCACCACGTTGATCCCCTTATATTTGGGGAGAATAGATTTTTTTCCTAGAGAACCTGGTGATATGGAAAGTAATTTTTTTAAATAAATTAATAAATGTTTTACCCATGGGTTTGGAGCTTGCTTGGATTTAACGATGAGGTTGAAATTATAAGAAGCCATGGACTCAGTTTTCTTGTGCCTGGAGGGAAATCATCTTTGTGGAAATGGTAATTTGATGTAATGTGGAAATGAAAATGGTTAATTAATGGTTAAGAATTAATTAACTTAAAGTGTATGTGACAAAAATTAATAATATAATTTAATGTATCTCCTTTAATGATTGTGTGTGTATAGGATATGTGGTCTTGGCAGTGGTAGTTGGGAGTCTGAGAGATGTTATATATAATTTTTTTATGAGACTAAGATATTCCCTTTGTGTGGATGTGAGATATATTATATCATGTAAAATTTTTGTTTCTATATGATACTCTACCCTATCAGTTAGGGAATCTAAAACCCCAGGAATTCAGGGCCCTAGGGGGTATTTTCCCCAACATCCCAAGGGGAGGATGGATGTTTGACAACCCCCTTCATCCCTTCTCTCTTATCTTGGTATATATTCATGGTGGAATACATGAAATTTAATTTTTACCATATATACTTCTATAGGGATATAATTTATTGTGTTTATTTTACACACATTTATTTTGAATGTAGTTTTTTATTGACTACTATAGGTATAAAGTGTATATGCTGTGATGTCTTGCAGATCCTTACTCAGTGTATGGGTTATGATGGAATGAGGTATAATACCCAATGTATGATACACATTATGTGAGTTTTTGGGGATACTAGAAACTACCTATTTACTTTTGGTTATGTGGACATGGTGGTGTGTTGCATGAGGTGCATGTTGTGGTGCTTCCCCTTGGTGTCTGCGGGCTATCATTTTTGGAGAGAGATGCTCAGGATGTGCGATGTTGGGGAAGAGAGGAAAACAAGTGGGGAAGAGGTAGTAGGATACCCTTGATATTCTTTATTATATTATATGATCCTATATATGATACTTGGTCAGATTATCCATAGTGTGGATGGAAACATAGTATACTTGTTTAGGTGATTAGTTAGTTTCACTTGTTGTTCACTGTGATTTTTCATTCTTTATTTACTTTTACAGGACTGTATCTAGGGAGGATGATAATTAGTATAATTTTTTACTCACCATATGTATATATAAACTTTTTTTAGGACATTTGGAGCAGGTTAGAGATCAGGCTGGATACTACTAGCTTGTGGGTTGCAGGTGTTGTTTGGGATTCGTGGTCATTGTCATATTTACATTCTATTGGTACTTATATTTTCCCTTTTAGTTGAAGCAGTTCTTTCATGAAATTATATTTGTGTACATAGGTTTTATTCTATATTGTATTATGAGCAGGAGTTGGTTGGTGTCTATTTTATCTCTCTCTTCCACATGTGTTTTCCTTAGAGGGTAATTCTTCCTATATGTATGTTTATTATACCCTCTATGATAGTCACCAACCTGGGGACTACCGGAGGCAGGACTCATGGGTCACTATCTCTCTTCTCCCATTTCCATCCCATGAGGGGTACACTTTGTGTGGAGGGGTCATGAAAAACTAAGAACCCGATTTAGATGTCAATATGTACAATTCAATAAATGCAGAAGTTTTTTACTTTCCATATGTTTGGGTGGGTTTCTAATTGGGTTTTTGATCTGGATGAATCTTTGGAATGAGTTGGGGATGGATCTTCTCGGTGCAATAAAGCACTTCTATTTTTTCTATAGAGTTGAAGAATATCTATATATATGAGTTCATCTGGATCTCACAAACTTTTTCCAATTGAAAAAGTTTCCTGGTGTCAGACCTATTTAGTTTTTGAATCCTAGGCATGAACTCTTTACAACTCATTCATGGAATGGTGGGTATCATATTATGGGATGCTGAGAATATATGTGGTGCACCCATATTGGGTGGAATGTATGATGAGATTTTTCCTCTATCTTCTGTATGGGTAGATGTTTAGATGACCCCCTCTAACTCAAAAACTGATCTGGTTGGACCAAGAGACCCCCTAAAAGGACCTACTTTTTAGGGAAGATGTCATGTTCATGAAATGGGTGAAAATATTTATTGTTAAAACTCAAGATGAGTTGAAATATAAGAAGCCACAGGTCTATCCTATAAATTACTCACACAGTATGGAGGGTTCTTATTAGCCGATGGTTAAAGATGGGAATTTCAACAATTAAGGATGGGAGGTTATTCCTGATATTTAACGGACCATCCAAATATCCAAATTCAATTCTATGAACTTGGGTGGGTACATACTCAAAAAAAGAAGAATAGTGAATTTAGGGTCTCCTCTTTCATTATGGAGGCTTTTATGGAAGGAGGGAAACATATCAGGCTATATATCCCTATGTTTTCTATAATTTTCCATCTTTTATTCTATATTTATAAGAGAAAATTCCCTGAAATAATCTCATCCCTTTTCAAGTTTTTTGGGGTTAGTAAGGGGATCATTTTGGAATTTATGTTTATCTTAATATCCAGAACATTACCAATCATTGCATCAAACCATTTTTTTAGTACATTAGTTGGGATAAATCTGTTACACTAAAGTATTGTGAGGATAGGGACTTCATGGGCTATTATGAACACTTCTCATTAAAAACTTATGTTCCATTTCCTATGAGTAACATTATTTTAATGGGGGGCCCAGCCTTGAGGTCCTGACCAAAATTATTTCCCTTTGAGAGGGTTCCCTTTCCACCCACATACATGGAAGTCTCCTCTGTGAATGGTAAAAAACTTGTCATTTTAACTTCCAGTTTATGTGTGTCCATTTGAGATGTCCTAACCCCATTCATGTTCTATTTGAGGAGCATATTATTGTGGATCGATAGTTTTGGTTCATGTTTCTGAGGGAGGAGACTCGAGGTGAGGTAAAACATCACCCCATGATACATAAATTTGTTTATCCCAATATTATGTTGAGATTTGGATCCTCTTATATACAAATTGGAAGTTATCCACACCAGTATGCAAGGGTTCCCAATTACTATAAGGTGATGAGGACAATCTGAGGCCTAGAAAAAAGCTAGTTTTGAGAGAACCAATTGTCCCATAAGCACCCCATAAGGGAGAAAGGCATTTACCATTACTTCCATTACTAGTATAAGAACCAACCAATGAGGAAAAAATGAGTGTAGTGATAGATAATGAATCTGTTTCAATGTTATTATTTTCTATTTCATCTCAATAGTGGATGTATTATAGAATAATTAACTCAGAGGATGATCTATGGGGAATACTATGCTAATTAGAGTAACCCTTGGAAGTTTTTTCTCATATAACTATCCCTCTAGGCATCACTTTCAAAGACTAACCTAAAGAGGTTAACAATTTTTTTCAATACCTTGAAATAATAATTAAATAATCAAGGATCGGGTTCTCTATACAACTTTTTTTCACCAAATGGTAGTTCGAGGAATGTTGAAAATGGTCGTGGATGAACATGGATATCCCATTATAGTGGTAGTGGTAATACTGAACTTACTACTATGTTTAAAGGGTCATGGTTCCATTATAATTGTAATGATTCAATTTTGGGTTTATTTGATATAATAGAAGGTTGTAGAATACTGGATAATACTTCCATCCCCTGTATATTCTCCCCAGGGTATGGCCATTAGGGATGAATTTGGTCGTGACCAAGGGACCAATGAAGAGGGATCCATGTGTCAATTATCCTATATGAGTATAAATATCTCCATTTTTGGATTAAAAACCTTGACATTAGTTCCTTATATGGGGCCTTCTCTAACACTCTCTTCATTGGTATCTTCTAGATGTCATACCCTGGAAGATAAGGTGAAGAGGAAGTGATCTGAATTATTAGATTCTTCTCCTCTAGAGTCCTCAAGTAATTGTGTCATCTCACAATTCTCTAATTTTGGATTATTCTAGTGCCACATCCAAATTTTTAAAAAATATGTTGTTACCTTCCAATACCATTTAGTGGATCATGTATCTTCCCCTAATATTAAAGGTGAGCATTCAGTTCTTTATTTAGAATACCCTTTATTATCGGGCCCAACATATCAAGAAGTGAATATGGATGAGGTGTCGACTCAATCATGCCTATTTCCTTTCTCATATTTCCCATTTGTCAAGATATTTGATCCGACATGGGTGGAAAATATTTTTGATTTTACTGATACATATAGCTATTTTTCTTCTGATTTAGACTTTATGGATTTTATTTTTAGATAAGGTGAATACTTCTTCATAAACTAGACACTTTGTTCACTTTTTTTCATGTCTTTCGACATTATCTTTAGTTACAACTAACATTAATGTAACATACCAAGTAAGTAATGAATAATAGATATTTTTATCTATGTCTATTAGTGAATTAGGTAGTGTTTTAGAGGCTTAAAAAGAGAATAAATCCAATCTTAAGAATGGAATACACTAATATTTTTAAAAGATTATTTTAATGCCTTTTGATGGAAAACCATTTTTAAATCAAAATTTTGACAATTTTATAAGCTCTATTTTTCGAAATAAACATATTCTTTATGATTGGGACATTGAAATTTACTTTGGGTAATTTTTTGGTATTTTTCCGATAAAGTTCATTTTTTAATGAATAGTGAAAATGTTGTATTTTAATTCAAAACCTATTTTTAATCTAATTTATTTATATGATTAGATTATATTTTGAATTGGTTTTAAAGTTAAATTAGAATATATTTTTACCATTTAATCCAATAGTGGTCATTGGAATTAATTTCACTTTGAAATTAGACTTAAACTAGTGTCAATCTTTTGATACTTATTGTTTCATAAAAACACGCTATTTGCTCTGACAGCGGGAATTAATTATTAAATTAATTAATGTAACTTATATGTTTTGAATTTTTTAAAATAGACAACATTTTTGAATTCGTAATATCAAGTATAGCTTAGGGTGAAGTTTTGGTATTTTTCTGAAAAACTTCAATTTTTGATGAATAGTGAAACCACTATGTGGTACTTAAAAAATGATTTTTCGTTTAAATGATATTTTACCACCTCTATTTTTTGAATTTCAAAAATCCGACATACATGGTTGTCATTAGGACGTAAAATGTGGTTCAATGGGATTAAAATAATTTTTTGGTGAATAGTAACTTTTAAGTTTTTAATCGCGATTAGAGGTAATTAGTGCAATTTAAGGAAAAAATGATATTATAATAAAATGAAAATGCCTAGACACATGTCCTACCTGTATTGGATGTGTCATGGACGAACAATAAAATCCATGGGTCATCTTGGGGACCCCATGGAGCCACTTTGGTAGGAAAATGACATTAACAACTTTTTATTTAAAGTTAAAATGAAAATGTCACAAACATGAGTTGTTTTACTAAAAAACTTTTTACATGGGGTTATACAATTCAAGTTTTTGGACTATAAATAGTAATTAGAAATATAAAAAGATTTAATACGTCATGATATTTTTTTTATAATTTTTAGACATTAAATAAATTAAATTATTTATGACACCATGATAAAGCAGCGATTACCTCATTATTTAACGATTTAAATAAAATGAAAATATAATGTAAAATCTAAGACCTACACTTGTCAAAAACCTATTGGATGGGTGGATTTCGAACCCTTATCACCTTATCCTCAAAATTTTTAATTGTGGGACCATTTTTATCTGAAAATCATTTTATAACAAAGTATCTTTTCTTAACTTTCCAAGAGTGCCCCTCCTCTCCTCTTATAAAAGGCCCCCACCTCTACCACATTATCCACACTTCCAAAGCCTTTGGCTTGGCCAACCCCTGCCCATTTTCTCTCTCCACATCACTCTCTAACTCTTAGAAGCCTCACTGTGGGCAGAAGTCTTCCCAAGGAAGCCTTTGAGCTCAAATCAAAAAGAGTTACCCGATTTAAAGGAGGTTAAAGAACGATCGAGTCAAGTCAGACCTGAGGTATGAGACTTTGTCTCAATATCCTTTCATTGAGGCATATTTTGTTTTATACACAACCTTATTTTATACGGTGTATAAACCCCTTTTACTTTTACATTTATCCAAAATTAATCTTTTTCTATACGAAGGGTTTTACTAAACGACAAAAGGGAATGTTTTTGTCGTACGTATGCAGCGACAACGACTTCTCCGCCGCCGTGACCATTATTTGAGTTACGGCTTCCTCTACAAGCCATATCTTTTTTTAAAAGAAAAATATGTACCATGTTTTACTTTTCTTTTATTTTGATATTGAAAATGGTTTTCATAATGTTTTTATATCGATGTGTTCTATTGATATCTTGTGATTGAATAGTGGAAGTGTTATGTTTCCTTTATGCATGTTTTATGTGATACAATTATGTTATGGTTCTTGGGAATTATTATGAAGATGGGTGGTTCCATGACAAACTAAGGGCGAGTGAGCCCGATATAGCTCTCCAATGCATTGGGTAACGCAAAGGAGTTAAACGTTAAGGTTTCTCGGAAGAGATTTAGGGAATATACTGTGATGGGTATTCCAAATGTAATCAAGAGGGTTACTCCCTACATAAGAATGTTATGAATTCCTCAATTCACCTTTATGTCTTATGATTTCTATGATTTATTCATGATTTGATGAGGTATGTTTAAGTTCTTATGTTTTATGAGTATAGTATGATTTCATTGATTCTTATGTATACATGTACTCATGTTCCCTTTCCATATTTTTATATACCTTACTGATCTTTTTATTCTCATCCCATGTTTTTGAAATGTTTTTAAAAGGTCAAGGGAAGGGTACTTGATATGATGATAGTGTCAAGGAAGTGTCAAGAAAAAAATCCATGTTTTATTTTAAATATTTTTCCGTTGATGGGAAAAAATGAATACTATCTTTTATTATAACCACTTTGATTAAATGTGGGATGTAATGCATGCTTTATGATATAATTCTCTAAAAATCTAAACCTGAAAAGATCCTCAAGGTGTATTCTTGAAATATCTCAAGATTAAGTAATGTTTATGGTTGGGGCCTTATAGTTGCTATCAGAGGTCGGTTTAGATAACTTTAGGAGTTAGAATTCTATTAAATGATTATCCAAAAATATTTTTTATGGTCAAATTGAAATGATATAGCATTTGAAGATTACCATGTTGCTTCATCTAAGACATGTTTTTTCAGAATGGTTTTCCACATAGGAAACATGGAAGCAGTGCTAGGAAGGCATACAAAAGGAAATAACCTTTCGAATCAGCATCCTGAGATGGTCAGAATTGGAACTGAACAGTTTGTTTCTGTAATGGCGCAGTTGAATTAGGCGATAAATGGTGGCGGTATCCATGCACGAGATCAGCCAGATCAACCGCAGAGGAACATGTCAGTGGTGGAACATTTCATGAGGCAACATCCCCCATCATTCAGGGGATCATCTGACATTGTGCTAGCTGAAGGGTGGATTAAAGCACTGGAGAATATTTTCGATGTCATGGGGTGTTCAGACAATCAAAAGGTTAGTCTTGCTATTTACCATTTGAAGGGTGAAGCAGATTAGTGGTGGTCGATGGTTAAAAATATTAGGGATGCTGATGATATTGATTCTCTTGACTGGGATGAATTCAATGGTATGTTTCTTGAGAAGTATTTTCCTAAGGCTGTTTGACTTAGGATGGAAAAACAATTCCTGGAATTGAGGCAAGAGGAGGACTCAGTGGCTGCCTAAGAAGAAAGGTTCACTCGATTGGCAAGGTATGCTCCAAATTTTATCTGAGACCATGATAGTAAAATCAATCGTTTTTACTCAGGATTAAAGCCAAAATATCAAAGGGCATTGGATTTTCATGAGTTCAAATGTTATGAAAAGCTTGTTCGATGTGCTGAGAAGGTGGAAATGGAGTTTTCCGATGATCAAGTGTTCTATAAAAACCAGCAGAAGAAGAGACCGAGGTGACATGATAAAGGAAATAATTATTCAAAAAGGTCTGATGGTAAGAAAAATTAGTTTCCAGTTTGTGATAAATGTGGTAAAAGGCATGATGGGGAATGTCTTCTGAATTCCGGAAACTGCTACCGATGCGGTAAGATGGGACATAAGGCTCGTGATTGCACTTAAAAAGATCATGGTGAAGGTAAGACGAAATTTTATTTACATTTAGTGAAATGTTTTAATAGCAATGAGATGAGTCACTATGAAAATGAGTGTCCGACAAAGAGCTCGAGTGATGGGAAGCAGTTAGGTTACAAGCAGAAAGGGGTGGTGAAATCCTTTGCAACTACTTCAGTAGATGTCGGGCCATTAAATGAAGTTGTATCTGGTACTTTGTTTGTTTTTTTAGATTATTCCAGTGTGTTGTTTGATTCAGGGTCTACACATTCTTTCATCTCTGAAAACTTTTCTAGTAAAATTGGAATACCATCTCAAGAAATGACTGTTGAACTTGTGGTAAAAACACCTGGGGGAAATGTTGTGGCAAAAAGAATTTATAAGAATATTCCTATACTTATCTGTGGAAAGAACCTACTTGAAAACCTTATTGTTTTACCTCTAGTAGAGTTTGATGTTATCCTGGGTATGGATTAGCTCTCTATTTACCATGATAAGATTGACTGTAGAGCTAAAGAAGTTTCTTTTCAGAAATACTTTCAGTTTGTGTACAAGAATGAACCCTTACTGTTGATAAATTATCAAGAGGCGGAGAAACTTGTAAAAGATGGAAATGAATGTTAACTTGTACACATCTTTAAAAACAAAGGAACTATTCAGATTAATGATGTGCCAGTGGTAAATGAGTATCATGATGTTTTTCCTGATGTGTTTCCTGGAATAATACCAGATTGGGAAGTTGAATTTTCTGTTGACTTAGTTCATGATGCTACGCCAATTTCAAAACCCCCTTATCGAATGGCTCAAATTTAACATTTAGAGTTGAAGGAGAAATTGCAAGACTTATTAGAGAAAGGTTTCATTTGACCTAGCACATCACCATGGGGTGCTCCTGTTTTATTTGTTAAAAAGAAATATGGTTTTATGAGACTTTGCATTGATTATAGAGCCTTGAATAACATCACTGTTAATAACAAATATCCTTTGCCTCATATCAATGATTTGTTTGATTAGCACCAGGGAGCTCAGTATTTTTCAAAGATTGACCTGAGATCGGGGTACCATCAGCTGAAGGTAAAGAAAGCAGATGTTCTGAAGACTACGTTTCATACAAGATATGGCCATTATGAATTTGTAGTAATGCCTTTTGGGCTAACCAATGCATCTACTGGTGTTTTCTAAAAGTAAAGAGGAGAATGAAAGACATTTAAGGGTTATTTTGCAAACCTAAAAAGAAAAGAAATTGTATGGGAAATTCAGAAAGTGTGAGTTTTGGTTACAACAAATTTCTTTCCTTTGTCACATTGTTTCTAAAGATGGGATAACTATTGATCCTTCAAAAACAAAGGTTGTTGAAGAATGTCCAAGACCCATAAAATGTAACTGAGATTCGTAGTTTCCTTGGTTTGGCAGGCTATTACCAAGGTTTGTTAGAAATTTTTCACAGTTTTCTAGTCCAATGACTAAGCTATCTCGGAAGGGTGTTAAGTTTATCTGGACAAAAGAATGTGATGATTGTTTTCAGGAATTGAAAAGAAGTTTGGTGAATGCTCCAGTTTTGGCACTACCTTCCAGGAATGGTGAGTTTGTTATCTATTGTGATGCTTCATTGAAAGGACTTGGTTGTGCCTTAATTCAGAATGATCAGGTAATTTCTTATTCTTCACGATAGTTGAAAACTAATGAGGTAAATTACCCTACACATGATTTGGAAATTATCTACTATAGTTTTCGCTTTAAAAATTTGGAGGCATCATTTGTATGGAGTAAAGTGTGAAATATATATCGATCAAAAAAGTTTAAATTATATATTCACTCAGAAATAATTGAACATGAGACATAGGATATGGCTAGAATTAATCAAGGATTATGATTGTACAATTCCTTACCATCCGAGAAAAGAAAATAAAGTGGCTGATGCTTGGAGTCAAAAAAGTAATGCTTCATTAACAATGTTTCATTTGGAACTTGATCCTTTGGTTAAGGATTTGATGAAATTTGGAATAGAAGTTTTGGGTGCAGGATGTTCTTCTGTTTTGTTTCAGGTATCAGTTAAATCTTCTCTATCAGATAGAATCAAGCAAGCACAAGAGCAAGATAGTGAGTTTCAGAAAAAGGTAGAGCTGGTTCAGACGGTTAAGTTTCCTGAATTCAAAATTGATAATGATTGTGCTTTGAGATTTGGGAAGAGATTTTGTGTGCCTTGTGACTCACAGTTGAAGAGAGAGTTGTTATGTGAAGCTCATAGTTCTCCGTTTTCAGTTCATCCTGGTAGTACTAAGATGTACAGAGATCTGCAGGAGTATTACTGGTGGGATGAAATGAAAAGGGATATTGCTGATTTTACAGTGAAGTGTTTGACTTGTCAACAGGTTAAAGCAGAGAAACAGTTACCGAATGGGATGCTTCAGCCTTTACCAGTGCCAGACTGGAAATGGGAAAATATATCCATGGACTTCATTGTGGGATTTCCGAAGACACCTCGAGGTAATAATGCAATCTAGGTTATTGTTGATCGCTTGACTAAATCTGCTCATTTCCTTGCTATACAAGATACTTTTTCCCTAGATCAACTTGCCCGTTTTTATCTTAATGTGATAGTCAGGTTACATGTAGTTCCTCTCTCTATTGTATCTGATCGTGATCCCAGTTTTACTTCTAACTTTTGGAAAGGCCTTTAGAAGTCATTGGGTACTGAATTAAATTTTAGTACGTATTTTCATCCTCAATCAGATGGGCAGTCAGAATGAACAATTCAGAATTTGGAAGATATGCTACATGCTTGTTTGATGGATTATCAGGTAAGTTGGGACCAACATCTTTCTTTGGTTGAACTTTCATATAATTACAATTTTCATTCCAGTGTACAGATGGCACCATTTGAGGCGTTATATGGGAAGCGATATCGAACTCCATCTTTCTGGGATGAAGTGGGTGAAAGGAAGCTGATGGGACCATAATTATTAGAAGAGATGGCAGAAAAAGTTCAGCTGATACAGAAACTCGTGAGAACAGCTCAGAGCAGGCAGAAGAGTTATGCGGACAACAGGAGGAAAGATCTCTCTTTTGAGGTAGGTGATCATATTTTTCTCAAAGTCTCACCATGGAAAAGTGTGATGCGATTTGGTAAGAAAGGAAAGTTGAGTCCAAGGTTCATTGGACCATATGAAATTCTGGAGAGAGTTGGATCCGTTGCTTACCGAGTGGCTTTACCTCCGAGTTTATCTTAGGTACACAATGTTTTTCATGTTTCAATGTTAAGGAAGTACATGCCAGATCCATCTCATGTTTTGAGTCCAGAGGTAGTTCAGCTGGAAGAGAAACTATCTTATGAGGAACAACCAGTCCAGATTCTTGACCACAGGGAGAAAGTGTTACTGAATAAGGTGATTCATCGGGTAAAGGTTTTGTGGAAAAACCACATGATTGAAGAGGCAACAAGGGAATCTGAAAATGCAATGAGGGCAAAATACCCCCACTTATTTGATAAGTAAATAAATTGCGGGGACACAATTTTCTAAAGGGGGGAAGGATGTAACATCCCAAGTAAGTAATGAATAATATATATTGTTATCTATGTCTATTAATGAATTAGATAGTGTTTTAGAGGCTTAAAATGAGAATAAATCTAACCTTAAGCATGGAATACACTAATATTTTTAAAATATTGTTTTACTGCCTTTTGATGGAAAACCATTTTTAAATCAAACTTTTGATAATTTTATATGCCCTATTTGTCGAAATAAAATTAATCTTTATGATTGGGAAATTGAAATTTACTTTGGGTAAATTTTTGGTATTTTTCCGATAAAGTTCATTTTTTTAATGAATACTGAAAAATGTTGTATTTTAATTCAAAACCTCTTTTTAATCTAATTTATTTATATGATTAGATTATCTTTTGAATTGGTTTTAAAGTTAAATTAGAATATATTTTTATAATTTAATCCAATAGTGGACTTTGGAATTAATTTCACTTTGAAATTGGACATAAACTAGTGTCAATCTTTTAATACTTATTGTTTCATAAAAACACGCTATTTGCTCTGATAGTGGGATTTAATTATTAAATTAATTAATTTAACTTATATGTTTTGAATTTTTTAAAATAGACATCATTTTTTAATTCGGAATATCAAATATATCATAGGGTGAAGTTTTGGTATTTTTCTGAAAAACATCAATTTTTTGATGAATAGTGAAACCACTAAGTGGTACTTAAAAAACTGATTTTTCGTTTAAATGAAAATTTACCACCACTGTGTTTTAAATTTCAAAAAATCCAACATATATGGTTGTCATTAAGAATTAAAATGTGGTTCAATGGGATTAAAATAATTTTTTGGTGAATAGTAACTTTTAAGTTTTTAATCGCGATTAGAGGTAATTAGTGCAATTTAAGGAAAAAATGATATTATAATAAAATGAAAATGCCTAGACCCATGTCCTACCCTTATTGGATGTGTCATGGCCGACCAATACAATCCATGGGTTGACTTGGGGACCCCATGGAGCCACTTTGGTAGGAAAATGACATTAATAACTTTTTATTTAAAGTTAAAATGAAAATGTCACAAACATGAGTTGTTTTACTAAGACAATATTTACATGGGGTTATACATGTCAGATTTTTGACTATAAATAGTCATTAGAAAGATAAAAAGATTTAATACATCATGATATATTTTTTAATAATTTTTAGACATTAAATAAATTAAATTATTTATGACACCATGATGATGCAGCGATTACCTCATTATTAAACGATTTAAATAAAATGAAAATATAATGTAAAATATAAGACCTAAACTTGTCAAAAACATATTGGATGGGTGTATTTTGAACCCTTATCACCTTATCCTTGAAATTTATCATTTTGGGACCGTTTTTATCCGAAAATCATTTTATAAAAAAGTATCTTTTCTTAACTTTCCAAGAGTGCCCCTGCTCTCCTCTTATAAATGGCCCCCACCTCTACCACCTTACCCACACTTCTAAAGACTTTGGCTCGGCCAACCCCTACCCATTTTGTCTCTCCAAATACCTCTATAACTCTTAGAAGCATCACTTTGAGCAGAAGTCTTCCCAAGGAACCCTTTGAGCTCAAATAAAAAAGAGTTACCCGATTTAAAGGAGGTTAAAGAACGATCGAGTCAAGTCGGACCCAAGGTATGGGAATTCATCTCAATCTCCTTTAATTGAGGCATATTTTGTTTTATACACAACCTTATTTTATATGGTGTATAAACCCCTTTTACTTTTACATTTATCCAAAATTAATCTTTTTCTATACGAAGGGTTTTACTAAACGACAAAAGGGAATGTTTTTGTCGTACATATGCAGCGACAACGACTTCTCCGCCGCCGTGACCATTATTTGAGTTTCGGCTTCCTCTACAAGCCATAACTTTTTTTAAAAGAAAAATAAGTACCATGTTTTACTTTTCTTTTATTTTGGTATTGAAAATGGTTTTCATAATGTTTTTATA
This sequence comes from Viscum album, assembly GCA_963277665.1. Taxonomy (NCBI): domain Eukaryota; kingdom Viridiplantae; phylum Streptophyta; class Magnoliopsida; order Santalales; family Viscaceae; genus Viscum; species Viscum album. The sequence goes on from OY728127.1 coordinate 1,571,846,853, forward strand.
TAAATTTGTAGTATTGATATCTTGTGATTGAAAAGTGAAAGTGTTATGTTTCCTTTATGCATGTTTTATGTGATACAATTATGTTATGGTTCTAGGGAATTATTATGAAGACGGGTGGTTCCGTGATAATCTAAGGGCGGGTGAGCCCGATATAGCTCTCCAATGCATTGGTTAACGCGATGGAGTTAAACGTTAAGGTTTATCCGAAGAGATTTTTGGAATATACTGTGATGGGTATTCCAAACGTAACCAAGAGGGTTACTCCGTACGTAATAATGTTATGAATGCATCAAGTCACCTTTATGTCTTATTATTTCTATGATTTATTCATGATTTTATGAGGTATGTTTAAGTGCTAATGTTTTGTGAGTAGAGTATGATTTCATTGATTCTTATGTATACATGTACTCATGTTTCCTTTCCATATTATTATATCCCTTACTGAGATTTTTATGCTCATCCCAAGTTTTTTGAAATGTTTTTCACAGGTCAAGGGAAGGGTACTTGATATGATGATAGTGTCAAGGAAGTGTCAATAAAGAATCCATGTTTTATTATAAATATGTTTCCGTTGATGGGAAAAAATGAATACTATCTTTTATTGTAACCACTTTGTTTAAATGTGGTATGTAATGCATGTTTTATGATCTAGTTCTCTAAAACTCTAAACCTAAAAAGATCATCAAGGTGTATTCTTGAAATATCTCAATATTAAGTAATGTTTAAGTCTGGGGCCTTATAATTAAGGTTGGAAAAAACACATATTTGAGGAAAGAACCAAATTTTCCACAAAGTTTCTCATCATAAGTGGGTGTCACCTCTTCACCCGAGGATGGGGGTAGGGAAATGGATGACTCCAGTGATCCAACCAAGTAATATATGTTTCTAACATTAGTCACATCCATTGGGGTTTTTGGTGATATCATATCATTTATCCTATAGATGATAAACTAGTATGACCTATTTTGTAGCATCTTCACCCCAGATCATGGTGGTTGTATTTCATAATCTCTTGGGGATTCTTTTGGCTGAGTTGACCAATGAAGAGGCCAATTTCCTTTCTACATCATCAAATACCATGGTCACAAATCTTTATACGAGTGACCAAGTCTTGGAAAATGTTCAGTTTCCAATGATGGACTTAGATCAAGGCCTAAGATCTACGTCCTTTTATCAGTCAATGTGGTGAAACATATGGAGGGAGATCTAGACCTCAGACTCAGAGACCCCTTTGGAAGGTCTGATTGAATGATTAGTCCAAATTTGATTTAAGTTCATCACCCTTGTTTATGAGGGTTTCTACTATACCTCTATTCATGAGAAAATTATAGAGGTCATCTTTTTGAGAGATTAGAAGAGGGACCTTTAGTTGAGGATGGTAGACACTAATACATCATATTCAGTGTAGGAAAGAAGGGGAAGGGCTATAATCTATGTTTCCTGGTGTGTCATGATGGTGGAAACTCACTGAGACATGGTCATTACTAGGAAGGATGATATTAATAATCTCGAGTCGGTAATCAATCGTATTGAAGAAAAATTATCCCATTTTTAGCATGATCTTCATATATCAGAGAGAACTATGCTAGAGAAACAGGGAATCATTGACATGGAAGAGAAGGCCAAGATTCATTTCATTTCTAGGGAATAGTATCAGTAGAATATTTCATAGGTGGAAAACAAATCTATTGATCAATTATGCTAATCTGTTACCTCCCTGGAGGAAAAGTCTTGTAGAGATCTTGGGCTTTTACAAGCACATGCTATGATGAACTTGTAATTTTGTATCTTTTAATTGGATCTATATTCATGGGAGAGACTTTGATATGTTGATATTCCTCCTCTTATATGATATCAATGAATGGTTATATTGAACATTATATATTGTTTTCAAATTTTCTTTTATTAATGATGGGAAAAAATTTCACTGATATGAAGTTGCATAAATCACCAACGATAACCTTCCCATTCATAATATAAAGTAAACTTGAATTCATAGATTTGAATGTTTAAGTTATAGAATATTATTCTCAAGAAGTGATAATTAATTCCCACCAACAAGAGATTCCTCATTGATATATATGCTCCAGCTATCTTGAGACTAATTGATTAAAAGAGGATACTCTAGACATAATACATGTCCGGGGGGAAGGTGCGCTATCTTTTTCCGAATTCAACGGAATTAGAGAGAATAACGTGATTTTTTATACGACCATATGGTGGGACTCATATTATTTGTATCTTTTTCATGGAAAATAAATTATTATTATGTTGTAGTTTAGGGTCTTTTATAGAAAACCATCTATTGTTTTAGTTTATAGTATTTTAGCTGTGGCCTTCTATATATATAGTTTAGGGTCTATTATCTTGGAACTTTTGTTTCTATAGCTTAAGGAATATTATCTCTAATCTTTTATCACTATAGTTTAGGGTCTTTTAGTTTGGACCATCTATCACTGTAGTTTAGGGTCTTTTAGATTGGTCCTTATATTTCTATATTTTATATTCTTTTAGGTTGGACCTTCAATTACTGTAGTGTAGGGTATTATATCTTGGAACTTCTATTGCTATAGTTTAGGGTCTTTTATCTTGAACCTTGTATTATTGTATTTTAGTGTGTTTTCAACTCGAAAATTAGATATTCCTTGAAGTTTAATGTATTTCTTCTCAGAATTGATTTATTAATATGGAATATTGGGTAGAAATTCTAGGGATAACCCAAGACACCCTAATGTTATATATTTAACTGGGGTGTTTAAAGAGCTCATGAGGGTTGGATTTTATTTCTTGTAAGGAAGAGATGTAACTAGTTGGTAATTCAAATACATTCTGCATTGGTATCATTGTTAAATAGAGTTTTCTCAACTCTTTACCAAGTTCCATGGATAGTTTACAGGTTAATATTGGTTGAGGATGAAATACTTGGGAAGATAAGTCCACCTCGATAGTTGTATAATAGGGTAAATAATTCATTAACCAAAAGTTTGAGTTTTGGAATATGGGATATGGAAGACATTCTGGGGATGACCCACAACACCTTGAGGTGTCGTGATCATCCATGATGTTAGCAGCGCTAATGAGGATCATATTTCCTTTATTACAAGGAGGATATTCCTTTGGTTGGTTGGTAAAATCCCTTATATATCAGTCGCATGGTCAAACTGAGGTGTCCCTACTATTTTTTGAGGGCTATGAAAGGATTTTGAAAAAAAATATATTCAGATGATGATGTTGGGTTTGGAGGAAAGGCTATCGAAGAAGGGTTATGGAACCCTAGGGAAGTTCAAATAATTTGTGAATCCCAAGACCTACACCTTATGGTTTCGAATCATGGGTTGTGGTCTATCCAAAGGCTCAAGAATAATGTGTCACATTTCTTCTTTGAGAATGGGTACATAACATGGTGACTTAATGTCAAGGATATTGAATGCACTTGAATAGTTTGGCTATGGGGATTGTAAATCATGGTCTAAAGTGATCATATCATTAGGATGATATTGTAAAATTGTTTCAGTAAAATCCTAGAACACACTGAGGTGTTGAGTTTTTCCACGATGACGTCAGGGTCACAAGGTTTGAGAAAACTCATTTTCAGAGTGACACATTCAGTTGAAGACCATAGGTGGATATGAAGTAGACATATAAATGTATGCATAATCAAAACAAGAATCACTTTAAGCTAGATATCCTTTTCTAGGGGTCATGGATTATTTACAATGATATGAGGCACTAAAATCATGAAGTGGGATTTGTGGAACACGTAATAACCTAGAAGTGTTCAAGAACCCTAATAGTTGCATCACTTCCTAGTGAACATGTACTCATAGTGCGAAGAAGTGACAAACTATCACTCTAATTTTTTTCATAGAATAGGGGTTAAAAGAAGAATGGTTTAAAGCTTACAAGGGATACCAAGTTAGTCCTATGATATTTTATTCCTCATTCATTTATGCCCTAACTGTTTCAAAAATTTTAAATATGAAGATTTTAGGGAGAGAAGACTTGAATTTTTCTATGGTATCCGTTTGCTGGTTTTCAACCAAATAAGTTTTTTTCTCTCATTTTCTAATAGTTTAGGGTGTTGTGATTAGAACCATACAAGGATAGAGTTTAAGGTTGTAATATTTTCCCAAATTCCCGAAAATTTAAGGTTATGACACGCATAGACTTAATATGAGGGAGATGTAAAAAAGCCTAATTAGGAAACCCAGGGTCAAGAGTACTCCAAAAACCATCTAAATAGGAGATGAAATTATTGTAAATCATGGATTGAGGTTCCCAGGTTACGATTAATGATACAAGATAATCATACTGGGGATATACTAGAACACCATCAAGTGCTATGGTCCTCCACTGTGACATAAGGATCACAAAGTTCAGAAGTACCTCTTTACAGAGATAAGATATCCCTTATTGGAAGGTTTTAACTCTTATAAATCAATAACACATTAATGTAGAGAGATATATTTTCATTTCAAAGGTCTATGAAATATTTGAGCCAACTAGAGGTGCTCAAGACCTGAAGTGAGATTTTTGAATTGTGGTTCTTAAAAGATGGAAGAATTACCCCATACTCTGGTTGATCGGGGAAAGGCTCTTGTGTTCCTTTGATATGGAATGATAATGGGTGATGGCCCGCACAATTAAAATTTCTATAGTGGGTATGTATTCATTGTGATGTTTTAATGTCATGCGACCATGACATTTTCCATTTAGTTTAACATCATGACTCAAGGACATATTTATTCCCATTCAGTTTAACATCATGTGGTAAGGATGTGGGAACCTATGTGAAAAACTTTTCAAGATATATTATTTTTGTAAGAAAGCTGTATGAAGATCAGACCCATACGCAAGAAAAATAATCTTTTATGAATTGATCTTTTTGAATTTGAGGGTTCATTTTTTCATTGGTTGTTATAGGCAGACCTAGGATTGGATACCTGAGCATCACTACATATCCAATGGTTGTTGGAATTAAGCCCCACATAGTTATTGAATGAGAAACACTCTACGTAGGTCTAACTGATATGCATAAGGGGGGATTTTTCCCATTGATTATTATAGCTAGAACTATGATTAATGATCCTCATGTCACGAGGTATGTTATGATGGAAGGAATGAAGTCACATGTAGTTCTTGGGGGATGATGTAGTTTAATTTCCTATAGAAAGGATGTAAAATACTTAATGTGAAAAGGGAATATTAGGACTAGGCCCAATAATAGAAGTCTTGGAATCACTATATATCCTATGATAGAAGGAATCAAGCTGTATGTAGTAATTGAATAAGATCAACCTACACTGGTCTGATCTGTACATAGGGATGGGGAAATTACTTATGTTTATGGGTTGTGGCTGGACCCGATGTTGGAAATCTAGGAATCACTATGTAACCCATGATGGCAAGATTCAAGTCCCACATAGTTCTTTAATGGAGGTGTGGTAAGAGACCAAAACCCAAAATTGTTGTTATATCAGTTGAGTTTTATAGTAATTTTCATTTTTTTGTCATGAATGGGACATCAACCGTGCAGTTTAATATCTTGGAGCAATGACTCATGGGGTTCCTTTTAAGGTCTTGCCTTCCAGACCATGATAACCCTGTTGGGATATAATATTCATTATTCATGATAAGAATACCATACGAAAATTAATAAAATCACATGAGCTATGATCTGTGTGAGAAACATGGAATGGAAAATCTTTTTCACAACATGGTGGTAGGATACAGTCATTTTTGTAATGACCTTAGATTTTGTGATATATATATTTTTTCAAATTAATTCAATTTTTTTGATATTTTGAATTTCTTGTAACACTAAGAATATTTTTTTATATATTAATGAACTAAGATTGTCTTGAGTTATATGAAATACCATGTTAATCATGCACTACATGCAAAATAAAGTTTAACTTTCTCTACACGGAACACTAAGGTTAGCTTACTTTATACACAAGACTGACTTTCTTCGATGTCTTGCGTAACACACTAGACCGAGTTTTACCAAATGATAATATATTATTAAAAATAACATTATATGATATAATATGATATAATCTAGATGTTATATTTTTTGTTACAAATAGTATTAACTAACTTATTAAAATAAACGATTGAATTTATGGGTTACAAATTAATTAGAAATTAAAATAAGAACTAATTGATTACAAATGGAATATTTTTATAAAAATTAATTTTATGTTCACAATGAAATTTTATTCTAATAAATTAAATTAATTACTATTGGTGAGTGAAATTAATGAAATATATATTTTATACAAACAATAAAATATTTTTTACATTCATTGAATATATTTTATAGGCATAACATAATAAAAAACCAAATATTACACATAAAAACCTTTATTTTTATAAAATCATCATTGCAAACTTTTAATGGAGAACCTATTTTAAATCTAAATTTTGGAAATTTTATATGTAAAAATAAAAATTAAATTTTAAATCCAAATATTATTATTTGGTTAGGGTAAATTTTTGTTATTTCTTTGTGAACTTCCATTTTTTATGGATAGTGAGAAAATATTGAATTTTAATTCAAAACTAATTTTTATTATAATCTATTTATAAGGATAAATTATAATTATAATTTTTTTAAATTATAAATATATCAATTATATATCATTTAATCAAATTTAGGTCATTTGGATAAATTTAAAAATGAAATTAGATACAAAAATTTAGTAAACATTGAATGTTTTTTTCATTAAAAAGGCACATTTGCATCCTGAATGTGGGATTAATTTTAAATTAATTTCTTCCATTTATGTGATTAGAATTTTGAAAAATAGATTCCATATTTTAAATTAGAATAATTTATAATTTTTAGTAAGGTTAACATAGTTTTTGACAAAAAATATTAATGAATGTTATTAAAATTAATTACAACGATTTGGAGGAAAATTAGATTAACATGGGAATAAACCTTAAACATAAGGACACGAAAAACCTAGAAAAATATCCAAAAATGAATTTTGTGGGAATATATAGATTATATAATACCTTATATCTAATTTTACCATTAATATTTTCTCTTTTCATAGATAAAATTTGGGTGGAATTCCCTTTTAATTTTTTTTTCTAAAATGACACTTCTCCTCCACTATAACAAGGCACTCACCCCTCAAACTTATTCAAACTGCTAAAGAACTTTGTCTCAGAAAAAATACGATAAAATAATCTCCCAAAATCCCTATATTCCTACTTGAGTCATCCCTTTTTCAGAATCCAACCATTGAATCCCATTTGTGTAATGAAAATGGAGTTACCTAAAGAAGTGGTAACATACTTACTCAATCTCCTTTCTTTTATTTTCTTTATCCACCACCTAAATTGGTATTATTAAATTATTATATAATAAAGATAGAAACTTTAGTATATGTAGATGTTTTTATTATAATGTTTGGACTTTCGACCACACATACATTCATAAAATGTGTAACGAACTTATCGTTTTTGTGTATAATGAACTAATGCCTCTCAAAATGATGTTGTTCATTTTTTCAATTTCCACCTCTCATAGGTGTGAATTATGATAGAAAATATATTTTTATATTATATATGTGATATTTATGATTTATTTATTCTTTTTTAATTTTTATATAAAATATATCTTCATGCTTTCTATGTTTTGTAAATACGATGACTTCATTTGGGGAATAGTGGGTACCTCCTCCTCAAAGCGATGCGATTTGTTCCCACATTACATGGAATGTATTAAGTACTGGATTAGTAAAAATAAATGATATATATTACATTATACGTAAAGTACAATTATATTAAATATATATATGTATATTTCATTTAAATTATTTCTTTCAATATGATAATTAAACGGAAAAGGCGTTCATAAGTACGTACAGTCTACCGTCTCCATGAATAATGTATTTTATTTCATAATTATATATTCTATAGCGTAATATAATTAACATGTAATTAATATAAATGATATTTATATCGTTGTTTTAATTATGAAATCAGGATATTAGTATAATGAAAAAATGTAACAAATTAAGGCACATGAAAAAAAAGTAGATACTACCCGAAATGTAACCTTAACATGGAAGTGGTAATAATCGGGTGATATAAAGACATATATTGTATTAGATATAATAATATTTCCTTTTTTATATTTATAATTTTTTTATATTTATTATAAAAAGTGGTTTTAATGAGTACAATGAGAGTCAAGACATAAGGTAAGATAATTTCATCTCACTTTTTATTTTCCTAAGATACATTCCCTATTCACCACTCGATTATTTTTTATGGAGCATCTATTTCCCATGAATGTATTATATTATTATTATACATAAATTTATGGGTATATTCATATCAATTTTATGATATTTATTTCATGGTATTTACGGTTCAAAATTTACAGAATTGGTAATGTAATTTGTCTCAATTTATCTTTTTTGAGACACATGCCACGTTATGCACCTATATTATTCTATGGGGTGTATATGACACCCATTTAATTGTTATATAATGAATATAATTATATTAACTACACTATAATCTTAATTTAATTTCATCTTATTACATAGGGGGAATGATTCTAAGTTACCAATTGTTAAAAGTTTATCGAAACAATCTCATCGTTTATCAAGAGTGTTAATAATCATGCTTCCATTGATGAAATAGTATTATCCACCATATAAAAACTATCATGAATTATATTATAATATATTTATTCATGATATTTTTATGTTTTGGTTCCATTTTTATACTCTTTGATACATAATACAATTAAGATAGCGTTTTTAAGAAAGCTTGACTTTACCGATCCCTTCAGTCTGAAATCCGTGTTCCATCAAAACCTTGCCTTTTTAAAAAAAGTTTTCAAAAAATATTATAGAATTATAGAATGATTTTTTGACGAAAATTGTACCAGTTTTTTACCTTTTAATCAAAATTATTTTTAAAAAATGGGTTTTCTTTTCATTTTCCAAGTGAGACACTTTTATAAATGTTTTCTTACGAAAAAGTAATGTTCGACATGTATAGATTTACCCACTTTCATGAAAGTTATTCCATTAATGATTCCTTTATAATATTACAATTTTAATTTTTAAAGAATTATTTTTCCTAATATTATGGAAATTCATTGTTTAAAAGTGGTTTTTGAATAAAAAATATTTTCAATATAATTTTTAAATTTTCATGGAAAAAGTGTTTTTAAAATGTTTTAAAGATTTATTTTTTATATTTTCAAATAATTTTAAAATAACAATGTTTTCAAAAAGGTTTTCAAGTTTTTCTTATAATTTTTTATGGAAAGGAGTTTTAAAAATAATTCAATATTTATTTATATGTTTTAAATGCATTTTCAAAGAAAACTATTTTCATGATGCATTATGTTTTAGAATGATTTCTTCAAAGGGGAAGAAATATTTTCCTCAATAAATGTTTTAATTATAATTTCAAATAATTCTTTATAATAAAAAGATTTTTTAAAATGTTATGTGAAAGTTATTTTCAATTAAAAGTTATTTTACCTAAAAGTGAAGTTTCAAAATCCTTCCACATCTATGATGGAATCCTTTGATATGGTTTAATATTTATTGAGAACATGGTACCAGAATACCATTCATATTATTTTATTAATGGTTTATGTTTTGTTGTCATGAGGTTTATGAAACCAGTTTATCTACCATGGTTTATACCAAGATAAATGCTTATGAAACACGCTTCCTTTTTGGGGTTATTCTAGGAAGAAATGATTTTGAAACATACCTATTTTTCCATCAGTTATTATAAGATGAAATGTTCATGATACCCATTTAATTTCATGGGTTATGATATGATGTTTATGAAACTCATCTATTTTATGGTTCATGATATGATGAAAGTTTTATTTTCTTGTGGAACATGTTTTTATGGTTTTATTATGTGATGGGTGGACCTATAACTAACTCTAATGAATTATTTAAAGATTTAAATCTCATGAGATAATTATTGAATTAAAATAATAGGTCATTATGCACTATGGAAGATAGGAAAAACTAATCCACTATTGGATGATGGGGAAACTCGATCCCCTATGGGAAGATGGGGATAATGTATCAATTATGGGAATATGGGGAAATACAGTAAACTATGGAATGATGGGGAATCTAGATTCACTATGGGAAGATGGGGAAACCTAACTCTGAATGGAAATATAGGGAAACCTAATCCACTATGGGAATATGGGGAAACCTAATACATTATAATGAAAGGTTTGTGACTGGGTATGGTGGTGTGTCCTTCCTAGTAGGTGAAGTCCACCTGAAGTTCCCTGATAAGTTCTAGAAATGTGTCATCGCTTATAGGGAATGATATTACATTTTATATTTATTCCAAAATTCCATGTCTTACACTAGCATTAGGAATTCATGTATTATCTATTGAATTATGTAGGATTAATGCCTTATGAACCACTGAACTTTATGATACTATTCATTTTTATGATCTTTGATATGTAGGGTATGATCTTCAAATGTTATGGTCACATTATCATACCCTTATGATCATGTTTATGCTTACATATCTCACTTTTTTACCCTTACTGGGCATATGCGATCACTATTTTTTATGTTTCATTTCCAAGGACATGAAGATATTTTTTATTTATGATATTTCTAAGTGTGGTTTTAGTATTGGAGAACATAGTTGAAAAAAATGCATCTCACTCATTTACAATTATTTGTGTTTCCTTACTTCCAAAGGCATTGAACTAATACAGTCTTTGGGAATATTTTTCAATAATGTTTTTAAGATATTACCAAAGTGATGTAATGTATATGTACGTCAAGACTGGGTTATTATAACTGGAATTAGAGTGAATTTCTAGTCAAACTCTTAAAACTAGGATGGGAGAAAATTAGTGACATCTGTAGGATTATTTTAATGATATATCTTGTGTTGTCTCTAAGGATAAGTTTAAGGATGGGGAAATTAATAGGAAAATGTCCTGGAATTTTGTTAAAGTATATAGTTAATCGTTTCCTAGAAATAAATCCATGTTTGGATACTATAAGTGGATGTGGATCTAGAACTTATATACCTAGGAATAACAACTCAGACAAGGTGTATCATGCCTGACTCGAGTGTAACATGGTACACAACAACAGGCCATACTGCACACCTAATTTGACACTCCATATGGATATGATTTAGGAATTCACAGAATCTTTATAAATCATCCTGATGGTATTTAATAGGAGTTGGTTATGAATAAACTATGATACAACTAAGGATTTATTGATTAATGTGGGCATCCTAATTTTGACATCATATGATGGGTTTTTCATGATTTTGTGGTTTTCCACTATGATAAGTGATGCTTACACTATGATTTACATTTTTAGCCAATGGTGGAAACAAGAGGGAATCTGTTAAACATTGAATGTGTTGGAAATTTGATGATGAGTAGTCAAATGGGATGATCACTAGAGTATAGGATTTTGTGATCATTACTAATAATCTTTCATATAACATGATTAACAACCTATACATTAACCAACTCTTAAAATCACCAAAGAATAGAAGGAAGGAGTTCACTGAGAATTTGGGTAATAGAAACTATGGAGGAAATAAGATTAGGATTCCTTTATTTCAAGAGTGTTGAAATAATTTCCTAATTGAATGTATTAGAAGAATAAGAAGATGTTTTGAATTTGGAAGAAAACAAAAAGAAAGTAACATCTAAGGAATCAATGAAGGGTTTATTTAATGAAATGGCTGGGAATATTAGCATCCCTAATACATTATAAATGGTTAAAATATTTGTGTTTGAAATTAATGGTCATTATATAAATCAATGTCTTAAGTGTAAATATCTCGAAGAGAATAATAAAGGTGGTATAAGTATAGGTAATATTACTGATGACGTTGAGACTACATATAAAATTTTAATGGAAAGAGTTTTTATGTAATAGGACGATATATCACTATTATGGATATATATGAAGTGGAATAGTCAAATATTTTATGTATTTGGTTTCAATAATTTTTTTATATGAAAGGAATAATATATATGGATTGTTCAGATTATAACTTTTTTGATAAGGATTTATAATAATACGATTAATGGTTCTGATGGACTAGAAAAGTAATTTATTGGAAAGGTGATTTCCAAGGAAAACATGTGATTAATGGAAATATAACCCTAAATATGTTCCTTATGTTAAGATAATGTTTTTGGATAATGATTTCTTGAATACGAATAAGTAAATTGGATGATACTTTTTACCTTAGGAATGATAATGTATTTGTTAGCAAAGTAGTTGTGTTATCATGGATGGAGTTTAAAACATTTTTTAATTTAAGGAATATATTCAATAAACTTTTGAATTAGAAATAATTCATTTTTTTCAAAAGGATTTATGGTAATTCATGTTATTACCATGTTTCCAAAGAATATATGATGAAGTTATTCACTCGTTTTTTATGTGTTGAATAAGATATACATTATGATATATGGGAGATTAGTGTTAAGATTATTTTGTGACCTTATTTCCTCATGTGATCTGGTATGATAGAAATAATATTCTTTTTAATAATTCCTCACTCAAGGCTAATGCAGGTATGTCATGGATTCTCATTTCCATCCGGAAGGATTCCTTGATTATGAAATCTCATTGTGACAACATGATAGGTGAATTTGAGATCCTAAACCGACTTAGGGTTGTTGGTTCTTATAGACTTCTTTGACACAACTTTGAGGTATTCAGGGAAGCACCACTTCTGGGATGGATCAATGTGAGTATCGATGGTGCCTAGATAGGAACTATGGGACCTATATGATGCAGTTCCATTTTTTAGAGACTATCTTGGTTAGTGTCTTGGATTCTTCTTTGGTAGATGTGGTACAACCTCGTCTCTGGAAGTGGAAATGATGGGGGTGGTCCATGATGTGGACTTTTCCATTTATAAAGGTTGGAATAATTTATGGATTGAAAGTGATTCAACCACTATTGTCCAAGCTATTTGGACGGGGGTGGTGCATCTTTCCTTCCCACTCACTTCCTGTTGGATGAACTTCCTTGATTCGCTCGCGGAAATCAACTACATTTCCACTCATTCCTTTCGTGAAGCAAACATGGTTTCTAATGGTCTTGAAAACAAGGGGATTAACTAGGACATTACTTGTACGGATGATTTTCCTTTTGATTTTCTACCATTTAATGAGAAGGATTCCAATAAGACTCCTTCCTTCAGACTCTTATAACTTTATTTTTTCAATATTCAATAAATTGTGCCTTGGTCATTGACTGAGGAACCATCTTTTCTAAAAAAAGTTATACTTCAGAATAAATTTATGAGATTAAATTATTATCTCACCAAATTAGAATTTATACATATTGGATTACCTATTCTAATAACTTATTATTGGTGGTAACTGAAGATATATGAGATGGATCATCATGGAACTCATGATCTGGTAGTACTGTATGATTAAAAAAATACACCTTCCTTTTTATAGAAATAGGTGAGGTGGAAATTGATCAACTCAAAACAAAGGTTAAGTTTGATCTGAATCAAGTAAGAATATATTCTCATGAAAATTATTCAAATTTAGTAAAAAGGATCTTGAAACCAAAAATTTTATCACAGTACCTTCGTTTTTGATGAATCAAATGGCCCCTTAGATCATTACAGATTTATGGCCTTGTGATTGTAAAATTTATCCTGACCTTATCCTATATTACCCTCTATCAAAAAAATATAGTTAGATTTCTCTTCCATGTCCATTTTTCCACTTTCCACCTATGTTTTCATATATGGAAACCTAAATATATGTTACTTTGGGTAACTGTTATGTTTCTAAATTTCTCTTTTAAAAATAAGTTTAAGTATTTATTTCAATGATGTGGATTTATATGATAGAAAATTTCATGTATTAAAACTTTGATAACCTAGAAACAATTCTATGGAAAAATTCATTTTATGGGGGGCATAATGAAACACCATGATATTTTTTGAATTATATATGTTTTCGAATTAATTTAATCTTTTTTTTCTTATTTCACGTAATAATGAAAATAGTTTTTTTATATATTAAAGAACTATGTTTGTATTGTGTTATACATAAAACCAAGTTAATAATGAACTAAACACAACATGAAGTTTATATTTCTCTGCATGGAACACTATGGTTAACTTACATTACATACAAGATTGACTTTCCTCAATGGCTTGTATAACACACCAATATGAGTTTTATTGAAAAATATTATATTATTAAAAATAATATTATTTAATATAACAATATATAACTTAGAAATTAAGTTGGGAGTTTTGAATTGGATAAACTAACTTGTGAAAAGTCAGATTTGAATTCATTGTTTATAAATTAATTATAAATGAATATAAGAAACAATTGAATATAAAGGGAATGTTTTATTAAAAAATAATTTTATTATAAAAATTAATTTTATCCTAATAAGTTAAATTATTCAATACTAGTGAATGATATTAATGAATTATATATTCTGAATATTCAATAAAATATTTTTAATTTCATCAAATATATTTGATAAGGATAGGATAAGAATAAACCCAATATTACACATAAATACATATATATTTATACAATCAGTATTACCACCTTTTAAAGGCGAACTTATTATATATATAATTTTTAGAAATTTTAGAAATTTTATATGTCAAAATAAACTTTGTTTTTTAAAGTGAAACATAATAATTTGGATAGGGAGATTTTCGTTATTTTTTTGGTGAATTTTAATTTTTTAACGAATAGTGGAACATACTGAATTTTAATTCAAAACTAATTTTTCATCAAATTTATTAATATTTTTAAGTTATATTTAAAATTGGTTTTAAAGCCTATTTATAAAAATTATACATAAATTAATTTTATTTAGGTCATTGAGAAAAATTTCTCTTGGAAATTTTTAATAAAAACTTAGTAATCTTTTGAACATTTTTACTTTAAAAACCTGCATTCCTATCCCACCTATGAGATTAATTTCAAATTAATTTCTACCAATTATTAAATTTTAATTTGAAAAAATGTATTAAAGATTTTGAATCATAATAATTTATAATTTATAATAAATTAAAAGTAGTCTTTGATATAAAATATTAGTGAATGTAATTAAAATTAATTACAACGATTAAGAGGAAAAATAGATTAACAAGTGACTTAAAATTAAAATTATTGCCCAAAATTACCTAGAAACTCATATAAAAGTTATTTTATATCCATATATAAAACATATAATCCATTTTAAAATTTTATTAAAATTATTGCATCCAATTTTCATAGGAGAAACATGGCTGGAATTCCCTTTTAAAAAATTTTCAAGAATGCCACTCCTCCAGTATAAAAATGAAATCTCCCATCCCATTTATTCACACCTTTGAAGCCATTCGTATCACCAAAAATATACTCAAATAATCTCCCAACATACTTCACTTCTTACTTTAATACTCACTTTGGGAAAAAATCCATCCAAGCAATCCCTTTTGTGGAAAGAAAATAGAGTTACCCAAAGAAGTGGTACCATCTTTCCTCAAGCTCCTTTATTATATTTTATTTATCCACAATAAAAATTATTATTATTAAACTATTATATAATAATATATTTATACTAATTATACTGAGATGTTTTAATTATAATGGTTATAAATTAAATTGCATACACTTCCAGGTAATGGGTAACAAACTTACTATTTTTATATGTGGTGAACAACTGCCTCAGAAAACAATATTGTTTCATTTTTTTCATTTACCACTTCTCATAGGTCGTAATTATGATTTAAATTATATTTTTATATTATATATTATATATTTATTC
This sequence comes from Viscum album, assembly GCA_963277665.1. NCBI lineage: Eukaryota > Viridiplantae > Streptophyta > Magnoliopsida > Santalales > Viscaceae > Viscum > Viscum album. Next base: position 1,571,862,683 of record OY728127.1, read on the forward strand.
TTTTTTAATCATTATATAAAACATTACTTCATTCTTTACATTTTATGTAAATATGATAACTTTGTCTCTAGAAATATAGACTACCGGCTACTCAAAGAGATGTGATTCATTCAAAAATTACATGGAATGTATTAATGATGGGGTTATTAAAATTATATTATATCTACAACATAATAATAAAAAATTAATGAAATTATATATACACATAGACATATTTCATTTACTTAGTTTCTTTTAATTTGACAATAAAACAGAAATAGTGTTCAAGCGTATGTACGAACAACTATCTACATGAATGGTGTGTTCAATTTCATAATTATATATTAAATAGATCATTATAATAAAAATATAATGAAAATTCATGGTATTTTTATCATTTTTTGAATTTTGGAAATCATAATATAAGTATAATGACAAAAAAATGTAACAAATTAAGGCATATACAAAATACAGAGTAGATATTACCCGAAACATAACCTTAACCTGGAAGTGGTAATAAGAATATGATATAAATACATATATTGTATTATATATAAGAATATGCTTCTATGGTAGATATATAATAAACATATAATTATTATACATGGTGTTTTTATGAGTACAAAAAGAGTCAATACATAAGTTAAGGGAATTTCATTTCACTTTTTATTTCTGTGAGATACATACCATATTCACCAAAAACTTATTTTGTGTGGTGTATATACTAACCATGAATGTTTTATATGATTATTATAATAAAATTTATGTGTATTTACATATCCATTTTGTGATATTAATTTCATTGGTTTTATGGTTCCCAAGTTACCAAATCGGTGAAGTAATTTTTTCTAAATTTTATTTCTTTGAGATACATGCCATGTTATTCACATATATTATTATATTGAGTTGGTATAATTAAAATTGACACTTTATATCATGAATATTCTAATTTTAATGATTCTATAATATTCATGTAATTATATCTTATTATATGGGAAGAATGATTCAAAGCTACCAATTTGTATGATTTTATTGAAATAATCTCATCATTTTTCAAGATTGATTATGATTATACTTCCATTGATGAAATATTATGATCCATAACTTAAGAATTCTTGTGAATTATCTTATTTTCTTGTTATTAGTGATATCATCATGTATTGATACCTATTTTGTACTCTTTGCTATTAACCTCTGGTTATTTGTGATATCATCATATAATGGTACCATTTTGTACTCTTTGGTACATAAGTTATTTAAGAGAGTGTTTTTATAAAAGTATGACTTTACCCCTTTCTTCGGTTATAAATATGTGTTCCTTTAAAACCATTTATAAAAAAAAACGTTTCCAAAAATATTCAAATATTACCCAATGATCTTTAAAAGAAATTGATACCCATGTTTTAGCTTTTAAAAAAAAGGGTTTTTAAAAAGTAATATTATTATTATTTTCTAGTCAAGGAACTTTCCTACACCTTTTATAGTGTAAAAGGAATGTTAGACATGTATGGGTTCAACCACCACTATGACCATAATTCCATTTATTATTCCTTTACAATATTATAATGTTATTTTTTATGGATTTTTTATTGATATTCTATAAATTAATTGTTTTAATGTCGGTTTCAAAGAAAAACAATTTAAAAAATGTTTTGAAGGCTCTTTTAATTTTTTTAGGGAAAAAGATTTTGAAAAGGTTTCCATGATTTATTTTATAAGTTTTCAAATTATTTTAAAATAAAAAGGGTTTAAAAAAAGTTTTCTATCTTATTTTATAATTTTCCAGGGAAAATTGGTTTTAAAATGTTTTCAATATTTCTTAATAAGTTTGTAATTATTTTTAAAGAAAAAGGTTTTAAAAATTATTTATGTTTTAGAGAGAATTTATCAAGGTCGAAAGTATATTTTCTTCAATAAATTTTTTAAATGAAATTTCCAATCAGTCTTTGCAAGAAAATATTTTTAGAATGTTTTTAAGGAAGGTATTTTCAAAGAAAAGTTATTTTTCTCAATATAAACACCTAGTTAACTTTTAAAATCATTCTTCATATAATATGGATTCCATTTATGTAGTTTATAAAACTCAATTTTCTACCACAGTTTATACGATGATAAATTCTCATGAAACCTACTTCCATTTAAAAGTTATTATAGGAGGAAATTATTAGGAAAATAACTATTTTTACATAGGTTATGAAATAATGAAATATTGATGATACCCATTTAATTTCATGTGTTATGATATGACATTTATGAAACCCATCTCTTTTTATGGGTTATAATATAATGAAAATTTTATTATCTTCTAGAACATATATTTATGATTTTATTATTTGATTTGTGAGAACTATATCTCTCTCCAATGTATTGAGTAAAGACTTATATCTCATGATATAATGATGGTATTCAAGATGACCGGCTTTATCCACTATGGAATATGGAGAAACCCGATCCACTATGGGAATATGGGGAGACCCAGATCGATATGGAAGATGGGGAAACCTAATCCTGTATAAAGAATGATCTACAACTGGGGTTGGTGGTGTGTCCATACCAACATGTTTAGTCCCCATGAAGTTCCCTGATAAGTTTTATCAATGCATTTTGACTTATAGGGAATAATATTTCATGTTTTTGTGTATTATGAAATTTCCTATATTACTCTCATGTTATGATTTCATGGATATTTTTATTAATTTCCTTATGATTCATGCCTTATGAACTGATAACCTTTATACCATGATTCTTGTTTATGATCTTTGATATGGAGGGTATGATCTTATAATGTAATGATCATATTCACATTCCCTTATGATCTTGTTTATGTTTATATATCTCTCTTGTTTACCATTATTGAGCTTTTGAGATCACCCATTTTTATGTTTCCTTCCCTAGGTTATGAATATATATTTTATAAATGATATGTCTAATAGGGGTTCGAGTCTTGGAGAACCTAGTGGGAGATAATGTAGCTCACTCATGTACCTGTGTTTATATTTCAACATTTCCAAAAGAACTATACTAATAAAATTTTTGGGCATTTGTTTGTGTGATATTTTATGTATTCCCTAAACATTATGTAATTTATATATTCATCATTATTGGGTGGTTATAATTTTGTATCATATGGTGGATGTGCCATGATATAGGATCAGGGTGTCCCTATATATATCATCAGAATGAGAATCAAGCCGTAAATTGTACCAGAATCCCTTGAAGTTTAATATCATGTGGGTAGGACTTCAGACATGCAAATTAATGTCTTGAGGTAAGGATGTGTATTAATCAATGTGAAAGAAGAGGAATGTTGTGATTGGGCCTGAGAATGGAAGTCTGGGCATCACTATTTATCCAATGATAGAAAAAATCAAGCCAAACGTAGTTATTGGATGAAGAGATCCCCTTTGTTAATATAAATCTCACATAGAGAGAAGGGAATTTCATATTTATCTCACATTGTTCTAACTCATGTACAGTGGATCATTTGTCACATGATGATTCTCATGCAGTTTAGCATCATGCGGTGAGGAAATATTCTATGCAATTTATTTTAAAGCGGTAAAAACCTATTCTGTATAGTTTATCATCTTGTAGTCATGATGAGTTTAAATATGCAGTTCAATTTCATTATTCTAGGATGTGATTCATATAGTTTAATGTCACATGCTTAGGATGTGAGATGTTCTTCAATTCAACATCTCACTTCCAAGATAAGATATGTTGTGCGATTTAAGTTCTTACTGCCTGGTTGATCTTCATATAGTTTAATATCACATGGTTAGGCTGTTATCCACATAGCTTAATGTCATGAGGAAAGTGAAGAGGATTCTATGCAGTTTAATGTATTACATCATGAAATTATTTCATACAGTTTAACATAATGTGATCAGGATGATATGTGAGGGATAAAAGCTATCCAAAGTATTTTTTAAGAAATATTTCTTTGGTGGGGGGGGGGGTGTGACACATTCCCCATCCTCTACAAAAAGTGTGTAATACTTGTTATTAAAGACATTTTAATTAAGACCATTCCTATTTGGGTTCCAAATTTAAATGATTCTTTCCTAACATCATTGGGGTTCTATAAGCCAACTCTATTTATCCTCAATGTAATTAATGGAGGTGGACCTTTTTATTGAAGGCTCATGCAATCCAATTTTGATGGATCTCAAGGTTTATAAATGTACAAAACCTTTTCTCATTGAGAAATTATAGCTTATCTATCTAGTTATGTGATTTGTCATTATTATATAGTTTTTAAAAAATGGATATTTGAAGTGTGAAAAATAGGAATTTTATGGGAAATAATGCCTCAATCTCGTACACTAATGAATATAGAGTTACTTATGTAGCAATATTCTAGGTAGTGTGGTAGGACTATAAAGCAAGGACGAGCTTTTCCTTCTAGGAATACTCGTATTTATTCACCATATTCTATAGTATATTTGATAAAGTATTATAAAACCCTCTATCTCTCCATTTTACACTTCTTGATATCAGGATAAGTGATTGTAATCGATGTTGTAGTCCTAGTAATATATCTTCAACTCTATCAAATAGAAGTTCATACTATATTCCTTAAATATTGTACAAGGTACCCTGATCTTAGTGATGGTATAATACATTATTAAGTTGATTATATTCTTTTCCTTGACTTCCTTGAATGGTATTGTATCATCCCATTTGATGAAGAAGTCGGAAGTAGTCAGGATGTACTTGAACTTAATATATATGGATGCGAGATATGGACCCACTACATACATTGTTGATACAGAAAATGAATTGGAATAGTTATCACTATGAATAAATTTTGGGGTTTGATGGATGATGTTTTACTGAATCTGGAGCTCCTAAAATTTCTTGGTGAAATTTATAGAGTCATATATCATGGTTTACTAGTAGTAATCCACCCTCTTGATTTGGTGGGAGAGAAGAGTCCCAGACAAATGATTTCTATAGGATCCTCAATGTACTTTTTCCATAATAGTGAAAATATATCTTTTTGAGATAAATATGTGGATGATTCCTTCTAAGTATAGCTTTTAGATGAAATTTTTCTCATTTGGTCCATTCTAGAGGGTATAGTTCTTTGTTCTGTGCCGAATCTTATCCCTTACAGCTCAATTAGTTAGGAGAACCCCTTTTAAAGAATACCAATTTTGGGATCCATCCGTCTTGGGATTGATATCATCTCATCACGCTCTATGGAGGTGTTGACCCGATTGTTCTCTTCCATGTCACATACAACGATCAATGAGACCATTCTTCTATGAGTGATATAGAAGATTTCTTCTCCCTAATCAGGGTCATCCAATATTGTGGATGTATTATCCAATGAACCAACATGAGAATTTTGTGATTGAGGGAAGATGATGTAATGTGGGTTCAAAATGGAACACTTCTATTTTTCAACTAACATAGCTAATTATAGGGTGAAGTTATTCCTTTTGATTGAAAATTCTCCATTTATCTTCTTTATCACTAGATTTGAACCCCCTTTGATAATTAGGAAGGATAAATGTATCTACAAGGCTAATTCCAAGCCAGTGATGAGGGATTTTCTTTCAACATCATTATTTTTTCATCCTTCAGATAGTGAGAAATATAAGGGTAATATTTATTTTTATGGAAAAAACACATTACGTAAGCCAACACGATTTATGGTTGGTTTTTCCTATGTATTTCCTTTAGGACTTCAAGAGGTTCCATAAAAATACATACCCCATGTCTAGGGAGATTCATGGGAATAGAAAAACATTTCACCTGAAAGCTTAGTATCTACAGTCGTACATTCTAGGGTGGAATTTTCTTCAAGGAAATCATCCAGGGCCTGCCCTTTCACATAATTCTATGACACTGATTGAATGTAATATTGTTTTAGAATGACTGGCCATTGGAAAAAAATTCCTATTCAACATGGGATGACCAGGATTTTACTTGATAGGATCAATACAATAGACCTGATGAAATTTTTGTGCTCAAGGTAATGACTTATCATTTTCATTGAAAATATGAGTGAGAGGCAATTCTTCTCAAAATTTGAGTATTAGGCCTCGATACCTAAAATTTGTCTGGTTGAGGTAGTATAGATTTTTATTACCCCCTGTATCATTATTTTGTGTGTGGAGGGAGTCAAGTGATCATTCCATGATGAACACATATAAGACAAGTCGATTCCCATCCACTAGTGGGTGTAGTAGGTAATTCTTGATATAATTGAAGGCTTATTAGCATCCATCATCCCATTATTTGGAAATTTCCTCCCTCATTATCTTGGTAAACAAGAGAGATTTTCATTCCATGTTGTTTATGAATCACTGAATGTAGGTGAGGTACCCTTGGAGCCCCCTAAGTTATTTGATATTTATGGGTGTGAAATTACAATAATTGAACTATCCTTTTATAGGTTATCCTCAATGCTATGGTAGTGTAATACAAATCCTAGGAACTTCTATGATGTTTCCCTAAAATTTTGTTTCAGTGGATTCATCTTTAGACTATGCTTCTCCAATATATCGAAGAATGTTTGGTGATTTGTATAGTGATCACATCACTATCATGATTGTACCACTAGGCTTTCGATATATCATTCAACTATTACTACCATTAAAGGATAAACGTTATGATGCATAATGTGTTATTATGTAGCCGCATTATTCTTTAATCCAACATGTATGGACTAATAGAAAAAAATACACCATGGTTATAAAAAAAATAAGTGGATTCTTCATATTATGGGGCCATCATTATCTGATTATACCCTAAATACCCATTCATGAAGGAATACCATGCAATCTATAAGTTTCATCGATCAAGAGTTTTGTGATCGAAAAAGGGAAACCATCCTTTGGGAAATTTCAAATAGGGTCTCTAAAATCATTGTAGAACCTAATCTTCCCATGCTTTTTCTTGATATGTATGATATTGGCGAGCCATCTTGGGAATTTATCTTCTTGAAAAAAATTTCCCTTGAACAATTTTTCAACACCCCCCTCAACATTGGTAGAAGGAGAGGGGTGAATCCTTCTGGATACCTACTTGAAACCTCGATGGACATTGGGTAAGATGAGTTAGTGTGTAGCACCATTTGGATTCAGTCTGAGCATTTCTGTATAGTTCCAAATGAGAAAATATTAGTGTTTCCTTATAAATGAACTGTACTTATCTTGCACCTCTAGAGGCATAACAACAGTAATCAATGTAGGCCATGGGTCTTCTTCTATTTTCAGATTCACTTACTTAAGCTCATCAATGGTGGTGGATATGCCTTCCTTTAATGGGGGAGGGGAATTGTTGAGGTTGTCCTTGCCTTCTTCCACCTCTAAGTCTACAGAGGATTTTTTTGATGAATTCAGAAATATGAGGGCCTCTTTATCACTTTCAGGGTGAGAGAGGCCATGAAAAGAGAAATTATCATCCCCAACTATCAATGTTTTTATAGAGAGATTCTAAAGATGATTTTATTTTATATTGTTACGGAGGATAGTTAGATCTTGGATGTTTAAGATTGATTCTACTTTATCCAAATTTTGGGGAGGACGTAGTCACTATCAAGCATACTCCATGGGTTTGCAATGGTGATTCCAAATCCATTTAAGTCTTAAATATGTATACCATCACCCCCATTGGTTGTTTACCTTCCCTTTTTAGAAACCTTCCTCAACATGTGTGGATTTTCAAGTCTTTAAGGGTGAAAAATCACCATGTAATATGATAAAATTATCATTTATTGGGTATTTAAGACACAGATGGAATGTTGAGGTTACAACCACATGTCTATGGAGCCCGGTTCATCCAAGTTGGACATTAAATGAGGTGTCTTGATATATAAACATAAACTTGGAATTAGATATGAGATCCCAGAACTGATATTTGTGATTGATCTTCCCAAAAGGTATTTGATCACACTTATCATACCCTTGAATGGTCATATTTTTGGGAGACAAGTCCCCTTTTCTATACCCGAAATGTCAGATGGTTCAAATCGGGATGTGGTTTATCCCATAACCATTTTCAATCAGATCCCTTCGTATAATACCATTATTGAGTCTCCCCAAAATATATAGGGGACCAATGTGTCCTTAGATGGCATTTTCCTAATCCTATTTTCTGAATGAGATGAAGGCACGGAACTCAAATGGAATGGTCTCCACTCGATATACCTTGGATGAAGAAACTCTAGTTTCAAACTCATGTGGGATCTGGAGGGATTCAATGAGTGCCTCCCTGAGTTATTTTGAAAGATGGATTACATCCATGATTGAGATATTGGCTGGGAAAACATCTAGCTATTTCATAATGTCGTACTTTTGGGCCATTGGATGACGATTCTGAGGTGGGGTTACTCCTTAATATATAGCTCAGGGATGAGGTATTTAAGGTAGATGCGCCTAGTGATTGTGCATAGGTCTATGAGGAATCTCATATCGTTTGTGTAGGTAATGCTGAGCTTCCATGATTCTTAGGCTAATTATATAACCCCACCCACGATAGGGTGTCACGTTAGAAGACCGAGAACGGATGACCACTAGAGAATATTGGGATACCTCCATTTATTTTATGTGATTTATAGAGTGAATTATCACAAGTTTGAGAAAAATATATGTCCTATGTGGGGATGTGACTGAAATATTCAGCCCAACTATACCCATGTTGTCCCCTTTATCCTCGGTTCCTGCACATGAAACCTATTGTTCCCCAATTAAGTGAGGGGAAATCATAATTAGAGGAATATTCATCATCGGTGAAGGGGTATTCCAAGTGTATCATGTTAAAATATCCAAATAATAAATCTTCTTCTGATGAGGGTTCTGTTTGGAGGGGAGGTACTTGTTCTTTAGATATTGTAGAAACTAAGTCTGCCAAAGTCAGAGCTTGAATCAGAGCTGAAAATGAATCTTCCACATCTATATCTTCCCGTGTCTGATGATAAAATCCACCTTTGGGATACAGATTTGATGTCAACTTCTTCGGTTGAAGAACTGTTATGGGTCTTGAAATCTGTGCAGTCAGGGTGGCATGATCACGATAAAATATTTTTGAGTCAACCAGTTATTGAAATTCTTCCCATGCTCGACTAGAATCCTTTTCCAATCTATTTTTTATTCTAGTAGAGAAATGTTTATTCATGACAACTAATCTGAATATTTTCCATACATACACTTTTTATAATCGACCATTCATTGAATGATGTATTAAAATATGAATAAATATAGGATATTACAACCTAAACTCATATAAAAAGGGCATTAGTCAAGATATTCAGTGAGGTTGATCTACATGGGATTCATATACTATGGAAGCTTCAGTGTAATAGTAGTAGTATCTACCATTATGACCCTTTTCCATTGTGCTAATGGCATGACCTTAGAGATAGCTCTGGTTCACTGAATGTAATCTTCCACACATTGTTCCATTTATATGAACTCATGATACCCACCTAGATAATTTTTTGGGATCAAAGCTGGCTACAAATCATCCTAAAATTTTTTAGTGCATAGTTCCATTTATTTTTCCTAATAGATATGGATTCTAGTTGAATAGATTGAAACCTTAAATCTAGATGTGAAGTCAGGAAATCTCCCATTTTCTCATTACTTGCATCATTTTAAGTCATTGATTATCGTTTTCCTCGGTATTGAGCTGATTTGGTAAAGGAATTGATGAAAAAGTTCCTCCAATCCTACAATGGATCCTACTAGAAGGCTTCTATACTAAAAAATGCTATCCCTATCAATGTATGCACAAAATTTATCATCTTGGTCACCTCCATCCGATTTAGAGAGCCCATCATCAGTCCACATTGGTATATAAATAGAGTGAGATACTATTTGGTGGCTCCCATGCCATCAGGTTGATAAGGTAGGATTATCAAAATTTTATGGGGGTAAATTTTAATCCAACAATTCAAGATATGGATTATTCTTAGCCACATAGTTGAACATCACCCCTCCATGGATTCTATTCAAGTACCCAGGTAATTGATGTTGTTGACAAGTTTTGGAGGAACTACAGTCTGAGATGCCTTCCATCTATAGATATCAGGTGGATCCTAATGATGTGGCCACATTTTAATCTTCTATTGAATCGAAATCCATGAAAAGATTGAATGATCACTCTGGTGAGGGAGATTCTATCCCTACTTGGTAGGTATGTGATGATCATTGTATAATTCCTCATTTATGTAGACTGACTACCTAGATCTGAAGTGGGTCTGATTCTTTGATGTCTCTCATGAAGGTGGATCGAGTTTTTCCATATTTATTGGAGGAGAAATATTAATGTTATCTTAAATACAATACGAAGTAAGAAAATTTCCCTTGATTCGCTACTAATTGAGTTGTATGAGTGTTTGTATCTCATTATCAAATCATGAAAACTGCTCCTTTGTGGAATAAAATTCAACTCTTCAGGGTAGTGATTGGGATGTATCCCTACATTTTCCTTTATCATTGGTAGTTTTCCACTATAGAGGTAGAAAAAATTATTTGAAGGTTCCAGGTTTTGGATCCTCCTCTTGTTCTAGGTGTGTGCAACCTCAGTGGCTAAATCCAGACCTTCCTCCCAATGTATATTTTATGAGTTGTTTCCATCTAAATTTCCATCTCAATCCACATTATTTGTTGTTTTATGGTGGGGTATCATGAAATTGTAGTTATACCATTTCTCTAAATTTAACAAGACGATTTTATATTTCTTACTTTAGGGTCGGTCCATGATCCACTGTCCATATTGAACAGTTTTGGATTACAAATATTGATGGTTTTGATTTCCATCCTAGTATTCTCCACCTGTATTGGAATATGAGTAATGATATTGAGGGATTTTCAGCCATGATCTCCAAACAGGACCTGAATAGAAGATTTTTTTCATGTGGAAGGAGGAACAAATGATATGTCAATTGAAATACCCCAGGTGTCATGCTGACATTATTTTTGTATTATATTACCTCGTCTTGGATTGTTTTGAGCATAAGTAGTTATAAGGAGGAAAATTTTAATTTTTATAGGTTTTTAGCTATCAAACGGGTTTCCATCATTATTAGCAGTTGTCATGATGCTCCTGTACAAGTGCCCAGGTGAGTCAGTGGTGTGGAAATAGCTTGAAAAAGGACTATTAAACCATGCAGAAAGCATGAGGCTAGGATATGTCAGTTTAAAGTGTTGAGTGGACTGGTTTGAGTAGGGTTTTTAAAACCATGCTTCTTCTTATAGGTAAATGTGCAAGGGGGTGTCTGGCCTTGGCAGTGGCCAGTTTATGGTTAGCACATGGTTTGGTAAACCATGAACAAACTACGTGATTTACCAGTAATAAAAAAATATTTTTAGGTTTATATTTGGTTATTTTTTTAAATTTTCTTTCTTTTTCACCCCTTATCCTCCCTAGTGTCATTAAAGCCCCCTTCCTCTCTAGTGGTGTGCCTCCCTCCTTCTCAGCTACTCTTTCTTTGACAATTTCCACCAAATTTCTTCCAGTCAGTTGGTTAGTTCTCTAAGGTAATCTCTCTTCTCCATCCTTTGTCCCTCAATTTGATGATTTTACCTTTCACTGTCATGTATTTGGGATCAAACTAACCATAGGGTTAGGGTTCACCTAGTTTTTGATTATTTCTTCCATGGATTGGTTGTGAAAAGGGCCTCTCAGGTTGGCTTTGTGTATGTTTCAGTGTTCCCCACCAAAGTTGAGGTGTTTTGAAACATTTTTTCTTACCAAAACCACTTGATGTATAATTTCTTCCACTTTTTAAGAAAAATATTTATTTGGATCATTTTTTTGGTTTTAGGTTTTAGTAATTGTTGTTGTGAGTTTTGTTTATCCTTGAGGCGGGTTCGAGCGAACAAAGTTAAAAGATACTTACCAACCTCTTAATAGGTAAGAATATATATTTATATGTAATTTCCCATGATATATATATATATATATATATATACTCTTGATGGTGTGAATATATATATTGGGGCTATGTGTGCTTTTGTAATTATATTAAAAATGCATATGTGTGTAAGTGTAAATGGTTATATACATATATGAGAATATAGTGAGGGATCCACTAATACATATTTATGACCATGAAAATATATGTCTAGGGAATAGGTGTTCTTATATATATGTGAAGGTGAATATGTCCGAGAGAGGGAAGGAGCAACTTCAAGTTGTCATCGATGAAAGCGTCATGTGTTTAAGTGTTCTGACTTGGTACTATTATCCTTGAGGTAGGTGTTAGTATGAAATTCATTTCCTCTTATAATTATAATATACATGTTGCTTTTAAATTTCCATTTTTATTCAATCATAGATACTTGGATAGCATTGTGATATGTTGAATCCATTTCACAATGTTTTCTATTTGGCATAGTTTGTTCTTCATGTTCAATCCATTTTCATGTTTTAAAAAGGAATTTTTAGTTATAAAAATATTTTATGGAATAAATTTGGGATATTTTAAATTGTTTTGAGAAGTGGGTGACGAGTTTAAAATTGGTTTTAGATCAGTTTTGTTTTTCATTATGTGAAAGTAATTTTTAAGTGGAATTTGGACTTAAATCCATGTGTTAACCTCAAATGACTTAGAAAAGGGTTTTCAGTTTTAGTTAAAATGGTGATTTAAAATGTGTAGGTGGTTTACATTTTTGTGAAAAAGTCCAGGTTGGGTTATTTAATGGTTGTTTTGTGGAAATGATAAGGGCTTATGACTTGTTTAGTGTTTTCACAAGGTATCTTGAAATGTTTTATGAAATGAATGATTTTATTGGGCCTCTAATTTTTTAAGTGGTGTTTTATGGATTGTGTGATGAAATAAATGAATTTTCTATGTTTTTTATTTTCGAAGAAGAAATCCATTGTGTGGGGGTGACCATGATATAATTGTAAGTCTTGGGTTCTTCCTTTGGAAAGAAAGGGTGGATTTCTTAGTGCAATTGAATGAGGTTTTAAATTGGTATCCTTTTTTCATTTGGTGGGTTTCTTTATTTTAAAACGTTTTTTTGGTTTTATAAAGTTAAAATGGAGTTTCCCATGACATATGTTGGTGTGCTTGGAAGCGTTGGTTCTCCCTTTGGAGTTATGGTTGAATTTAACATTATTTTAAAATGGGATTTTTAAATGTTTTTGATATGAGGGAATGATTGGTTGGACCTTGTGATGTGATGTTGATTTCCCTTATTTAACCCTCTTGTTTGTATATTATGATTATGTTGTCCATTTTATTGATGATTTCTATATGATAAATGGTAGTGAAATTGGTCTCTAATTGTTGTTATTTTGGGTTACCTTAGTGAGAAATTATATATTGATTTATTAAATGACAAATTGAAACCCTCATGATCCCTATGGGATGCATGTAGGATGTTTGGGTTGGGATTAAGGCTACCCATGGGATGTTTCATGTTCCTATACTTGGGATCTAATTGTTTAATATGAAATCGGTGGAACTTAAGGGGTTAAACCTAGGATTGTTAGGTTTAATATGTTAACATGGGTTTATGAAAGGAAATTGTTAGAATTAGGTTTAGTTGGATAACATGGGTTGTAAATGAAATGGATGTTAATAGTACCTAATTTATATCTTAGTATAAGGGAGTTTTTTGTATAATTTTAATGGGTTAATGAGAAATGATTTTCAAATGGTAATGTGTTCACAGGTTATGGAATAAGAATGATTTATGTATTGATGAATTGTGAATTGTGAATGTTATGTTATTCTTTGCTTATGGATGTGAAATGGTATATGTGATAAATGGTTAAAGAATAAAATTCACCTGGATTGGTGGTGTGGGATGAAGGAATAAGGTTACCCCAATGGGTTGGGTTAGATCGAGGTGCTAAACCACACACCTAGAATGCACAGGTTAGGGAGTAAGAATGAGGCTTTATGCACCTAATAGATGCATTAGATGAGACTACCTAGATAGATGATCCAAGTTAAGTGTGAAAGACTAGTTGGACTGATGCTCCAAGGTAATTATGATAGACTACATGGAAAGATGCTCTATGTTTTGTGAGATATAATCGTTGTGAAATTATCTCCCAAGTGAGATAGGGAACCTGACTTATCCCATTATGTATATTAATTGAATTACATAGGTAGTAGTGTAATTGATGGAAATTTATAACTATAAAACAAATGAAGAAAATTATTAAACTGATTTTTAGCTAATGGAACACGGTTTATTCTAATTTAACTTGGAATTCCATTAAAATCCTCTCCGTGTTTGCAGACAGGTGACCTAGAGGACGAGATGACCAGACATGGCATTCTGGATCCCTTAGATTGTTTGTTTCTTTGATGGACTTGTTTTTTCATAATTTATTATGTTAGTTTCATGTTTGATATGATCTAATGGGGTATTTTATTCCCATTTTTGTTCATTGTGTAAATGTTAATGTTAATTACCACCTTTTCCATGATTTTTTTTGGATAATTATGCACTTGAACCTAAGTGACATTAGGTGATTATTTGAACCCTATTGGAAAATGATTTACGGTGATTATTTTTCATGTTAATAAAATAAGTGGGGTTTTTTGAGAAATGACCATGATGTGATTGGTTTTGATAAGGATTAGGTCTATGTCTTACTTTTGAAATTAATGTGTCCAGTTCTAGAAAGAAAAGCTAAATGATTTGGATGTTTTCTCTGGATTCAATTTTTTTACATGAGATTATTATGTACTTAAAGCCAAATTTATATCTTTATTTTCAAACTGGAATTGATATTTATCCATAGTAAACTTATTTCATAGTTTTAGTGGGTTGTGGTGACCTACTAAGATTTTAAATCACTCCTATATCATTCTAGTTTCTTAGTTGGATTCCATTTCTTCTTTGTGACTAGAATGGGGGTGATTAGGGTGGACGTGTTTAGGGTCTTGGAATGAGTGAGTTAGTTTTACTTTATTTAATTATTTTAGATAGTTTGTTTCTTTATAGACTACTTTCCTTCTTATTTAATTATTTTTACTATTGCATTTATATAATTTACAATCATTTTTATATGATTTTGGAGAAATTATTCCCAAAGTAATTCCTATAATTCCAAGGTGCTAGTCATTATCCTCTGGGGATGGAGAATGCCCTTCATGACTTATGGTGAATCAGGTTAGGTTTTGGGTAGGATGTAATCCCATGCTAATTTGTTAAAAAGTGGTATCAGAGCCTAATTTCCCAATGAGACCTAGGATTGGTGTATCCCTTGTTATTTGGGGATGTTCAGGTGGAAGGTAGACTAAGGATAAAAGATATTGAGAGGTAAGTACATGAAGATTCTAGTTATCTCTTACATGTCTTGAGCCTCATGTTTTTGTGGAATGTTGGGTTTTGAATCATTGATTCGATTTTTACAAGGGATGTTTTGAGAGTTTTTCATTTGGCTGATGTTTTGATCATCATTGAGTAAGTGACTGATGTTGGTGATTTCTCTTAGACCCATGGTGGAATGGATGGAAAAATTGAGCTACGTGGTTAGCACAAATGGCTAGGACCATGTGTCCCCCATGTGGTCAAGTCTTTATATTATATGGATTATGTTGTAGGATGGGATAACTGTCCCCAAACCATGGGGCCGACGAATACATAGCACTATTAATCCTCCAGTTGGATTATTTACTAATCCTATGGATTTTGTATTTCTCCAAAGGTTTTTTACACTTGTTGGAGGTAGAATAAGAAGTGTTCTAGGATATAGTTTTTCAGATTATTATGAGGGATCTTGTTTAGTACTTGTGTGTGATTAGTTTTGAAAAACCATTATAGAAATATTCAGTGGGGTTTTAAAGAAAAAATTTATTTTCAAACTTGGTTTTGTGGAAAATAGGGAGGAGTAAATTTCATTCATTTTATAAAATGATTTTTAATAATTGTTTCCTCTTTGTGAAATGATTTTTTCAAAAGGAAAGTGCATTTTTAATCGGCATCCCTAGGTTCTTGGTTTTCAAAATGAAATGGAATTTTGAATATGATTTTATGTGGGTTTACTTGTTTGGGAAATGTGTGCATTCCAAAAAGGATATTTGGGTTCAAATTTGGAAGGCTGGATTTTTTAGAAAATACCTTAGTGAAGGGTAATTTTAAAAGTTAGTTGTTGAATATAACATTTTCAAAGGAAAAGTTCTTTCAGTGTAATTGTGTGTGCCAATTTTGAGGGGTTATATGTTCTTTATGAGGGCTTTAATTTTGTTTTGATTTCTTGATTTAGACAAAGTCATTTGGTTTGTGTTAAGTGGAACGAATTGTTGAGGTCCAGGTCTAGTGTTGTTGTTTTTATATCCTATAATTAGAGAAATGTTTTCTTCTAATATGATTATTACCTAGAATCCGAGTGGAGAAGTGGATGTGAAACCATCCTTGTGAGAGTGGTTGAGATCTGGATTGTCTATTATAGTTGAGTTTGGATTTTCTTTTGTAAGACTTTATTTTGTTGGTTGTGATCTTGATTTTGTATCATGTGTTGTGGTTGTTTAGATCTTGTGGATGTTGCACCCATTATCTCACTAAGTTGAGGAGGTGATCATTTCATTAGACAAAATGGAGGCCTTGGGTGGATAATTAGGTTAATTGGGTGTTTGATCTACCATATGAGTTTGGTATACTAACTGGCGTTTGACTGTGGTCGTTTTGGATGTTCCATGTGGGGGTGATCCATGCTTTGGACCCTAGGTTATCCGCATGTGTTTTGACTCGAGGTAAGAATTACTATCATATTTTAAGGATCCTTATAGTGGTTCTTTCTTTCATGGGTATGTAAGTGTTTATTCATGAAAATGTTTATCTCATGGATATTTAGTTGTTTAAATATTTGTGTTATGGTAGTTCCCTTTAGTACTAACATTTTAGAGGAACTCTTAATTGTGGGGAGACCATGATAGAGGTCCCCATGATGAAAAATATTTTTTTATTGAGTTTATTAATCAAGAAGTACTTGGAGACATGGATTCTATGTACGTTATGGGATTGATCATTTTTGAGGATTATGGTTATTGACTTTGAGTTATGTCAGGTTGAATGTTACTTTTTTCTAGGTACTCATTATAATATTCGTTTTCCTTTGGTATTTCTTATATCAAGACTTTATGGGGGAAACAATGGCATAGTTAAGAGATTGTAATAACCAGGTTGTCATGGTGTTTTTTATTTTTATTTTATTTTATCTTATTATGGAGTGGGTGTGTAACCTAGTAGTTGGTGGGTTGAAAATTTATGTTTTTGGAGGCTTTTTAGCAATTTCACGGTTAGCCCGCACAGTTTTTAGTAACCGTGACATGCCCATATGGGTTCCCATGTGAGTCTGTAGTTTAAGGCATGGGTTTCACACTATCTATAAAACCGTATGACAAGCATTTGGTTGGGATATATAAGTTGAAAATGCCGAGTGGAACGGGTTGAGTATGGTTTTCTCAACCGTATGTCTGCCTATAGGTAACCGTGCGAGGGGGTTCTTAGCATTGGTAGGGACCAGCACATAGACTTGTAAACCATGCACAAACCATGCTATTTCCTACTATTAGAAAAATATTTTTAAGGTTTTATTTGGATTTTAATTTATTATTTTCTTTATTTCCCTTCTCATCCCTAGTGAAATGTGATACCCCCCCTTTACTCTCTAGCCACACGCTTCCCTCCTCTCAAATACACTTTTCCAATGATTTCCACAGGATCTCTTCTAGTCTCTTGAATAGTTCTTCGACGTATGCTCTCTTCTCCCTCACTTCTCCATAAGTTGGCCGATTTTCTCTTTCCCCATCACACAATTTAGATAATCTAAACCCATGGTCTATGGTTGACCTGATTTTTAGTGGTTTCTTCCTTGGCTAGTGTATGCAACGAGACACTAGGCATGATTTTGTATATGTTTTAGTGTTCTCCCCTGAAGGTTAGGAATTTCAGATCATTTCGGTTTTCTTCCACCACTTGAGGTTTTATTTCTTATGTTTTTTACAACAATTTTTATTTGGGTCCTTTTGATGATTTTCGGTTCCTAGTATTATTTTAGTGTTTTATGTTCATCATTTAGGTATGTTCAAGTCACTAGAGTCAATGGTGACTTACCAATGCATGAATTGGTAGGATTATATATATATATATATATATATATAAGTTCCCACATTATATATATTCCCACATGATAGTAAAGATATATATATTGGGACAATGTGTGGTAACATATATGTATCAAAATGCATTCGTGTGTTAGTGTAAAGAAGTAGATGGATATACATGCATATAACTAAGGATCCCCTTGTAAATATTCATGGCCATGAAAATATGTGCAAAGAGGCTAGGTGTAATTATGTATATGTGGAAGTGCATATGTGTGGGGGAGGGAAGGAGCTGTTTTGGGTGGTTGCCGATGAAAGTGTTAATTTCCAAAGTGTTCCGGCTTGATCATCTTTTTCTTATGGTAGGTGTTACTATGAAATTAATTTACTTTTGGAATTATAATTTGGTCTTTACTTTTTAAATTCCATTTTTATGAAATTATAGATATAAGGAAATCATTATGGTATGTGAAAACCATTTTGGTGAGTTTTGTAATTTGAATAATTATTTTTTCATCTAAAATCCTTTGTTCATGTTTTGAAATTGCCATTTTAGTTTTACAAAGATTCTATGGAATGTATTTGGGACTTTTTAAAATGGTTTTGAGAAGTGAGAAACGTGTTTTAAATGGGGGTTTAAATCAGTTTTTGGTTTCATTAAGTGAAAGTAAGGTTTTAAGTGGAATTTGGTCTTAAAATTAGGTGTTGACCTTAAATGACTTAAAGTGGTGTTCTAAGATTTATTTAAAATGGTGATTTAAAATGTGTTTGTGGTTTAATGATTTTGGAAATCCCCATTTGGATTCTATAATTGTTTTTTGGTATAAATTAAATGGTCTTGTGCTTTTTTATAGTTTTTTGGTACTATATCTTGAAATTTTTTATGAAAGGAATGATTTTTTTAACTAGTAAAACTGTTTTAGGCATGTTTTTTATAGAAACTATGATATAATAAAAGACTTTGTCCATGTTTTAGATTTTAAAAGAATAAATCTATTGTAAGTCTATGGTTCCTCCTTGTAAAGGATGAGTATAATTCTTGGTGTAATAGAATGGGGTTTTAAATTGGGCTATTTATTGAGTTTTATGGGTTTTCTTATTTTAAAAAGGGTGTTTTGGTTTTAAAATTTTTAAATGTAGTTTCCCATGATATATGTGGTTGTAATTGTAAGTGTTTGTGCTCCATTTGGAGTTATGATTGAATTTAACATTGTTTTATAATGGGATTTTAAATGTTTATAATATGAGTAAAGGCCTAGTTGGAACATTTAATGTGATGTTGATTTCCCCTTATTGAATCATCTTGATTGTAGATGATGAGTATGTTGTTCTTATGATTGATTCTTGTGATGTGAAAAATGGTTGATCTATTTTTATCTTCTTGTTGTGATTTTGGGTTCCCTTAGTGAGAAATGATAGATTGATTTATTAAATGATAAATTAAAACCCTCATGACCGCCATGTGTTTCATGGAGGATGTCAGTACTATGATTGAGGTCACCCATGGTATGTTTCATGTTCATGAACTTGGGTTTGGGTTTATAAATATTCAATTGGTGGTACTTAAGGGGTTTAACCTAGTATTGTTGTGTTTAACTTGTTAATATGGATTTATAAAAGTAAATTTTGAGAATTGGGTTTAGTTGGTTAACATGGTTAGTAAATGAAATTGATGTTAATGGTTCCTAATTAACATCATGGTATGAGGGAGTTTTTGATATAATGATTACGTGTTAATGAGAAATGATTTGAAAATGGTATTGTATTCATGGGTTATGGAATTGTAATGATATATTTATTGATGAATTATGAATTGTATATGTTATGTTGTTATTTTAATATGGAAGTGAAATGTTATATGCGGTAAATGGTTAATGAAGCATGTTCACATGGATTGGTGGTATATGATCATTGACCAAGTCTCCTCCCATAATTCAGGGGGATTGAGGATCTAAACCCCTCCCCTAGAATGCACATGTGAGGGAGTCAGACTGAGGCTCTATACCCTTTAAAGATGAATTGAATGAGACAAGCTGGAATGATTATCCAAGGTAAGTGTGATAGACAACCAATAATGATGCTTCAGGGTAAGTGTGATAGACTACCTGGACTGATTCTATATGGTAAGTGAGATATAATTTTTGTAAAGTGTTTTCCCTTGTGAGATATGGAACACGAGTTATCCATTTATGTATAGTAGTTGACTGGGATAGGTTATAGTGTAATGGATGGAAATGGATAACTATTTAAAAATGATGAAAATGATTAAGGTGAATACTGTTATGTAATGGAAAATTTTTATTCGTATTTACCTTGTCATTCCGTTAACACCTGCTCCGTGCTTGTTGTCTTGTGACCTAGAGGTTTGGATGACTAGACATGGTGTTCTTGATCCATTGAAATGTTTTCTTCTAGATTGGTATTGTGTGTTTTCCCAATTTATTTTGATAGTTTCTTGTTTTATATGATGTAATAGGGTATGATGTGCCATTTTCGTTCGCTGAGTAAATGTTTATGTTTAAGCCCACCTTTTCCATGCTTTTTTTGGATAATTGGGGATGTGTGCCTAAGTGACCTTGGGTAATTATTTGATCCTTGTTGGAAAATGTTTTAAAGTGAGTATTTTTCATTTAAAGAAAAAAATGAGTTATTTTTTATAAATGAAAATGGTGTAAATGGGTTTTATAAGTCTTAGGTTGGTGGCTTGGTTTTTAAATTCTTATGTTCAATTTTTAAAAGAAAAACAAAATATTTTTGAAGTTGTCTATGGATTAATTTTTTTTCGATAAGATGATTATGCATGTAAACATTACTTTATATCTTTATTTCCAAACTAAAATTAATTTTTATCTTTAGAAAAAATATTTCACAATTTCAATAGGTTTTGGGGACCGACTGGGATTTTATCTCACACCAACATTTTTCCAAGTTCTCAGTTGGATTGATTTTGTTCATCATGGATAGTGTAGGGGGAGAGTTGGGTGGTGATGTTTGGGGTCTCACCAAGAGTCGGTTAGTTTTCCCTTCTTGCTTGCCTGTAGCTTTTTATTTTTTTTAGTTTGTTTCATCACAACCTGCTTTCCTCCTTATTTAACTATTTTGATTATTTAATTTATATATTTTTTATTTTTTAACTCTAATTTTTGTGAATTCATTCCCAAAGAAATTCTTGGGATGGCCAGGTGCTAGTCACTAACCCACAAGGATTAGGAACGTCCTTTGGACATAACAGAGAAGTGGGTCGGGTGTTGGGTATGTTGGCATCTCTTTTGGGTTGATTAATCCAACCATAGATATTTATGTCCCAACCTAGAGAATACAGATACCCTATGTGGTGATGTTGATGAAAATCCCCCCAAACATGCGGGATTGGGTCTATTTGGAGCCACAATTCACATTTAATGGTGATACTATTGAGGATTCGATGATTCCATTCAAGGATTCGATGATTCCTGGGACATAAATTGAGATATAAATTCCCTCATCCTAGTGAATTGGGGTTGATTAAAAACTACGGTTGATTTCTCTTGTACCCTCTTCAGGGATGATGAACCTTGTAGTGGCAGTTGAGATATAAATTACCCCAACCTAGGTGGATGGGGTTTGTTTTCAAATGATGCTAATATAACCTAAACCCTATTAATAATTGATGATACAAGGGGTGGAGGTGGTTGTAGACATTCCTCTATCCTAGTGGGCTAGGTTCACTTCTGTACAACTGCTAGAATAGCTGTTATTACAACCAATTTTATGTGGTGAAAATGTTGTTATATTGGATTTAGATGTAATGGCAGCCCATGATGGGATTAGTTTCTATAGGAAGTTTTGGATTTGGTTATAGCTTTGAATTCCGTTTTTGGAATTCATTTCCACTATTTCTTGGGGCCTAGTTTAAAGATCTATGGGCTATCCTCTTCCTTAATTTGTGATTTCCTAGAACCATTTAAGTAGGATAATTCTATTGTAGTGACCAACAAGTTCATTCATTACCCATTCCACTGATTTTTCTAGAGGTTTTGACATTACATGATGATGTATCTGGGGACATAGTGAAGTGAAATTCATTACATTTAACCCATCCTCAAATGTTTAAATCAATAAATTCTCTAGAAATCAGTCAGTGGATATTTTTCATAATGTAGAGAAAAATACTATGTAAGAATTTCTCAGACTCTTATTTTCATGGGTTACATGATACAAAAAAGTGACCATATCCTACCAAAAACACAGATAATTTAAAATATGATGGTGATACTCATATCATGAATATGGTAGAATTCTACAAATAAGTATCTAATGGAAATCCCACATATTTTAGCATAGATAAGGCATGAAATCACTCTCTATGTCATTTGGGATCTCATAGTCCAAAGTGGAAAGGGACTAGATCTTGGTGGCGAGGTTTTTTTCATATAACTCTATCAATATGTCCATGTTAGAATCCTATTCATCATACTTACATGCCTCCATCCGGTCATACCAAATAAGGTGCTTCATGGGGTTTTATGATTATCAGAGTGGAGTGCTTATGGAAATTGATGTGGAATTATACCTCATTGAACCTGACGGTTTGAGCATCTCTCTATATGAAGGAATCTAGGTTTTGAACACCTCTCTATATTGAGGTGTCTTGGAATAAAGATTATTTCCTTGTTTTTGGGAGATATTACCATGGGTAGGTTTACCATGGTGGATTTCAAGAGTAGATTCTGTATGATCCATCTCAACATTACCTTGAGAAGGAATATCATGGTAATAATCACCTTCTTCATTAGTTAAAGAGTTGACAGACCCTTAGGGTGTTTATAATGTGTCTTCAAGAACCTCAAGGACACTGGAATTGAGAAGATTATGGATAGGAGCCTCTTTTTTCATTAGGGAAATAATATTCCATCTTGTATATTGAAATTTTTCAGGTATATGATCCTACTGTATGACGGTTGCATGACTTTGCAAATAACTATCTAGTGCTACAGGAATATGACCCTAGTACTGAGAATATTCTATAATATGCTAATGAGAATATTTATTATTGGAAGAAATATGATACTTCCTCGAGGAATTTTATACCCTCACATGGAGTTCCTCATCCATAATGAAAATATGTGTCCAATCCTAATCTTTGAGAGTATGCCATCGGTCCTTTTCTACAAGAATATGATCCTAGCCCAAGGTATGTGTTGCTATCATTTGGTTTTCCCTAGTTGAAGAGGGAATATGATCTTAGTGATAATATGAATTCCCCATTGTAATATGTTGACAGACCTCTTTAATGGGTGGAGGAATATGTACCTCTTATTTTATGGCCTTAAAAATATGTTAATGGAGTCCGTCATCGGAAGATGTAAGGATATGATCCTTTCTTCCATGATCTGCTTGAATATTCTATGTAGATTCAATGATAGGAATATAATCCTACCCTGTGGCGCATTCAACTCTAACTTAATGAGACCCAACTATAACAGGTATATGAGCCTAATAATAAGACTTTGAAATATTCTTATGGTCTTATTCGATGGAAATATGTTCCTGTCCTAGGGCATGTGCTGCTCTCACCTAGTGAGCTCTATCCAGAACAGGGATATGAGACTGATCCTAGGCCTTTAGAATATTCCACCTATATTTTTTGATAGGAATGTGTCCCTCTCCTGAGGCCTGTGTCACTCTCACTGGGTGAGTCTTATTTGGAATGGTAATATGAGCCCGATCTAGTGCCTCATACTTCATTGAAATATTCCAATAATCCTCTTGGAATAGTCAACTAATGTGTGATTACTCCAGAGAAACTATTTTTTCTTAATTATCAATGTTTTTTGCTTCCATGACTTTTGGGATTGGAATATGTTCCTTTCCCAATATATTTAATTGAAATAGGAATATGATTCCACTTCTTTCCTACTTGTTCCATCAAAATATTCCAATGGGCTTTATAAATGGAGGTGGGGATATACACCTCCCCCATTCTTGCTGTCAGAATATGCCCGTATACTTACTCTGAGTGAGATTGGATATAATCCTTCTTGCTAGTTACTTATTGAATATTATGATAGACATTGTTAGAGGGAGTGGAGATGTGATCCCACCCATGATTATCTAGATCCTTCCATGCTGGTTTTGTCATCCATTTTCCCATTACTAGGTGTTAGATGTGGCATTGTGTTCGGTGGTACCCTGAGCAGGTGAATAAAGGGAACTAGTGGGATGGAGATGGAGATAGTGGTTGATAGGATCCCTCCTTAGTGGACCCTGAACCAAATTGGATCCATAGTTAACTCATTGTTCCACCTTCATCAGATACTAAAGGTGGGGATTTTTATGCTATGGGGATAATCTCTTGATGTGGTTGGAGGTGGAGATGATTTCCATTATCTTTATTGAAGAATACCTTAGAAGATGAAAACTCATTACTTTCAGTTGTTGGAGACCATCACGGGAAGCCTCAAGGGCCATGATCATACCATTTTTATGATATTTATGAAATATGTCATGAGGGTGAGGTGATCCTGAGGGCCCCATGGGTTATCATTGTTGATGATTTTATAGAACAAATGATGGATAAATATGTAATGGATCTGGGTGTTTTATGTGAGAGAAGTATCTTCATTCATGAATACAACATGGAAAATGGTTGTCGATAAATGCATAATCTTTGACACAGTATGTGCTCAATCAAATATGAATGGGGAACACAATTTCCATTTTATTCCTCACCCACCTATTTGACTCATGTGGAATTTTCAAAGAAATTATGGACTTATTTAATGATAACCCTAGCTATAGAGGATCAAATAAAAGATTTATGTTAGGTTTTTCATTTTTGTGTGTGTAGCATATGAAATCACAATGGCCTGACGCATGGTAAACTGATCATTCTTCTATTTGAGATATTTACGTAGGGTTCACCATTTTTGTTTCATTATAATGTTTTTGCATGTGTATTCCTGTTGATTGATTGTGATAGGGGGTTAAATGTGCTAAATATATTTTCATGTTGAGTTCACCATGTTTCTTTCTCACAGAAACTCTTAATGGTTCCCATATCCATAAATGGGTATGGACCTCCTTTCCAAATTCAGGTAGTCAATTCGGGTTTCAAACCCAAAAAAAACGTAGTCTAACTAAATTATTTATACAATAACTTTCTTTCATATTTATTGGTATTATTTAATTAAATATTTATATTCATTTTGTTAAGTAATTTTTAAAATAAATAATATTATTAAACCAAATTTTTATATGTTTATATTTAATATATTAATTTTCAAATTATATAATTTTAATTTTTAAAAAATAATTTAATATTTGAATTCATAATGTTGAAATATTCATATTATGAATTATTGAAAATTTTCTTAAAAAGTTTAATTTTTGATAATATTAAAAAATACAGTTTCTAAATGCAGTATCTCTTATGATATCTCAACGAGATAGTTATGAAATAAAAATATACTAAAAATATTTCATATATAAATTAAGCTATTATAAGATAAAATAGTTTACCAAAATAACTCATAACTTGTAAATTATAAATTATTTCACGATAAGTATACAAATAATTGTGAGTTCCGATGCAGTGCCATTGCAACATTGACAATGTCAAATTTTGTTCTTTATAGTTAATAATTGAGTGCTAAAAATTAATTTCATAAGTATTTTATTAACTACTATGTATATTTTTTGTTTTTGGATGATATTTTGGAATTTTATTATTATATAACATTATTCTTATAAAAATAATAGTGTAATGCTTGCACAAGGAAAGAAAAGAAAAAATTATCAAATTAAAGAAACTGTTTTAACATATATATGAGTAAATATTCATAAATAAGAATATATAAAATTAGTTTGAAACTAATTAATTTATTTTTAAGACAATATTTTATTTTTATTTTTTATAAATGAAATAATTATCTTTAATGCTTGTGCAACACTGAGGCAGTTCTTGCGCATTTAGAAGAAAAATAAATAAAATGTTTTAAAATAAAATTATAAGTACAATTAAATGGACCAAATCATTAATAAATAATTTTTTATAATCAAAATTTGACCATTATCTTAATTTTATTCCAATTTGGGAAATTTTGGTCCCACATAGATCATTTTAATCTTTTTATAATATTTTATTTAAAAGAAACACAAGTTTTTCACACTATGGTTTTTAATTTGTATAATATTTTAGTATATGGATTTACATAATTGTTTCTCAAACATAAATATAATTTTAAAAAATAAAAAATTATTTTTCTCACGTAATTTTATTTTTAAACTTTTAGGGAGTAAATATTTAACTTAATTTCTTGCACAATGATGATGAAAAAAATAATTAATTAATGAATAAACAAAATTAATGAAATGAAAAACAGAAAAATAAAAGTAATTTTTGGTTTCTTAGCTAATTAAAAATTTTATATAGATTAATATGATATTTATAGGATATAATAAAAAAATTTATTCAAATTTGAAAATGTTTTTTGATTTTTTAAAGTCATAAGTTTGAATTGTATTTAATTTGACAATAAATATTTTCTAAGAATCAAATAATTTATTAAATTATTTAAAAATCAAAAAAATCTTGAAAATTCCATTAATGATAAAATTACTACTAAAATGTGATATCATGTGATTATTAGGACTTTTTAAGTATTTAACCCAATATAAGACTAATTATATTTTAATATTTTAAGTAATTCCTAAATAACCCCTCACCTCAATTATAAAAGGAGGCTCATCATTTCACATAATTTCATAACCTTGATCTTACTTGATAGAAAAAACTCTATAAAATTACCTTATACTTATTCAATGAAACATTCTAGTGCTTTCAATCTTAAAAAAAGACCACTTCTAAGAGCCTTAGGATGTCCTCAAGGAGAAATACTAAAGAGTTAAGATTCTTTCTTATTCTGTTTTAATTTTTTTTCAATTCTACCATATCATAATCTCATATAAAATGTTTCATGGTAAATAAAGTATCATATATATACTATAATTGTTTTTGTTTTGATGGTATATTCATCATAAAATCTCTCAAAATCTCTCTTTATTCTTAAAAAACAAAATTTTCATGCATTGTGTGTCAATCACCACTTTCAGAGACGATGAGTTTTTGTTTCCCTTTACCACAATCATGGAAATTTTAATTATCTTATAGTTATTTAAAATGACCTAAATATGTATATTTTATCTCTTTCAAAGTATTATTTTCTTTTACATAAGAAAATCCATAATGAACCGACCATGATACAATGAAATGAATCTACCCAAAAAAATGGAAATAACAAAATATTGTTTATAAATGGGTGAATTTGTTTTATAAACATATCATACAGGGTATTATAAATATATATATAGTTCAATAATAAATTAATAACACTTTTAAAAAAATTATACAGGAGGTTTGAGCACATTTTAATGAATTCCAACCTGATGTAAGGGTCTTTCCTTTTAAAATCCTTTAAAATGCATCTTTTATGAATTCAAAAAAGATTGTTTTTAATATGGAATGAGAAACTTTTCTTTCATTCATGAAACTTTATTACTTTAATATTTAAATTATATATTCTCATATTTATTTTTTTAAGAATATTAGTTTGTTATTTTGTGTGTAATTTTTATATTTTAGAAGCGATTTTATGAGAAAATGGTATTTTGATAACTCAAAGCGTTTTTTCTCATGTATTTAAATGGGTTTTAAGGGTTTTATTTGTGAAATGTTCCTTGGAATTTTTTTTATGGTTTTATCCCATTATATCTCATGATATGATGGGTTGATCACTATTATAGCTCAAGATATGAAAGGTTGATCCCCATTATAGCTCAAGATATGATGGGTGATCCCAATTATAACTATCTAATGTATTGGGAACTCTAGAGATAGAACTCGAACAAAAGGTTATTCCATTTTCATGGGTGAATGTAAGGATGATATGGTAAATTTTTCTCGAGGCACCATTTTAATATTTCCTTGCATGATAATGAGTTTTTTATAAATGGGTTTTAATGGGTTTACATGTTTTCACTAAACTAAATTTTTTCTTTATTTATGTTCCTTAATGATCTCTTTATACTCATAAAAAATTTTTAAAATGTTTTTACAAGGTATATGTTTGGTCAAGAGAAATAAGAAAGTCAATTTGAATTTTATGAAGATTTTTTTTAGAGAAAAAATGTTTTAATATAAAATTTTTATTTTTGAAAAAATGGATACTATTTTAGTAGTATCCTCTTTGTATGAATATGGTAAGTTATGAATGTATTATGACCTAATTCTAAAAAATATTATACCTGAAAATATCTAGAATGTGAATGAAGTAAATTATAGTCTAAATCACAACATTATTTAATTTGTTTAAGGCTACGTCATTATAGATGGTATCAAAGTATGGTTTATATAACATTAGGGGTTTGGATGCTGTTAATATAATACCATAAATGATTTTTTTATTTATGATTAATTTTAAATGATATGGAATTTAAATGTTACCATTTTTCTTCATATAATATATGTATGTCCATAATAGTTTTATGTAGATGAAATTTAGAGGATGATTCAGAAAGGCACTGATAGATTGATATCCTTATAAATATGCATCCTAGAATAGTGGGAATTGGAACATAAACGTTTGTGGCTATAATAGATTAGTTTGAATTGAGTGATTAATGGTGGTGGTGTCCATGATAGATAGGAACCTGATTTACAACTAAGAAAAATGTATTTTGTAGATCATTTCCCGAGGCAACATCCCCATCATTCAATGGATCATTTGACCTAGCGGTAGATGAAGGAATGATCAATGCTCTGGAAAATATATTTGATTTCATGATATGTTCAGAAAATCAAAAGGTAACCCATTTCAATAATCATTTTTAAGGTGGAGTTGATAGAAAACAATCTTTGGTTAATAATACCAGAGAGAATGATGATATTTATTCCATGGGATGGGAAACCTTCAAAGATATTTTCCTTGATACATCTTTCCCTAAGGATTTTTGAAAATGAAGAGAAAAATAGTTTTTGGAATTTATGATAAAAGTTAATAATTTCATAGCTTCATTTGAACCAAGCATCACAAGATTCACCAAGTATGTGAAAGATTTTTTTGGGGATAATGATAGAAAAATTAATCAGTTTTTCTCAGGATTAAAACTATGTTTTTAAAAGATATTTGGTTGTAAAAGAATTTAAAAGATATGAAAACGTTTTTCATTGTGATAAAAATTTTGAAATGGATTTTTCTAACACATATGTTCATTGTGATGACAAGAATACAAATTGGTTAGGTTGGAAGGCTTTAGGGATGAATTCAGAAAAAAATGAGGGTAAAGAAATAAAATTTGATTATTGTGAAAAGGGTGGTAAAAGGCATCCATGAGAATGTCTTGTAAATTTTTAGAAGTGATACCTATGTAGAAACATTTGACACATGGCTCGTATGGGTAAATAAAATGATCATAAGAATAAAAAGAAGTCGATAATGACATGATTTAACTATAAGGAGTTGGTTTATCTTGCTAATGTGTGTCCAAATCTAGTCACTCAGACGAGAAATCAACATTATTAGAAATAAATCAGTGTGGAAAAATAATTTCTAACTACATTAGTAGATTTTGATCCCTCAAAAAAAGTTGTATCTGGTATATTTATTGTTTCAATATAATATGCTAATGTGTTTTTTGATTCCAGGTGTACACATTCATTCATTTCTGCGAAATTTTCTAGTAAATTTGAAATTAAAATAAATAATTAATCCATAACGTATGGTGAAAAAACCCGAGAGAAATATTAAGGAAAAAATAAATCATAATAATTTTCCATTCATTGTATGTGGAAGGAATATAACTCAATTTTTTTTCCGCATTATTAGAGTTTGATGTCATCCTATGTATGGATTCGATTTCTGTTTACCATGAAAAGTTAAATTGTAGAGCTAAAAAAGTTTATTTTTAGAAAGAGTTTTGGTTTTCTACAAGAATGAACCCATATAATTTATAATATATCAGGAAGCCAATTTTTTTTTAAAATATGGGAATAAAATTTATCTTTAACATATTTTTTAAAAAAGGAACTATTCTGATTAGTGATGTGCCAGTGGTAAATGAGTATCTTGATATTTATCATGATGATTTTCCTAGTTTTATTCCTAATTGATAGTTTGAAATTACATTTGACTTAGTTCCTCCTGATAATATAATTTTAAAACCCCCTTATTGAATGGCTCAAGTAGAACTTCTAGAATTGAAATAGAAGTTTTAAGAGTTATTAGATAATGGTTTCATTCAGCCTAGAAGTTCACCATAGGGTGCTTCTATCTTGTTTGATAAAAATAAATATAGTCCAAGGATACTTTTCATTGATTATTGAGCCTTGAATAACATCCCTGTAATTGTAAAATATCATTTTCCTCATATTGATGATTTCTTGATTAGTTATATGGAGATTAATATTTTTTAATTATTGAATTGATTGTTTGGTACCATCAGCTAAAGGTCTTGGAGGATAAAATTATGAAGACAACATTTTGTACTAGATATGAGAATTATGAGTTTTTATGCCCTTTGGTTTGAAAAATTCCACTTATATATTTATGGATATTATGAAAATAATTTCTAAATGTATTTGGATAATTTTATGGTTTTTATTGATGATATTATGGTGTATACAAAATTTTATGAGGATCATGAAAAAACTCTAAGGATTTTCCTATAAACTCTCAAAAAATATAGTTATATGAAAAATTTGGAAAAAGTGATGTTTGATTACAATATATTTGTTTCCTTGAGAATATTATTAATAAATATGGAATAATAGTTTATCCTATAAAAGCAGTGGCTGATGAATGTCCAAGACATAAAAATGTTTTTGAGAGTCATTGTTTTATTGGATTATCAGGTTATTACTGGCAGGTTGTTAAAACATTTTCACACTTATCTAGATTTCTAACTAAGTTAACACAAAAGGGATAAATTTATTTAGATAGAATAATTTGATTTTTTTTGTTAAGAAATCAAAAAGAAATAGGCTAATTCTCAGGTTTTTTATTTTCCCTCGAGAAATGGTGATTTTTTCATATACAGTGATGCCTATTCGAAGGGACATGGTTGAATTTAGATGCATAATGATCAGGTAATTGCTTATGCTTTAAGGAAATTGAATCTTGATGAGTTAAATTATCCTAGCCATGATTTTTAATTATATGTTATTGGTTTCTTCATTAAAAATTTAGAGGCATCATTTATATATAGCCATGTGTGGAATATATAATGACCATAAAAGTTTGAAGTATATAGTTACTCGCAAGTAATTTAAGATGAGGATTAGAAGATGGATGAAATTAATAAAGGTTTATGATTTCATGATCAATTAATATCTGGGAAAATTGAACAAAGTAGTGGATTCCTTAAGTCAAAAACATCCTGCATCGTTAACCATATTATGTGTGGAACATTATTTATTAATTAATGATATGATGAATTTTTTCCTCGATGTTGTTGGTACATGAAATTCATTTATTTTTTTATGTGTGAGTGCAATCATCTTTGTTAAATTGAATTAATCATACTCAAAGAGAAGGTGGAGAGTTATAAGAATAGGTAGACTTGGTTTATAATGGTAAGTTTTTAGGATTTAATGTTGACAAATATTGTGCCTTGAGATATGAAAAAATATTATGTGTGCCTTGTGATTCCCATATAAAGCAATAATTGTTAAGTGAGGGTTGTAGTTCTTCATTTTCTGTTCATACTAGACTCACTAATACGTACAAAGACCATCAGGAGTGTTACTAGTGGGATACAGTAAAAATATATATTTCCAATTTTATTGTGAAATGTTTGACTTCGTAGTAGGTTAAATAAGAGAGAAAAATACAGAAGGCGATGTTTTTATATTTTCTAGTGCCAAAGTGGAAATTGGAAAAATAAATTGATAAATTTATTTGTGGGGATACCGAAGACTTATCGAGGTAATAATGAAATTTGGGTTATTATTGATCAACTGACTAAATCTACAAATTTATTTTCTATTAGAGATACTCTGTCATTAGATCAAATTTCTTGGTCGTAACTCAATGCTATTTTCAGGTTAAATGGATTTCCTCTCTACGTTGTATCTAACCATGATTCGAGGTTTAATTTAATATTTTGTATAGGCCATCAAAATTCGTTGGGAACTAAATTATATTTTTGCCCATCCTTTCATATTCAATATAATGGAACGACCAAGAGAACAATTCATACTTCATAAGACATGATGTGTACTTGATTAATGGATTACTAGGGAAGCTGGGATCATCATATTTATTTAGTTGAGTTTTATTATAATAATAGTTTTCATTACAGTATATAGATGGAACCATTTGAGGCATTGTATGGAAAGAGGTTCCAAAATCGATCATTTTGGGGTGAATCCTAGGAAAATAAGTTGATGAGAATAGTATTAGTGGAGGTAGTGGTTGAGAAACGAAATATGATCCAACAATATTCAAGGGCATCTCATAGTAGGTAGAAAAGTAATTTAGAAAATAAGTGGAACGATCTTTCTTTCGAGGTCGGTGGTCATTTTTTCCTTAAAATCCAACCATGGAAAAGTATTATGAATTTTTGTAAGAAAGTAATGATAATTCAATGATTATTTATACCTTATAAAATCATGGAGGATGTTGTACCAGTTTATTATTGAGTTTCCTTACCTCTAAGTTTATCTAAGGAGCACACTATTTTTTATGTTTCTATGTTAAGAACATATGTGCCAAATTAATCCAAGGTTTTGATCATAGAAGTAGTTCTATTGTAAGAGAAAATGTTTTATAAAGAGAAGCATATTTAGATTCTAGATCAAATAGTTAAAGTACTTTTGGAACAAGTTAATTCACTAGGTTATGGTTTTTTTGAAAAACAACATGGTTGAAGAAGCAACATGAGTGTTTGAAAGTGCTATGAGGAAAAAGTATCTCCATTTTTTTAATAAGTGAATATAATTATGATGTTGAAATTTCCAAAGAGTGGATGGATAATTTAACAACCTTGGTATTTATAGAATAATTTATTTTCATATTAATTAGAATTTTCTGAATTAAATTATTGAATTCATTATGTTATGTAATTTTTAAAACAAATAATTTTTTAAAACTATTTCTTATATGTTTATATTTAAAACATTAATTTTAAGATTATAGTATTTTAATTTGAAAAAATATTTTAATTTTTTAATTAATCATGTTGAAGTTATCTTAGTATTATTTTTTTGTGAATTTTCAAAAAATGATCAATTTGTGGTGAATAGTAAAACATATAGTTATTTTAAAAGCCACATCTTTTGTGATATTTCAAAGAGATATTTATTATAAAAAATTATTAAAAATACGTCATGAAAAAATTATGATATTATAAGATAAAATATTGTACAAAAAAATTCAAAACATGTAAATTATAAATTATTACATGATATGTATAAAAATTTTTGTGAGTGCTAACATAGTGGCTGCGTAACATTGACAAGTTCAAATTTGATTCATTATAGTTAATTACTGAGTTTTAAAAATAAATTTGAATTTTTTTATTAATAATTATGTATATTAGAAATTTTTGGATTATAGTTTCTAATTTTGGAGTTATATAACATAAGTCTTATCCAAATTCCAATGTAATGCTTCTATAAGGAAAGAAAAGACAAAACTAACAAATTAAAGAAGTTGTCTTGACATGTATACATGTAAGTATACATAATGAATGAATCAATAATATAATTTAAAAGCCAATAAATTTATTTTTATAATAGTTATTTATTTTTAATTTTTATAATTGAAATAATTATCTTTAATGTTTATGCAACACTGATGTAGTTCTTGTGAAATCTGATGAAAAATAAAACAAAATTAAATAAAATTATATGTACCATTAAATAACCAAAAACATGACTAAATATTTTCATATAAAAAATTAATGACCATTATCTTAATTTTATTCATATTTGGGACATTTGTTACCCACATGAATGACTTTAATCCCAATATAATATTTTATCTAAAAGAAACACAAGGTTTTTGCACTATAGATTTTAATTTGTATAATATTTTAATATATGGTTTTCCAGAAGTGTTTTACTACCATAAATAGTATTTTTTAAAGATAAAAATTTTATGTAATTCATTTAATTTTAATTTTAATTTATAGGGAGTAAATATTTACCTTAATGGCTCTCACAATTATGATGAACCCAATATTTAATTAATGAATATATAAAATTTTTTATATAAAAAATAATAAAATAAATGAAATTTTATAATTTTTAGTAAATTAAAAATTTCTATAAATTAATATTTTATGTATAAGAAATAATAAAAAAATTTATTCAAATTTTAAACTTTGTTTTGTGGCTTTAATGTCATAATTATGAATAGTCTATAATTTGAAAAAAAAATCATGAATGAAGTAATAAATTAAATTATTTAAAAAAAATGTTGAAAATGAAAAAAATGATCATATTAATTCTAAAATGTGACATCCTATTATTTTTAGGCCTTTTGGATGTCTTAACCAATAGATTCGACTAATTATATATTATTATTTAAAGTAATTCCTAAATAACCCCTCACCTCAATAATCAAAGGAGGCTCATACCTTCACACAATTTCACCACCATGAGACATATTTCTGGACCACACTCTACCAAATTCCATTATCCTCATCCTTTTCCATATTTTAGTTCTTCGGTTCTTACAAAAAGACCACTTCCAATATCCTAAGGAGGTTGTCAAGGAGAAATATTAAATAGGTAAAATTCCTACTTCTCTTTTAATTTTTTTTTTCACTTCTACCTTATCCTAACATCCTATCCACTATTTCCTGATAAATCAAGTGTCATATATATAATAGAATGTTTTTTTGATGGTATATTCATCATAAAATCTCTAATATTGTTCTTTTACTCTTAAATAATGAAATCATTATCCAGGGCATGTCTAATCAATGCCTTCAT
Organism: Viscum album; assembly: GCA_963277665.1. Classification (NCBI taxonomy): domain Eukaryota; kingdom Viridiplantae; phylum Streptophyta; class Magnoliopsida; order Santalales; family Viscaceae; genus Viscum; species Viscum album. The sequence continues at coordinate 1,571,897,668 of OY728127.1, forward strand.
AGTCAATGAGTTTTTGTTTCCATTTACCACAATAATGGAATTTTTAATTATATTATAATTATTTAAAAATACACACACACACACATATATTCTCTCTTCTAAATTATTATTTTATTTCCCATAATAAAATACATAATGAAAAGACCACAAAACTATGAATCGAATGTTCCTGAAATAATGGAAATAAAAAATATTTTTAATAAATAGTTGGAAAGTTGTTATAAAAATATCATATAAGTTGTTATAAATATTATTATATTTCAATAATAAATTAATAAAAATTTTAAAACCATTATACATGAGGTTTGAGAACATTTTTTGGAAGTCAAACTTGAGGTAAGGGACATTCATTTTAAAGTCCTTTCAAATATCTCTATTATAAAATTCAAAAAGATTTATTATATGGAATGATTAGTTTCTCTTGATTTTTAAGATGATTTATTAATATATAATTTTCATTATATATTTTCATCATTATTTTTTAATCTTATTATTTCATTATTATGCGAATATTTTTTATATTTTAAAAGTGATTTTTTGAGAAAATGGTATGTTGATATTTGAATATGTTTTTTTCATGGGTTTAATTGAGTTATCAAGGGTTTTATTTATTATTTCTTCATGGGACAATTTTTATTATGGGTTTATCCCATTATAGATCAATATATGATTTTTTGATCCATATTATACCTTAATATGTGATTGGTTGGGGCATATTATTCCTGAATATAGGATGGGTGAGTCCCATTATAGCTCTCCAACATATTGGGCACATTAGAGAAGGTAGTAGACTCAAAGGAAATTTCATTCCTAAGGGTGAATGTAAGAGTGATATGGTAATTATTTCCCAAGTCAGCAATATAATTTTTCTATGAATGCTAATGTGTTTTATATAAAAGGGTTTTTAATGGGTTTATATTTTTTTCACAGGATTAATTATTTTCATTATTTATGTTTCTTACTGATCTTTTTGATATCATCCATTATTTTTAATTTTTTTAATTGGGTATGATGATGGTTAAGATAAATTAGGAAATAAATTTTAATGTGATGATGATTTGTCAAAGAAATCCTATTTTATTTTAAAAATATTTTTTTAGAAAAAATGGATACTGTTTTAGTAGTATTATATTTGTATGATGGTGGTGTGTTATATATGTATTTTGACACAATTTTATAAATATATAAACCTGAAAACATCCTCAATGCGAAATAATATAAATTATTGACTAAAACTCAAGATTATGTAATGTCCTAAGGTATTGTACTTATACTTAGGTACATGAATTGGTCAAAATGATGGGAGGTCAGTCTCATCAAAACCTTTCCGGGAGAATTGTTTCCTACTTTGAGACTCTTATATAGATTTAAGATATTTTTGAGAATCTATTATGAATACAGATATTGGACCAATTTTTCTAAAAAAATGATGATAGGTTAAACCCTTTAATTTGGTAAGGGGTATCTTTTAGTGAATCTTTCTATACATATATGATATTCTTCATACATTTCCCATAATGTGTAGAAATTTATACATCAATGTTGTATCACATGTGACTTCTTAATTTTATGTTATAAAAGGATGTGATAAATATGTTAGGGATGTGATTGATTTGTTTTGAGTCATCTTATTCATCCTAATATATAGTATGAACAAAAAACCAAATTTTTTGTTAAACCAATGCAGTTTAACATCATCCAGAAATGACATACCTATGGGCACTTAGGCATTGGTTACTTAAACTCAAACATCAAGACAATGTCTAATGTATCCTAGTTATTGCAGGAATCAGAGTCATTGTAGTCTGATCACAACCATGGTAATTACCCCTAAGTGGATATCCTTATATTGGAGTAGTTATGTAATTCCAGTGATTGAGGATTACACACTAAAGATTGCCTGATGGATATTGATAATGTGAATGATGTGGCCATTGAAACTACCTAAGCCTATGTGATACATTCTCGGTGTGGGAAACAATTAATAGTAAGCAATCAACCTCACTACACATGGGAGCATCACTTATATACAGGCACATCACTTTGAATGTTTAATATTGAGATCAGGCCTTAGTAAGGTGTCATATGTATCTTGGTTATAATAGGAAGTAGATTCATTGTAATTTAGTTGACATATCAGTCTAATATTGTATGTGGTAAAATGATCATCCCGTGGGAATGATTAGGTCCCAATGGTTGAAATGTCAGACACATGGGGGACTTGCACCTAAGTGTATGCCCATTGATTTGGGCCTTAAGAAGGCATCCTATATGTCCTTGTTATTATAGGAATCATATTACCTATAGTTCATTTTTTTGGGGCTTACACACTATGGTTTCCCTTAATATTGAGGTAGTTATATCATCCCATTTATTGGGGCTTACAGACTAAGGTTTCACTAGTATATTGGAATTCATACTATTCCATTGATAGGGGTTTACACACGGATGTTTCCCAAGTATAGAGGAAATCATATTATTCCATTGATGGGGGTTACACATAAATGTTTCCATAATATAAAAGTAATCATATTATTAAATAGATAGGGGATCACACAATAAGGTTTTCCTTATATGTGGGACATATCAAATGTTTCTAATGGTGATTCCCACACATTATCATGGAGAACCATTATTTTTTCTTCAGCACTGGAGGGGAATGCAGGACAACTTAGACATGTCTGAATCCCTTCATGTGACAAGGGTGACATGCCTTCGGGCTATTGAATGAAAAATATGATATGTCGTATAATATTACTTGGAATATTTTGAACAACATGGGTGTGGCATAAGATTTTTATAACTACTAAAGTATCCTAAATTTTACAAATTTCCTCCTTATTTTACATTTTTTATGGATGGTTTTTCATTCCTTCACCAATTGACTAGTTGTGTGACTTAGGTGAGCTCTTATGGTAGCTACCACATGATTGGCGAGTTTCTTGGACACCTTATCAAGAATAAATAGGATTTTTAAATGGGTCTTCACATGATATTCTAGAAGGTTATACACTTCTTAAGACCATTCACATGAAATTATGAAGGTCATGTGATTGTGTTCCCTATTGTAAGTTATGTGATCAGCATGTCTTTGACACATTTTCTCCATTTTCTTTATTGGTAGAATAATACCCATACTTTAGGTATTTCATACAATTTTTATTTTTCAATACTCATTTGGTAGGAATCAACAATTCGTTATAACCATATTTATGACCGTCTATATGAGTCAGTTATAAAAAATGATATACATCACTTCATAGAGGTAACTATCTAAATGTATGCTTGAGCGACGTTTGCATTTTACATTGGATATAAAGGAGATAGAAAATGGTTATACAATTAAGTTAACAAAATTTTATTATATTAAAGATATTAATTTATTTTTTACAATGGTTATATAATATTTCTAAGTGGTTAAAGAAGAAAAAGTCCTGAAAGAGTTTTTCATCATCATATATCTATTATGTGGATAATATCCTTTAAGAAAATCATATGTATTTTTATGGTAAAGTGTATAGAGGAAGTTCCATTTTATTAGTGGGAGGTGTGGTACTCTTATAGATATTATGGAATTTTGAATAAAATAAATTTCATTCAATGGGAATGTTGATCCAATTTTGTATAATATTTATGTTAGGATAAGGTTAAGTGATATACAACCGAAAAATAAAATTTAGACAAGTTTTACTGAAAATTAAATTCTTATCTATTACTTTAACTCCACTTTTTTTTAATTTTAACCCTTATAAAAGTGATAAGACTTTACCAGGGAAAATTTTTTTATATAAAAAAATTACATTGAACATATTACCTAATATTTTTTATTCTTATTCAAAATATTGAATACATTTTACAAGTTTCAATTTATAGTGGCTGTAAAAAATATTTTTAATATAAATACACAAAATATGATTGTTTTTTAAAATTTATTTTTAAGCACAAAATTTATTTTACACCAAAATCATGAATAAAATTGATTCCCATGATATTTTTGGGATTTTGAATAAAAAAGGAGATTAATATTTCTTTTAAATCTATATAATAATAAATATAACCTTGTAATTTCATAATTAATGAAAATGAAAAAAATAGTTCTTTTATTAGAATAAAACATTTCTTATGTTTTGAAATGTAAAATATAGGTTTTTTAAATTTAAATTATTATTTTAAATTCTTTATATTAACACTTAAACATGTATTTTTCCATTAAAAATGTTTCATAAACTTCTATCCCATTATTTTATCATTTTTGTTTCTTAAATGTGATAGTATTTATAAACACAATATTTTTCACAATTAAACAAAAAACAAACCTATTTAGAAAAATTGTACTATAATTTCAATGTTATGAACACAAAATTCATATCCATATTATCAAATTAAAATTCTATATATATGAAACATTTCTATTAAATACAACCTCAAACCATTATTTTGATACTGAAAAAAATAACTGAATGTGCATTGAGAGATAGTATTGGGATGTAATGTTTATATGTTATAGTAATATATTAGGTATTAAATTCTCCCCCATTAACATATTTGATACTATAGATTATATTATATGTCAGTTATAAAATAAATATGGGCAATCCGATCTCATATCTTTATCAAAATACTTTATTTCATCCTTTAGTTGGTTATTTCTTGAAAGAACATTCACCGACTAAGATTTCTAATTTAAAAACACGTTATCTATATTTTCAATAGTCTATACATATTATTCATTATAAAGAAAATTAGGTTCTATGACTATTTCCTCATAGGTGAGTACATGGGTTTGATCTAGAAGTTATTTACTCAATAATTAAACATGAATGGATTCATTCACTTTAGAGAGGTTAGTTGGCTTAAAAATTGGTAAGAAACATCTCTAATTTTCGCTAAAATTTCAAAATTCCAAATGTACTTATTAATTAACATCCCCTTTTCTGAAAATATTATAACTTCCTCCATGGAGTAAACTTTAAGAAGACATGATCCCAAAATTAAAATTCCATGTTCTTCCATTGATTATAAGTATAAATATTGTTTATGTATTGAGTTGATTTTATATGATTTTGAATAGTCCTCACCTTCATCACTGTTTCTCAAAAAATATCTAGACCTACTAGATTTATTTCCTTGACTTTATCCCAAAATGACAAATCTTGAAATCTATTCCCTTAAAAATTTTCATACATCTCCTTCTGGATGATTTAATAGAAGCTATTATCGTAAGAAAATTCTACCTGAGGTAGATACTGATATCACATACTTTGAATATCAAGAGAGAATTATCTCACAATGTCTTCTAATGTTTGAATAGTCCATTCATAATTCACATCAATATGAGGTTGATAGGAATTTCTTAAATATATCTTAGTACCAAGAGCCTCATGAAAAACCTCAAAAATATTATGTGAACCAAGGGTTATGATTAGATACAATTGATAAATCCATTCTCTGATGTCTCACAACTTCGTTAATATATATTTGGGAAATGTCTTCAAGGGTTTTATATTCCATTACTACGTGGAAAAGTGAATCATTTTTAATGTTATCAACAATGGTCTATATAGAATCATTCCTCAAAAGTTGATTAAAAAATGCAATAACAAATTTTGTTGTAACATTTTCCTACTTCTATACTAGTATCGGAAGAGGATTCATGAATCCCTTAGGATGTTTACTTTTATACTTTTCCTTTATCACACCAAGAATCTGGACATAAAATCTATAATTTCCAACTTAATTCTATCCCTCCAAAATGGATCTCTTAAATCCATTCATGTCATTATTCTATGAGGGTGTATAGAGAAATTTTAGATATATGACTCATCTAGTAGGTTCCTATCAAGATTATGTAGGTATAGAACACATAATAGTTTACTAAAAATCAACAATTTATCTTTATAGTTTAATTATATCAATTTCCCATTACTCATGATTTTTTATCTTCCCTATTAAATCATAGTAATCATACTGGGACATCTCTATATTATCTAGTTAAGATAGTTTAAAAATTTCTTGGAAAAATAATGGTGTTTCTAATAATCCAACAATTAATTTATCTAATTTACTAAATCCCTTATTATTGGATATTTTTAAAACTTCCTCATAATAATATCTCCATGGTTCCTCCTACCCAGTTATTCAACTACCATGTTTTACTTCCTGCGGTGGTAGTATTCTACGAAATTATTGTCATTAAGTAGTTCCAACCATCACTTTTGCCTCATATTAATGTCATTTTGATCTAATATACACTTTAAACTTTCTTGGTGCATATATATTTGTTATATTTTACCATATGTATAGTTCCTCTATATCTTCAAGAAAAATATTATAGCTTCCATATCATGGTCTTGAGTTGGATAGTTCTATTCATAGATCATTAATTTACTTGATGCATAAGTAACATATTCATAATTATTCATATGTATATAGTCTAGTAATTTATTTAAGTAAACAGAATATATTAAAAATAATTCATTTCCCCATGGTAAATTCAATACTGGTTCAGTAACTAATCACCTCATTAGATAAAATATTTATTCACATTCCATTGACCAGGTGAAATTTTTCCCTTCATGTGTCATCTTGGTTAACTCAATCCAAAATACATATTTAATTAATTTATCATGTAACTACCTTTCTCTGAGAGATTCTATAATAACCAAAAATTGATTCTAATACTCTTAATATATTTTATATTATATCAATTTATCCTAACAAATACCATAATGATGTTATCAAGATATTACTTTAATACTCTATTCATAAGATCTTTAAACATAGAGGATTAATTAGTTAACTACAAGGAAAATACTATAAATTCAAAATGATATACCTCATATGAAATGAGGTCGTTAATATATCATCTTTATTCACTATTTACTAAGGATAACCAATATAAAGAATAATCATTAAAAAACATTTAGAACCTTGAAGTTGATCAAATAAGTTATTAGTGTATAGAAAGGGATACCTATTATTTATAATAATTACCTTGACCTCAATCCAATTGATGAACAACCTCAGATGACATGATATATCTTCTTTAACCGATCACTGCTAGCATCGTCATATTTATAATTCTCCCTGTATCTCATTGCTCCCCCTATCTTGATGCTCCACCTGTTAGTTTTTTCCCATGTCTTTGACAAAGAGATTTTCTATGTTCTTCAATTTTTACCCATAAGGAACCACACTTTCTACCTTTTTGTCAAGGAACCCAAAGGTCACACCATTATGGTCTTCAACATAAGAAATAACAAAGATCAGTACATTAGGGAAAAACACACCATACCTCTTAGAGAGGGGGAGTCCCACATCTATACTTTTTCAAGTACAAGGAGTTGAATAAACTCCTAGAGCCAGTCAATGCCTCTCAAAATCTTCCGTGGGTAAATAATTTGTCAGAATATCTACAACCTGTAACTCTGTAAGTACATAATACAACTTCCCAATACCTTACTCAACTTTCTCCTTTATAATCTTACATTTGGTCTCAATGTGCTTTGTCCTTGAGTGATGTACTGGATTTTTTTCCAAGATTGATAGGACTCATATTATCACACCAAATTAGAACCAGAGACTTCAATTCAACTCCCATATCATCAAGATACTGCTTCATACATAATTATTGTGTGCATTCTTGAGTGGTGGCAATATACACACCTTCTATAGTGCTCAATGAAATTCAATCTTTCTTATTTATTAAAAAAGAAATACAGAAACCACCAAGATATAAATAACCTCTTAACATTTATTTTATGTATTATGATGATCCATACCAATATGTATTTGTATATCCTAATATCGCTGGTTGAGATTTGTTAGTATACTTCTAACTGAAATGCACAGTTACATGAATATACCAAATTAAATTTTTTACTATAAGAATGTGTATTTCCTTGGGACTTCTTTGATACCTCACTTCTTGGCATGTAGAAAATACAATATCAAGTCTTTTAGATATCAAGTATAGTAATATTCCAATGATTTTCTTGTATTCTATGATATTAGTAGCCTTTCCATCATCATCATTTGAAAGTTTCACCCGGGTAGCAACCAGAGTTTTCATCTTCCTGGAATTTTCCATTCCAAATCTTCCGAGAACCAATTTGGAATATTTTGATGGAGAAATGAATTTTCCATTAATTACTTGTGTCATCTATAAAACAAGGAATATTGTTAGCTCACCAATCATTGACATTTCAAACTCACTTTTCATGAATTCTGAAAAATTTCTGCACTGAGCTTTATCTAATCCACCAAATATTATTTCATCGACATAAAATAGAAGCATCATACATTGATTATTGTTTTTTTTGTTATTGAGATTGTAATCACCTCCATCATGATGAAATCGAAGATTCTTTAAATACTGATAAAGTCTTGAATACCATGCTCTGGGTGCTTATTTCATCCCATGTAGTGATTTCTTCAACCGATAATCTTTTTTAACATCTTCATGAATGAGAAAACCATATGGGTGATCAATATACACTTCTTCTTCTTCTAGAAACCCATTAAAAATGAAGATTTTACATCCATATAGAACAATTTGAACTTCCATTTCACTTTAATGGCCACAGATAATTTGATTTCCTTTAGCCTTGTAATAGGTGCAAGTGTTTCATCAACATCGATACCCTTTATTAGGGAGTAACCTTTTCACACTACTCATTCTTTGTTTTGAATCACTATGAAATCTTCGTTAATCTTATTGGAAAATCCCCATTTACTCCCAATGACATTATTATATATTGGCCTCAAGAAAATCTCCCACATCTAATTCTTCTCAACTTGATATGTCTCCTCATTCATAGTTTGAACCCAGTTCTCATGTTTAGATGCATCAACAAAAAATTTCGTATCTACATGAGATACGAAAGATGTCTACTATAACGACTTTATTCTTCTTGATTGGATATACACTGTCTGATCACCGATGGTATTTTTACTATTAATTTCAACTCCACTTTTTGGCTTCTTTGAAGATACAGACTTGAATTCTTCTTTCTCATCATCAATAAATTCTTCTAAATCATCATTTTCATCTTCTGCTCCCCCTGTGTTTTTGGTTTCCTCATCGCTTTCATTAGAAAACTGTTCACTAGGTTGTTTAACATTCTCTCCATTTATAGTACAGTGACATAATTTCTCTCAATAACAATTCACAGTGTCTTATTAAATCATTTATATGCTTTTATTTTTCCTGAGTAGATAAGGAATATCCACTCATATCCAAATGATTCAAATATCCAGAGTTTTTCTTTATTAAGAATAAAGCACTTACTTCCAAATATCTTTAAGTAATTCACTATTGGATTCATTTCATACAACATATCATATGGAGTCTTTGCTTCCTTCAGACACAACACATCCCTATTTTAAATATAGTTCAATGTCAAAACATCTTCCTTCTAAAATTTCTCTGTTGGTTTTTTTTCAATAAGCATCATTCTTTCCATGTTGTTGATTATACGATTTCTCCTCTCAACCACTCTATTTTTTTGGGGAGTTCTCACTAAGGAAACATTATTCTGTATCCCATATTTCTTGAGATAGACTTCTTCTATGCTGTTTGTGAATTCCATACCATGATCTGTATGGAACTTTAGAATTTTTTACCCAAGCATCCTTTCTGATTCCCTATGATACTATTTTAAGAAGATGAACACATCAGACTTATGGTAAATGAAAAATAACAATGATATTATACTATAGTAATCAATGAAAACAATGTGATATCTCTTATGGTCAATGGATCTTGATGAGATAGGTCCACAAACATCAGAATTCACCTACTCAAGAACTCTTGTTGACTTCATTTCCTTAGCCTTACACATTTTTATTACTATATTAACTTGTTGAAATGCATCACATGTATGAGTATGATCACATGATATCTTAGGTATATCTTTTCCTGTATCACACTATACTAAATATTCTAGGGATGATTGGCACAGATGATCGAGTCGTTTATGACAAAACATTTTTCTACCTATCCAAATAAAAAGAACATATCTTCTTCCCCACATAAAGGTATAGATTACCCTTGGTTTTTTTCTATAGAAAAACTACATTGTATCTTCCTTTGATTACACACATATTCTTTTTAAATATTATAGAATTCCTTGGGCCACATAGTTGACTGACACTACTCAAGTTGTGATTGAGACCTTCTACAACCAAGACATCAGCCCGTCTCATTTCTTTTCCCACAAACATAGCCTTTCCTAAGCCAATTATCTTCAAGAATTAATTATTTCCAAAATTGAAAACTCCTTCTCTATCATATTTTATTCCTATAACTTATTTCCTATTATATGGGATATGCAAATGCTATCAAGGATCCATACGCCAGAACAATCTAATGCATTAAGGAAAATTTATACAACAACTTCCTTCTCAGATCTCTTCTTCATGGTCTATGTTTTTTTCTTTATACTAGATATAAATTGGAAATAATTATCTCTATTGGAGTATGATGGAATAGATTTATTATGAAGGGTAGAAAATCAATTTTTAATATTAATCTCACCTATTGATTCTTTGACTTGGTGCTTCCGATCACTTTGATTCTACTTTGGCACATTCCTCTAAATGGTCGATGTACAATATCTATCCATTTTCCCAAATCCTCCACACTAAAAAATGTCCCTTGAAATATTTTCTATTTTATTGAGCTCTGTTTGGACTTTACTATTTTTATTGTTCCCTTATGTATCTCTTAGCTATGGAGCAAACATTTTTTGAGTGTCCCATCTTTGCACAGAAATAGCACTAGATGGGAGGTAAATTCCTATGTGTCACTTCAACAACACTGGTTGTCCATTGGGTTCCTTAAATCTTATTATTATGCTTCATACCCAAATCACCTTTCAATATCTAAGAAGGTGTCTGTGGTATGACTCTAACCATGACTACTTTATGTTTTTGTTCAAGCCCTATATTAGATTTATCAATTAAATTTTACTATTTCGTTCATTATGCTGGACCTCTAAGATCCACATCCAACTTTTACATCTTTTGAATGATCTTCATTATTGATGTGACTTTGGGGGTCAATATTTTTTATTGTTTCTAACCATTTCATCATAGAACGATGAATTATTTTTCAACCTCATTAATTTATTTCATTTGATCTTTCAATATGTTATTCAACTCATCAATCTCACATCTATGTTCTTCATCCTTGAGTATATGCTCACTAACTATTCCTGGGTCCCCTAGAAATTAAGACTTAATATTTTCAATTTCCATCATCAACTCAGACTTTTCTTCTTCCTTCAGTTTCATATTGTGTTTTTAATCATGTACCACTTTGTTGGATTTCATCATTTTTTTCACTCCAAAAATCTATCTCCTAAAGCACTACTTCTAATTTAGCTTCCATATCAACTATTCCTTCAACATTTTCATATTATTCATCAGTGTTAGTTTCTTTCTTCTTCTAAGAACAACCGAAAATTGGCACCATAGAATTTTCTTCATGATATTTACTGTTCTCAATTTTTTCAACCTCTTCATCCTCATATTCTTCTAAACTATCACAAGAATTTTAAATAAGATTCTTCTTCTTAAAGAAATTTCCCTTGAAATATTTATTGCCATCCAAATATGCCGAAGACATATTCTTGGGTATTTAAATTTCATCCTCCTCATCTTCTTGGAACTTCCTAAGGAAGCTTTCTACAAGATGACTTACCTTTCCACATCAAAAGAAATAAAGTTGAAGTTCCCCTTTGAACTTTATTTCCTCTTTGAAGATTCAAGGAAAGGAATGACATCACGTTGTATGTCTCTCTCTTATTCTGAGAATCTTCAATAGTGAGCTTATTCATGGACTTGAATTCCACCTCTTTAGATTTCCCATTTTCCACTACATCGATAACATCATTTCTCATTTCATATGCTACTGGGGTACTACAGAAGTTATCCAGTGTCATCTCTTTTTAGATCATTATATTACAGTGTTGAGAATTTCAGATTGAACCAGGGTGGAAGTTTCTTCAAGATGTGCTTCACAATATTTTTGTCTTCAATGACTTATCTAAGGCCTCACATGTCCCGCACTATAATATTTACATTGTCAAAGAATGCATCAATATACTCCATTCAGGTTCATTCTCATAGCTTCATACTTGTTCCAATGAACTGGCATCTTCACCTCTATGAACTTTGAATCTCCTTCATTTATATTCAATAGATTTTCCCATATGGTATGTGATGTTTTTCATGGCATCATGTTCGTATAGATAGAATTAGATAGGGCCCCTTGAAGGAATTGATTCCCATGGAATCAGCATCCGATTCCCTTCTTTCTACTTCGGATAAATCACCGTTGTTCATGTTGGAAGAGACACCATGCATTGCTGCTATAAACACATACATTCATAAAGATTAGGATTAGTGTTGCAAATAATTCTTCCATTGATAAAATTTATTCCCAATTGAGGATCTGAATCCATTTATGATTGGTGACCTCCATCTGAGATAGAAACAATGATCTCGGCCTTTTCATCTAATTCCAATTTTAGTTCCACTAGGTTAGATACCCTAACGGGGGTGGGGGGAGGGAATCAGGGTATGATAGATCAAAAAAACTACCCCTTTTGATCTTGTTTCATTTTTAGAAAAAACTCTCTTCTCTCTCCTTCTCGTTAAAGAGTGTGAACTAATATTAAAGCATGCCTAAGACACAATAATTTTACTTGGTTCACCCTCACTAGGATATGTACAAGTATAATACACCGGTGATGTGCTGATGTAATGAATTTTTTATAAGTTCACTTATATTTATATGCTTGAAGTGGAATCATTGTCCCTCCTTTTTTACAACCAATAAAAATTTGAAATCTCACTCCTCTCTCAACTTAAGTGTGCTCACTACTTCTTCAAAAGATCTAATCATTATTTATAGACTTGTAGGTCCCTTCATTATAACTAATTAATGCAACCTCCACTATATATAGATTCTCTATTGATGTACCACTTTCATCCACTTATGAATATATCTTTACCACATTATTAATGGTGAACCTCAAATCTTTCATGAAACCCTTACTATGTCTTGCCTAAAACTCTCATGCCTTATATGCATGATTACACTTTTTCCGTGAAACATACCTTTCACAAAACATTAATATTTCACGCAACTAAAATATTATTCATAACTTCCTTAGCATGTGAGAAACTCAAAATCTTTCATGCAACTCCCTTTACTTAAAATTATTACACAATCCAGAACTCAGATTCTCTCTTAGTGTTGAGATACAACAAATGAGGGGTCACCTATTATTATAGGAATCGTCGAACACTGTGTGGAAGATTTTATATTTCATGATTGATCCTCTTCAAGTTCTCAAAACACCATTTGATGTCACATGGGGTGTTCAAGTTTCTTTTTCCCAACCTAATCATTCTCACACATTTCCTAATCTTTCACACACATTATGCCTTTTCCATTTTTCAATGTTCTGATCCTAAAACATGCCTTGTGTGCAAGTTTCCAAACCACCATAAGTCTTTCACACAAATTTATTTTCCAAAAATATATTTCCCCATTTTCCAATTTTTATGCCCAAAAATTTGGCAAGAATTAGAAAATGGCACCACCATATATCTATTCTTTTTGTACCACCTTCAGATCGACCATTCCTTTATCATGGTTCTTTGTGATCATAAGTTGTCAAACATATATATGGAAATCAACAAATCAACATGGAAACCCTCTTTATTAAAAAACTGACCCACTTTTTCAACAAACACAATCAACCCAAAAATTCTTCAATGCTTCCTGAAGATATTTTTCCCAACATCTCACAATTCTCCACCATAGAGTTAATTCAACATGGTTTTCAATGAAAATATCACAGATATGACTCCAAATCATGTGTTGGATAGTTTTTCTCATGATGTTTCATCATCATTTGGGATTAGGTTATCACTTTATCATTTTTTATCAGTAAATAGCCTAATACCTTCTTCGAAGCATCACTTTATACCTAAAGAGTTCCCCACTTATCAGGAGTGTGAGTACCAGTGTGGTGATAAGCCGCCCTTTAAACTCTTTGTAGCGGTTTTCATATTCACTTGTCCATACAAACTTTTCTCCCTTATGGGTAATCTTGGTTAGTGGGTTTGAAAATTATGAAAATATCTTAAAAAATCTCTATTAATACCCAAATAGACCAAAAAAACTACTGATCTCTCTTAAAGAGTTTGGCCTAGGCCACTCATCGATTTCCATTATCAAAGAAGGGTCCACCGATATTCCTTTTCTGGTGATAACATGTCCCAAGAAAGACATTTATTCCATCCAAAACATACATTTACTATACATTACACAATGCTTCTCCCCTCAAAATGTATTTATAACAACAAGAAGATGCTCTTCAAGTTCATCCATTTTCTTAGAGTATATTAGAAAATCATCAATAAAGACTACAAAAATTTATCAAGGTAATATATAAAGACTATATTCATTAATACCATGAATATTTATAGATAATTATTGAGTCCTAAAGGCATCACTGTGAGCTCATAATGTCCATACCTCATTGAAAAGGTAGTCTTGGGAATATCTTTCTCCCCCCTTTAATTGGCGATATCTTGACCAAAGGTCCACCTTATAGAAATACATGGACCCATATTGTTGATAAAAAAAGTCACATAACCTTGGTAGGGGATAATTTTTATTTATCTTGAATCTACTAAGCTCACAATAATCAATGCATAGGTGCATTGATCGATCCTTATTTTTGACAAAGATGACTAGAGCACCCCATGGTGAATCACCCGGAAAAATAAAACCCCTATCCAGATTATCTTGTAACTAATTCTTCAGTTCCTCCAAATAAATGTAGTCTATTCTATAAGGTTTTTTTAATATAGTTAGAGATCTAAGAATATGTTTAATTGATAACTCAACCACTCAGTTGGGAGGGAGACCATGTAATTATTTGGGGAACACATCACTATTGTCTCTTACAATGGGAATGTATTCAAGCCCGATTATCTACATTGTCTCAATCAATTTAACTAGATATTCATTCTCATTAGGTGATAATATCCATAATAGAGATGATTATTCTAAATTAGATTCATCATCCTCCTTAAAATTGTATATAATTGGAGGATTCTGTAGGATGTGAAGAGTGGTCTACCTTTCCTGACATTTGATATTGGATTTGTATAATGTTAGACAAACCATGACCAATATATCATAAAACTCCCCCAATGAATGTAAGATAATGTTTTTTGGGAGGTTTAGTCCCCAAAAATTAATCTGGGAGGAGTTATATACTTTGGATACAATAATTTCCCAATTATCTATTCTCAATGATACCTCAACCTCCATATTTTGAGTTGGTGTTTGAATTGTTCTACTAAAATTTCATGATATAAAAGAATTCATAGAACTAGAACAAAGTAGGATGTTCACCATTCTTGAATGAATAACCAACATACCTATCACCAAATCATTATCAGGATCTATCTCAGTTTTAGTGATGGCATAAGCTTTCACTTTCTCCTTTGGATTTCGTTACTATTAATTATGAATACCATTGGGGACTCGAGGTTTACTGCATTGTCTTGTTTAGTTCCCTTTCACCATACAGTTTAATCTTTGAACCGTAGTTGGTTCCCTCCTTTATTCCACCACATTTTCTAGATTTCTCATGTCTTTTAGATATTCATGGTTTTGGTGGCCTTTTATCCCATACTTTAAACATTTCTCTATCCCATTGAGGTTTTTCCTATGATGATTCTTATCATATTTGTAACATGTGAGTGGTTCAGTTTACTATACACCTTTTTCATTAGACCCACTATATTGGAACTCCATCATTAATTTCTTATCTCCATATATATGGGACTATTCTCTAGACTCTATATATACATTAAGACCACATCAAACAACTTATTAATAACTCTTAAAGTCTCAAATAGTTACATCCTTTAAATGGTGTGGTTTTAAATCGTTAAATAATCTTTATATTTTTCAATCATTGTTTTTAACAAAACTCATGAACTAAATTGCAAGATTTCTGAATTTTTCATTGGAATATGTGGTAGATTCCCCTTTCTTTTTCTTAACTCTAGAAATTCTTTCTCTATATTCATTTGAATATTTTATGGGAAATACTTGTTTTAAAATATTTTCTTAAAGTCTTCACACTCAATCTCATAAAATATCATCATTTGGCATAAAATTCTTAATAAACTCCCACAATTGATTATACTCTCCATCTAAACAACAAATATCTAGATTCACCTTCTCCATCTCAGAATAGTGATGCATAGAAAAGATCTTATCTATTGATTTAACCCACTATTATGAGACTGGTGTTTCAGAAGATCCAGTAAATGCTAGTGTCCATTTCCCTAGAAATGACTCTATGACCAGTTGATACCTCTTTGTTAAAGAAGGTTGTTACAAATTATCTAGGTTATTACTTATATCTAGAGATATTTGGGTTAGAATCACTTTGAAATTTTGAACTCCACCTCCCAAGGCTTTTTGGATGTCATTCGGGTAATCGTTGTATTGTTACTCACAATGATTATTGGTTTGTATTTTCCTTGTTCCCACCATTTTCTAAAATAGAAAAATGTTTTACGAAAACATAAGTCAACAAGTCATGAAATAATAAATTATTCCTTTATGGAATTAACTTTAAATTCATATCTTGTGGGATATATATGTATATATTTTTTATAAAATGATGCTTCTTGGGTGAATATAAATGATTTGTCTCACAATAATGGGTTTCACTAATATTATCTAATCTTAATCCCCAAATTAACTAAATTGTGATTTGAAACCAACTATAGAGACCCAAATTCTTTTTACATTACTATTTAATCGTTTTAAAGATAAAAATATAACAGTGTTGAAAAACTAGGAACCAAAGGTTTAGTGTATTTGGAAAATTAGGAACTAACATAATAATTACATAATAAAACATAAAATTTATTTAATTCATTCTTCTATAGATTCTTAGTGGACATAGTTTTCTCTATGTACAAGTAATCACCTAAGGATATATATTAAACAAATGGTTGAGCTAAAATCCTAGTAAGAGCATAGATAAGAACATTTATTAATATAATATGGGGTGAGAATAATAATAACCATCTTAACATAATCATATTATCATCATCATAATCATGATAGAAATCATTATAAATCAACATGGAATGCGCCAATTCATAAAAATGAAACATTGCGTCTTAGTGGTCATCTACCACACATAGTTGCGAACATATATAGCGTCATGTTCACACATAAATTATGTACATAATAATAAAATAATAATTTTGAATAAAGATAGAATCATTTTCATCAATATTAAACCTTATCTCAGGATATACATCACATCCAATACATTGGACCCTTATATAATTCTAGGAGAATCCGTCACATCATAACATTTACATAATCCTTCATTCCATATAGAATGTATAACAATATTTACCATACAATAACCCATATAATGAAAATAATTTTCATGATAATTTCATAGAACATACATTCATCAATATAATTTTGTGTTCTCAAAATAAAAATGGAATAACATACGTGGTATAGGAATCATCAATCTTGAGTGGAGAAGAAACAATCCCAAGAGAAGTAAAATATGTGTTTTTAAAAGGAAGAGTTATTTTGGAAAAAATATTTTTATTTGTAATAAAATAAAATGGGAAACATTTAACTCATTTAAAATAAAATGGAAATGAAATTTGAAGAATATCATATGAACATTCCTGTAATGGAAGAGAGAATATCCCAAATAATGGAATTGGGATTGAGAATCCCCTATCTTATGTATGAATTATTTAATCACTTTAATATCCTAGAAAATCAAATTATATCCATTGGTTAATAAGTGAAAAACATATATTACATTTATTTTATTTATTATAATTTTATTAACTTCAGTTATGCTCATTATGGTGAGTTATATAGTTCAATTTCATCATTCGTGAGTGTTCTTTTTCTTGGTATTCATGATGGTTCACTTGTACACAAGTTTGGAAGACCATGTAAACTGACGATACGTATGCATAATTGAAATTATAATTGATTAGTGAAAATAAATATGTTTAATTGGTAATATATATTTTTTTTGTTTCTATATATGAGGATTATTGATGAGATAAAATTTTAACAATAATCATTAGATTAATTTGGAAGTTTGCGATCACAACGATTTCATTTTTATTGTTATTTAATATTTGGTATATAACTCAGTTCCAAAACAAAAAATGTTATAAAATTAATTTTACAATATTTATCAACAATTATAATGGTTTTATGACCTATGTTGGATGTGGTATAGGAAAATTAATGCACATCGTCCATGATGGCTATAAATCGACACATCAAAGATGATGCTTTCATTTTTAGAGTAAAAGGGAGAATAAAAGAGGTTTTATGATGTATTATTACATTAACATAATAAAATTACATTATATATAATAAAACTGAGTTACCATGCCATATGGATAAGGGGATATGAGGACAGAATAGGAAATGAAAAGAAATTGAAATGAAATTGAAAGAAAATGAAAGAGGGCTTTACCTCTTGAATTCTCCTCCATGAGAACCTCCTTAAGAAAATTGGTTTTGGTATTTTTTTGAGATCAAAGGATCTCAGATGTGGGGGAGGGGATTTTTAATATTTTGGGGTAGGAATTAGACAAGATTTAAGGATTTGGATTTGCGAGGAGAAGAGGTCGTGATGGGTGGTATTTATAGAGGATGAGGTGGTGTTTTTTTATTTTAATATTCATTATTTTATTATTTTTTCTAAATATTCTGAATATTTTGAAACATATAAATCAATAAATTATATAAATAATGATATATAGAGATTATGGTTATTAAATCAGTGTTCAATAAACATTTATTGAATTAAAATTATAATGTCATATACCATAAATTACTGTATTTCACTATTCACAAAATTCAACTATTTTAGAAAAATCCCAAAAATCCCAAAAACCATTTTTCAGTATATATAATTCAAAAATAAACTCAATTTTATGATAATAATATTCAAAATATTATAAATTTAATTTTTAATTAAAATCATCATTTATTTTTATAATACCGATTTTAAAATTATAAATAATTTTACGACACTTGTGAAAAATTAATTATGGTGTCATAAAATTATCTAATAAATATAATACAATACAATACTAATTTTTGAATACATTTTGTGAAAATATATTTTATTTTAAATCATTATATTAATTATAATATTTTAAATAAATATTTATGTTTTTTAAAAATAACAACACTTAAATTATCATTTTTAAAACATATACTATCATATAAATATATCATATTTTCATTCATAATATACCCAAATTTTATATATAATTTAATTGGTGAGGATACTAATATATTGCGTAGATTACTATTCATAGTAGTCGTGTTACTATTCCAAAGGTCAAGTTGGTATTCCATTGGTATAAGTTATTTAACATATAGAAATACATATTATTTAATTCATTCATCATTTATAAAGTTTTTATTATGTTATCTTTGTGATTTTACAAAATATTTATAAAAAGGGAGTTTCCATTGATAAAATTATGGGTTGTTAAACACGTCACGTAACAACATGAGTTTTCTTTCAAAACCAGAATTTTCAAAAAATTAAAAAAATACAAAAAACCTGTTATCCTATCGAATACAACAAATAAAATCACAAAAAATCAATCAATCCCATCATATCCATTTTATTTTATACCATGTGATAATATATAAATGAAAACATCATTTATGTTAGAGGTTTCTTAAATTAATATAGTCTCTAATGAGGATTCAGGTTAAACAACAATGCCCCTAGGTGTGTGCATCATTCTCTTAGAATGACACTATAATGATGTACGTACAAATTGATGACTCCTAGATGAGGCTTACATCTCATTCCATGTCTCATTCATCCCTTATTAGGATTCTCGGTCCAAAGCAACACCTCACTCAACCCATAGTTCATAGTCCTAAAAATAGAAATAACATGAAATATTGGGTTTTGATCAATTCCATGGTGGATAAGAACAATCTTGATCTACCACCCAATTCCCAAAAATGTTACTCCCTTTATAACTTCACTACACATCCAGAAAGATTCTCTAAAATAATTTTGTAATTCCTTGTCTCAAGCACCCAGAATGATGCACAAGTGGTGATTCAACATGAACTAAGGTGAAACTCCGTATACACTAGAGACTTCTAACTAGTGAAAAGTACCTATTATAGTAATGGAGTGACTATTACCTCTAAAATAATGCTCAAGAAACATTCATGATTCTTTTTAAAATTTAACATAACCCATCTATACAATTGATTTCCTAAAATTACTACTGACATAAAATAAAGAGCCCACTAGGACCCCATAGTCCAAAATAGAAGCAATAAATATGATATATTATGAATTAACCATAAAATATAAATAATCAGAAATAAAAATATCTTATTCATCATATACAATGATGAAACCATGGCCAATATATGTTGATCCATAAATAAAATAAATTTGAAATGTAAACTGCCCTATAGACTATCTCACTATAATACATCACTCCTTATCAAAATTATCCTTGATAAGATGAAATTTACCATGAGTCCATAGGTATTTAATACCTATGTCTAAAGAAAAAATTGTATAGTCCACTCATATTAATTGAAACCCATTCTATGTATGTGGGTGGGGGCATGAGTCTTACAACCCAGTATGTATCCCATGTTCCTAAAAAATAATTGGTTCTAATGCAATCTAGTGGATGTTCCTGAAATAAATATAAAAATCTGTTGTCACATCCCCAAAATACACCCACATTTAAATATTACATATAATGAAAAAACAAGCTTACCAGTATGGGAACCATACCATATCCACCTCATATAAGAACCCATTCCATACCTTCTTTAAGGCCATACATGATTCTGTTTCATGAAATAAACCATACCATACCTTCTTTAAAACCATGAAAGTTGGAAGTTTTGACCAATTACCATAACCCATAAAATAACATTTTCTACATAATCTTGGAATACTATCGATACAAACCAAAACCCA
The DNA here is from genome assembly GCA_963277665.1 of Viscum album. Classification (NCBI taxonomy): domain Eukaryota; kingdom Viridiplantae; phylum Streptophyta; class Magnoliopsida; order Santalales; family Viscaceae; genus Viscum; species Viscum album. Next base: position 1,571,918,766 of record OY728127.1, read on the forward strand.
ACCCTTATCTGAAGAGGATGTGTTGCGTATCAACTAGACAATGTCCTTACATCACCCTAATAATGAAGGTGGGGAGTTTTACAAACCAAAACCTACTACGCAAAGGTATAGGGAATGATTATACATCCATGAGCCTCAAATCATCATGTATCACCCAAGAGAGTCTGGTAATCTACAAATCACATTAACCCATTCTCTTTTACTTAGGATGTGGAAGAAATACTTCTCACTCATAGAATAGTAACCTTCTAAAACCACTACTCTATCCCTCAGGGTATATCCTAGAAATGTATATGCATAATAACCAATGATACATCAGGAAAGGTCTATAACCCAATAACCAAAGGATAAGTGATCTGTTATCCACAAAATAAATATATATAAACATTAGAAAGGTCTATCAAGAATACTAACCAATCCCAACAGACATTAAGTATGCCACATCTAGAAGATGTTAGAAACAAAAAATATGTGACACATCCCATCTCATAGCTCACCACCTCACTATCAAGAAGTTAGTCCCTTGAGAAATAGTCCAGAGTCCCAAACACATTAGGGACCCATCTAGGCCCTCCAAGGGGTCTTCCACATCTAACCAAACAACCCAACCCCTTGATGAAATATAAAATTTTATCATCGGGATACCCACACAACACACGCATCAACAAGAAAACCAATAAAAAAATAAGAGAGAAACAAATTAATCCCCCAGTATTTGGGACAATAGGATATGGGCCACACATTGTTATATAGACCAAAACCAAGTCACTCTAACCTCTTAGGATTTTATCTAGAAATTTATACAAATACAACTTTTTTAAACCATTTAAAAAGGCATGTAATGATAGTTTACTCATGAAATACCATCATAAATTTTTTTATTAACATTCATATAGAATTCATTTTTCATATTGAAATACAATTTTTAAAATCATTATAGAAACAACCCAATTACATTGAATTTCATTTAAAACCAAATAAACTTTTTAAAAGTTAATTTAATTTTTTTTCATTTTTAAAATAAACAATTTACACCCAATAATCCAAAAGGAGGGCCATTATCACTCGTTTGAAAAAGGAACTACCATAAAAAAATTTAACAAGAAATATAGTCTATGAGGACTATTAGGACTATGTATTCTTATCCTAAACATAATTTACAACCCAAAAAAGATTGATAGTGTGTAATTATGTATAAAAATAAAGGAATATACACAAAAGAAAACTAATTCATAAAGATACATACTATTTATAATAACCCCACCCTCAAGAAATGATATTACCTTTAATTCCATAGCTTACCATCACTACCTAGGATCACCCCATATCTACCTCAACTCATGAGGCCCCTATATCAAATAATGCATCTACAAGAACAAATTATAGTAGATTATAATTAATTAAAAAATTAAAAAATATTCCTATGGTTAAAAACTCTCTTGATGAACTAATAAATCTAGCTACGGTTTGTGATGACTCAAAATAAGAAAATGAGAAACCGTCTTATCCAAAAAATCCAATTAATTAATTAATTAAATAAAACCAAAATCCAAAATTGGAATAATAGTCACTAAACCCACCAAGAAACAGAATGATGTTGGAATATCACCAAAAATGTCGAATTCCACTCCTAATGTACCCCTGAACCCATGATAATAAAATAACCTAATTTTAAAACCCAAATTAATGGACAATTTCACCATAAATTCCCAAAAACCTAAATAAATCAAGATAGTGGAATAAATTATGGAAAAATATAAATAAAAACTTGTTTATGTAATCTATGGTTTTCCTCTATGGGCTACATACAAAAAACACTTTGGGAATAATGGTTTCACCATTATCTAAGGAAATCATTCAATCAAACCCAATCCAAATCAAAGGAAAATTATAGAGGATTAAAGAAGAAAAACCCAAAGAAAAGAGGAGGATATATTGCATAAAAATTTTGGGATGAACCACTCCAAAATCACTATAATTAGAGAGGAGATAGGGTGAATAAAATGGGGGAGGGACCAAGAATAACAACCCTTCCAATCATACAAGTTCACCCCACTTAAAAGAACCAATCGAGGCCCCTACTGGGAGACAATGAGAGACCAATGGCTGGCCAGTAGCCCCATCTAGTGAGTTGGACCACTATAAAGCTCACTAGCTATCTAGTGGAATGATATAGCTAAATTTTTTCATCCCTTCCTCCTCGGTCCTCCTCTAATACTCTCTAAAGAAACCTAAATCTACTTTGATCCTCATTCTAGGTTTAAAAACATGATCAATATATGTTTTTGATATTTTAATTCCATTATAAATATCATTTATAAAAAATAAACATCCACCAAATAGATAAAATTCAATTTTCATTATGAATTTATATCTTGTAATGATGTGGGTTGTTATAATTTTCTATGAGAAGAGAAAATACATGAATGAATGATAAAAAATTATTATGTGTGAAAAATGGATATAAAATTATTTATTATATGGTATGAAGTAAAAATATGAAACATGGATATCTAAAATGTTCAATAAAATACCCCAATATCTCTCAATGTTAAGGAAAGAGAAAAGGAATCATACAAGGAAGAGGGTTCACCATTAATTTATTATACACTTTTTAGAGACATACTGATGGTGTGGTAAAAATGTCAACATGGCATAGTGAGACTCATTATTCCAAGTTACCATATCCTTATTATTTAAAATTATCATATCCCATTTTAAATAAACACCCATTTCTCTTCTTATAATATATTTTACCACCTCTGTGTTATAATGTGGTTATCAATATCTATTTCACCCTCATACTTAATCCAACCACACTAATGAACCTGAATTACTAGCATCATGCCTCATTGATTCTATATTTTATCCATGACACATCTATGGTATAGTTCTCAAATGAACATAATATAATTTTCCTTGACACTCAAAACACACACATTACACATACCTTTGGATTATATAGATATTACTAAACTAAACTCCTACAGAAATTGGGGCCACTAAGGAATAAGAATCCATCATAAAATAAATCTATTCAAAATGGCTATAAACCACTCAATACATTCATGAGAAGAAATATTTAAAAACTACTTTTCCCATAGGTAGATCATGACCGACCACAAACTCAACTATGACATAGTGGATAGAAAAAAATATACCTTTCTTCCAAAAACCCTATTTTCTCAACTTATATCCCTCTAATTACCTACATGATTCCCTAAAAATCCTCCAATAATTAAACACAAAATATATAGAACCAAAAAAATATAACCCTTTATATTATATACCTCTAAAATTATTACCATACTCATTAATCAAGAGTGATCCTAAAAAAAAATTTAAACTGGATGAAATAAAATATTTCCTAAGAGACCCTCAAACAAGAAACACTCCATCACAAGTAATGAAATAAAAATGATTAAATGTTAAATGTAATAAACAAAAAAATTATATAAAAATAAAATAATAGAAGTTATAAAAAACTTATGATGTTGTGAAAGAATCAATAACTGATTTTTTTATATACACTTTTTCATGCCACCATTTTCCACAAGACATGAAATAATAAACTATTCACTTAGTCAACACCATATCATGATTATATTAAATCTTAAAAAGAATTTCCATGAATATAAAATCATCATTAACCTATAACACCCCTAATAAATGAAATTTTATTCATTATTATGACAACATAAACGGTCAAAAAATTGGAAATTATAACAAACACCTTCCATCTATGGAGGAATACGTAACAAATACTCTACCTATCCAACTCTCCGACATGCATCAACTCAAAAAATGGTTTGATGAGAAAAGGATAATTACTAATACCTATAATTAACCACTAATTACTATTACTTGTAAAATAATTTTGAAACACATTATCATTTACCTATAAATCCAATATTTTCCTCTTCTAATAAACATTATAATTTTGATGTTCTTGAAAATATTTTATTCTCCCATGAATTACCTGATGCTTATCTATCACAATCTACACAATATCTAGTAATGAAATAATTGAATCTACAATCATGATAGAATATAATAGATATTTTAATAACCATCCATATAATTATTTAAATGTAGTTATACCAGTGGATGAGTGAAAATTTTAATTATAGGAAATCTCAAACCAGAGTAGGTGGTTTTCCAGTGAACCTCTAAAATTAGTAGCACATAATCACATCATGTCCTTAAGCATATAGACCATCCACTCTATTTGAATATCAGTTTTAGGATGAAAAAAAGTGATAAGGTAGCACTATGTATAATATTATATAACCATGAGGTAAAATGAGGAAAATTATCAAATACAATCATCCCCATGACCCCATAGATACCCATGAAATATTGTACACACATTTTCACTAAATAAACCATCATAATAAACTCTTCAATCACTAATAAATGGTTTTAATTCATCATCTAAGCACAATAGACTACATGAAAAAACATTATCTTAGATATCCCATAAGATAAAAAATGGAATACTTTAATTTGTAATTCTATTTACATCATTGAACATTAAATGGTTTCTCTATACTAGTATGAATATGATTCCCCACATTCACACTATAAAATAGTAAACAATAAAGTATAACATTTTACTCCAACATCATCATTCCCATACACTAGAAATATGTTATGAAATAATGATACATATTATATATTATATGATTCCCTACTACAGATAAGATATGAAACTCATGAAGAACCACCTCTCATATAACTGAGGGAATAAAAAGCACCCCATTAAGCAAAACACAATGTTGATCATCATCTGACTATCCCTGAAGACTATCTCTATAGAACAAATAAACTCACTATAACACAATATTAGGGTCTCCTAATAGATTCTCCTCCACCTATAATAATAAATAATAATCCACTAAAATAAGATATAAGAAATCATGATGGTTGACTTACTTATTGTAAATATGTAAACCAACACTCTCCTTTATAATCCTCTACTCATCTCAAGACTCAAAAAACACATCAAAATGCTATTTTATTCATAGAAATGTAATAACCACATTTTATTTCATTAGATTATAATTGATATTGAATTCATAATAGTACAATAAATATAACCAAATCCAAAAAAATACTAATATCCAACAAAGATAAGATATGTTATAAACTCTTGTGATTTTAGAAGACAATAAAACTCTAATTACCCAAAAAAAATTTAATGAAAATTATTATTGATCTAATTAATTATCTTATTTTATAAAATAGTTATATAAAACCTATTCACTTCCTTGGTTTTATGTTTTTTTATTTTAAAATACCGTAAAGAATTGTTACCATTGCTAATATAGCCACTGAAGAGTGATCACATGATTTGTAAAAATATATGGCTTTAACAAATCCAATTTACTCACACAAAGGAAGTGATGACCTCATCAAGTATAATTCCTCCATATGAAGACAATTTTTCAGAGCTTGGGATGGAGTTATCGTCACTAGGCTTTGCTCTGGACCATGCCCAAGCTGAGCTTCTACATGTTAAGCTTGAACGGAATCACCTATAGGAGAAGTGGAAGTTAACATAGACTACCAACCAAGCGATCTAATTTGAGCTGCCCCGAGAGTCTATCACTAACGCACACCTTTCTCTTAGGCCTTTTGTAGGTGTTATAAGGGGTTATGTAAAATTATCCTAGCACTATGATTATTTTCATTTTTTATAGAATAATGAATATAAATTCATTTTATTATTGTTACCATGCCAATGGGTTTTAACGCAAAAAATAGTATTATTAGTTAATATTAAACTAAGAAATATATTTTGATGAATAAATGTATTTTTGGATTAAATAATATTTTAATAAAATGTTATAACTAAAATAATTTTTATTAAATATAAACGATCAAATAATTTTTATAAAATTGTAATTTTTATTAAGGTTTGAAAGTTATTTTTTTCAAAACGGATGAATTTTTAATAATGGTCGGTTTTTATTTTAAAATTGAAAATTCACATATTTAGAAAATTATTTATATAAATTAAATTTTATTTTTGTATTGAGGACATCAAATTTATCGAACGGTGAATTTTTCATAATTTTATGAGACAGTCAAATATTTGGGTAAAAATTACATTCAGTTTAAATAAATAATGTGTTTTATTTCATCATAATGACCCAATAGTGATGTAATAAAATTATATAAAAGGAATATTTAGAAAATATTGGTTTTAAATTAAATCTTATGTGATTTTATATTTGTTTGATTAATTTTTAAATGGATTAGTGGACCCTCCAAGACTTATAAATTATTTTAACATTTTAACATGATTTTGTTGAGAGTGTGACTCACCTCGACATAATAAAGCCTAAAATTTTAATAAGTTTAGAAATCATCATTATAAAATAATTATTTATGCTACAATTTTTCAAAAAACATTGAAAAATAATTGGATGGTTAGTGGATTTGAATATTTATTTATATAGATTTTGAATCCTAGGTTTGTGATGTTTTAATGAATTCCCCTCTATTCCTATATAAACCCACCCAATATCCCCCTTATCTTCACTAAAAATACATGGAACACGTCCCTACTCTCCCATAATCTCTCTATAATCCTTACAAGGTGCCCCAATCTCTCAATAATCCCCTCCTCAAGCTCTTGAAGTCACACACTCAAGTAAGGGATCCTCACTTTCAACTCCTCCTTTCAAATTCAAGCATCTTATTTGAAATTAGTTCTTGTAATTTTGAGTGGTTATAATTTCATTATTTTATAATCATTCTATTATAGTGAATTTTATTTTTATTTTAATGATGTACTATTTATCCTCTATCATTTTTACACTTACCTAAGCCATTACTATGCCAAAATTTCGTAAGGGATCTTCCGCCCTCTTTTACCAAGTATTCTTTTCATATTATGTCTTTTAATATCATTTATTACAATATTGGGATATGTTATTAAATATAATACCCAATCATAATTTTAATTATAAATCATGAGATCCCATTTTACTCTCATTTATCCCTCTTATGAAACCTTATGTACTCTCGTTACCATGCCGAATTTTCATAAGGGATTCATTCCTTCCTCATTTTTGTCCAAGTCTTGTTATGTTGATATACAATTTTATTTTCAATTTAAAATTTTGGGGTATTATTTTTCACCCCCCCATAATTCATTCCTTATGTTTGAATTATTATATCCCCTTTCTCTCTCATTGATATCTTTTGTGTACACCTGTTATCATGCCGAAATTCCTTAAGGGATTTCTATCTTCTTTTTCCCGTCAAGTATTTCTCCAATATTATGCATCTAAATTATATTTAATATATTTTATATTATGTTTCATGATCCCCTTAATATCTATTTAATTTATAAATGATGATATACCCCTTTATCTCTCATCAAACCAACTTATGAGCTTCCATATGGTGATGTTATGCTGCCGAAATTGCCCTGCGATTTTCCAAGCCAAAATCATCATGTAGTGAATACCATACCCATTTCTCTATCAAGAGTATTCACCATTATGAACATATACATGTTGAATGGTACTAACTTGAATGTATTCCACATTCCCTAATTTTGGAATAACTTATGATGTTGAATGATTCAGTGCTATATGATCCATGTGGCATACTTATGCATGAAATGAAATGTCTATAAAGGGTGCACCCTAATAGTGATACAATGCATTGGGTAATGTTTAGTATCATGATACGCCATGTGAAATTAGGGTTTAATCATGTGAATTCATGTTCAATGAGGGTTTAATCATCCTAATCTATGTTCAATGAGGGTTTACTCATGCTAATTCATGTGCAATGGGGGTTTACTCATGCTAATCCATGAGCAATGAGCCCTGGCCCATGATAATATCATGTTGTATGTCATTCCCAAATCTCCATTTTATGATAATCACACTATATCATGCCTTTATGTGCATGTTTCTATTATTCTCTATTGATATGCCTTTTTCCTAAAATGTATTGTATTCTTACATGTTATGTCGTGTTTACTCCCTTAGTGGGCTTTATAACTCACCCTTTTCTTATGTATTTCCTCTTGTTATTCCATTCAATGCTAAGTACAAAGGTATATTGTGGTCATTTAAAATAAGTTTTCACCAACAATTTTTTATTTTATATCTCATGTTGTCATTTAATGTTACTAATTTCTGAAGACATTGGACCTTTTGATCCTCTGAGTTGTCTTAAGTGTAGGGTTTTGTAATAAACCATGTTAAAGTGTCTAATAAAGACCAAGATTGTTATAGTTGGTATCAGAGGGTTGATTTAGTTATATTTATGATTATGATTAAAAACCCATAGTGAAAGACTTAAGGATAAAACTAAGTATAACACAAACATCCCTGAATTTTGGTGACTATAGAGTAATTGTTTTATCAAGAAAATACATCCCTATCTAAATAGGAACAAGTAGAGGTGGCTCTAGCATAACTGTATATAATGGTAAAACCCAAAAACACGAATTTGAGCTAGAATCAGATAGGAACTAGTGGACGACAATAGGCCTTGTTAAACTCATGGTTCGACACTCTTAGAGGATATGATTTGGTAAATTCATAAGAATAGTATGAACAATTATTAAAGGAATAAAAAAATTCCCCTAAGAATATATGTTGGGAAATAGATCACAGAAAACATAGATTGAATCCTATAAATTTCTAGGTTATGGAAATAAATGTAATTTATAAGCTATCCCTTTTTTTCATTGGATTACCCTTATTTGTAACCCCTAAATTTACTTTTATTCCAGCCAATGGTAGGTAATATGAGGACTCAGGATAACAACTAATGCGAAGATTAATGTGATTATGGTTCTAATCATATGACCAATCTGATGGGAGCGGGAATCAAAAAATTTTTCACAAAAATATCTTAGTTAGCTCAAATTTTGAATATAAATTTGGGTCCATAGGAAGGTCGAACTCCCCATAAGAATGAACAAGCCAAAATCAAGAATTCATTAGACAAAGGCCTCCATCCTTTAGCGGATCATCCGATCCCTCAATCACTGAACAATGGATCAACTTTATTGAGAATATCTTCTCCATCCTTCAATGTTTTGAACAAGAGAAGGTTCTTCTAGTTTCTTATCATATGGAGGGTGAAGCTGATCATTGGTGGACATTGATAAAAAACTGAAAGCATGTGTAAGAGATCAAGGTGTTGGAATGGAAGGATTTATGGAAAATGTTTTTATGATAAATATATTCCTCAAACCCTCTATCATAATATAGTAAAGGAATTACATTCCCTAAAAAAATAGAATGAATACATTAGAGTGTATGATGAAAACATAAAAACGCCTACACCACACACCACTGAAATTATCGTTACCCCCGAATGCAAGTATGATTGCCTCTTTATTGGGATAAAAAATATCATACAGAAAGCCCTAGCGATCTGCAACTTTGAAAGATTTGAGTAAATTGTCTGATGTTCCCTCAAAGTTGAAATAGAGATCAGAGAACTTCATGGGTATCATGGGGAAAGAAAAAGAAGAAAGTGGACTTTAATTCTGGCAGTCCGATGAATAAATCTAACAGTGCTAAGAAATTCGAACACCCCACTTACCAAAGGTGGAGCAATAAGAACGCAATAAATTTCTCGACATGTATGAGTAAATTCTTTAGGAGTGGACGAGAATGGAAGTTGACCATTAATTGACGATAAAAAAAACATTCTGCTACGATATAAGAGAGGAACACTCTATCAGACCCTCAATGCATGGTTCATTTTTAAACTGTAAATAACCAAGGAACTATGCAAATCATTTCCCTAAGATAAGGGTTTTAAGAGGAATCCAACAACCTCGTTGTTAAAAGGGCATGCATTTTTCATCACTAACACTGAAGAAAACCCCGACAATGAAGTGGTCACATGTACCCTAGTTAGTCATTCAATAATAGAGAATGTACTTATTTATTCTAGTTATACACGTTCTTTTATATCTAGAATGTTTAGTAGAACAATACCAACACCACCACAAATCTTGGATGTAGAGATATCAGTGAGAATGGAAAATGGAAAAATTATTAAATCGCATGAATATAAATCCTCCCTTGTCACAATTTGTGGATTGAAATTCCCAAAGAACCTCATCATACTCCCTCTAGTGGAATTTGATGCAATTCTTAGCATGTATTGGCTTTACCTATATTGATCCAACACAAATTTTCATGAGAGGGAAATCAATCTCCATATGGAGAATCAGCCACTGAATCTATACAAGTGCAATGAGGACAATGAATCTTCTTTAGCACCATCATCTCAAGCATGGATAATACTACCCTATGAGTGTGTGTATCTTACTCAGATGATGTATTATAAGGAAGAAACCAATCTTGAAGACATTTTTATTGTGAGGTAATTCACTGAAGTGTTTTTTTGGAATTTCATAGTCTTCCTCCTAGAAGAGATATTGAATTGTTGATTGATCTTATACCGTGGGATTCTCAATTTCCCAGACACTATATAGAATGGCTATTCTGGAGCTTGAGGATCTTAATTAAAAACTACAAGAGAATATGGATAAAGGGTTTATTTTCCAAAGTGCTTAACTATGGGGTGCACCAGTCCTCTTAGACAAGAAGAATCATGGGTCAATGCGTCATTGCATTTATTATCATGAGATCAACAAAATCATGATAAAGAACAAGTATCCTCTACCACAAATTGATGACTTGTTCAATCAACTTTGTGGATGACAATTTTTCTCTAAGGGGGATATGTGGTAGGAATATTACCATGTAAGGGTGAAGAAGGAGGATATCACTAAGATTACTTTTCGTACAAGGTACGGGTACTATGAATTCATATTAATGCCTATCAGGCTGATTAATAATCCAGAATTCTTCATGGACTTTATGAATACAGTTTTTAGATATTACCTTGACAAATTTTTTTGGTATTATTTATAGACGATATTCTAATATACTCCAAAACCAAGGAGGAGCATGAGGATCATCTATGCACAATACTAGAAACCTTGTGAAATGAGAAGATCTTTGAAAAATACATAAAGTGTGAGTTCTGGTTGAAGGAGGTCTCATTCGTGGGTCATATCATCACATGCAATGAGATATATGTGGATACCTCCAAGAAAAATGAAATTTAGGGATGGTGGAGGCCAAAATATATGAAAAATATGCATAGAATTCTTGGGTTATATGGATATTATCTAAAATTTGTGAGAAATTTCTCATGATTTTCAAACCCTCTTACCATGATAACTTGGATAGGAGTCAAGTTTTCTTGGAGTTATGAATATAAAGATAGCTTCAAGGAGTTGAAAATGAGGCTTATCACTGTGCTCGTGCTCACACTGGCCACAATTAGAAAACTTTTTGTTTTATTTAGTGATGCTTCAAAGAATGGCCTGGGGTGTGTGTTGATTCAAAATGACAATGTAATTGCCTATGCTTCCAGGAATTTGAAAGTACATAAGAAATACTATCGAACACATGAACTAGATTTGGATCTAGTAATCTTCGCATAAAAAATTTGGTGATATTTCCTCTTTGGGGATAAGTGTGAAATATATATGGATCAAAAAAGCCTCAAGTATATTTTCACACAGAAATAGTTAAACATGCACCAATGAAGATGGTTAGATATGATCAATTAATATGATTACTCAATACATTACCAAATTGGGAAAGTGAACAAGGTGAAAGATTCTCTAAGAAGAAATGACCCATCGATTCTATCATTATGGAGAATTAAAAAGGATCCAATCTTCTTAGATTTGATTAAGATAGACATGGGAATCATAAAGAACAAAACCTCATCAATCCTTTCATAAATTATTGCTCAACCGTATCTTTTGGAATGGTTAAAGGATGCTCAAAAGGATGATGTGGGAATTCAGAAGAAAGTGGAAATCCTTAAAAAAGGTAAATCCCTGAAGTTCAATGTTAATGAAGATAGAATTGTGAGATTTTTGACAAGACTATGTGTTCCATCAAATATGAAGTTAAATAATGAACTTTTGTATGACACATGTAGTTTTAATTTCTCTATTCACTCAGGAAACAAAAATATGTATCTATATCTCCAAGAGTATTATTGGTGGGATAACATGAAGAAGAAGATCACTGAGTTTACATCAATGAGCCTATTGTGTCAGTATGTGAAGGCTGAGGGGTAGAAGTATAAGGGGATGATGCATTAATTACCCATACCAACATGTAATTTGAAAAACACCACAATGGACTTGGTCACTAGACTTCTGAAGAAATCCAACGGAAACAATGCAATTGGGGTTATTGTGGATCGCCTTACAAAGACTGCACACATCATTGCAATTCAAGAGGATTTCTCATTAGATCAACTGGCACAAATATACATCGGAGACGTGGTAAGGATGTATTGAGTTCCACTGTCGATTTTACCCGATCAAGATCCAAGATTAAGCTCTATGTTCTAGAAGCGTCTCCGACATGCTTTGAATATTGAGCGGAATTTCAGTACAGCTTATCACCCTCAAACGGATCACCAATCTTAGAAAACTATCCAAACACTTGAGGACATGTAGAGAGCATGCTCAATGGACTTCAAAGGAGGATGGTATCAATTTCTTCCTCTGTTTGAGTTCTCTTATAAAAATAATTTCCACTCAATCATACAAATGGATCATTATGAAGTCCTTTATGGGAAGAGGTGCAGAACACTAGCTTGTTGAGATGATGTTGGGGTACAAGAACTCTTAGGTCTAGAAATGGTCAAATTAAGGGTGGATAAGTTTATGGCCATCCAGAAACCCATTAAAGTTTCTCAGAGTTGAAAAAAGAGCTATGGTGATAATCATAGACAAGACCTAGAGTTCGATGTTGGATATATGGTATTTCTCCTTATATCACCATGGTATAGAGTGATGTGATTTTGGAGGAAGGTAAAGCTTAGTACAAGGTACATCGTCCCTTTTTAGATCCTTGATCGCATTGGATAAGTGGCCTATCGACTAGCACTCCTGCTGAACATGTCTCAAGTACATGATGTATTCAATGTATCAATCGTGAGGAAGTACATACCTAAAACATCACATGTAGTAAATCTAGAGGTGGTACCATTGAAAAATTACTTCTCCTATGAAAATAATCTGGTTAAGATCTTAGATCGTAGGGAAAAAGTTCAACGAAATAATACAATACCCCTTGTCAAGGTGTTGTGGAGAATCCACAAGTTTGAAGAAGCAATGTGGGAATAAGAGGGAGTGATAAAGTATAGTTACCATCATCTGTTTTAGTGTGATAAAATAAAATTTTGAGGGAAAAAAATTCTTAAGGGGGGAAGATTGTAACATCGAAAACATTTATTAATTAAATTTCCTCTTGATCTAATTAAATGACTTATTTTGTAAAATAGTTATATATAATATATGCACATCCATGGTTTTGTGTTTTTGGATTTTAATATTCCATTAAGAATTTTTACGGCTACTAATATAGATGTTGAACAATGTTCACATGATTATTATAAATATAGGGCTTTAAAAAATCCAATTTACTCAGACAAAGGAAGAGATGACCTCATCCAGTACAATTGATCTATACGAGGTCCATCTGTTAGAGTTCAAGAAGGAGGTAGCAACCCTGAGATTCTCTATTGAACAAGTCGAAGCCAAGCTTTGACACTTAAGTGTGAATGGAATCACCTACGAGAGATGTGGAAGTTAATAGAGATTACCACCCGAGCGATGTTATCTAAGTCGCCCAAAGAGTTTGTCACCATCTCACACCTAACCCTTAGGTATTATGACGGTATTATAAGGGTTTATGTACTAAGACCCTTTAACTATGATTATTTGCATTATTTTTGTATATAATAAAGAATAAACATTCTTTTTATTATTGTTACTTTGTAAATGGTTTTTAAAACACAAATAATATTTTATTTAATATTCAATTAAGAAATCTATTTGGACCAATTAATGGATTTTTGAATTAAATAATATTTTAATAATATTTTATTATTAAATTAATTTTTATTAAATATAAATTATCATATAATTATTATATAGTTTTAATTTTGGTTATGTTTTGGAAGCTATTTTTGTTAAAACCCATAAATTTTTAAAAAAGGTCAGTTTTTATTTGAAAAGTGATAATTCACATATTTAGAAAATTATTTATATAAAATGCATATTATTTTTGGATTCAGGACATTGAAATTTTCTAATGGTGAATTTTATATGATTTTTTGAGATAGTCGAATTTTTCGGAAAATATTAAATACCGTTTAAATATATAATTTGTTTGATGAAAACATAACGAACCAATAGTGATGTAAAAAAATATTATAAAAGTAATTTCCAGCCAATATATGTTTTATCTTTAAAATAATGTGATCTTATATTTGTATTAATAACTTTAAAATGCCTTAGTGCACCTTCAAAGACTTATAAAATATTTAAAACTTTTAATATGATTTCCTTGAGAGTGTGACTCACCTCCATATAAGAAATCATATTATTTTAATAAGTTTGTCCTTTGTCCTTATAAATTAATTCTATCCACTCCACTTTGTTTAAAAGGATTGGTAAAAACCATGGGATGGTTTGTTGTTTTGAATATTTAATTATATAAATTTGAAAACCTATGTTTTTGAAATATTAAAGAATTCCCCTCTCTTTTCCTATATATACCCACCCAAACTCCCACTTATATTCACTCAAAATTCTTTAAGAACATACCTAATCTGAGGTCCTCTCTCTATAATCCTTTCAAGGTTCCCAAAGCTCTCAATAATACCCTCCTCAATCTCGAGAATTAACACACTCAAGTAAGGGATCCTTACTTTCCTCTCCTCCTTTCAAATTGAAGCATCTTATTCGAAATTAGTTTTGGTAATTTAGAATGGTTATAATATCATTATTTTATAATAATTCTATTACTATCCATGTGATGTTATTTTAATTATTTATTGTTTATCCTTCATCATTTTGACCCATACCTATGCCATTACTATGCCAAAATATTGTAAGGGATCTTCCACCCTCTTCTTTTACCAAGCATTCTTTTCATGCTATGTCTTTTCATTTATTTTATTTATATGATGGGTTAGGTAATTAGATATCATCACTACATCCCATTTTATATATAAATGATTATATCCCCTTTCACTCTCATTTGTCCCTCTTATGAACTCTTAGTAATCTTGTTACAATGTTGGATTTTCATTAGGGATTCTTTACTTTCTCATTTTTCCAAGTTTCTTTATGTTGATATACACTTTTATTTTCAATTAAAAATGTTGGGGTACGATTTATAACCCCCCATATTTCCTTTATTATTTTTTCATGATGATATAACCCATTTTCTCTCATTAATTCCTTGTACACCCGTTACCATGCCAAAATTCCGTAAGAGATTTCTCTCTTCTTATTTCTATTCAAGTATTTCTACCATATTATGCATCTAAATTCAATTTAATATGTTGGTATATTATGTTTCATGATCCCAATACTCTATATTTTATGTATAAATGATGAAATACCCCTTCCCCTCTCATCAACCCAGCTTATGAACTTCTATATAACGACGTTATGCGGTCGAAATTGCACTATGATTTTCTAATCCAAAATCATCATGTAGTGAATACAATACCCATTTCTCTATCAAGGGCATTAAACTTTAGGTATATATAAATATTTAATGGTCATTACATGTATTTATTCAACATTCCCTAATTGTGGAATAACTTATGATGTTGAATTTTTCCATGTTATATGATCCATGTGGCACCCTTATGCAAGAAAGGAAATGTTTATAAAGGGTGTGCCCTGATAGCACTCCAATGCATTGGGTAATGTTTAGTATCATGATACTATATGTGAAATGAGGGTTTAATCATGATAATTCATCTGAAATTAGGGTTTACTCTTGCTAATTAATGTTCAATGAGGGTTTACTTTTTCTAATTTAGGTGCAATGAGGGTTTACTCAAGATGATTCATGTGAAATAGGGGATTACTCATGCTAATTCATCTGAAATGAGGGTTTAATCATGCTAATCCATGTTCAACGAGCCTTGGATCATTATAACTTCAAGTTTTATGTTGTTTCCACATGTCCATGTTATTAAAGTCACACTATATCATGCCTTTATGATTATGTTTCTCTTATGATTCATTGACATACCTATTGCCTATCTTGTATTGTGTTCTTCATGTTGTTCCTTGTTTACTCACATACAGGGATTAATATATTACCCTTTTCTTATGTATTTCTTCAGGTTATCACTTGAAATTATATGTATGTTGGAATTTTGTGGTCATATAAAAGTTGTTTTCAATAAAGATGTTTTATTTTATGTTTTAGGTTGTCACGTAATGTTCCTAATTTCCCAATACACTAGACCTTTTGATCCTCAGAGTTGTATTAAGTGAATTTTTATGTAATAAATCATGTTAAAGTGTGTAATAAGGAGTAGTTTTGTTATAAAAACTATAACTAATAAAATAATTCCACTATAGTTTTGGAAAAAACACAATTAACACTAACTAAAGATCACAGTTTTCATAACTATATTCGTGGGGATGTAACTACCAATACCCATAGGATATTACTATAATTTTATACAAGACAAAATACCATATAAATATGAGATGAATCACTAAATACCATGATTTTGCCTCCATTATCTTGAAATTATAGAATGAGAGAACTGATAATCCTAAATTTTGGGAAATCAAATAGTACCCAACATTGATATGTCTTTATGAAGGTTTTTTACATCCTTGTGAAGGATTTCAAAGGATCTATGATCAAATATAAATTACGAAAAAACAATTATAATAAAAATATTTACTAAGTAAGTAGTAATTTTTTTTTGCATTCTTATCTTACACCCAATAAAAAACCATCTAAATCTTGGAATGATGAACTACTATTCCCTACAGAGATAAATAATGCTATAAAAAATTCACCCCAATAATCTAAAACTTATACATGGGAAACTAACCTTATAACTAATGTTATTGAAGTAATTCTAGTATATTACTAAAATTTTTATCATGTTCCTTCTCTAATCATGAATATATGAGGACTTTTTTGATTAACATAACCATAAATTGAAAAAAAATCATGAAACACTATTTTCAACCATCCCATTAATATTGTGGCAAATATTTGAAACCAACAGGCATAAATATGAACTATATGTGTCTTTAATGATAACTGATGGTGTTATTTGGGATATCATCCTCCTTCACCCTCATTTTATCATATACTTTTTGAGAATCAATATTTTTGATTCAACTATATTCATTAAACTAATTAAGAAAAATCATAAATTCATGGATGGGGTTAATGGTTCTTCATAATCACTTGATTAAATAGATAGTAATCAATACAAAACCAAGAAAAACAATCTATATTTTTACAAATAAAACAAGAGACCACCAAGCTGACATGTTGGTCTAGATGTGACCTTTCTATAATAGTTTAAAAATATATTACGTAAAATATTAGATCACAAAAGTTTCTATTTGATAAAGATACATGAAAAATATAGAAAAATTAATTTTTAACACTAACTAAAAATCAATATTTCATTGCGGGTGTAGCACCACAATAACTTTAGAATTTTTTTTTATAAAACACCACTACTAAAGCTTCAACTAGTCAATTCATAAATCCTCATAACTAGGATGAAATTGGATACAAAAACATATTATATAGCTAATAAACCTACACACCAATGATTATAAAATTTTCACCTTCCACTTCAATAAAAATAAATCACTTCAAAATTGATAAAAAATGAAAAAAATTATAGTTAATCTATGAGAAAGATAAAATTTAATGGTTGTATCCATTATTATATGAAATTACCAAATTAAATATTCTTCTACATCATTATCTAATAACTATAAAATGTCTCAAATAATCTAGATTGACCACTAAGTTATGTAATCAACTCCATGGGAACTGGATGCCTATCTACCATATTTTAAAATTCTTAAACTAAATATATTAATATTTGAGAGTAAAATATTGTTGAATCTAAGAAAATATTATATATTGTAGATGATAAATAGATGTCCCCTCAAATAATGTATGAGTTTATTTTAATTAATATCTCTATAATTTTTTTTAAACCATGTCTTACTTCTCTGTTAGACTACCGTAATGGTGACTGCTTTCATAACGACACTCCACCCTTTGTATAAAAGGATGAAAAATAAGATAGGAAAATCCTTTATCAGATCTATCTCCTTTGTTAAGATTAATTTTCTGAGGGCTATAATACTACCAATATTTTATAAGAAATTAAATATTTTTCTTACACTGAAACAAAGTATGGTTAGGAATTATAATTACTGATATCCATTACCCCTACAAATTAGGGAAACTATTTAATAGCTCTTGGTTGAATCCAAAAAATAGATATCTCAGGATAAATAAGAAGAATATGATTATTAATGATTCCCTCTTGACTAAAACATTAAATTTAAAGGTATAATATATCCTATATTTAAAACCTTAATAACCTAGATGTTCTATTGACTCTAATTTTTAGATGAACCAATGCATGAAATAATTTTCTCTATCACCCAAGTCTTCAAAACAGCTACATGATGTGGAAAAAAACTAAAGGGGAGAGTCTAGTTCTAGATATTTGGATAAAACGTCTCCTTGAAATTATTAACCATATAATCCTCATTAAGAATAATATTAGTATAATAATGAATGTGGTTCATAAAAAAAATATATTCTCCCAGATATTTCATCTTCTTAGATAGAGAGAAAAATATCACTTCATTTTATATAATTAAGTACTGAAAAAAGAAAATTTCTCAAAACTATTTCCAAAACACTTTGTATAATACCCATGACTCTAAATTATCTTAAAAATAGGATATAACATTGATGAGAATAACCCTTTAAAAATAACCAATAAAATCCAATGCTCCATCCTTACGTGGATGCAATTGTAAGTAATATACAGCTCCTATGACCACCAATGTATATTTTAATCAAATATAGTCCACATATAATTTAGAAAATATTGATATAAGAACTCATATAATAATTTTTTTCAATATTAAACTTCATAAGTGTCAATCCACCTTGGTCAACCGGATAACCCCACAACACTTCAATAACCTAATCCACATGGGGATTATTTACACCACCCATTTCTATAAAAACAATAAGAAATCAAAATTATGGTATATGTATTTCGAATAATATCATTAAATTAAATTAAAATTAATTTTAAAACATTTCAAAATGGAAACATAGGAGATATCAAACATATGGTATATGCATCACCCTGTTGGCCACCCCCAATAATCATAATGTTATTTTACTATATTAAAATGTTATGTGTTTCTATGTTTGATATCTTGGTAATTTTCTGTGTCCTAATAGGTCTCACTTGACAATATCATATACTAAGCTTCTGTGATACTACTCACTAGTGAAAAACTCTAAACTGCATCCTAAATATCATCCAATGATTTGATACCTATTTATCATGATCATTCCCCTCTATAACCCCCCTTTTGAATTGAATCAAATCTGAGTAAGACCACTAAATCCCACCACAAATAGGCCAAGGGTTAGAGACCAACAATGAGGTTACAAGCCAAAAATAATGGTAAGAATAAACCATACAATCCCATGAAAAATAATGAATAAACCCATAATAAACATAAACTGAATAATATAAAATAAATCCATGATCTAAAAATTCATATAATATTAAACATATGAAATAAAAATGCCAATATAAATTTATTATTCTGGTTTCAACAACAACTCCAATGATTACCATAAACTAGTTATGTTAAGGATAATCACCAACTGGATCCTAGAAATATATAAAAATAAGATACAAATTATAAGTGGGTATTATATTAGAATACTTAATAGGATACTCCATGGTAACTCCTTAGAGAATATAAAATAATTAATCTATTTCGTCCCTGAACAAAATATTCAAATAATTAGTCACCTATACAAAGTTAACTACCATGGAATTATCTATAATTATCACCCACCAAAATCATATCTAAGTATAATAATAAAATTATTAGAAATTTAAAGTGACAATGATACCCCATATTCACTTCCCTAATGAATTAGATGTAGGACCCCGGGACACCCTGAGAGGGGATGGGTGAATCAGGGTGTTAAATTTTTCTTTTTAAATTTGTGGATCTTGTTCCCACATTGGTAGGAACTACTTAAACCTATATGATGGATATGATCAGCAATGAAACATTCACATGAAAAGAGATGACACAAAAAATTTTACTTGGTTTACCACTAAGGGTTATGTCCAAGGAGCATACGCCAACAAGACGTCGGTCGTACCAAATTCCACTATACTTCACTAGCTATGGATTACAAAGATTTGGGCACAGTCACTCTATCTCAGGCTCACTGCCTTTACAAAGGTACAGGGATAGATCACTGATTCCCTCGGGTCACTCCCGTTGAATCCCCCTAGCTCACTGCCCATGGTGAAGTCACACTCAGTTTATTGATGTGAAGGTCTCTTCAATAGATTTGCATTGAAGTCTTTGTCTCCTATTCAGCATGAGACAATGCTTTCATCAGAGTACTGAGTTGATTCTCTTTCGTATTCAAGATACTTCTTTAGTGAAATAACTCAATGCACTAAATCTTCTTAATCTCTTCTTTTGATTCCCAATACTGACACCTAAGTGTATTGCTATATTCCCCTCTTTCTGTGCGGATCTGAGTTTAGTTTCACAAACCATTCTTCTTCTATTCACAAAGCACAATGAGGGTGTTAAACACCAGTCATGTGTGTGCGATATGACTTCTATTCATAAAACCAAATTGTTCACTGGTATTCCGTCTTCACAAATGAATACATTATCTATTGCACTGAAGGTATCGAGAAATCTTCCTGTTTTCATGTGGCCCCAAAAGGACGGGCGTACTCCAACAGTACCTGGATCTCTTCCCCAAACCCAGCATGAAAGTCCCAATACGGTGCGTAAGTCTTCGGAGCGCAAGTCCCAACTATCACGTAGGTATCACCAAACCACCTACGTGACTCACTTCCTTCCTCTCCCAAACTGCCTTGCACACGCAGCCAACAATCAGCGCACATCCTCTACTTGCGTGACCCAACTACCACTTGCGTGGCTCAACCACCTGCGTGATGAGAGATCGGAAAATTTCTAAGTCTTTAACTCCATACAGAATGAGGAGGGGTTCTCTTCTATTTATAGGCATTCGGACACCCTACGCGGTGGTGCACAAGTCTTCCCTCGACGCGCAAGTTCCGGCGTGCAGCTCATCCGCCTTAGCCTCTGTCGTGCTACTCACTTGCGCGACCACACCAATACTTGCGCGACCTTCTTTCCTTTACCATATTTTGAAGTTCTAATCATGAAAAACTTTTTCCGTGCAAGTTTCATCTCCTTCAAGTACACGACACACAAGTCTCTTTGCCAAAAACACTTTTCTGCATTTATTGATTTTCAGGCCCAAAAATTTGGCAAACACTAGAAAATAGTATCACCTTGTATCTACTCTTTTTGTACCGCCTCCAGATCATCCATTACTTTGTCGAAGTTCTTGAATCAAACATGGATCGTTAACCACATCCCTTGAACTCGATATGCCACCATAGAATCTCCTTTGTTAGCAAATTTTTATGTCATTTGTTTGCTTTGTCAACAAGCACGATCACCTCAAAAACACTTCTTTTCGGTGATTTGTATCCTTCAACAATTCTTCTCCTTTCAACACAAACTCCACTATCACGATATATATCCTTTGATAGATCAGCTTTAGATTCATCATTTTTTGATACAATGTTAAGTGCATGGCCATCTCAGAATTCCAATCCCTCTCACATTGTGTCCTTTTTCAACTATCATTCCCTAATTCATGCAAAACATATGATTGAATTCTTCAAGAAGTATCTTGCATGATTCTCATGCAATCATGAAGAGTTTCATGGTATTCATCAACCATGATGTCTTCTTCTTCATCCTTAGATGGATTATACCTCACCATTCTTCACTGTTGTAAAAAATGTGTCACCTTTGACACTTGTTATCTGAATTTATGATCAGTACAACAATCATCTAAATTTATATTCCTCCATTTCATTAGAGTAAATCATGATCTCCTTCATTTTGATCTTCATTGACAACTATTGACAACAAATACAACCTTATACCCAAAGTGGTTCCAACATTAGACACCCTCACAACCACTTACTACATCCCATAACTGCATACCACATCACATCTATATAATAGTTTCATAACCTCATCACTACATCACAAAAACATAACCATGTTTCATTACCTTAGGACATAAAAACCTATGTTCAATCTGGAAGAGGGATTAGGAAAGTGGGAGTAGCCATTAATCCATGTCACACACATACTAAATATTTTTCACACACTCAGAACACAAAACACAATATGGGAATCAATAATGTTACCCTATTCAGGTAGTGGTGTATAAGAAGTAATATTAAATTATATGAATATAATATAATATTCAAGATAAACATAATGGTAAACTTCCAAATATAATATAATTAGTTTCTTAACCATAACCACACCATCAAAACTATACATCCATATCCAACACCACTTCTAAAAAACATAACTGACTACCTATGACCCCATAAAAACTAAACATCTTTATGCTATTTCATATTAATCATCCAATTAAAGAGTAACAAAATTATAAACTACACTACATTCATGAATCACTTTTATATTCAGCAACAATAATATAATTTAACTATTTTCCCATTAAAATTCATATTTATCCAATTTATATATCATTTATCTGAGAATTCATTTATTATTTATACCTAATCAGTTGATTCATCATAAATATTCATATTATCCATTCATTTATTTTTCTATCCTTCCATATTTACTACTACGTACTATAGGGAACAATGAAACCATATATCTATTTTCCTACAACTAATTCCATATTATCCACTACATGATAAAAACACCATAACAATTGAATTTTTTTGAAATATATTTAAAAATAGAAAGACTTTTTTTTAGTCATAAAATGCGCGCTAATCAAAAAAATATATAAGAAATTGAATCACTAAAAGCCAACTATTTTTATTCCCACATCATGTTACCATAATTATGTTATTTATATGATTAATCATTTTTGAGAACGTCAAAACTAAAAATAACTAAAAAATAAAATAGTAATTCATAATAACAAGAAACAATCCTTAGTATTACCATACATACACATATACATAATGACTCATTACATAAAAAAATATTTCAATATTTCATATTATGTGCTTAACATCTTTGAATTACTTTTTTTTATCAATAAGTTTTATCCCAATTGAAACAACAAGAATATTATGAGATCATGCACGTCATAGAAAAATAAAAAAATATAAATATCATCATGGAATTCATGTAAATATATGTGATTTAGTTTAATTAATTAGTTTCCATTTAATCATGTTCATTATAATTATTATATAAATTTCAATTAATTATAAAAAGTAAAAATTGTGATAAATCCATATTAACATAAAAATAATTTATAGATTCCAAATCACCTACCTCAATTAAATAATAAAAAATTACACAACCCTAAAAAGGGTTGAACTAATTATAAAACAAATAAAAATATATAATAACCATTTAAAACTAAAAATTCACAACTACTATATCCATGAAAATGGAAATAATATGAAGGTAAAAGAAGAGAAAGAGAACCATGTATTTAAAAGTATTTATTTCGTGAGAAATATGTAGTTATATTAACCAAAGATATATAGAATCACTAATAAGTTACCCTATGGACTCTTAGGGTTTGAGAGAGACTACAAGAATATAGACAATAAAAGGGGACATGGAAAATTTATAACAATAATTCATGAGATATCACTATATTGTGGTGTTGGTTATTCCATGAGAATGACAACCTTAACCAACCAAGATTTGAGATGTAGATACTCAACCCAAAAATCCTGGAGCCAGTGGCTACTATAAATAAAATTGGTATAAGATAAATGTAAATATCAACCCAAAGTACTGAATAGTTTAGTAGTCTTATTAAACCGGATACATACATTTGAAAATAATACAGTGATTAAAAAATAATTTTTTTCTAAATAACTTCAAAGGAAAAAACGTTATTCAACCTATCATATCCTCTCATATCTTCATTACTTCTTGGATTCTGTGAGAAAAAAAAACCAAATAAGGGTGACCTCAAATGCTCAGTAAGGGTAAAGTACAAAATTGGTAATAATGAATCAGTTATAATAATCAAATGGCATGGTAAATAAATAGAAAAACATTATATTCAAATAAAAAGACAAGGAAAAATAAAAATGGAAAGTTAAGAAATTGATACACCTGAAATTTAATAAGTGAAATCAAAATGAAATGTATCCATAGATATTTTGATGAAAGGTCTCATGGATGAATAATAACTGAAACTAAATGAGGGAAATTATTAACTGCTGGTTGTAATTATTAAGGAAAAAGAAAAAATATACTATCAATACCTTTCATAATATTTTTTAAAACTATATATAAAAACCCATTTAATTTCAAAAAACTTATTTGTATCATAAGAACATATTAATACATAGAGGGGATATATAATGTCGGATCCTAACCTGTCATTTCTAGTCCAATGAATTCCTCATAACTAATAATAAAATTAAAAAATATGACTTCTCAAATATCCGTATCGAATAAAGGGTTCAAATTTATCAATATTTCTACAAATAATAAAATAAATTTCATATTAAACACCATATGATCAATGGTATAGGGTTCAAGAAATAATAATATCCATGAAAAATGATACAAATATTTAGAAGAAGTATATTGTCAAATGATCATAATAAGTTGAATATTTCAAAGGGGACGAACAAAGTAATCTAGTAAGTGAATGTAAATACAATACTTATAAAAATCAAAAAAAATTCCTTTAAAAAGTAACTTTTTGAACTAATAAAGTTATCTTCAAAGAAATTATGGAGTTTAATTCAATACACGATGTATGAGATAAAATGAATATTCCTTTTTCATGGTAAAATGTTAGAAAAATTTGTTGTTTAGAAAGAGAAAATAAGGTTACATAGGAAACATATATAATGGAAAAAGGTAAAAATTTCTTTAATAAATTTAGTTTTGAATGGTCGAAAACATATTTCAAAATCATTTCTAGAAAACAAGGTTTTTAGAATAAAATAGGTTCTCTGACTAAAGAGTAAAATGATGTTGGGTTATCTTAAATTGTTTTTCTAAAACATCTTGAGTAGAAAAGAGTGAAAAATGGTAGTAATATTGAAAAAGGTTCTGAATAACAATAGAAGATAAAAATTAAATGGTTTATTTATAAATGGTCATATAATTTCCCATAATAGAAATGAAATATCATTGAAATTATTTTTAAGAATAATTGTCAATAAACATTCTCAAGTGTCCCATACCACTTTGAAACTTTTTAAATCATAAGACCCAAGAAGTTAAAAAATTAAATTAAAATTTTAAATACTGTTTGGTTAAATAATTAATGATATAATAAATCAAATGGGAATTATATACACCTAAAAAATAATTAATTAGTTAGTGTGACATTTATCTCACAAATGTATAAGGTGAGATGAAAATATGTTACCATTCATTTGATTTGTCTTGTAGGTCATTATATTCTTGAATAAAGAACTTTTTTAATTATTTAATTTCTTGAGAGATTTTTTCATGTTTATCATAAATTTTATTTCATTTATTACATTGTGGGATACAAATACTTAATCGATTAATTTTATGTTGGGTGTTTGGACCAAATTCGGTTTATGTGTCCAAAAAACATTTTTAGGAGAACTATGGTCAAATGGGTCATTATGTATCATCTATGAAATTATTATCCTGAAATAATTATCAAATATAAACATCAATTATAGTTTTAGAACAGATAATTAAATATGTTTTTGAAAAATTAACCAGAGTTACAATCATAGAGATGGTAGGTCGTACGTATGAGTGAGTAATGTTCCAATTTTTTAGTGATTGTTATGAAAAGAAGGTATGTGACACTGTAAATTTATATAATGATCATTATATCATAAATAAAATTTTATTTAATCATATATAATTATATATATAATTCTTATGATGTAAAAGGAATGACTTCGTGTCTAGGGGACGGTAGTCCATACGTCTATGATTGACATTATCACTTTTTACTGTGTGAAAGGGTAATAAAGAAAATGATATATAATATATTTACAGAATGGTAATTATGAAATTAATATAATATATAAGTTTTTTATTTCACATATTTTTAATTATAATCATCATTTACACATTCCATTTATCAAGTGATCCAATCACATCGCTTTTAGGAGGCAGTATTCCACACTCCTATAAAAGATGTCATCATGTTTAAAAAAAAGGGAAGTATAAGACTATATGTTATAAAAGAAATAAATATGAATAAATACATAATAATTAACATATATATCATATATAAATAGAGTTAATTTCATAATTCCCAACCATTATAGGTGGTAAATTAAAAATTAACCACTTCATTTCATTAGGTGGAAATTCATTGTACACATAAACGGTAAGTCCATTTACCATTATATGGAATTGTGTGAAATTTTAGCTAGAAAAATTATCATAAAAACATATAATCATATTTAGTATACATGTTTTTATATAATAAAGGGATAATGAGAGTTGAGTTGATTAATATAGGGAATAAAACATAAGATCTTGAGGAAAGATGTCACATCTTCTTTGGGTAACTTCTTTTTCTTTACACAAAAGGGTTTCCTTGGTTAGATTTATTCACTAGGATAGGATTATAGGATGATTTTAGGGATGTTTATATCTATTTGGGAAAATGTTTTTTGAGGAAAAGTTTCTTTAGAGGTGAGAGTAAGAGGGAGGAGAGGAGAGATTTTTATAGTGGAGGAGGAGTGGCACTGTTGTAAATTTTGGAAAAGGGAATTCCACCCACATTTTTTCCATTTAAAGTGGATCAAATAGTGATAAAAGTATAAAAAATAAAGGATAGGGTCTATTTATTACCATATAATGTATTTTTAAAATTTTCTAGTTTATTTTGGCCCTTCAGTCTACGTTTTAGTCTTTTGTTACACTTAATTTCTCTTTAAGCATTGTATTTAATTTTAATTACTATCACTGATATTTTTGAAAAAAAAGAAGTTGAACTTATTATAAATTATTCCAATTTCAAACCTTTTATCCATTTCACCAAATTGATATCACATAAGTGGTAGAAATTGATTTACAGTTAATATGTCAACTTGATGACAAAGTAAATTTTTAATGTCAAAACATTCAAATTATTTCAAAGTTTTTACATTCAATTTAAAAGTGAAATTTATTGCAATGAACTAAATTGGATTAATATATAAAAAAATAATCTAATGAAACATAAAAAAATATAATTTATCCATATAAATAAATTAGATTAAAAAGTAGTTTTGAATTCAAATTCCGTATTTTCACTATTCATTAAAAAATTAACCTTCACAGAAAAATAACAAAAAAACATCCTATCCTAATTTCAAGAATCCAACTCCAAAAAATATGTTTATTTTTACCTATATATTATATAAAAGTTCCAAAACATGGATTTAAAATAGGATCACTATTAAAAGGATGTAAAAGTGACTTAATAGAAATATTGTATTTTAGGTACAAAATTGGGTTTATTATTTTCACAGGTCTCTAGAATCTATTGGATGGATATCAAAAATAATTTATTGAATATATAATATATATATTATATTAATATCACTAAATTATTGTAATTAATTTAATTTATTAATATAAAAGAACATTTTGAGCATAAAAATAGTTTTCAATAAAAATACCCTTTTTATATTCATTTGGTTCTTATATTAATTTATAATTAATTTAAAACCAATGAATTAATTTTATATTTTGTGTAAAACATAGATTTTAATAATATATTTAATAAAATTCATAATGTCTAGTCTATACCTTATTATATTAAATAATAATTTTTTAATAATATATTATTGATCAGTAAAACACTGTCTTGCATATAATTCAAGCCATTGAAGAAACTAATTGTTTCTTGCAAAAAATGGTAACTCAATGTTGCAAGCATTGAATGACATAAAATATGTTGAATTTATTTAAAAATTTTAATATATTATCAATTCTTAGGGTATTAAATTCCATTATGTTCTTTGTGTTGTGTTTCAAACATTCTATCAAATACAATGTTCATAACTTAGATTTTTAGGCTGATTCAATCTCCCCAGATTTATTAAATTTAATCCTAACAATTTAGACTTTATTTTGGTAATTGATGGTTTGAATTGTAGTATTTTGAAATCCCAAATAATAATAATTCTTTGTAATGAATCTTCTAGAAAAGTGAGAATGAGAATTACATTGTTCATATGGAATAAAAAATAACAGAGAATCTAAGTAGGAGAACATTATTGGAAAGTAGAGATACATACTTAGAGGGAAACTGTAAATACTTATATGGAGTTGTTTAGGTCATAAATAACAACAAGTGAATGATAAATGGAATGTTGAGGGCCTCAAATCCATAAATCCATTATGATATAGAAGACCATCAGTTCAAAAAATAATAACGTCTTAGGACATGATTTTTTTAATATCCCTTTCCACTCATTGATGACTTACTTTACTATAAAGAATATATGGAAATTTCCTTACAAGATATGATTTAATTAAATGTGAACAATTTTATCTTTTGGTTGTGCATAAATAAAATTCTAGTTCATCCAATAATTCAGAAAATACTATAAAAAAACAACTTCGATCCCTAAAGCACTATAATAAAAATATAATTGATTGTAAGGTCCATAAAAGAGTGAACGTTTTAACTATTGGTGTCTAAATATTCTTCAAAGTCAACATGGCTATTACATTAATATCTAAACCCTAAAAGGTACACCATTATTTTTATCATTAATATTTATTATTCAAATTTTCTAACTAAAAAAATTACATATTAACCAGGACATTTCTTAGGTCAGTGGTTGGTGTAAAAATCTTATCGCCATTTGGTCGTGGTTTTAAGACCCATGGCCTTTCGGGACTTGATTGGTTGTCACCTGACATATAATATAACAACCCTTCTATTTATTTCAAGCTTCAACAATATTTATTACATTAACTTTCACTTAAGAAAACTATGAAGATAAATAGGACTAATGTCTTGGGAAATTAGGGACATTACATGATAACATGAGACATAAAAATACAACATCTTTATTGAAAACTTCTTTTACATGACTACAACATTCCCTCATACTTAGCATTGAATGGGATAACCGGAGGACATACATAAGAAAGTGGTTAGCTATAAAGACATGTAATGGAGTAAAAAAGGCATAACATGCAGAATACAATATATTTTATGCAATAGGAATATCAATTGATCATAAGAGAAATAGGAAGATAAAGTCAAGATATAACATGATTATCATGACATGGAAATTTGGAAAAACATCTAAAATGATATTAGCATCATCCAAGGCTCATTGAACATGGATCATGAGTAAAACATAATTTCACTTGAATTATCATGAGTAGACCCTTATTTCACTTGACGTATCACGATACTAATCATTACCCAATGCATTGGAACGCTATGAGGGAGAACCTGTCTTAATCATTTCATTTCATGCCTAAGTGTGCCACATGGATCATATATCATGTATTCATTAAAAATCATCACTTATTACATGATAATGGAATGTGGAATTAATACATGAAACTATATAATATATAATTAAATGTTCATAAAGGGGAATAAACTTTATAGACAAATGTGCATGGTATTCACTACACAGTGAATTTGTCTTGGAAAATTAAGGTGCAATTTCGGCAGCATAACAACGTGACATAAGAATTCATAAAAAAAGTTGATGAGAGAGAAAGGGTTGTCTTATTTTATTTTCATGAAATATAAAGTAAGGGGTCATATAAATATGTGTCCCAACATAGGTAATGGAATTTAGATTCATAATACAAAATAATTGCTTGAATGAAAATGAGAAGGCAGAAATTCCATATGGAATTTCGGCATAGTAATGGGTGTACATAGAAGGAATTAATGGGATAGAAAGAGGTATATAATGATTAAAAAATATGTTGGAAAGTCTGGGGGAGGTTTGATACCATACCATAACATTTTTAATTGAAATTAAAAGAGTACGACAACATGAAGAAACTTGAAAAAAAAAATGAGAAAGGAAGAAATCCCTAAGGGAATTTCGGCATGGTAACATGTTTACATGGGAGGAATTAATGAGTGAAAATGAGGTATATAAAAATTAAATAACAAGGAAGGAATTATTGGGGATGTTTGAAATCATACCCCAAAATTTTTAATTGAAAATAAAATGGTATAACAACATAATGAAATTTGTACAAAAATGAGAAAGGAAGAAATCCCTTACTTGGATGTGTGATCCCAAATGCTTTGGAGAGGCTTGAGAGTAGATTTCTGAGATATTGGGGCACATTGGCAGGATTATTGTGAGATAAGGTCAAGGTTTGGTCGATATCCAATGGTT
This sequence comes from Viscum album, assembly GCA_963277665.1. Taxonomy (NCBI): domain Eukaryota; kingdom Viridiplantae; phylum Streptophyta; class Magnoliopsida; order Santalales; family Viscaceae; genus Viscum; species Viscum album. The sequence continues at coordinate 1,571,949,363 of OY728127.1, forward strand.
TTGACTGAAGAGGAATGGGAGGATGAGTGGGTTTATATAGGAAAGGAGAGAGAATTCATTATTATATAGGTTTTGGACACCCCGCATTAAACTAATCAAAACCACAAACCGTATCATGGTTTTTATAATGGTTTTTTCCAAAGGGGATTGGAAAAAAATCTTTTATAATTCAAATGTCCGAACTTATTAAAATACGAGGCTTTCCTATGTGGAGGTGAGTCACACTCTCAAGGAAATCATTTTAAAATGTTAAAATGTTTTATAAATCTTGGAGGATCCTGTAGGGCTTTGTAAAATAAATAAAAAAACCATAAATCACATAATTTTAAATTTAAAACATATATTTTTTAAACATATCATATTTAGTATTTTATTACATCACTATTGGGTCATTATGATGTCATAAAACACATTATATATTTAAATGATACTTAATTTTCACCCAAAAAATCGATTGTCTGAGAAAAATTTGAAAAATTCACTATTGGATAATTTCGATGTCCAGATTACAAAAATAATATTCATTTTATCTAAAAAAATTTATAAATACATGAATTTTTAATTTTAAGATAAAAAATGTCATTTATAAAAAATTTATGTGTTTTGACAAAAAATAGCTTTCAATCCTTAATAAAAAATAAAATTTTATTCATAAAAATTATATGATCATTTATATTTAATAAAAATTAATTTGGTAATAATATTTTAATAAAATATTTTTTAATTCAATAATATATTAATTCATCAAATTAGATTTCTTAATTTAATATTAACTAAAAAAATACTATTTATGCTTTAAAAACTATTTAGAAATTAACAATAATAAAATGAATGTAAATTATTTATTCCATACAAGAACTAATTCACATAATCATAGTTACATGATCTTGTCACATATCCCCTTATAACACCCACATTGGTCCTAAGGGTAAGGCGTGTGATGGTGAAAAACTCTCGGGGTGGCTCGGATAACATCATTCGAGTGATAATCTCTATTAACTTCCACTTATCCTATAGAAGATTACGTTAAAGAATAATATGTTGAATCTCGGCTTGGTCTTGGTCAAGAGAGAATCCCAGTGATGCCACGTCCTTTCTGAGCTCTAAAAAATGGTCTTCGTATGGATAAATTCTACTATATGAGGTTATTGTTTCCTTTGTCTGAGTAAACTGGATTTGTTAAAGCCCTAAATTTATACTAATCATGTGGTCATTATTAAATGGCTATATTAGCCACGGTAAAAATTATTAATGGTATTTTAAAATCCCAAAACCTCAAACTAAGAAATTTTATATTTTATATAACCATTTTTCATAATAAGACATTTAATTAGATCAAGAGTAATTTTCATTAAAAAAAGTTCAGTTCATTACAATATTCCCCCTATAAAAAATATCTCCCTTGAAATTTTTGTTTCCCACACTAAAAAAGATGAGGGTAACTCTAATTTATCGCTACCTATGATTCCCTTGTTGCTTTTTCAAACTTATGGTTTCTCCACAACACCTTGATGAGGGAAATTGTCTTATTTCATAGAAATTTTTCCCTATGATCACGGATCATTACTAGCTTCTCTTCATAGGAGAGGTCATTATCTAATGGTACCAACTCTGGATTGAGTACATGTGATGGGTCAGGTATCTACTACTTGAATAGTGATACATGTAATACATCATGTACTTGAAATAGGTTCAGTGGGAGTGATGGTCGATAGACCACTGCTCCAATTCGATCAAGGATCTCAAAAAGGCTGATGTACCTTTGAATAAGACTTAAATTCTTCCAAAATGTCATAACTCTATTCTATGGTGATATGCAGAGGAATACCATACTTCTAACATCTAACTCTAGGTCTCATCGATGATTATCAGCATAGTTCTTTTTTCAACTCTAAGCAGCTTTAATATACTCCTGGATGGTCATAACCATCTTTACTGTTTCTTCGACCATTTATTGACCTAGAAGTTTTCTCTCCCCAACTTTATCTCAACATTCTAGTGTTCTAGACCTCTTCCAATAATGGTCTTAATAAGGATCCATTTGGATTATTGATTGGAAACTGTTATTATAAGAGAACTAAACTAGATGAATATGTTGATCGCATCCTCCTTTGAAGTCCATTGAGAATGATCTCAACATATACTAAAGTGTTTGGATAGTCCTCTTTTATTGTCCATTATTTTAAGGATGATAATCTGTTCTGAAGTTTAGCTTAGTGTTTAGAGCATTTTGAGGACTCTTCCAGAAATTAGAGGAGAATCTTGGATCTCTATCAGATATAATAGATAGTGGTACTCCATATAGCCTTACTACTTATCTGATATATATCTGTGATAGTTTATCCAATGATAAATCCTCCTGAATTGAAATGAAGTGTGTAGTCATTGTAAGACGATCCACAACAACCAAAATAGAATTATTTCCTTTGGATTTTTTTTTCAGAAGTATAGTGACAAAGTCCTGGACGATGTTCTCCCATTTCCATGTTGGCATGGGTAATTGTTGCATCACCCCCTTAGAATTATACCTCTCATTTCTCACTTGATGAAATAAAAGGCACTTTGATATATACTCAATTATCTCCTTCTTCATTTTATCCCACCAATAATGCTCTTAGAGATCTTGATACATATTTTTGTTTCCTGGGTGAATGGAGAAATTTGAACTATGTGCATCATCTCAAAGTTCTTTCTTCCACCTCCGGATTTGATAGAACTCATAGTTGTGATCCAAATATCATAATTACTTCTTCATTGACATTGAGCATTAAGGAATTTTATTTTCTAATTGTTTACATCAATTCACTCATCATCCTTTTTAGTATCCTCTAATCTTTTCAAAAGAGATGGTTGAATAGTCATTTGTGATAGGATTAATGATTTTACCTTCATTATGATTCCCATGTCCATCTTCATCAAATATAATAATATTGGATCCTTTTAAATTCTCATCAATGGTATAATTTCTAGGTCCTTTCTACTTAGAGCATCCACCAACTTGTTAGCCTTCCCAAGGTGGTAATGGATTGAGCAGTCATAGTATCTTATTAGCTCTAACCATGTTCATTGGTGCATGTTCAACACTTTCTGTGTGAATATATACTTGAGACTTTTGTGATACATATATATTTTACACTTCTCCTAAAATATGAAATGTCTCCAAATTTTCTAAGTGAAGATTATTGTAGCCAACTCGAAATCAAGTGTTGGATAGTTTTTTCTCATGGAAATTCATTTTCCATGAAGCATAGTAAATGATTTTGTCTTTTTTACTCAAATTACATCAAAGGTACACTTATAAAATTTTCAAAAATAGAATTCCCACAAACTTCAACATGTGATAAAAAACATATAGAAGTTTTTTATAATGATTTAATATCATTTATTCTGGGGAATTAGTGTTTATAGAATACCTTAAAGATATACTAATAGGACATGCATTGAAATACATTATGACATACACTACTTTGAAGTAGTGGTTACATGAAATTATTTCATCATTATCCATCTTAGCATAGTACTTATCTTTCTCCCTTGATTAGGGAGGTTGTTGATGCTCATCATGCTTCTCAGCCATTGAAATAGAGCATTGTCTTGGGTAATTTCCGACTTCTCTACATTTATAGAATAGAACTATATAAGATTCCTTATATGGAACTTTTTTCCATCCATAACATTATCTGTTCTTTCATGGAAATTGGATAAATCGTGCCCTTCCTTTCTGTACATAAAACATCTCCTAAATGCTTTGTGAAATTTCCCGTGGTGCCTATTTCCACACCTCTTGCATGAAGGAAATTAAGTCTTCTTCCCCTTATCACCTTTATCATATGGACATTATTGAGATTTCATCATCTTCTTCCTTGATTTCCTTCATCATTGAACAAAGTTACAATTGTTAATTGTGATTTTTGATAGCTGGTTTGGCATAATCACAATATGTCCTACTTGATCTCTCATTTGATTGGGAATCTCATTTCTACATTCATTAAGTTTCTGTTCACATCGGTTGTTATCCATATTACTCATATTACCATTCATGGATAGAATAAAAAGAAAATTAAGGATTATTATCTTAAAACTTTTAACACATAATAAAAATCCAATGACAATAAAGGGATAACTTATAAATTTCATTTATCTCTTTATCTTATAAAATTATAGGCTTTAATCTATGTTATCCATGATCTACTTACCAACATATATTTGTAGGGGCTTTTTTTATTCCCATAACAAGGGTTCATACTAAGATTATGAATTTACCAAATCATATCCCCTGGCAGTGTCATAACCTAGAGTGAACCAAGGCCCGTTGTCATGCACCAGTCTCTGTTCGAGTATTGCTCAAAGTGGTGTTTTTAGGTTTTACCACTAGATACATCTATGCCAGAGCTGTCTCTACCTACTCATATTTATACATGGATATTTTTTTTTGATAAACCACATAATCAATACTCACCATAACACATGGATGTTTTTATTATACTTATTATTATTCGTAAGGATTTTATAAGTTTTTTCTAATCCTAATCCCAAAAATAACCAAACCAATCATATGATACCCACTATAACAAACCTTCTCTTTATTACACTATTTAACAAGATTTATTACATAAAATTTCACATAAGACATCTTTGAGGATCGAGAGGTCTAGTGTCTTGGGAAATTAGGGACATTACTGACAACATAAGACATGAAAATACAACATCATTATTGAAAACTTCCTTTACATGACCATAAAATTCCCTCGTACTGAGCATTGTATGGGGTAACCTAAGGAAATAACTTAGAAATGGGTGAGCTATAAAGCCCAGTAAGGGAGTAAAAACGGAACCAGATAGAGAATACAATACATGTTAGTCAATAGGCATATCAATAGATCATAATAGAAACTTGAAGATAAAGTAATGATATAACATTATAATCATAACATGGAAATGTGAAAAAAACATTTAACATGATATTAGAATGAGCCAAGGATCATTGCACATCGACCATAAGTAAACTCTAATTTCACTTGAATTAGAATGATTATACCCTCATTTCACTAGAAATATCATGATACTAATCTTTACCCAATGTATTGGAGTGCTATCAGGGCACACCCTTATTAATCATTTCATTTCATGCATAAGTGTGTCACAAGGATCAAATAACATGGATTCATTAAACATCATCATTTATTCCATGATAAAATAATGTAGAACTAATACATGAAACACTATAATCAATACATTTATGTGAATAAATGTGAATACCCTTGATAGAGAAATAGTAAAGGCATTCACTACACAATGACTTTGTATTGGAAAATCGTGGTGCAATTTCATCAGCATAACGACATGACAAAAGAATTCATAAAAATAGTTGATGAGAGTGAAAGGGGTGTCTCATAATATGTAAATTAAATGGATAGTAAGGGTTTTATATATATACATGTCCCAAAATATTTGATGGAATTTAGATTCGTAATACAAAAGAATTTCTTGAATGTAAATGAGAAGAGAGAAATTCCTTATGGAATTTTGGCATGGTAACAGGTGTTTATGGTAGGTATTACTGAGAAAGAAATAGGTATATCATCATTCAAACAAAATTATGGAATTATAGGTGAGGTTAAAAATCATACCCCAAAATTTTTAATTGAAATTAAAAGGGTATAACAATTTAAATAATATTGGAAAAAAATGAGAAAGGAAGAAATCCCTTACGGAATTTCGGCATGTTAATGAGTGCACATGAGAGGCATTAATGAGAGAGAAAGGGGTATATAATCATTAAATAATTATGATGAATGTATATGGGAGGTGATAAATCATACCAAAACATTTTTAATTGAAAATAAAAGGGTATGACAACATAATGAAATTTGGACAAAAATGAGAAAGGAAGAAATCCCTTAATTGGATGTGTGATTCAAAAGGCTTGGAAGTGGATTGAGAGGGGTTTCTTGGGAGAATGGGGTGACTTGTGAGGATTATAGAGATATGAGGTCAAGGTTTGATCAAGATAAAAAGGTTTTTAGTTAAGATTAAATGGATGATGAGTGAGTTTATATCGGAAATGAGAGGGAATTCATTATTATTTATGTTTTGGACACCCATCATTAAACTAATTGAAACCAAAAACCATCCCATGGGTTTTCCCATGGTTTTTTTCATAGGGGAGTGGAAAAAATTATTTTATAATTTAGATGGATGAAAATATTAAAATATTAGACTTTTTATGTGTAGGTGAGCCACACTCGCAAGGAAATCATTTTAAAATTTTAAAATGTTTTATAAGTCTTGGAGGGTCCACTAAGTATTTTAAAAATAAATTAAACAAACCCCAAATGACATTATTTTAAAGTTAAAATATATTATCTGAAAATACCATTTATAGTATTTTTCTACAGTACTATTGGGTGATTATGATGTCATAAAACACATTATATATTTAAACGGTATTTAATTTTTAGACAAAAATTTGACTATCTCAAAAAATTATGAAAAATTCATCGTTGGATAATTTCAACATCTTTATTACAAAAATAATATTCAGTATATATAAATAATTTTATAAATATGTCAATTTTTACTTTGAAAATAAAAACAGACATTTATTGAAAAATCATGGGTTGTGACAGAAATAGCTTTCAAACCATAATAAAAATTAAAATTGTATTCATAAAAATTATACGATCATTTATATTTGATAAAAACTAATTTAGTAATAATATTTTCTAAAAATATTATTTAATTAAAAAATACATTAATTCATCAAAATATATTTTTTATTGAATATTAACTAAAAATACTATTTGTTCTTTAAAAACTATTTACAATGTAACAATAATAAAAAGAATGTATATTATTTATTATATACAAAAACTAATGCACATGATTATAGTGCTAGGATATTGTTACATATCCCCTTATAACACCCGTATAAGACCTAAGGGTAAGGTGTGTGATGGTGACAAACTCTTGGGGAGGCTCAGATAACATCGCCCATGTGGTAATCTCAACTAACTTTCACTTCTCCCATAGGCGATTCCGTTCAAGCTTATCGTGTTGAAGATAATCTTGGGCTTGGTCAAGAGAGAATTCCATTGAATCCACCTCCTTTTAGAGCTCCAAAAAATGGGATTTTTATGGATAAATTCTACTAGATAAGGCCATTACATTCTTTGTTTGAGTAAATTGGATTAATTAATGACCTATATTTATACTAATCGTGTGGTCATTGTTCAATGATAATATTAGAAATGGTTACAATTATAAACAGTATTTTAAAATCCTAAAACACAAAACTAAGGAAGTGCATATTTTATTTAATAATTTTACACAATAAGACATTTAATTAGATAAAGAGGAATTTTGATTAATAAATGTTTGGGTCATTACAATGTGGATGTCATTTTCTAAAACATTATTAATATAATTTCTAAAATAAATATCATGGATATCATTGAAATATGGTTAATCACTAAATAGCATTTTAAATAAGGTTTTCATAACATAAGTAATTCACCCACTTATTTCCACACCGATCCTCCCTTGGTGAAGTGTTTATCCTTTATAAAAGTGTATTGACTCGTGTATTGTCTAGGTTTCCATAATTTATGGAAATTAAAAATAAATGATTCCATTAAATGAGTTTCATTTCCTTTCATCACACTCTTCATTTTTCCTCAATAATTATTTTTATTATATCGTTATTTCCAACATATAAAGCATTTACCCATTCTATTATGACACTATCCTACGTGTCTCCTTCAAAATTCCTTTCATGAGTGAAATCATTCCTTATTCTCCCCATGGTCTCCAATAATTGAGCTCTTAACAAACTCTATCATTATTTTCTTTAGTGAGTTTAAGAGTTGGTTAGAATATATATTGTTTATCATATTTTGGAAAAACATAGTAGGCCTAAACATGGTATCTTTCTCTTTTATCAACACATCATTTGGTTGCTCATTTTTACCACCTTTTCTTTCATGTTCAATGTTATATTTACTAATTCAAGTACCAACCATTGACTAAAACCAAAAATCATAGGGTGAGTAACAATAGTCATAGAAAAAAATATACACATTTATAGGATATCTAAACCATGAAACATTAACATAAATATAAAACTCATTAGGTTGAACTCAGGTTTTTCAATGTCAAAATAATTTACAATGGTTTGTACAAATAATGTGAATTATTCTAAGCATGTCCCAAATGTCTATCAAACTAGGTGTGAAGTAAGGCCCATTTTCGTGTACTGAGTTTAACCGAGTCAAACCTAACACACCTTGTAAGTGTTTTTACTCTTTGGTACATATCTTCCAAAACCATGCTCACTTTTAGTATCTAGAAAAGGATATATTTCTATGAAGACCCATATAATTTATACTTTACAAAAACTTTTAGGATTTCCGTAAATTCCAATCCTCAAAGCCTAACTCAATGTTATGTTCTCTAATATATGTTTTCCTAAATCTAGTTCCCATGGATGCTACTAAACATTCTCTAATAGGAACTGTAGTGAAACGACCCCAAAATCCCAGAGTTAGTGTATTCAATTAATTAAATTGGCCTAAGATAAATGTAAATCACATCCCAAAGTACTAAACTATTTAGTTTTCTTGATAAATAAGAGACATACATTAGAAAATAATACACTAATTATATATTATTGTTATTTTAAATAACTTCAAGGAAAATAACATTATTTAATTTAGTTTAACATTGAATATCTATCTTAGTTATTAGATTTTGGGGAAAAGGAAATGTAATAAGAGTGAGATAAAATTTTCAATTAGGGTATAGTATAGAAAAATCGACAATGAATCAGTTAGAATAATAAAATTAAAGATAAATAAATGGAAACACATTCCATTCAAATAACCAGATAAGGAAAAATAAATATGTCATGGTTAGAAACCAAAAGAAATTCAATTTAATCGACGAACGTGAAATGAAATAAATCCATAGACATGTCGATGGAATATCTAATGAATAAATAAGGACAAAAAATAAATGATAGAAATGATTAATTTTTGGAAATCAGGTCTAAGGTAGAGAAAAACCTATACTATCAAGACCTTTATCAAGAAGGTTTAAAACTAAAGATATAAAATGGTTTAATTTATGCAAATTATTTTTCTAATAATAAATTATCAATTCATTGAGGTGTTATATAATTTCCAAGGCCCACCCAACATTTATTTTCTAAATAATTCCTCATATCGAATAATTAAATTAAATAACATTCCTTATAAAATATCCAAATTGAATAAAGGATGAAAAGTTATCAATATTTCTCAAATAATTGAATACATTTCCAAGTAAAAATTGTTTGAGAAATGTAAATGGTTTATATAATAATTATATCCATGATAAATTATATGGATAATTATAGGAAATTAAATGTCAAATGATCATATAGAATTGAATATTTAAATGGGGACTAACAATGTATTCAAGGAAGTAAATGTCCATATAATCCATGTCCAAATCAATCAGAAACATTTTTTTTAAAGTGACATTTTAATATTCTAAAGGAAGATTCAAATAAATGGTGTGTAAATAAATACATACAATATGAAGTAAAATGAACCTTCCTTTTACATTATAAATGTTTAAAAAAATGACTTGTTCGGAAAGAGGCAATAGGTTTCTGTAAAAAACACGGGTTACAGATAAAAAGGATAAAAATACATTTAATACATTTTTTGAAAGGATAGAAACATTTATTGACAACAGTTTTAGAAAATATTATTTTAGAAGAAAACTGGTTCTTTGAATAAAGAGATAAATGAAGTCATATTTTCTAAAAAACATTATTAAAACATATTGATTACTAAAGAGAGGAAAAATGGTAGTAATACTTGAAAAAGGTCCTGAATAACCGAAGTATATGAAAATTAAAGGATTTTTTTAACAATATTCATTTAATTTCCTTTAATGGAATAAATGATCATTAAAATTATTCATGAGGAAAATAATCTTTAAACAATCAAAAATGTCCAATACCACTTTGAAACATTTAAAATCATAGTCCTTATAAAGGAAAAACCTTTAATGAATGTTTTCAATAGAATTTAGAAAAATGGATTAATTCTATAATAAATAGGAGGGAAAAAAGATAAACCACACAAAAGAAGTAAGTGGTTTTTATGGAATTGTCTTATAGTTATAAAAAGTGAGATGAAAATACATACCATTGCATATAATTTGTCTTATGTGTGTTTACATTAATGAATAACAAATTTATGTTAATTATTTATATTCATGGAAAACTTTTTTTGTTTTTATAATTTATATTTAAAGTATTACCTTATTGTATACACCCACTTAATCAATAAGGTTTATCTCATGTGTTTTGACCAAAATCATTTTATGTGTCAAAAACAAATTTGTGTAGTCTTACTATGGTCGAAGAGTTAATTATATAATATAACCAGTATAATAATCATGTAATAATTTTCATACATATATATATATATATATTAAAATTATAGTTTTGTATAGAATTAATAATATAAATCCTGAAGCCAATGTCAAAAATCAATTACATTTTCATAATATACAAGTAAATCATGTCTCAAATTGCAGAACAATTTAGTAGTTTTGGTCAGCCAGATACATAAATTTGAAAATAATACTCTCATTAAAAGATATATTTTTTATAAATAACATTGAGAATAATAAATCTATATCATATGGAATATCCTTCCATAACATTATAAAAATACTTCTTATGTTTCTGGGGAAAGGAAAAAAATAAGGGTGATCACAAATGATCAGTAAGTGTAAATTACCACTTAAGAAATAATGAATCAATTAGAATAATCAATTATAAAGTTAAATAAATGAAAAAACATATATTCAAATAACTACATAAGGTAAAGTAAATAAGGTAAGGTAATAAACTCAAAAACATGATATTTATTCAAATAAATTAAAATTAGATGTATCCATAGCTATGTCAATGTAGGATTTCAAGGATGAATAATAACTGAAACTAAATTAAGAAAATTATTAATTGTTAGATGTTATGTCTGAGGCTCATGAAAACCTATATTTTCATGAAATTTCACAACATGGTTTAAAACATTGAATAAAAAAGCATTTAATTTGCGCAAACTTATTTGTATCATTAGAACATGTCGATGCATCAAGGGGATTTATAAATTCCAATCCCCACCTATCATTACCATTCCAAATTATTCCCTATATCAAATAATCGAAATAATTAATATGCCTAATCAAATATCCATATTGAATAAAGAATAAAGTTTTATCAACATTTCCACAAATAATAATATAACCTTCATGGAAAACACCATATGAGAAATGGTGTATGGTTCAGGTTGTAATCATATCCAAGGAAAATGATATGGGTATTTAAATTAAATTAAATTTAAAACAATAATAGGAAATTTAATATTTAAAAACGAGGCTTACAAATTAATCAATAATTGAATGTGAATAATATTCTTGTATAAATAAATAGTAATTATTTTCTTTAAAAAATATCATTTTAACCTAGAAATGGAAGCTTCAATGAAATGGTGATGTGTAAATCCATATATGCTATATGATTTAAAAATAACATTCATTTTAAGGGTATAATGGTTAGAAAAAATACTTTTTAGTAAAATAACAAGAATATTACTTAAAAAACATTACTAAAATAAAAAAGGGTAAAAGTTTATTTGATAAATAATTTTTTAATGCTTAAAAAAATTGAAATTTTTTTAGAAACAAATATTTTTAGAAGGAAAAAGGTTCTTCGAATAAAGAGATAATGAAGTTATTTTTTAATAAAAACATTTTGTAAAATAGTTTTAGTACCAAAGAGTGGAAAGGTTTTAATAATACTTGAAAAAGACCATGAGTAACAAGAGGATAGAAAAATGAAATTTATTATGTAACATTGGTGATATAATTTCATTGAATGGAAATGAAAGATTATTAAAAGTATTTTTAAGGAATATAATGTTTAAACATTCCATTGTGTCCCATTGCACATTGAAACATTTTATATCATAAGGCTTAGGAAGGAATAAAATCAAATTATTTTTTTAAATAACATGAATATAAATGTATTAATTATATATTATATCAAAATGGTCAGTATATACACTTCATTAAATATGATTATGTTGAACATGACATTTATCTCATGACTGCAAAAATTGAGATGAAAATTCATTACCTCGCATACAATTGGACTCGTGTGTTCTTATATTTGGAAATCAGAAAATTATTTTAATCATTTAATTTCTTGATATCATTTTTCAAGTTTATCATAAATTTTATTTCACTTATTACCAATTTGTATAATACAAATTAACAAATAAAGTTTACATCTAGTGTTTTGACCAAATTCAGTTTAATTGTCAAAAAAAATTTCTCGGTCAACTATGATAAAATGGGTCGTTATATAATATTTTGAAAATAGTAATAATAAAATAATTAAAATATTTATAAATAAATTATACTCTTAAATCCAATCATTAAATATTGTAATTAGAAATGAACCATCATTACAATCATAGAGACGATAGGTCGTACATACACATAATTAATGTTCCCATTTTTCAATGTTAATTATGGAAATAAGGTAAATAACAATATGTATTTAAATAATGATAATTATTTCATAAATATAATTTTAATTAATAATATATTCTTATATATATAAATATCATGAGGAAAATGAAATCAAATCTTGTTGAGATGGTGGTAGTCTACATGTCTGTGACCTACATAATCATTTTTAGTGTGTGAAAGGGTAATGAAGAAAATGATATATATTATATTTATAGAAAGTTAATTATGCCATGAATATAATATATAAGTTTTATATGTCACATATTTTTAATTAAACCCATACATTATAAATTCATTATATCGTGGGATTAAATTGAATCACTTTTAAGAGACGATGGTCGAAAATTCCACAAACAATGTCATCATATTAACAAAAAATGGAAATCATAAGGGAATATGTAATAAAATAATTAATTAAGAATAAATAATAAATACTTATCATAGATATCATATATAAAAATAATATGCATCATAATTCCGAACCATGTAATGTGGTAAAGGAAAAACTAACAACTTCGTTTCGTGAGGTGAAAATTCACTATACACATAAACTATAAGTTCATTTACCATTATATGTATATGTCTGTAAGTGTAGGTAAAACTATTATCATAGAAAAATATAAGTATATTTATGATACTTTTATTGTTATATAAGTATGGGATAAGCAGATATGAGTTGGTGAAGAAAGGTTATAAAACTAAAGAGATTGAGAAAATATGTTACATATTCTTTAGGTAACTCATTGTGGTTTTCACCAAATGGATTCTTTGGAGAGATTTATGAAAAAGGAGGGAATTATTGGATGAGTTGAGGTCTATTTAGGAGCTATTTGGGAATATTTGAGTCAATCCAACGTTGCATGAGAGGTGTTAGGAAGTGGTAGGTGTGAGATCCTTTTTATAGTATAAAAGGAGTGACACTCTTGTAAATTTTGGAAAAGTGAATTCCACTAATCTTTTTTCCATTTAAAGTAGATAAAATAATGGAATAAATTAGATAAAATTGATTATAGGTTCTTAATATGACCATCCAATGGATTTTTGAAAAGGTTCTAGGTCATTTTTCCCTTATGTTTAAGGTTTTGTCCCTTGTTAAGCTTAATTTCACCTTAAGAATTATAATTAATTTGGATTACTTTTAAAAATATTTTTTGTAAAAAAAAATTGGTTTTTTATAAATTATAAATTATTACTATTAAAAATATATAATTTATTTTTACAAATTCTAGTAACATTTGCAGAATAAATTAATTTAAATATAATCCTGTATATGGGAAGATAAAGAGGGTTTTAAAATTAAAAACATTGAAACGTGTTATATGGTTTTATATTCAATTAGAAATTGAAATATATTACAATGACCTAAATTGGGTTAATTAATAAAAAAAATAATCTATATAAACATTAAAAAAATTAAAATAGAATTTAACATTATAGACAAATTAGATGAAAAAGTAGTTTTGAATTAAATTTCAATATTTTCACTATTAATTAAAAATTGAACCATCAAAGAAAACCCTAAAAAATTCATCCTAACAAAATTTTTTATGTTCCAATTTAAAATATTAAATATATATTAACATATATTTTTATAAAATTGAATAAAATTTATTTAAAAAAGTTCTCCATTAAAAGGCAGTAAATATATTTCCACAAAAATATAGTATTTTATGGATAAAATTGGTTTTGTTCTTATCTTATGTCTATCGAATCAATTGGATTAATATAAATTTTTTTGATGAAACATATCATATATATGTTAAAATAATATCACTAACTAATTTTAATAAATTTAATTTATTAGGATAAAACAACATTGTGAGTATAAAAATAGTTTCTTATAGAAATACTGTTTTTATATTCAATTGGTTCTTATATTCATTTATAATTAATATAAAACCAATGATTTTTATTTGTTTTTTATTTAAACCATATATTTTAATAATTTATTTAATACTATTAGAATCAACTAGTTTATATATTATTATATTAAATAATAATATTAAATAATTTATTATTGTTTAGTAAAACATGGTCTTGATTGTAACAAAAGTCATTGAAGAAACTCATTATTGCATTTGAGATACACTGACATAGAGTCATTTGAATTTCAATATATAAAATATATTTAATTTATTGGCATAGTAAATATATTATAAATTCTCAAGATATTATATTCCCTTACATGCTTGATTTTTCTTGTCTTACATACTATCAAATATAACATCCATACTTTATATTTTCAAAGTCTTACATGAGATCCTTAACCTTAAAAATAACTAAAATTTATTTTATCTCCTGAAAAATATATTTTAATTAATCTTAGCTATTTAACCATGTTTTTTATATAAATCATGTAGATCCCCATAAAATAATTTTTTTTAGCCTCACTATTTCAATATTATCATTATGAACCCTCCACAACATTATGTTCTGTTGAATATGACAAATGATCCACTACACCTTAAATGACCATTTTGTCCTTCCCCATACAATACAATTATTTCATCAAACACTGCACCTAAAACAATAAATTCCAATATACTATAATATTCCACCATAGTATAAAATATAAAAACATATTTAAATAAATTAATACATTAAATCCGACTAAAAAGGATACACAACCATGCCCAAACCAAGAATATGATCAACCCCAGACCCCATATTAAAATAGTATACCTAAAGAAATTGTGTTTAATAAAAAATATATTTTTTAAAAATTGAAAGCCTCTATATCTATCCAATCATTTTCTAAAAATAAAAAACAATTAAAAAAATGTCAAAATCTTGGTGAAATATGAACCTATATTTGGTAGTTTGAGTGATGATTTAGTTATGGTTTCCCAAATATTATTAGTGTATGCATTGAGATAAAAGAAGTGGTATGGTGTCAAAATTATCAAGAGATGGTTTCTTTGAGAATAATAGAAAAAGTGGGAAGTAGGCTAGTTTCATTTAGACTTATGTGGAGTTTCTTGGTATAAGATATTCTATTTTAATTAATCTAATAAAGTATGAAAAGATAATTATGGGTAGTAGATAAATTTTGGTGTATGCTATTTTTAATAATAAAGGGTAATGTTTATACCAATACAATAAGTTAGGTGGATGGGTTTGATGAGTTAAGTTATGATAGACCTTCTTAGTGCCATACTCTTATGGAACACTATAGATGTGTTTTAAGGAAATTGGGAGTTGGATAAGGGCTATTTTTTCAATGAACTATTATCTATCCAAAATATATTGATGAAACATGTTTTTTTATAGTATGAGTGTGGAATTAGTTTCTATAATATCTAATATTAGGTGTTTAATACTATACCAAACTGTTTTTATCTCTATTAGAGTCCTGAGGAGATCAAGCACTTGTGAGAGGATCCCTATATTATTAGTTAGGTTAAGTTGAATACATTATACCTTTCCCTAAATCATTTTATATACCAAGTATTAGAAACATTATGTTCTCATTATATGTTATTCTTATTAATTATATTGGAGATAATAAATGGGCAAGAATAGCTCTAGATTCACATATACATGAGATTTAAATGTTACACCATCTTGGGATACATTATCATTATAGTTCTAGGGAGATCATAGATGAGATAGAAGATAGAAAAATGATTTTTTATATAGGACTTTCAATGTTACATCATTCCCAATTTCATATCCTATACATGGTTCAGGAAGGGTTTCACCAGTTCCATGTACATTATCATTATGATAAGGTAGAAACATAAATAATTACTAGTTTTCTCCATAGTGGAGTAATTTAGGGGTTGTGGGGGACTGGTTATCAGATAATGAAATGAATTGTTATCACGTGTAGTGTACTGTAAATATTTAATTTATGAGAGATGTATGGACCTTATTATGTTGTTTAATTAGTACCTATATGTATTATATTTTATGGTGATGGATTAATTTGACAGTGTTTTAAGATAGACCTGGGAGGGACTCATGTTTTTATGGTTGTGTCTCCCTATGTATTTATATGTTTATTAGTCTATACATGATTGAAATATTAGGATATCTATGTAATGTAAATATGTATAATCAGTGTGGTATTATTTTCTTCTAAAATTTTTATGTATATATATATGTTAGTGTTTGTTATCATTTAGATATTAGTCTGTGTTCATTATCCGACACTATATGTTTGTTTTATTATTTACACATTATTATTTCTTATAATATGTAGAGTATAGTATCCACAAAATTTGTTATCAACTAATATCGTTTGATAGAAGCCTATTTTTTTGGGGAGGTGTTTCTGAGGTAATATAGCACCACCAGTTTGGGTTTTGTTCAAGAAACCTCGAATGGCGTGTCAAATATAGAAACAACACTAAAAAATCTCAGTGAAAAGAATAAATTTCACTATAAATCATTTAAATATATTTTATAATAAATTAATATTATATAAAATAATTGTAATGAAACAAATTGGATTGTAAAGTGTTAGGATAAGTAATAACATACCTCAAATTAGTATGAAGATTCATGCTCAATCCACTTTAATCACAATTGGATATTGGAGAGTTATTTGGGTGGGGGGGGGAGAAACCTCTCTTTTTATAAGTTCCTAGATCAATAAATATAAATGATGGATTTTTTATTTCAATAAAAATGAAATCATATTTATTTCACCTCTAACAAAATGTATCAGGAACCATCAGTGTAACATCCAAATATTTTATAATGTAACACTATACCACAATGAGTTTAGATGAACAACTAAATATTATTTTTTAAATATTATTATTAAATTGACTAGAATGAACAATATTAATGAAATTATGAAATATAAATTTTTCATACTCACTGATAATACATCAATTAATTATTGTGAAATATTTACTATATTTTTATTAAATCCTTTTTATTCATAAAAAAAATATTTTTTTTCAAAAAAATAATTCTTATTAGTTATTATATACATATAATATAATTAATTTTTGATGGTTCTATAAAATTATCTTCATTTTTTAAATTATCATGTTGATGTTCACTTATTATGATTTTCAGGAATTTTTCTAAAGAATTTTAATTTATAGAAAATAGTAAAAAATACAGTTTTCTACAAAAGATAGTTTTTTTCTTCACATCTTCATGAAATTATTATGGTATTAAAATTTAATTGAACTTTTTAATAATGAAATTGTGATATTATAAGAGGAATACTATACATAATTAATTTAGAACCAGATAATTATATTTTTTTCATTATATGTATAAATATTATTGTCAGTGCTAACGCAGTGACTGTGCAACATTGAAAATGAATGACTTGTTTCCTTATAAATACTAATCGAGTGATGAAATTATTTTCATGACTTATTTATTAATTATTATTTATTATTAATGTTATTGGTTGTTAATTTATAATTTTATTTTTACATAACATGAGCCTTATCTAAGTTCATGTGAAATTATTTTACAAGACAAGAAAAGAAAAATTAACAAATTATGAACGTTTTTTTAATATAGATATATGTAATTAATTTTAATGAACATTATAAATAATTATTATGAGACTAATTAATTTTTATGTATTATTGTAATTTATTTTTAATTTTTATATGTGATGTAATTAACATTAATGCTTATGCAACTTTGATGCATCGCCTGTACAAGCATATGAAAAATAAATAAAATATTTATAATTAATATTATAAGAATTATTAAAGGACCCATATTTTATATAAATTTTTTTATAAGAATTTTTGGACCATTATCATAATTTTATTTAGATTATTTATATTATAGACCCAGATGAATCACTTTATGGCCTTTAAAATATTTTTTTTCTAAAGGAAGTAAGGTTGTCACATTGTAGTTTTAAATTTGTATAATTTTTTAATATATTATTCCATAGAATTTTTCTTCAAAAAGAAATTATCATTAGAAGGATAATAAGCTTATATTATTCATGATTTTTTTTAATTTTTACACAACAAATAAATAACACAATTTCTTTCTCAAAGATGATGTTGTATTAATTTAATTAAGGAATAAATCAATTTCATGACAGTTAAAATAATAAAATAAATATAATTTGAAAATTTTAATAAGATTCAGAAATTCCATAGATTAATATGATAGTTTTAATGTATAATGAAAAATTGGATTCAAATTTCAAACGATTTTTTATGTTTTTAAAGTCAAAAGTTATGAATAGTTCTTTATTTGACAGCATTATATTTCTTGAATAAAATATTTCATTAAAATATTTAAAAAATATAAAATTATTGAGCAAGGACAAAAATGAAATTATTTGGTCCAAAATGTGATATCATATTTTTTTATACCTTTTTAAGTTCTTTAACCCTATATTAGACTTAATATAATTTAATATTTTAGGTAATTCCTAAATTACCCCTCACCTCAATTATAAAAGGATGATCATTTCTTCCCAAATTTTCAACACCATGAGTCCTTTTTCATGACTATATTCTACCAAATTATATTCTCCACTTATCTCTCCACATTATAGATGCCTTATGTTTTGATGAACTCCATCTGTTATTGACATAATGTGTTAAGAAAATTGATTTTCTGAAGAAGCGGAATATAAATCCACGTATGAGATGAGTCAAACTCATGGTAGGAGGATTATTTTGAAAATGTTATTTTTATAATATAATTTTATATCTTCAAGGAAAATATTTTATTTTTATTCATTATTGTATAAATGAACATCATCAATAATTTTTAGTTGTGTATCTTGATCTTTTATAAAGTCATATGTTCTATTGATTATGTATTCTTAATTGTTTTTATTTAATCCTAAAAGGTATATTTCTTCAAAATATCTTGAGTTTTCTAAAATTGAGATTTTTTTGAGAAGTACTAAAATTATTTTATTCTATGAAAATATTTTATGTAAGATTATGAAATGTTTTAGTGGGTTATGAGTGATAAACGAAGGTCTCCTAAAATGATTTCTTAAAATTCAGAAATATGGTATCATATGAGATGATATGGTATGTTGAGTGAACCCAAGACCTTAAGAAGAAGATTTCCGACAATTTATACTTCTATTGGAGACATGGTTTTCATAATATCTCCTACGTATAATTTTAATCCATAAAAGTGTGAATATTTTCAAAGGATTTTTTATAGTGAAATCCATGTGTTTTTGAAAAATGATTTTACGATGTGTTTCAAAAATCATATGTATAAAAAAGGTTTGAAAAAGTGTTTTTTATGAGTTTTTTTTGAAAAAAATTATAAATTATATCAAATTTATTTATAAGATTGAAATTTTTTTAAGTATTTTTGGAGTATTTAAAAAGGATTTTATAGTTGTTTTTAAGACCCCTTACTGCAAAAAATAATTTTTCACCCTAGGTCTCAAACGTTATTTTTCATAGTTTTAATATAAATTATATGAAGGGGTACACTTTGATTATGGATTTACCACATCCAATATGTTTTTGTTTCTTTTTTATATTTCCGTATATTTTTGACAATTTGTAAAGTAATTTTCTATTTTCCAAAGCCTAGACTGGAAAAGGCCCTCGATTGTATAATGTACTATGAATTTTTTTGTTATATTTTATTGAAAAAATACATAGCATATTTTATTAATGAATCCAAAAGTGCAGGTTCATGCCTTTACATTTCGTATCAGAGGAATGGTCTAGACACCTTTCAATATTAGGCTTTGTCATTTTTTTAAATCTAAGAGATAATATTTTCTTTTAAACAAATAGGTAATTATGTTTCCTTATATGATATAGATTTTATTAATACGTAAGGTGTCAATTTTTAAATTTAAGTACGAATAATGAATTTCTAGGATATAATTCGTTTAGGGGGGAGGTAACATCCAAATATTTTAAAAGGAAACACTATACCACAACGAGCATAGATGAAAAACTAAATTTTATTAATTAAATATAACCATTAAATTGGTATGAATTAAAATTATTAATGAAAATATGAAATATATACTTTTCGTACCCATTGATATTGTATTAATTAATTATTTTTAAATATTTACAACATTTTTACTAAATCTTTTTTATTCATCCAAAACAATTTTTTTCAAAAAATAATTTTTATTTCTTAGTATGGACAAATAATATAAATAATATATAGAAGTTTTAGAAAATTTAAATGTTAAAATTAACTACATTTTTTAATTCAGTAGGTTTAAATTAGTGTAGTATGATATTTTGAGAATTTTAAGAAAATGTTTAATTTTTGGTGAGTAGTACAAAAATAAAATTTTTATAAAATACAATATTAATTCTAACATTTTCAAGAAATTATCATGAAATAAAAATTTGTTTATAAAATTATATAAATAAAAAATTATATTATAAGAATAATATTGTACATAATTAATTTGGAACATGAAAATTACATTTTCCCATGATAAGTATAAATATTATAGTCAATGTCGACACAGTGCTTACACATCATTAAAAATGTAAAATTTGGCACCTTATATTTACTAATTGAGGGATAAAAATTATTTACATGAGTTATTTATTAATTATTATTAATTATTAATGTTTTTAGAAGTTAATTTCTAATTTTAGTGTTATATAACATGCTTTATATCTAAATTCTCATGCAATTCTTGTGTAAGGAAAAAAATACAAATTAATAAATTAAGAAGGTTTATATATATATATATGTCCAATCATGCTTAGTGAACAAATTTTAATGATTATTTAAAACATAATTAATTTAATTTTAGGATATAAATTTATTTTAATTTTTGTATATTATATAATTTACATTAATACTTATGCAACACTAATGAAATGCTTGTGCAAGCATAAGAAAAATAAATAAAATGTTTTTAATTAAAATTATAAGAATTAGTAAATAAACCAAATTTTTAGTAAAAAATTTTCTTTAATAAGTTGTGGACCATTACCTTAATTTTATTTAGATTTTGGAGATTTTGAAAACATATGAATCACTTTAATTACTTTATAATATTTTATTTTGAAAGGATGTCAAGTTGTCACATTATAGTTTTTAATTTGTATAATTTTTTAATATTTAGTTTTCTAGAACTTTTATATATAAATAAATTAAATATTTAAATATAATAAGTGTATATTCTTCATAAAACATATTTTCAATTTTTGAACCAAAAATAAATACCATTATTTCTTTCACAAAGATTTATTAGAATTAATTTAATTAATGAATAAATAAAATTAATGTCATTAAAAATAGTAAAATAAATATAAATATAAATTTTAAGATAACTCATGAATTTACTGGATTAATATGATAAATATAAGTTATAATAAAATAATTTCATTCTAATTTGAAATTTTTTTGATGATTTTATTGTTAAAAGTTAGAAATGGTGTTTAATTTGAAAAAAATCATATTTCATGAATAAAATATTTAAATAAAATATTTTAAAATATAAATTTCTTTAAAAAAGAAGAAAATGAAACAATTTTGTCCAAAATATGATAATATATTCTTTTTATCCCTTTTCAAATTATTTAACCCTATATTAGACTTAATAAGATTTAATATTTTAAGTAATTCTTAAATTACAGTTCACCTAAATTATACAAGGATGGTCATTCCTTAAAAACATTTCATCACATTGAGCCTTATTGATCAACTATATTATGAGTAATTATCTTCTACACTTCTCTTTACACGTTCTACAGGTCATATTTTAGGAATAACACCATTTTTGTGTACTTAAGGTGATAAACAACGTTATTTTATAAAGAAGAAGAAGATAGATAGACATATATGACAAGTTAGACTTAGGGTAAGGGGATTATTTTGATTTTTTTTATAATATACTTTTATATTTTCATGGAAAATATTTTATTTTCATTCATGATTGTAGATATAACCATCATATATAATTTTTAAAGATGTATCATGATCTTTTATGCAATAATCTGTTCCAATGTTTATGTCTTCTTAAATGTTCGCATTTCATCTTGATAGGTGGATTTATCTAAAATATATTGAGCTTATCAATATAGGGATTTATTAATGATGAAATGTATCAATTTTTTTTTCTACTATGACGATAATTTATGTAATATTATGAAATGTTTTTAGTGGGTTATGAATCAGAAATGCATGACTTTTAAATTATTTCTAAAAAAATTATTTCTGTATCATATGACATGATATGATATGGGGAGTGAACCCATGATATTAATGGGATGAATTCCTATAGGTGATACTCTTATTGTCCACATGGTTTCCATAATACCTATCAAGTGTCATTTTAATCAAAAAAATTATATTATTAAAATGATTTCGGAGGAGAAATCCATGCGTTTTTCAAAGATAATTTTAAAACGGTTTACCAAAAGGATAAGTATTTTTAAAGTGTTTAAAAGTGTATTATTATTATTATTTATGAAAAAACTAGTTTCTATAGTATATAAACTGTTTTTATATGATAAAATTGTTATTAATTATTTTTTAATGTATATAAAATGGATTTTATCATTATTTATAAAACCCCTTAGCAAGAAAAAAAATTCTCACCCTATGTTTCAAATTATTTTTTCCATAGGTTTAATTGTAATTATTTGAAGTCATTATATTATCTTATAGAGTTATCACACCTGAAGTGTTTTAGTAGTTCTATTATATTTTTGTACACTTGATAATTTGTAAAGTAATTGTCTGTTCTCCAAATCCTATACTAGAAAAGGTCCTCGATTGTATAATGTACTATGAATTTTTCTATTATATTTTATAAAAAAACATACAAAACATGTTTTAGTACTTAATATAGACGTGAGATTTCAGGGCTCTACTTTTGGTATCAGAGGAATGGTCTTGGAAACTTTTGAGATTATGCTTTATCATTTTATTCAAATATAAGCAGTGACATTTTCATTTGAACATATAAGTAATTATTTTTTCTTATATATTCTAGATTTTATTTATTCTGAAGGTTTAAACTACAAAAAAATAAGTATGAATAATGAATTTCTAGGAAACAATTCATTTAAGGGGGAGATAATGTAACATCCTGAGATTTTAAAAGGAAACACTATGGCACAATGAGTTTAGATGAACAACTAAATATAATAATTTAAATATGACCATTAAATTGGTGCGAATGAAAAGTATTAACAAAAAGTAGAAATATATATTTTTCATACTCACTGATAATTTATTAATTAATTATCTATAAATATGTTCTATTTTTTAGTAAATCCTTTTTATTCATCAAAAAAATATTTTTTTTTCAAAAATTAATAATTATTACTTATTATGTAGAAATAATATACTTACATTCTGAATGTTTTTGAAAAATTAATTGATAAAATTAACTTCAGTTTTTAATCCATCATCTTAAAATTATCTTAGTATGATTTTTTGAAGAATTTTATGATATAGACAAATTTTTGGTGAAAGGTTAAAAATACAGTTCTTTATAAATTTTTTTATTTTTCATGACATCATCATAAAATTATTATGATATAATTTTTAAACTATTTAATTACTAAATAATTATATTATAATAGGAATATTGTACAGAATTATTTTATAACATGTATTATATTTTTTTCATGATAAGTATTAATATTATTGTGTGTACCGATGCAGTGTTATATAACATGATCCTTATCTAAATACATGTTAATGGAAATAAAAAACATGTTAACAAATTAGGGATGTTTTTATAGATATTTTTAATTAAACTTAATGAATGAATATAATTTTTTATTTCGGACATGATTAATTTATTTTTATGTTTTTTATTTATTTTTAATTTTTATATATGATATAATTAACCCTAATATTTTTTCCACACTGATGTAGAGCTTGTGCAACCATAATAAAAATAAATAAAATGTTTTTAATTTAAATTATAAGAATTATTAAATTACCAATATTTTAATTAAAATTTTTTCGACAAGAAATTGTAGAAAATAACATTAATTGTATTCATATTTGGTATATTTTAGCCCCACATGAATCACATTAAGGCCTTTATAATATTTTATTTCAAAAGTAAGTCAACTTATCACATTATAGTTTTTAATTAGTATACTATTTCAATATATCTTTTTATAGAAATTTTATTCAAATATAAATTATTATTTGAAATATTTTAATATTATATTATTCATTAAAATTTATTTTTAAATTTTATACCAAAAATAAATTCCATAATTTATTTCAAAAATATGGTGTAATATTAATTTAATTAATTATCAATTCAAATTAATGAAATTAAAAATAACAAAATAAATATAATTTGAAACTTTTAAGCTAATTAAAAAAATAAATATATTAATATGATAAGTATAGGATATAATAAATAAATTTATTCTAATTTGAAACCGTGTGTTGATGTTTATAAGTTCAAAATTTATCAATTGTGTTTAATTTGATAAAACCATTTTTCATGAATATAATATTTAATTAAAAAATTTAAAAATCACAAAAGTATTGGAAAAGGACAGAAATAAAAAGATTTGGTTTTAAAATATTATACCCTATTATTTTTATCCCTTTTAAATTATCTAACCCTATATTAGAATTAATATAAGTTAATATTTCAGGTAATTCCCAAATTACCCCTCACCTCAATTATAAAAGGAGGAACAATCATTCACATAATTTCATCTCCTCGAACCTTATCTTTTGACTACATTCTGAAAAATTATCTTCTTCACTTCTCTCTTCACATTCTATAGGTCTTATTTTAGAGATAACCAAATATTTTGTGGACTTAACGTGTTAAGCAAGCAGATTTTCTGAATAAGTGGAAGATAAAAAAACGTATGTGATGAGTTAGAATCAAGTTAAGAGAATTATTTTGAAATTTTTATTTTTATAACATAATTATATATTTTTAAGGAAAATATATTGTTTTCAATCATTATTTTATATAAGTACATCATATATAATTGTTAGTGATGTATTGTGAACTTTTATGCCATCATTTGTTCAATTGTTTTTGTACTCTTAAATTTTCTTATTTCATCTTGAAAGTTGGATTTCTAAGAAATATATTGAGTTCATTTAATGTTTTATTTATTCATGATGATAAGTATTAAAATATTCTCTTTTATGAAAAATATTATATAATTTTATGAAATTATTTTTGTGGGTTAGGAATAAGAAAGGAAAGTCTTCTTAAATGTTTTCATAAAATTTGGCATTAGAGTATCACATGAGGTGATATGGTATGGGAAGTGAACCAATTACCTTAAGAGGATGATGTAAAAAAAGTTATACTCCTATTGTCCACATTGTTTTCAAAATACTTTTTATGTATCATTTTAATACACAAATGAGTTATTATTATAAAATGATTTTATGAAGAAATCCAAGTGTTTTTAAAGATGATTTTAAAATGGGTTACCAAAATGATAAGTATTTTAAATGTTTATAAAAGTGTTTTATTATGATTTATTATCAAAATAACGTTTATAAATTTTTTAAATTTTTTTTGATATAAAATCCTTTTTTAAGAATTATTCAATGTAATTAAAAAGGATTTTATCTTTGTTTTTAAAACCTCTTACTGTGAAAAATAATTGCCCACCCTATGTTTCAAAATTTATTTTCTATAGGCATAATTGAAATTATTTGAAGGATATCGATTCACTTATGTATTTAACACATTTTAAGTGTTTTAGTTTTTTTATTATATTGTTTGTAATCTTTTGATAATTTGTAATGTAATTTTCTATTCTCTAAAACCTAGACTGGAAAAGGTCCTCAATTGTATAATGTACTGTGGATTTTTCTGTCATTATTTATAGAAAAAATACCCATCATGTTAAAGTACTGAATCTGGATGTACGGGTTCAAGTTTCTACAAACAGACTTGTAGTATACCCACATTTATAGTTTGGTGTCCCTCTGATTTCTCGGTGGCTAGCACCAAGTCTTCAGTCTATATAAAAGTGGTAATGTACAACTTCTTAACCCACCGGGTTTATGGTGTACTAACATTAGGGAACTAATTGGAACTAAAGTATCCATACAAGTTTATGTTCTCTAATTCTATGAAATTATCTCTCTCTTTAACTACATTATAAATTCTTTGAAATCTAATAGTGAAAGATTAACTCTTGATAAACTCCAACATGAGGTCCCTATTGATCTAATTCCAAAAATTTACATTTATATTATATTTTATACAACTAAAATATAACCAAATCTAAATTAACTAACACCTTATTTAAAGGGTTTTTATAAATTCTAGATAATAATTATTTTCATCAAGGAAAAGTATTACTGTTAATTTTATCATGTGAAGAAAGATTCCACAATAAAAAATTCATCACTTACATACCAATTCGTTTCACATAATACTCATTTTTTATTCAATTGTAAAACCATGAATCCCATGTAGAATAATATTAAAAAGATCCATAATACATTATCCTAGATTCCCTCTAACACTATACACTAATAATCACATCAATAGAACCATTTTCATTGTAACTATCAATACATGTTCATGCTATGTAATTTTGATCCTCTATTTTCCTTACTAAACTCTTCTAACACTATACTAGGATGATTCAAATTTGTACACCTTGATCCCAATTTACTAACAATCATTAAATCTATATCTTTATAGTGCTACTCGCTATAAAGACACAATATCAAAACCATATTTTTCTAAATGCTTCACCTAAATATTATAATATCCTACTTAAATACCTCCCATGTTGTCAAAAAACTGAACAAAATTTATCATACATGGATTCAACAAAATTTCTGAAATCCATAACACAAATGATCAAAGGTTAGTACATAAAAGATACAAATTAGAACATATGGTTTAATCAATGTTTGTTAATTAAAATCAATCTACCCTGTTATATACCCACTGGGTACACGGTTTTGAAATTCTAATCGAATCCTTTTATACACTAAAAAAATTCACCATTATTATCAAATATAATCATGTTGGTCATGGATATAATATCAAACTGAAATCCAAAAATCGGATCTGACTCCATTATTTTCCATAAAAAAATATCCTCAACCCATTTTATATATTATATACTATTTAATAAAGCATTGTTGAAAAATATATATATTTTCAGTAAAATCCTTTCTTCATTTCAAAACCACTATATTTATAAATCTTTTAATAATAAAAAATTTATAAGATTATTTTATGTAAGGATTGTTTCATCACAAATTATTATTTTTAATAAACCATATTTTGAAAATACTAATACCAGTTTCATATGGTTGCTGAAAAATCATGGTAAATATGAAGTTGAATAATCACAAACACTATTTGATCCAAATTAATTTAAGCATCCAAAATAATCTATTTGAGAAAATATAAAAAATAATACTTGTTACATTTAATTAATAACACTTGATGTTGAGGTTGTAAGTCAATCCACACCACTATTATAAAAGAGTAAAGTTCCCTAAGAATGCCCCTATGATAAATACAAAGGACCAACCATCCTACCATAGGATTATTAGTCCTGATACCCACCCATAGATAGTTTAACTACTAAAAAAATAGACATCCCCTGGAATCTTGCGTTTCATGCAATGACATGGTCATCAAATGTTTTTGGGATAACCTCCCAAGTCCTGATACCCTATCTCCCCCTATAATAATATCCACCTAAACTATACTATAATACCATTATTTAAACCCTCTATCCCAGTTAACCGAATGTGTTATTTAATTGGGTAATAACATGATCTCAAGTGAATATTCTTGTACACTAATAGATTCTATCTAGTAGTGAATACCTAAAATAATTTTTGGGATTATATGATATCAAGTATAACTAGTAGATTTCATACTTTAATCTAAAACTATTTATGCATAACCCATCGAAAAATGGGATATGAAAAAATAAATGGAAATAAAATTTGGTACATAAAGTGGAATCCCAGTGTCTAGAATATAAATATAATAAATTTTCTTTTTGATATGTATTAAAATAAAATATTATAAATATATAATAATATAAATTAATATATATAAATAATATTGTAAAAATTCAATCCCCCATGTTGAATTAAAATTAAGAAACAATTGATAAATAAATTATACCGGTAACTAACCCAACTGACTTGACAGTCTCCAGTGAAACCATCTTCATCCATATCACTATCAATTAGAAGATTCACTAACCCATATACACTATGTTAATCTAATTTAATTTATATAATCTCATATGTATTTCTCTTGGTTTTTATTGTTAGAGTGGTTATCAGTAGATGTGACTAATAATTATAGTAATAGAGGGTTGGGATAAGAATATGACCAAAATGATTGATTAGATAAGGTACCTAATCTCTAGGTACAAGGTACCGAGTTTCCAAAATATAAAGGGGTGTTCTTATGTGGACAACTGGATGGATGGGGTTCCTTATCTAGGAAGTAAGTGGAAATAAATTAACTAATAAGGGTACACTAGGTACCCTATGGAATGTTGCATCATTTTTTCCAAAGAATTTAGTTATATTATTTTAAAAAAAATAAATGTACAAATTCCCCCACATTTTACCAGGTTGTACACATGAGCTACTACCCAACTTCCTTTTATTTCTTCTCCTATAATATAAATTATCACACATTAGTTCTCAAATATTTATTCACTATTTCCTATAGTTTTACTAGAGGTTGGGATAATACTTCATTCCCTCTATTCAAGATTTCCATCTATGTTTAGTCATTCCTCACCTAAAATTAATAAATTAGGAATCATTATCTAATTTTG
The DNA here is from genome assembly GCA_963277665.1 of Viscum album. Taxonomy (NCBI): domain Eukaryota; kingdom Viridiplantae; phylum Streptophyta; class Magnoliopsida; order Santalales; family Viscaceae; genus Viscum; species Viscum album. Next base: position 1,571,978,663 of record OY728127.1, read on the forward strand.
ATATTACCATTGATTGCATTTGAGACACTAAAATACTATATGAGTGAGTACCTTCATCAATGAGGTAGGACATCCTAATATTCTTCTATTTTTTTACATGAGATCATACAGAGTATGATATACACATAAAAGTGGGTGTCAATGATTGACCTGAAAAAAAAGATAATTTGGTTTACATATCTTACATGTTATGGATATAAATTATTTAAACCTAATAGGTCATTTGAATCTTATTCTTTAAACACATAACTTTGAAAATCCTTGTTACCTTGGGGAAGCGGTGAGATACATATGAAATGGAACATGTTAGTGTTGTTCTTAACTATTATTTTATTTAGTTATCCTTTTCATTTATACTTGAATGTTCTATTTGAATAGAAATATCATGTTTATGTTGGACTTGAGGAAAATTTTCCTATTTATTTTACATGTAGATAGTTAGTTCCCGTTATGGTTCAAACCTCATGATATGGGTTATTTTATAGTTCTTAATGAAATGGAAAAGGGGGGAAGACTAAACCTAAATGTTATAGGAGTACCATATCAAGAGAATGTATAACCAAATAAGGTATGTTTTTATTTGTAAAAACAATTATTATTTTCATTTCCCATTCACCAAGATTATTATTTATGTTAATATGAAAACCCATTAAACCATAGTATTTTTATCCATATAGTGACAACCCATTGAACAATATTATTCATTATCATCGTAGTGATTACTGATTAAACAATGTATATTTTTAAGCCTATAATGATAATGAATTGTACCATGTTATTTTTTATTCATATGGTAATGAACCGTTCTCCAATTTTTTTCCTTATAATTATGGTGATTATCGATTCATCCTTGTTTATTTTTATATTATGGTGATTTAAAATTCAACAATATGTACTGTTGGAGTTAGCATTATAATCCTTTAAACCTTGTTAATAATTATTCTTGTAGAAATAACACGTTTATCCATGTTATGAAAATATATATTCTAATAACTCATTAATCCATGACTATTTTGTATTGTCAAATAGACAATACATTAAATTTTGTTATTTATATAATTAGAGTGATAACCTAATAAATTTTATTATCTCTACCAGGTGATTATTAGTTAACCTAAACTGGTTATGTATAGAAATATACCATTTACCTTAAATTTTTATATTAGTGTTACACTATTCACCATAGATAGTTAGTGAGTGGTTAGTAACCATTGACCAATTTTTTTTGATTAGTTGTGATGACCTTTTCACTCCAGATATATTTTGGTGATAATTTCTTCATCTTTATTATATAAGTGATCATTGTAACGTATATACATTATGAATGATTATAGTAATGAATTATTCACATATTTATAGACTGTGAGTGCTGATGAACCATTCACCAATACTAATTACATATAATGGTACTCCATTCATCTATATTATTATTGTAAGTAATAATAACTACAACTTCATCCCATTGTGATTAGAATATGGGTGTGCTTTTCCAACATGGGTACTAGCCATAGAAGGTATGGTCTCTCAAATATATGGATTATTATAAATTTGTGATCTAATAGTGTGACACCCTCTAGGTCACTAGTATTCTTTAGTTTGATCTTTTTTTATCATTTGGGTCTTCATGTGGGTTTCTGGGAGTTGGGGGGGTTGAAAACTAATAATTTTTTAGAAAATAGGTCTGGAAAATAGTTTAGGAACATAATTATTATTACCATGTGGTGACCATGTATTTTGGAAGTGAGAGGATCAAGGGTAATTTCACACGATTTGATGAAGATTGGTCAAATCATGAGACTCACTATGAAAATTGTGTATGTATTTGGGTGGTTTTCCAGAGTTGTCGCATATCATGAGCATGGTTTGTCAAACCAGGGGTATCTTCCATAAGAAACCATTAACCTTGTTTTTCCAATGAAAGATGAAATTCATTGTTGGAACATGGTTTATTAAACATTTTTTCCTAATAAAGTGCCCTAATATAAATCATTTAATATTGGGAATTTTCTCATTTTCCATCAAATTTTTTTATATATATGAACCTTATAACATCTCATAGGATTGACTAAAATATCACCAAAAAAATATAGGACACACCCCTGTATTCCTTGGTATTTTACCTACATATTTTTTAGTTCGCTTCATGGATTATGGGGGCCAAATCTCCATGATTCCAATCAACTTTTTCAAAGAAGAATGTTTTCCTCCATTGGCATGGTAGATGCCTCTTTACAATGGTTCTAAACTAGAAAACCATTAATTTTATTATAAATTTATTTGGTTTGATTTGATAAACACATTTTTTGATATTATCCTGTACTAAAAGGTGGTTTTCATTATAAACAATTTTTTCACATTATATGATCTATGTAATTACTTAATGATTGGTTTGATATGAAAACAATTATAAATCCTGAATGAATAGATAATTAACTGAGAAAATTATTCCTTAAACATGAGGAAATATTATTTAATTATTTTTGGAAAATATAGCACATTGGGAACTCTGGGTGCTTCAGGTTATAGACATATACAATATTATTGTGTGTGTAACAACTAGGGGTTACTTTGGTAATATCGATAGATTATAGTAAGAATAAATATTTTTAGGAATCACATTATGTTGGATAATGTTACTTTATATTTTCTTGATTTGTATTCCCATAGGATAGATTTTATTTTGGCTGGTTTGATACATGATTATATTGTTTCATGTTAGGTTTCTCACAGGTTTATTTAATGATTTTTCCATGATTTTTTGGTAATTATTTCATGTTTTTACATATAGTTTTCATTATTTTATTTTATTTGAATATGAAATACTTTTAAAAAAACAAAGTTTTTCCCAAAGTGGTTCTTCTTTTATAATTGCATTATAGATTAGTTTTTTAAAGATAGAGCTAACCGTTTCTTAGTGTTGGATTTTTTATAGATTCCCTAATGGTTTCCAATTATGATTAGTGCTCACAACCTACATTTTCTTTTGGGTGATTGTAGATATGATTTTTCAAGAAATAAGAAAAGTGAAGGTGAATTTTAGTTATATGGACTCTCTTTTTTGGTGTCACCTTTTTAGTTAGAATACTTTGAGGTGAAATCTAGTCTTATGGAGATAATTTTTTCACTCATTTGGTTTTTTCTAGTTTACCATTTTTTTATTGAAAATGTATGTCTCATGAATTTATAATCTTATTATGTATTTTAATTAATTAGTTTTTATCATTTATTTTTATTCATGAGTCATGTTTTTTGTTGTTTTCTTAACTCTATCTTATGGTGGAAAACATGGAAAATGTGTCTAGATTACATGAGTTGGTTTTTTACAAAAATGGAATGGGAGAAATTACACAAAAATTGGTGTAAATGAAAATTCCTAGGTTTGGTTTAGTGTCTCAAGAAGAAAACTGATTAGACCATTGGAATGGGGGTATTGAGGTATGGATGGGGCCTAGCTAGCTCAAATTCGTGTATTAAAAAAAGTTACCATGGGAGGACATGGATTTTTGTTCCATGCTTTAACTTGGATTTTAATGTTATTAGATAAAATTTATTTGAAGATAGTTTACATAAAATTTTACTTCTTAATGTTTTTAATTTCTTTTATTGAATCAATTTCCACTCTAAATGATTATTATTTAAAGTATTTGTTTTGGGTTCTTGATGTATATCTTTTGATTCAGGTTTTTTTTCTTAACCTAAAGGTATATTTTGTTTTGAATTTATTAGAAGAAGACTCCCGGAATAGATCCTGTAAATACTTGAGAGTAAGATTAATGAAAATTTCAAATGTTTAATCAACCATTAGATCCTTATTTGGTGGAAGCTTTTTTCTGCACTATTCAAAATCTGGATTAAGCAGTTTTTGGGAACCAGGGTTGAATGGTGGATCATGGATGATAATTTTTTTTTGAATATTCCTACTATATTCTATTTTGATATAGAAACCCAATAATATGAAGAGTTTTTCATGTACATTGAAAGGATTTTACTTTTTATATATAAAATTATAGAGGATATTAAGTTGGTATTTTCTTCATACAATCTTGATGGAAAAGAAGAAAATATTAGGTTTTCATTCTATAATTGATGTTTCATGATGATTATACCTTGAATTATTTTAGTAATATTTTTCATCCAATTATTTTATGATAAAATTTTATAAGGGGAAAATTCATAATAATTTCTATCCTTAGATCAAGTAAATATATTTTTTTGAGTATGTCACCCATTTCATAGTGTCAGTTCACCTAGTACAGGAGCATGATTCTAATTATTACAATAAATATCAGAGGTAGAAGATGGGTTTGAGTGTATATATTCACAAAAGATGATTCTATTACCTACCATCCAATATTTAAGTATTTTATATATTGGTTATGGATAATTTCACACCAATATTTTCTAGGATATATTTCTTTGCAAACATATCAAATTTCTTTGATAGCTTTCGATACACACAACCCCAAATCTAAACGAGCTGTAAAATAGTATACCATTATAACATAATAGTTAAATTGGGATATGAAAAAGAATAATCAAAATTTGGAATTATTGAATAAGTTTTTATATAGTGAAAATATATATATATATATATAATTATTCAATTTTTATTATGTGTTTTTATGCTCTTAAAAATACTTTTTACTTAAAAACGGTTTTTATTACTTTTTGTGAGTATATAATAAAATTAATTCCTAAAAACATTATAACATATATATATATTCAAAAATTAAATTCATTTTTTAAAATAATATTTCAAATTTAACTTTTTTTGTTCTTTTGGAATTTTCTAAAATGATAAATTTTTTCGTTAAATATTAAAAAATATTAATTTTTATGTTAAAATATATTTTTATTTAATGGATTTAAATTTTTTTTTATTTTTTTTCAATATGGGTTAAAATTAAAAGTTTTTTAATTTATATTATTAATAATAGAATTATATTCAATGAAACTAATTTTTATGGATTTTAGTATAAAAACATTGTGTACTAAAGAAAACATTTTTTTAAAAATAGTTTTTCATCATATTTTTTCAGATTATTTTAAAATTAATTTATACTAATTTTAGAGTTTGAATTTTATAAAATTTATTTCATAATTTTAATCATAATTTTAATTTTTTTAATGAATCCAACTTCATTTTTTGTGATAATGAAAGGTAAAAAAGGTTTTTTTAATTGTGGTTAAGTTTAAAATGAGGTTACCAGGGGTTGGGGTTGGGGGTTAAACCATGTGATAAGGTTAAATATTATAATTAAAAAATTTTAAATCCTATTATATTGAAACATTATACCATATTCTATGACACCATTAAATATTTATCCATTTTAATGAATTTTTCTTTATAATGCCTTCATTATATTTTAATATCTTAATAAATTCCATGTTTTTCCTCTCCCCCACTTATAATTGGACACCCTTAATTTCTATTATTAAACTATTTTGAGACCTCTATATTGAGAAAACCTCAAAAAACTATCTTCTACGGTTTAATATTCCAAAATTTGAGGTTATTTTGTACATAAAATTCTATTACTAGGGTCCATAATAAAGGATCTAAAAAAGGCCTACTAAAGTAGAGGTTCTCATCATACCAGACCACTTTAAATTTATTTCTTCATCTTCCTCTTCTAAGTATGTTGTATTCATAATAAAATAATTAAATTTATATCCTAATTATAATGAAATTTTATTATTTTTATTTAACAACTAATATCCACTTTTTATCTTATAAAATGGGAAATAAAATTATTTCACATGCATACGTGTGGACTACCCCCTCCACGTAGTAATAAAATTCATTTTCCATCCCCACATTTCATAAATTATTATTATTATGGGTTTAATTTTTATATATAATATTTTGGATATATATATTTTTTAATTATTACAAAATATATTATTTTTTATATTCAAATCCACTAAGAAACTATAATGTTACTTGTGGGTTCGTGTGGACTTCCACCTCCATGCCGCAATGTGGTTTGTTTTTAATTTTTAATTTATATGGATGGTAATAGTGATTAATTTAATAAATATATATGTTAAAATAATGATTATATAAAGGTGAATTATTTTTTACCTTTCTTTCTTTCCATTTGTTTAAAAGTGAAATCTGTGTCCATATATATGTACGACCTACCATCTCCATGAATGATTTAATTAAATTTTCAGTTTCCATTTTATTTAAATGACTATAAATATATATATACTGAATATATATTATAGTTATTTGGGAATTAGAATTCATGAGACGATGAAACCTTGATCAGGTTATAAGGAATAATACTACCGAACCTAGATTCTTATTAGCAACAAAACTATTATCACCTTGAAACAGTGATTTTAATAAGGAATTTCTAATAAATGGGTGTTAAAATGTTATAAAGGGATAATATATGATTTTATAAATATGTAAATTATTATATTATTGATTTATAATATATTTAGATTTATTATACATGAGGTTATATTACTTTTTATATAAAAAATAACTTTAGGTAAGTTATTTATGTTACCATCTCATTATTTATCTGGATTATTTATGATTATGTTTTTGATGATCAAATATATTGATATTCCTCCCAATAAATTCATTAATTTTATTATAAATTATTTATTTCTAGAAATTATTTATTTTAAACTAATTTCACTCTCTTTGAGAACCGAATTTCCTTAATGAATGTTTTTAAGGAAAATCAACTTTATTTTCCTGTTTGTCTGAAAATATATTTTCTGTTTCATGTCCATGGTTTTCAAAAAAACATTCTTGACTTTTTTCTATTATATAGTGATTGTTTGAATTTATTTCTATTTTTTATTTTTTTTATTTTATTAAAAATGAATCTTCTTATCATTTTTTGAAAGAGGTACTTTTATAAATATATCGAAAATGTGAAGATTATAATATGCATGAAATGAATGTAATTTTCTATAGTCATAACCTCTAAATACATTGATGATTCCATTAAAATATTCCAATTTTATTTTCTAATAATTTTTTTCCATAATATTTGGGAATTTTAATATTTTATATATGTTATTACAATGTGAAATAGATATTTTCCTCAAGAAATATTCTGATGATATTTTAAAGGAATTTTCATCTATCATAAAATAATTTTATTTAACATATAATTTTCTTACGATATTATCTAATGGTTTCATCCACTCTAATTTAGTGCGTTTCTTATTATGATGATGATTTAATAACAATTCTATGAAACCCACTTCATCCCATGGGTTGATTAAGTTATGATTAAATATGTATAAAAATAATTTTTTTTCCACAGTTTATACTAGTATTCCATGGTGAAATAATTATAAATCATATTTCCTTTCCATGTGTTATGAAATGATTAATGTTTTATAATCCTATTAAACACATATGTATGATTTTATTTATGTTTTATGTTGTCCCATAATTATATATCCCATTAGTTTTTTTGAAAAAATGTGGATATATCATCCGATAATAAAGAATATAATGGGGAGTAAACCTAGTTCAGTAAGGGGCTCTTTCATATATCATAGTATTGTGAGATAATTCTAACTAAAGATGTGATTGAATGGGGAGATAACCCAATCCACTCTGATAGTTTTTATAGTGATCCTTGAGTATGGATTTTTTTTCTATTAAAACCTCTACACCAATTTTTTTTATTATGCCAATATTATACATTCAGGATTCATTTTATTTGATTACATTATGATTTATGTCCTATGAAATACCAATATTTATTCTATGACTCAATATTATGGCCTATGATATGCTAGGTTTGGTTTTTAAATGTTATTCTCAATTTTTTCATACCCTTATGCTCATATTATGTTTACTTGATCATTGATGTCTCTCTTGTTTACCATTAATGAGAATCAGATATCACCCAATCTTATGTTTCCATTTCCAAGTCTATAAAGAACCATTTTAAGTATAATATTTTTAAGAATGGTTCTAGTTATGTTGAACTTAAGGGGAGATGATATAGATATATTAATAAAACGTATTTTATGTATCAATGTTTCAAAAGATAGTAGAACTATATTATTCAAGCACATATCATAATTTTACGTACTAAATATTTATATAATAATATATGATATTTATATATGAAATGTATTGGTCTATATAGTTGGTATTATAGTGAGGTATAATTTCCATTTTAAAATACAATGAGAGAACATTAGTGAGAACCCTTAGGATAATACTCTATATAGTATATCATCCTAAGTTATGATAAGAAAGTAGTGTGATTTTACTAGAAATACATCATGGTTAAGATACTAAAAGTGGAATTTATTTTAGGCAATATAAATCTATGGGTAATAAAACTAAAAAGAGTTGATTGAGTATATATTGATCATTATTCTGGTGCACCGTGAGTGCGGAATTACTACACACCTTGTTTGAAACTCCCAAGGTATCTTCTAGGATAAATCTATTTTATTTTTGTACCATTATTATTTATTTTAATAGATGACTACCTTGAATGACCTAGGTTAAACCTAAGGTGTGTTAGATTGAAATTACGTGTAATGATTTAGAAATTATCTAAATTATTTTTCAGTACAATGTTGTTTCCCTCTAGGAATATTATTTATCACACTATGATTTTTGTTATTAGTAAATGGATGAAACTCAATATAATTATGTTATTGAAGATTGTGAGGAATAATGAAATGATTTTCCTTATGAGAGATAAAAAGTTTTCAAAGTAGGAATGTATCATCATAATTCTATGCTTCGAAAACATTCTAAATCTATGAATCATGATGATATTAGAAACAATAAATAGAGGTAACGATGCTCTCATGTGTCCTTCATGAGCTAATAACCACAATATTTTTCTGGGAATATTAATATACTAGTTTCTAATCAATAAATTAGTAACATTGAAATGATATTTTTGTAGGACCCCGGGACACCCTAAGAGGGGAGGGGTGAATCAAGGTGTCAACTTTTTCTTTTTAAAGTTGTGGATCTTATTCCCACGTTGGTAGGAACTAGTTAAAACTGTTTGATGGATATTATCAGTAATGAAACATTCAAATTCTATGAGACGACACAAAATTTTTTACTTGGTTCACCACTAAGGGCTACGTCCAAGGAGCATACACCGATAAGTTTCCGGTCGTACCAAATTCCACTAAACTTCACTAGATGTGGAATACAAAGGTTCAGGAACATTCACTATGTCCCAGGCTCACTGCCTTTACAAAAGTTCAGGGATAGCTCACTGTGTCCCTCGGGTCACTCCCGTTGACTCCCCCGGCTCATTGCCCTTGGTGAAGCCACACTCAGTTTATAAACATGAAGGTCTCTTCATCATTTAGACATGAAGTTCTTTGTCTCATTTCCAATATGGGACTTTGCTTACATCAGGGTTTAGAGTTGATTCTCTTTTCAGTTCAATCCTTCTTCTTTAGTGCAATGACTAAATGCATAAGATCCTCTTGCCTTTGTTTTCCTGAATCACAACCACTTATGTGATTGCTCAATAAATAAAGCTCAGCTTAATTTGCATTGTCAGAATCAGTTCTTCATGTATTCATGAGATCATTCATGTATCAATTAGAGTCCCTCTTCAATATCACTTTTCACCAAAGGAATTGGGCAATATTATGGCTTTTGTGCAGCTACAAATAGATCAGCGGGCTTCAGCAATACCTAGCGCGCTTCCCCAAGCCCGACGCGCAAGTCTCGGCATGCAATTCCAACCCGGCGTTCAAGTTCACCTCCACCACTTTCACAACACTCACTCCTTCAACTTCAAACTTGCACGACCCAATCCCTTTCTCTCCCAAAACACCTTGGATGCACAACAAACAATTGTCGCGCAACTTACACTTGCGCGACCTACACACCACTTGTACGACCAGAACACCTATGCGACGAGAGCTATGATTTTCTCTAAGTATTGAGCTCGTGTAGAATGAGGAGGGATTGACCTATATTTATAGTCATTTGTACACCCTACGTGACAGCACGCAAGTCTCCCCTCAGTTCCCAAGTTTCAGTGCACAACTCCAACTGCCCAATCCCTTGAACTTTGTCTTCTTCTTCAGTCGTCATTTTCTACTTCATGAAAATCATATGATTCTATTATTCAAGAAGCCTCTTGCATGGTTCTCATGCAATCAAGAAGAATGGCATGGTCTTCATCAAATACCCATTCTTCTTTAATCATCCTTATATTGATTATTCCTCACCATTATTCACTGTTGTAAACAATGTGGCACCTTTGCCACATGTTCTTTGAACTTATGATCAGTACTTCAGTCATCTGAATTTCCATCCCTCCATTTCATACATCATTATTGATCTCCTTCATTTTGATCTTCATTGAAAACTACTGACAACAAATATAACCTTATACAAAAAATGGTCCCAACAATCTCCCCCTTTGTATTTTTTTTTCAATACCTTTCATATCTTCTGAAATGAATTCGGCATTGTCAAAATGAGAATCTTCTCTTCAATCAACATTTCTTTTCAAACTTTCATTTAACTTTATCTCCCCCTTATTGAGAATAAATACAATGATCATGGTAGGGAGGGTATCAATATATACTTAAGCAATGTTTCATCAATCATTTCACTCCAAGTCTACTTGATCAGTGCTCGATATAGAAAACAAGAGGATTTGATTTAGACAACAAGGCTATCCATTATTCACAAATCATGATACCACATGAGATGAGTAAAAATTTACTATGTTTTAAAGGGTTTCCCAGTTTCATTTCAAGCAAAAGAATTCAAATTTGAATGGGAAAAATCAACCTGAAACTCCTACACTCACATCAGTGAACAGATAAAAAACATTCAAGTGCAACTGGCAGGATAAGTGGACTTAGGGCACTTCAATTCTTCTTATGTCACTGATCAATTTAGTTACTCCCCCTTTGTAGAATGATATTTGTTCTATATAACCAAGGATGAGATATTGATAAAAGACATACCTTCTCCAATGACACGATCTTCAAGAAATTAATATAGTAATTTCATTTAATACCAGCTGAAGTTGATACCGATTGAAACAATGATTTTGGAAGCTTCATCATTTTTATCCCCCTCAAGGGAAACACTCCTCATAATCTTCATCAATATTGATCCTTCATCATCTTAATCTGTGAATATCAATAGAATAATCTCAAAAGGATGGAAACTTCTTCATCTCATCTATCAATAGTTGACCGCAATCACTACTTCTCAGGTTCTCCCCCTGAGATCATGCATCACCTTAAATTCCCTGTATTATTAGCACAAATACAATACAAAAATGATTAAGGGAATAAGGTGGTTCCTCCTTGCTTCATCAACATGAGCTGCATGGTTGAGGTTCTTTTCTCAACCAAGTTACTCTGTTCACTCTAGTCTTCATGCTCCTTTTGAGGATTGCTTCTTGCTCTGGAATTGAGGTTAGAATACCTTTTGCAATGTGACCGGATTTATTGAATATCTCACATATAAATTCATTGACATGTCTGTTTCTCTAGGTTTTCAATCTCTCATGCATTATGTCTTCATCACTTGAAAGTTTTTCTTTTCCTTTATCACCAGCCTTGGCCTTTTCGTCTTCATGTTTCCTCATTATTTTCAAATTTTCTGGCCAGATAACTAATATGTCATTTGGAACTATTGCAACTGGTTTGGATCTTCCACATCGGTTCATCAGAGTTTCATCACTCTTAGTTTCTCTTTTGGATGAATGACCCTTCAAATTTTTGGATCTAAAATCTTGGGTCTTCTCGGCGTCCCTAGTTGAGATCTTCTTGGGGAAATGTGTGTTTACAATATTTGTCTGATTTATTCACAAGGTACTATCATCATACTTAGCCGACATCAGAGGTCTTCTTTTCTTTTCAATATTGAAATCATGTTGAGATGGACATGTGGCTACCTTGTGACCACTACCGTTGCATTCATCACAGATTTTATCAAGTATTCCAAATATTTTTGCTGTAAACAGATGCTTATGGACCGATAGATTTTTCTTATTCTTCTCTATATTTCTTCCCTTTGATACATGATTTCCTTGTTCTTTTTCATTAAAGGGATTTTACCAACAATCCAGTTCACAGTGCCAAAATCTATTGCAGCACCAACATTGACCCACAAATCATTTCTTCTTTTTTTTTCTATATGAGGTTGTTGGGCCTTCTTCCTAATCTGTTTTTCTCTATCTAGGGGGATATATTCAAATTTTTTCTTCATATCCACTCTATCCATGGTGGTAGGTTTCTTCTCCTCACCATTCCTCATCCATACTTGTTTAGAATTTTTCTTCCAGCTTGCACTGATTGTGGGAATGTATTTAGAAACACGAGTATAAGATGGTTTGGATGGTTCCTTCACTTTATGAGTTTCTTTTGATAGATCAATGAGTGAAGTCATGATCTTTTTATCACTTGTTGGAGATATTTTAGCTTTAGCATCCTACAGTGTGAATTGAATAGAAAAATATATTGTTTCTTGAGATGGATAATAAAGATTTGTCATAATCTTCTTGTCACATGTTGAAGGTATTTCAGCTTTAGTATCCTCCAGTGAGCATTCAGTACCAACAACAACTGATTCTATTTCATTCTTTTTTGATGTCTCAATATGTGTCTTCTTAGGATTTTTTAGTTGGGATTCCTATTTTTGACTTTCAATATTGAGGATGATCTTTTGATATTGAATCATGATCATGTTCCCTTCAAAAGTCTTCTTCAATCTTTCAACTTTATCTTCATGCATCTTAACTTTGTTTTGTAACAAATAGTCAAGTTCCTTGAATCTCTTGGAAGATTCTTCGAAACAAAAAATATTGACTTCAGTGCACTTCTTCTGCTCATCCCAAGCGCATGGATCTTTTCTTTTAGATTCTTATTGACTCCCTCTATTTCATTAGAGAATTTAATCTGTATGGTGAGAATTAAGCATTCAAGAATTTTTCCTTCCAAGCCCGTTTCCAAATTATCAGCTTCTCTTTCCAATCGATTGATCTCAGTCTGCATGTATTGAAATATTCTAAAAACATGAGAAACTATTTCTTCATAAATATCACGCTGATAGCTTATTAGTTTCTCCCGATCACTTGGGATACAAGTTCCTTCCTTTCCTATGGTAGGAACCTGAGCCACCTGCTTGATACATTCCAAGCCTGATATTTCTTCATTATTAGAAGGGCATGGAGAACTAGACACTGTATCTCCTTTGGATATGAGGGACTTCTTCAACTACTTCTTCTATTTCTTTTTCCTATTTGTCATGGTCTTGCTGGATGAGGCTTCTTCTCAGAAATAACTGAATCTTCATTAAGACTGCACTTCATTGTTGACTTTAGGAAAGAAACTCAAATCCTCTTCTGAATATATTTACTGTAGAGTATCCAACATACATAAACCTTTCCCTCAAATACCACTTGTTGGACCCCGGGACACCCTGAGAGGGGAGGGGTGAATCAGGGTGTCAACTTTTTCTTTTTAAAGATGGGGATCTTATTCCCACATTGGTATGAACTAATAAAACATGTATGATGGATATGATCAGTAATGAAACATTCACATGCAAGGAGATTACACAACAACTTTTACTTGGTTCACCACTAAGGGCTACGTCCAAGGAGAATACGCCGACAAGTTTTTGGTCATAAAAAATTCCACTAAAATTCACTAGTTGTGGATTATACAGGTTCGAGCACAATCACTTTGTCCCAAGCTCACTGCCTTTACAAAAGTTCAGGGATAGTTCATTGCGTCCCTCGGGTCACTCCCGTTGACTCCCCTTGGCTCACTGCCCTTGGTGAAGCCATAGTCAGTTTATAGATGTGAAGGTCCCCTCATCATTTAGACATGAAGTTCTTTGTCTCTTGTCCAGCATGAGACTTTTATTGCATCAGGGTTCAGAGTTGTTGCTCTTCTCGGTTCAATCCTTCTTCTTTAGTGCAATGACTGAATGCACAAGATCCTCTTGCCTTTGTTTTCTTGAATCACAACCACTTATGTGATTAGTCAATAAATGAAGCTCACCTTACATTAAATTGTTATAATTAGTTCTCCATGCATGCATGAGATCATGCATTTATCATTTATATTCACTCTTCAATCTCACTTTGCACCGAAGGAATCAGGAAATCTTCCATCTTTTGTGCAGCTCCAAAAAGATTAGTGGGCTTCAGAAATACCTGGAACGCTTCCCCAATCCTGGCACGCAAGTCTCTTGATGGCACGCAAGTCTCGGCACACAATTCCAAACCGGGGAGCAAGTTCACCTCAACCACTTATGCGACACTCATTCCTTCAACTTCCAACTTGAGTGACCCAATCCCTTTCTCACCCAAAACACCTTGGACGCGTAGAAAACAACTGCCGCACAACTTACACTTGCACGACCTACACAACACTTGCACGACCAGCACACATGTGTGACATGAGCTCTGATTTTCTATAATTGTTGAGCTCGTGTACAATGAGGAGCAGTCGACCTGTATTTATAGGAATTTGGACACCCTGTGTGACGACGCACAATTCTCCCCTCGGGATTCAAGTTTCGTCACACAACTCCAACCACCCAAGACTCTGTCGCACTACTCACTTGCGCGACCAAACCAATACTTGTGCGACCATATTTCCTTTTCCATATTTTGAAGTTTTGATGACGAATCAAACATGGATCTTTAACCACAACCCTTGAACTCGACATGCCACCATGAAATCCCCTTTGTCAAAATATTTGTGTGTCATTGTTTTCTTTGTGAACAAGCACAATCACCTCAAAAAAACATCCTTTCTGTGATTTTCCTTCCTCAGAAACTCTTCTTCATTCATCAAAAACTCCACTATCTTGATATATATCCTTTGATAGATCACCTTAGCATCATCGTATTTTGATACAATGTGAAGTGCGTGGCCATCTCAGAATTCCAATCCCTTGTACTTTGTCTTCTTCTTCAACCATCATTTTCTACTTCATGCAAATCATGTGATTCTATTCTTCAAGAAGTCTCTTGCATGGTTATCATGCAATCATGAAGGATGGAATGGTCTTCATCAAATCCCCATTCTTCTTTAATCATTCTCAAATTGATTATGCCTCACCATTCTTCACTGTTTGAAACAATGTGTCTCTTTTGACACATGTTCTTTGAACTTATAAACAGTACAAAAATCATCTGAATTTCCATCCCTCCATTTCATCCATCATTCTTGATCTCCTTCATTTTGAGATTCATTAACAACTATTGACAACAAATACAACCTTATACACAAAGTGGTCCCAACAATTTTTTATTCTCTTGGGTTCATAAAATGAAAATATTATTATATATTTTTATGGTTTGGAAGGAAATATGATAATCATAATCATTTAATTTCTTATTTAATTATTTAAAACAAGAAGAGTACAACCAGGGAACAAACTTAAAACATGGATCCTAGGGGGGGAAATGAAATGAAACTCGAGGGAATCCCCTCTTATTAGTAACATGTTGAAAGATGAGGACATATACTCCATCGAGTGGAATGATTTTATAAGTTTATTATTCAATTAGTACATTAATTTTATTATTCATATGAAAATGTATAAATAATTCCTTGATTTAAAGTAGAAGGATGATGAATCTCTTAGTACCTATGTGGAAAATTTTTCAAGATGTGTGAAGAATGGTTATGGTAATATCCTCTAACCTAAAAGTAAGGTTGATAAATTTTCCCATTGATTAAAACCATGTATTTTGAGGTAATTATCCATAATGTACTTAAGTAGTTATGAATAAACAATTCTATGTGGTATTAAAGTGAATATGGAGATTATAATTACCCGTAAATCCCATGAACTTCATAAAAAAGTAAAGATGGAATTCAATAGAAATTCTAAATACCATAGAGAGAAAAAGATGAACATTACATTATGCTCAAAGTGTGGAAGGAATCAGAGAGGAAAATTTCTTAATGCAACTTGATTCTTTTTGTAATGACACAGATTTTCCATGTAATTTTTTATTTATATAGAATTATTACATATCTGCGAAAATTGACGGCATGTGATTATATGTCCCAGTGTTCCCAGAATGAATTTCTGAACTTTTTAAAGGTACATTTAGTAATCACATGAGGGGCATTTTGTAACATTGAGCCAGTGCTCAGATTAAAAATCTAAGAGCACCATTGAATCTGTAGCACTGTGATTCTCTTAAGAAAGGTTTCACTTTGACCGAAGTCGGTCTGGAGAAAAAGATAGTTTTTGGACTATTAAAATATTAACTAAATAAAAAAGTTATTTTTTTATTTTTATTTTTCCTTTAATAGACAAGCGGTGGTGGCAGAACCAATGACCATTCAATCCATTAATTGGTATGAATCATCAATCTTTGTAACAACACTGTTGTAATTTAGGAAGGTTCGTTTTTAAATGAACCTCATAAATTCAAAATGGTGTTACCCACCTCTTCCCCACCTATTTATATGGGTCTTGGGGGGGGGATTCTAGCATGACTTCACCATGTGACGAAGCTCTAGAAAAGTACCGACACTCCAACCACTTGGAGGATGAGACAGGTTCCAGCGGGTGGTGATGAGCTCCACCAAATGATGAACACCAGCTCTTCCTCAAACATGGAAGTTATCCAACAATCTTGTGGTAGGGTTTATTTATTGTCTAATTTCATGAGTTATTTAATTTTTATCCTACCCTCTTTCTATCAAGATAATGAAAAGGGTGCAGGTCAAATGATCAAGGCCCAAACCCTCCTCCTTTTTTTGAAATTTTATGCGTTCTTCACAAGCATTTTTATTTGGGTTATGCGAAACCCAGAATGGCATGTTATGGAATTGGTCGAAATCGATCAGCCATAGAGGAAACGGGGGTGCGCCATTGCGCGTCGCCGATGAAGAAGACAACAGTGGGTGAAGACGGTGGCTCGCCGCAGAAGGTGGAGTGGCGTGCAATGGAGATCCACTAGAGAGAGGTCCACAACATAAAGCCACGACAGGCAGTAGTGGCTGGAGGCGAGTTGAAGATGGCCGCACCTCGAAAGCTAAGATATAGGGCCCAGACCTGCACCCTGCAGGTCCCGCGGGCAACCTGGAGGCACCCTGTGGCATCGACACTCTGATTGTCGAATGAGGGAAAATCCCCCCCCCCCCATGCCTACTCGGGTTGGCCCTGCTCCAGCGGGCCATGCCTCCAGTGGGCTATGCACCTTCGCGGGGCCGGGATGCATGAGCCCAGTGGGGTGTGCCCCTCCGTTGGCCGAGCTGGGCAACGCCAGCCCAGAGGGTTGCATCACCCAGGTTGGTTGGGCTAGTCTGTGGCCCTGTGAGTCAAGCCCTCCATGTCCAGTTTAGTCCCAGACTAGGTCGGGATGGGTCAAAACCGAATTGGGTAGGGCTTGGTCGGTCCTATCGGGTCAGATAGAACCCAGACCCTTCCAGGCCCAGTTCGCTAAAAGAGCTATAACTTGTGAACTGGGCGTTCGTTTGACGAACTGTATGTGCGATGGGATCCTTGTAGTGAGATAAGCCTTTTGGTATACACCAATTGAGTTTTGGAGAAAGTTGGGGTATGGTCGGGTTGGATTTAACCCGAATCCAACCGAGCCCTCGGTACTAAAAAGCTTTTAAGTCCCAGACCTGGCATCTGATTAACACGCCGTCTATCGCATTGGAACACTTAAGACATGGTGGTCCATTGGGATACTTCTTTGTGTAACTTCATCATGGTTGAGATAAAACTGATGTATTGAGATGCAGATCCTCCCGGAATCAAGCATGCTTAGTGCGGGAATCTCGTAGCTGGCTGTAATGTGATAAAAAATATCGATCTTGTGTGGGTCAACATCTATGGATCATGTGTGGGTCAGCACATAGAGATCATTAGTGGGTTAGTATCAATCGATCCTGTGTGGGTTAGCGCCTGACTATCCTATGTGATTCAACATCATTCGATCATGTGTGGGTCAACAGCAGAGCCTCTCGATAGAGTAAGATGATCCAGTGATACGTCCAATCATCTGTACTTCTGTCCTTGAGTTATATACCTGGTGTCAGCTGATTCTCTTACCTTAGTGGTATTACCATTTTGGTACTTTTACATTCTTGGTTTTACCTTCGTGGTGTTACCTTCGGGGTGTTACTTTTGTGGTACTTTTACCTTCACAGTGTTACCTTCACGGTGTTACCTTTGTGGAACTCTTTCCTTCATGGTGTTGCATTCATGGTGTTACCTTTGTGGTCCTCTCACCTTCACAGGTTTACCTTCATGGTGTTATCTTTTTGGTATTCTTCCTTCGTGTATCATTTGTGAAAATTCCTTAAAGGTTGGAGCCTTAAGTTTCTTCAGGAATGAGATGAGTATCTTTTGATAACCTAGGTATATGTATGAGCATAAACCTAATTAGAGTTGATGACTGCTTCATGTATTATGATTGAAGTCTTACTTTGTGGTATTTTACTTTGTGGAAATCTAAGTGACCTACAGGGTTCTCGGGGTCCCTACTGAGTATTGTTATACTCACCCCTGTACGAGCGATGCCTGCACCATACTATTTCTTATGCAGATGACAAACAGTGTTGATAAAGGCTGAGGGAGCTAGGATTGGATGGTGCTCAGAGATGGACCATTCGATGTGACATGCCGCAGTGACTAATGATCATGAGTTGTACCTACCCTTATGGCAGGATCCTCGGTGGATGGTCTAAGAGCTGTTTTTATCTTTTAGTTGTACTTGTACTTATAAGTTGGGCTTGTATTCCAGCCCCTTTACTTTCAGTACACTTTTTACTATGACAGTTTACTTTGTGGTTTCTTCTTGTCATGTTCTTGGATTGTGTGTTTCTATAGGATTAAAGGCAATGCATTCCTGTTATAGGGATATACCTTTTTAGTGCTAGTCGCAAGCCTCTAACCTTTGGAAGGTGGGCTTGGGGTAGTCATGGAACGAGCCCCAAGGGATAAGTCATGACAATATGGTCTCAGGAGGAGTGATGTGGCAGTGTTTTCACAGTCTTTTCCACACATTTTTTGTATTTTTATTGACTATTTTTATACCAAAATGTTGATTTTTATTAAATAATTGATAATTTATTTGATTTTGTACTTTTCTATGTAAAAAAAAAAATTAGTTTAAATCATGTATTTTTAATATTCATTATTGTTTTTTAAATAATTTCTAAATTAAATTAGTCATGTGAGTTTTACTTTTATTTATTTATTCTTTTATTTTTACATATTTTTCATTCCAGTTAGTTTATTAAATCATTAATTAAATTAATAAATTCATTATTATTTAAATTATAAATAAATAACTAATTTCAATTTTTAGTCATTTAATAATTTAATTATATTTAACAATTTAATCATATTCAGTTAAAATTTTTAGTCTTTAATTTAATTAATTATTTAATTAATTGGTAAATTAATTTAAGCAAGTAATTGTAACTATTTTAATAATTTCTATAATTAATTTGTTTCGAATAAAAATAAATAATTACTTTTTAATAAAGCATAATTAAATTTAACTTATTTATTTAGTTTTTAATTTTATTCTTTTTAATTGGATTCATTAATCCATTTTTAGTTGTATTAGATTTTTAATTAATTTAATTTTTGATTTTTTTTGCAGGTATTACGGTCGCAATATCCCTCTGTCGCCATTTTCCACCAGTCATGGGTGCACCGTTCCTCTTGATTATCCAACCATTTTAGCATCACGGTCTCACTATGAGCATCACTAACAGTGCCACCGTATCCCCCACTTCATGGTCTCATCGTTTCCTTCAAACGGTGGCACTGTTTATTTTTTTTCTCTTCCACCTGCTACCCTCGGTTGGCCCATTTTCTACACTACTGCCACAATTGCTGTCTCACCAAGTGGTGGAACCATTCCATTTATGGTGCAAAAACAATCCACACACCCACTACGTTTGCACCATTTTTTCACTAGTCCATTCCGGCACTGCTCCTCTGCATCCGTCTCATCCACACAACATTGCATCTCACTACCATCCCCAGCAGACACAAACCAAATGGAAGGCACATCAATACCATTTTAACCCTACCAGAAGAATATTCACAACATTAAAATTAAAATTGAGAATTAACAAGAAGAACTAAGACCAGATAATCTAATTGAAACCTAAGTCACCCTAACCTAACCAGATTTGATCTAGACAGAGATCGAACCTGCCCTGCATCTCTCCTCCACTGATTTAAGTCGTTCCACCATCGCACAATCTTTACTCTGAGCCCCCTCGCATCAAACCCTAGACTGCCTCATTGTTCCACCCCTCACCGCCAAACCTTCCCCTTAAAACCATACCCACCCACATCTCATTCATTCTTCACACAACCACCACCTCGACGTCTGCCTTCTTCTTGAACCATACCGCTGCACCAGATGAAACCTCTGCCTCGGCCCTCGCTTCCACCCAAATCCTAGTCTCCCTTCATGGTCCTCCCTTCCCCCTCATATCCTTACCACCCCCTTCTTTCTTATCCTTTCTTCCTCGGCCCTCGTTACCCTCAAGACCGCACAACACCGCCCTTCCTCCTTTCTGTCCATACCGAATAGACCCAACCCCCCTTTTCCCCCTTTTAATTTTTTTCTTTGTAATTACATATAATATATATATTATACTCTATATAGTATATTATTAATAACAATACATATAATACACATCATAGATATACTTATATTACTTATATTAATAAGTAGTTTTAATAGGTATATTACATTTACAATTATTAATAACAATAGTATTAGGTTTTATAAAATATATATTATTATATGTATTTTAATTTAATATATATATATATATATTAATAAGTATATTTAAGTAGTGATATATATATATATATATATATATTTTATTCATTATGTTTTTATCTGATTCACGTGCCTTATTTTAGTTCTGGATAGGGGGAGTTGGGTGTGCGAAGTAATTTATGGGCAATGCGTGAGAAAAGCGTTAAAGGATTCACAAGTTGTTGCAAGGGGTTAGATTTTTTCACTGAGAGTTCACCAAAAGGATGGTGATGTGCACATAAAAGTGTGCCATGATAATTTACTTCTTGTTAGTTGCCTCTATTTTTAGTTGTGTTTTTCAGAATAAAAGAGGACCCTTGACTCCCCTTTTTGAACGAAGGGAGAACCAGGAGAAGAGGACTGGGGGGAACCATTGTATAGTAGGGGAGGAGACTCTACAACCCTTCACCATCCATTCCATCCAAATCTCATGGACTAGGACCGTCTTCAACTTGGAGTTAGACCTGATCCTCCATTCTCTCCCTCATCCCACGTTGTTCTATTTTAGTTTTGATTTCAATTATGTCTGTAAATACTTGTGTTGCATGTTTTGTAATTAAAATTGGGATGTTCTTTATGTTTGATTGTTCATGTCATAAATTTTTTTCATCTCGTGTTTTTATCTTCAATCTCTAAAATGGAGTAATAACTTGTGGGGTTAGATCCAAGTTAAGAAACCTGACACGATCTGGAGATCTGCACATTAATGCGATCACGTTCTTTTTATTCACCTTGGTAGATCCTGAATGTGAGTTTGATTGAGCGAGAGAGAGATATTCCGTAGGATGATCAAATACTTTTATGTTTAATTTATTTCCCCATTCCTATATTGATTTCTTGAACTAATAATAAATATTGGTTGTGCAATGTGAATAACTTTGTGGAATCATTCTGGCTTGTGAGAAATTCATTCTAGAATGACTTTGCTGAGTGAATCACATGGCAGTTTGGTGGAACGCTTGAGTGGGGAATAAATTCTATGTTTGAGTGTTTAATTTCTAGGTGATATTGGTGTGTGATCTGAGACATCAATCATGCACTGAGTGAAGTTGAGAATTTTTGAACAATTTCTTAAGATGATCTAAGATAGGGAGTAGATGGTGAATTAACCTGGGTCCAACCTTGTTTACACTAGATTTTGTCTTCTGAGTCTTGGAGTCAATTGTTTGTTATGTGCCTTGTGTTGTGTCTGTGCCTGCTTTATTTTAAAATCTTTCTCCAGTGTCTCTGCATTTTTTCACTTTTCCATCTCTGTTTCTCCCCTTTCCATCCACTGTTCCACATCCACTATGCTCTTCAGCACTGATTAGTGATTTCTTAGGAGTTGTGTTTTTTGTTTTCAAAATATTTAAAAATACTAAAAGATTTTTGCAATGACCACTTAGGCTATCGACACTACTTCCTTGAGAGAGACCTCGAGGTTATCCACTGTGTTATATCTTGTGTGTTTATAAATGTAAAATTGATCATCCTCACAACAAGGACACATGTCAAATTTTGTTGCTGTGGCCGAGGAAGCAATGAGTGCCTCAGTGGTTTTCCAATTTTTATTTTATTTAAAACCAAAAAAAACATATAAAAAGCATAAAAATACAATACACATACACAATGATGAACTCTAACAAATCTAATATATTGTCAATGTTTGACCCGGTTCAAGATCTTAAGGAGGCTATTGCAAAGTTTCAATGTTGGATGCAAGAAAGGCTTCATTGAGACCTTAGTGATGAGGAGACAACTTATTCTCATGAGATCATGCAGTAGATGGAACAATCCATGGATATGGTCAAAGGATACTAAGAAGATAATGCAGTACTGCCACCTCCCACTGAAGCCAAATATTCTGGAAGGTCATTGATAAGGAAAGAGAAAAGAAATAGAAGAATGAAAAAGTTATAGTTTCCCAACTTTAAAATTGATTGGCCCCTAGAGTCAAAGATAGAAATTATAGAACCAATTTATAAGGATGTTTTCAAGGGCTAATAGGAGATAGAGCTCACAATGATTCATGATGCTGGGCATTTATATGATGATCATTTTCCCCTAATTTTCATTCTAATGATTTTTCTTTCTATAACTATTATAATGATTTTTCAATGCTTCAATAGGTAGATCCAGTACATGACATTATATAATTCTCATCAGACTATTCAAAAAGTGAGGTGGCGAGTTATGAAGAGAGGTTGGAGGAGGTTGACTACCTCGCTCTTGCCCTGGACCCACTCCCAGGATCACTATTCCTTCACGAGGAGGAACAAACTACATTGATAAAGGGAGTTGGAAATTTTATGGAAGAAGACACATTTTTATTCAACTTGGATTACATCGAATAATATTTTAGTTGTGTTTCTCCCTATGTTGGTATTGAAATGGAATCTCATCTTTGTGATTTTATAGAGAGTGAGGAATACGAGGTTACATCTACTGAAGAATTAATGGAACTTCTAATTCTGGATGAAAATTATAGCGTGGGAGTTATTTTTGAAGATGAATTATTGGATTTGTGCACTAGAAAAACTTGGATGATGACACAATAATTGTTTTCCAAAAGAAAATATTTTATTGGATTCAACCATAAAACAAGTCACATCCACATTCTCCAGCATTTCCCACATTACAAATTATGCACACTCAACCACAAGAAGAAGAAGTAGGGAAGTACCCCTATATCCTATTTCCCCCTCCACTATTCAACATGAAGTACTTCACTTCCCAGGAGGGGAATTTGGTTGAAGCCACACATGGGGGACTCTAAAGACGGCAAAGCATTGAAGTTGGAAGGAATCACACTTGGTGGTTCCTGAGAAAGAATCCAAATCCCCCATCAGACTGGGGTTGATCCGAGGATTGTCCAGCTATGGATAATCAAACTATAGCACCCCTGGGGGGTTATCACAGGATTATCCCTTTTCATTTCATGCTTTAGTTTCTTTTTTGCAAGTTGTTTTAATTTGAGTGTTGATTAATTAGGGCAATAAACAGGTAGTAGATTCCATGTGGCGATCATTCAAGTCTTAGGGGGCTAGCTCACTAGATTAATGGATAAAAATCCCTAACTTTCACTTTGTAGATTATTTTTTTTAACATAAAATCTTGAACACTAATGTTAAATTGTTTCATCATGTAGGATCCAAAATGAAGCATCCAGAGTTCATGCACAAGGAAATCAAAGAGAGTCATTTGTAAATTTAAGAAGCTTCACATTCAGGGGAGTATTGTTTTATGTTGAAATGTTTTACTCTTCACATTTTTATTTAATTTTGCTGTGAATTAAGTGTGGGGGAGTTCCTGCTGGTTTTTGAAACTTGTGAAATGTATTTCCTACTTAGGTGTCATCCTACTAATATCTACTTAGTTGAAAATGTATTTTGAGCTGATTTGTTGAAACATGCTTCCACCCACTACTTTCAATTTCATTATACCACTGCTTCAAATCACTGTTAATCATGCTACTATTTGAAGTACATTGTTAAAATCTTTTGTATGCTCACAAATTCAAAGCATGGACTATTCAAAAGAAAATAAACTTGTTTTCTGGTGATGGTTGGTGGGGTTGGGTACTTCTGTTTGTCTTTGTTTGAATTTTCATTTTCTTTCCTTTTTTAGGTGTGGAAAATAAATTTTTTGAACCTCATTGCTACCCTTATATATCCTATTTAAGCTAAACTATCCACCAATATTGAACTATACTATCTTCTACCTTAGAATTTGACATTGAGAACACTGTTGAGTTTTAAGTGTGGGGGAGAGGGGTCTTTCTGGGTCATGTCTAATTCTCCCTTCTTGAACCTGAAGAATCTGAAGTGGTTTAGAAAATGGTCAATTTTTTTTCAAAATTTTTTCAACATCTTCCAAAATTTTGAAATTATTTCATCACTTGATGGTCATTGGAGGTACATTGGTACTTCATTTCTTTCCTGTTTAGTGGATAACTTCTTGATGGATGTTGAGAGTGGCACTTAGTCAGAGACTATTAAGTTTGAGGGATTGATGAGTGGAATTGTTTATTGCTTTATGGATATTTCTGTTTAGGAACTAAGGATGGGAGTATTACAGGATAGGTTTTGTGGGATGATGATCATGAATTATGGTAACTAGAAGTTCTCACTGGAACCTAGGGGAATAAAATTTTAATAAAATTATATTCAATCACTTTATGGAGTTAACCCAAATGCTTATTAGTTAAGTCATTTATAACTGGAGTAAAATAAACAAAAGGGATCCCATGATGAGTATCTGAGACAAGGTGCACTGGGTGTGTTTTTGTGAAAAAATAATGCCACTTTCAATCTTAATAAGTTTTATGCACAGTGGTCTTCACATGGAATATGGCTGGGAAAGATTAAAATAAAGCGCCCTTTCAAAAATTAACTCATTAAGGTGAGAGGAATTTCGAGCCCATATGAAGAAGGGTGAAATTGACTTGGTTAATATTCATTTGAGTTTAATTAGTAAAGTGAAAAAATCAATGGATTTTAATTTTTGGAACTTGGGGGAAGGTGAGAATAGTAGGTTCTCTTGGTTATGTTTTAAATTCGACTTCATCTAACCTGTCAACACTCCTTGAATTAGAAATTGAATTGGAAGGGGAATTAGCACATTTAATGAGTACATATAGGAGGCATAAAATACTTGAAAATATATGAATTTGTGAGGCTATTAACTTCCAGTGAGTTTTTTCAGCTTGGCCGAACATCATTTTTTGAACACCTTTGAAAAGACTAACTCATTGGTTGGTCCTGCTCCTCTGGGTATTAAAGTTTAATCATGCTCATTTTGAACTGAAACTCACAAATCATCTTTCTGTTTTAATTCCTAGTAATGTACCTATTTGAGGAAAAAAAAGTTTTATGTGTGGGGGAGTTCGATGTGGAAATGTTTTCACACTCTTTTCCACATCCTTTTTGTATTTTTATTAACTTTTTCAAACTAAAAAGTTTTTTTTATTAAATAACTTATAATTTATGTGATTTTTGTACTTTTATGTGTAAAATAATCAAGTTTAGTTTAAATCATGTATTTTGAATATTCATTATTGTTTTTTTTGAATAATTCTTAAATTAAATTAGTCATGTGAATTTGACTTTTATTTATTTATTTATTTATTTATTCAAAATTGTTATTCCAGTTAGTTTATTAATTCATTAATTTAATTAACTAATTCATTATTTTTTAAATTGTAAACAAATAAATGTTTTTAGTTTTCGGTCTTTTAATAATTTAATTAACTTTTATAAGTAAATATTATTCAGATAATATTTTTATTCTTTAATTTATTTAATTTTTTAATTAATTGGTTAATTAATTTAAGCAAGTAATTGTAACTATTTTAATAAGTTCTAGAATTAATTTTTTTTGAACACAAATAAATTAATACTTTTTAATAAAGAATAATTAATGTTATCTTATTTATTCAATTTTTAATTTTATTCTTTTTAATTTGATTCATTAATCCATTCTTAGTTGTATTAATGTTTTAATTAATTTAATTTTGGATTTGTTTTGTAGGTATTACGATCGCACAGTACCTTTGTCGCAGTTTTCCACGAGTCACGGTTGCACCGTTCCACTTGATTATCCCACCATTTTAGCATCACGGTCTCACCATGAATATCCCTAACGATTCCACCATTTCGCACCTCATGGTGTCACTATATCCCCCACTTCACGGTCTCATCCTTTCCTTCAAACAGTGGCACCATTTTGTTTTTTCTCTCTTCCACCCGCTACCACCGTTTGGACCGTTTTCTACACCACTGCCATAATTGATGTCTCAACAAGTGGTGGAACCATTCCATTCACAATGCAACAACAATCCACAAACCCACTACGTTAGCATAGTTTTTCCACCGCACCATTCTGGCACCGCTCCTCTAGTTCCATCTCATCCACTCAGAATCGCATCTCACCTTCATCCCCAGTATGCACAATCCAAATGGAAGGAACATCAATACCATTCAAACCACACTAGAAGAAGATTCACAACATTAAAATTAAAATTGACCAAGAACAACCAGAACTAAGACCAGATAATCTAATTGAAACCAAAGTCACCCTAACCTAAACGGATCCAATCCAGGTAGAGATCGAATCAGCCCTGTATCTCTCCTCCAAATATTGAAGTCGTTCCACCATCGCACCATCTTGACTCCAACCCCCCTGCATCAAACCCCAGTTCGCCATTTCTTTCCACCCATCACTGCCATACCTTCTCCTTAAAACCCATCCAACCCACATATCCTTCCTTCTTCGCACCACCATCACCTCGTTGTCCACCTTCTTCCTCAACCACAGCACCGCAGTAGACGAAACCCCCGCCTCGACCCTCGCTTCAACCTGAATCATGCTCACCCTTAATTTTACACACTTCCCCTCACGAACGCATTGTCCCCCTTTTTTCTCCTCCTTTCCACCTTGGCCCTCGTGACCTTCAAGCCCGCACAACACTGCCCCCCTTCTTCTTTCTGTCTGCACCGAATAGACATGACCCCCTATTTCCCCATTTTAATTTTTTTTCTTTATAATTACATATAATATATATATATTATACTCTATATAGTATATTATTAATAATAATACATATAATACACATCATAGATATTCTTATATTACTTATATTAATATGTAGTTTTAATAGCTAAATTATATTTACAATTATTAGTAACAATAGTATTAGGTTTTATAAAATATATAATCTTCTAAGTATTTTTATTTAATATATATATATATATATATTAATAATTATTTTTAAGTAGTTATATATATATATATTTTCTTCATTATGTTTTTATCTGACTCACGTGCATTCTTTTAGTTCTGGATAGGTGGAGTTGGGTGTGCGCAACAATTTATGGGATCTGCGAGAGAAAAACGTTAAAGGATTCACAAGTTGTTGCAAGGGGTCAGCTTCGTTCACTAAGAGTTCACAAAAAGGATGGTGAAGTTCACATAAAATTACACCATGTGGATTTATAGCTTGTCACTTGAATCTGTTTTATGTTGAGTTTTTCAGAATAAAAGAGGACCCTCGACTCCTATTTTTGAATGAAGGGAAGACCAGGAGCAGAGGACCAGTGGGGAACCATTCCGTAGTGGGGGGAGAATCTACCACCATTCACCATCAATTCCATCCATATCTCATGGACTGGAACCATCTTCGACTTGGAGATGGGACCTTCCCCTCCATTCTCTACCTCATCCCCTATTGCTCTGTTTTTGTTTTGATTTCAATTGTGTCTGTAAATACTTGTGTCACATGTTTTTTAATTATAATTGTGATGTTTGTTTTGTTTGATTGTTCGTGTCGTACATTCTTTATCATCTCGTGTTGTGATCTTCAATCTCCAGAAATGGAGATCTAACATGTGGGGTTAGATCCATGTTAACAAACCTGACCTGATCTGTAGATCTACACATTAATGCAATCATGTTCTTTTTATTAACATTGGTAGATCGTGACTGTGAGTTATATTGAGTGAGAGAGAGAGATCATTCATAGGATGATCAGCTACTTTCTCGCTTAATTTCTTTTATCCTTCCTATCTTGATTTCTCGAACTGAGAATGAAGATTGGTTGTGCGATGTGACGATCTTTGTGGAATCATTCTGTCTTGTGAAAAATTATTTCCAGAATGAATTTGTTGAGTGAATCACCTTGCGGTTTGGAGGAACACTTGAGCGGGGAAGAAATTCAATGTTTGAGTGTTTAATTTCTTGGTGATATTGGTTTTCAATCTGATACATTGATCATTCACTGAGCGATGTTGATAATTGTTGATCAATTTGTTATGTTTATCTAATATAGGGATTAGAGGGTGAATTAACCTGGGTCTGGACATGTTCACACTGACTTTTGTCTTCTGTGTCTTGGTGTCAATCATTTTTATTTGTGCCTTGTGTTGTGTCTGCGCCTGCTTTTTTTCATAGCTTTCTCCTGTGTCTTTGCGTTTTTTCACTTTTCCATCTCTATTTCTCCTTTTTCCATCCTCTGTTCCAAATCTACTATGCTCTTCAGCACAAATTAGTGATTTCTTAGGAGTTGTGTTTTTCTGTTTTTAATATAATTAAAAATACAAAATTATTTGTGGAATGACCACTTAGACTCTCGACACTGCATCCTTGAGAGAGATGCAAAGGTTAGCCATTATTCTATATCTTGGATCTTTATAAATGTAAACTTGACCGTCCTTGTGACAAGGACGCGTGTCAGGGAGGTTCTACCAAAGAACTAGGACTCTAATCTTTTCAATGTGGCAATAGTGCTAAGTGTTATTAGTGTGGTTTTCAGTTTGGGGAATCTAGTGTTGGTGCGGTGGTCGATGCATCCATACACCAGGACCCTAAATTCTAATTTTTTCACTTACCGCATGAAGACACTGATTGTGTTCATTTTGAATGGTTTTTCATTTGATTTATTTGAGTCAGCTCCCCAGGTATAACTTATTGACCATGGCACATTGTTTTTCTTTCAAGATTCCCCTACGTTGATAGCCATCCTGAATTCCTGAGAAAATACATGATGACGGCCCACTGAGCAATGAGGCCTCAGTGCACCGACCTTTTACGGTGTTAGCACCTTCTGGTCAATACCAGCAGCACCACTACCCATTGGGGAATAGTTTCCACTAGCCCCACAAGTATAGGGTGCACACTGACTGATCACGTTGCATGAGTTTTAGTGGAAGAGGCCTATGTGGTTCTAAGGTGAGATAGATCCGCAGGCGGTTGAGGACTGGCTGGAGGCTGTGGCCATAATTTTTCGCTTAGTTGGACACCAACTGATCTGATGGTTATCCTAGTGGCTAGTCTCTTCCCCAAAGCAGCTGGGCTATGGTGGAGTCTGACACTCTAGTTGCATGACAAGGAAACCCTAACCAGGGTGGACTTTGAGGGCCTTTTCAGGAAAAATTTTATCACAGCGACCCTACGATTAGTGAGTATACAGAAGCTGTAACCCTTATAGCAGGGCAGCTTGACTGTGGCCCAGTACTTGGTGAGGTTCACTGGTCTCTCCCGCTACTCCAACAACATGGTATGAGACCCTTTGTTTTGGGATTAGAACTTTGAGTAGGGTCTCTGATGGGAGATCAGATCATCGATGATATCGCTCAACATTCCAACTTAGGATAGGGTGCTAGGGTGAGCGCTTTTGGTGGAGAGATTTCTAGCTGAGCAGGCACCGATATCTAGAGCCACCACCAGACGTCATGTAGTAGAGTCATCCACAATATGTAATAGATGGATGGTGTAGAGGCCTGACCGGGCTAGACCTATTTTTGGATGACCTCAGGATACTAGGTCAGTTGTGTGGGGCTCACAGGATATATGAGGACAAATGAGGAGTAGGTAGTGCTACTCATGCAGCGGGCAGGGTCACATGGCTCACGACTTCCAAACTTGCCTTACGGACAACTAGTAGATGGTTGAGGGACCATTGATAAAGAGGTAGTGGTTCGAGTGAGGAGGTCCACAGGGCAGTAGACATGGCAGAGGAGCCAGCCGTGCAACAGGCGGTGGGCAGAAATTTGAGGTTCTACCACCAAAACCTCCATGTGGTCCACCCCAACCATAGAGAACTGGTGGACAGGGATGTTCTCAACTCCCTGAAACTGAGGTCTACGATCATGGTGCTCCAAATGTATGATTTGTGTCTACTCCACAAAAGATACAATACTTATAGACATAGGTTACAATCACTCTTTTATTGCCATGGCCCTCGTTCAGAGCTCAGAGATTCTGATGGAGCCATTAGAACGATCCTTACGGATAGAGAATTCTATGGGAAAAGATTCAATGATTACACACTGGAACCGGTAGTGTGAGCTTACTCTGGAAAGAGAGATCTTTAGGTGGGATTTTCTAGTAGCGGTGTCAAGGCCTTACGACGTCATCTTGGGTATGGATTGGTTATCCATATTCCAAGCTCAGATTGACTATATAATGCGTAAAGTGATGTTTTTCCAACAATATGGGACTATGTTTTCCTTCAATAAAGAGAATGGAACATTTTAAGCACAAGATGGACTTACCCGGAGGATGGTACAACCGATCACACATTAGTTGGATGGACTTACCATTAGATTAGTTGATGTTGAGTGTTCGAGCTATCCTATAGTGGTGGACTAGTATGATGATGCCTTCCCTGATGATGTTCCAAAACTAC
Organism: Viscum album; assembly: GCA_963277665.1. Lineage (NCBI taxonomy): Eukaryota > Viridiplantae > Streptophyta > Magnoliopsida > Santalales > Viscaceae > Viscum > Viscum album. The sequence continues at coordinate 1,572,009,614 of OY728127.1, forward strand.
CTCCTTGTAGAGAGGTGGACTCCTACATTGACCTGTACCCCAGGACGACACTGATATCTACACCAGCATATCAGATGGATCCTGTGGAGCTTCGTGAGTTACTGGTACAACTGGAGGACTTGCAGAGGAAGGGGTTCATAAGGCCCAGTGTTTCTCCATGGGTAGCCCCGATTTTGTTCTCCAAGAAGGAAGATGGTAGTTTGAGACTCTATGTAGACTATCGATTCCTGAACCTGGTGATCGTGAAGAAGAAATATCCACTTCTGAGGATTGATGATCCCTTTGATTAGTTGAATGGAGCTTGATGGTTTTCGAAGATAGGCCTCAGATCAAGCTATCATCACCTCAGGGTACGAGATGAGGATGTGTAGAAGACGACCTTCATATGTTGGAATGGACACTATGAATTCTTGGTTATGCCATTCAGCTTGAACAAAACCACAGCAGTGATCATGGGACTCATGGAAAGGATCTTCTAGACATACCTCGATTGCTTCGTGGTGGTCTTCATAGAAAACATCTTAATATACTCAGTGTTAGAGGATGAGCATGCCTATCAACTGAATATAGTTCTATATACACTCTAAGAGAACCATCATTGTTGTAATCTCTCTAAGTGCCAGTTCTAGATAAGGGAGGTCTGCTTTCTAGGACACCTTATCTCAGAGGCTATATTTGTAGCAGATCTTGTGAAGATAGAGGCATTGCTAGCTTGTAAGCCACCCAGGAGTGTGACTGAGGTGTGGAGTTTCTAGGGTTTCGCTGGGTACTACTAGATATTTGTACACAACACCCCTAGAGTTCTAGTACCCTTGTCAGCATTGAAGAAGAAGGGAAAAACCATCGTACAGATAGAGAGATTTCAACATAGTTTTCAAGAGATGAGGCATAGATTGACAAGTGTCCCATATTGAGGCTACCAGAATAGGGCATTGAGTATGTAGTCTAATGTGACACATCATGTAATGGACTTAGATGTGTCCAGATGTAGGAGCGAGTAGTGATCGTGTATGGTTATCGACAACTGAGACAACACGAGATGAACTACACTACCCATGAACTGGAGTTAGTAGAAGTGGTCTTCGCCTGAAAGATATGGAAAAATTTCTTGATGTGAGAATATTTTACAGTCTAATATGATCAAAAGATTCTCAGTTATATATTCTCACTGAAGTACTTGAACTTGAGACAACGATGTTGGCTAGAGTTCTTCCAGGGCTCTGACTTTGGGATAGTCTACACTCCTAATAAGGGGAACGTAGTAGCAGACACACTCACTAGGAGTTCTGGTCTACATTTTCTAAGTGAGTAGATAGAGTAGATAGCCGCGTTGTGGATATCCTTTGTGGATAGAGATGGAGCATCTTACCTATAGTCTTTGAATGTCACTCCCCCACTTCTTCAGTGAGTTAGGGAGGCATATATTTGGGACATTGACTGCGAGGTTCGACGTGCTCAGATATCCTCAGAACAAGAACCTGAGGGATTTTTTGAAGGTGGGGAGCATGTCATCCTTTTCAGAGGATGCACCATGGGGCCAGTGGTTCTACAATATGAGGTGTTGAGGGAGTTCCATACGTACCCTCTGGCAGTACATCCTAGTGTGGCAAAGATGTAATAGGACCTCTAGCATCATCATTGGTGTCTAGGGATGAAGAAAGTAGTGCCGGAGTTTGTTCCATGATACCTCACTTTTCAGCAAGTAAAGGCCGAGCATCAAGTACCAGAATGCTTATCTTGTCCATTAGAGGTGCCATAATGAAAGGGGGATGGTATCTCCATGGACATTGTGACATGGATTTCACGTACATCTAGGGGACATGATTCCATCTAGGTGATCATTTAGCGACTCACCAAGTCTGCCAACTTCTTACCCATATAAGAGCAAGGATGAGTAGAGGGCTTAGGATTAATCTATATACAGAAGATTGTATGACTTCATGGGGTGACATCGATGATCGTCTCTAATAGTGACACACATTGTACATCCCGATTTTGTAATGGATGACTGGAGCCACTCGGGACTCAGTTATGTCTGAGCACCGACTTTCATCTGCATACAGATGGTCAGATAGAGCGGACCATTCCGACACTGGAGGACATACTTCATTCTTTCATCCTTGATTTTTTTCGTAGTTGGAAGGATCACTTTCCCTTGGTGGAGTTCACATACAACAACATATATCACTCCACCATCGGTATGGCACCATTTGAGGCCTTGTACGGTCAACCATGAAGATAAACTCTATATTGTACAAAACTAAGAGAGTCATCACTTATGGGTCTAGAGTTGGTATGAGCTACCACTAAGAAGGAGAAGAGCATCTAGGAGCAGATGAAGACTGCATAGAATATGCAGATTTCTTATGCTGACCAGAGATGAATACCTCTAGAGTTCGAGGAGGGATACAATATCATCCTACGAGTCTCTCCTTGACGAGATTTAAAAAGATTTGAATGGGGAGACAAGTTATCTCTGAGGTTCATCAGAACATTTATAGTTCTCAGTAAAGTTGGTGAGGTGGCGTATCACTTGGATCTTCCCCCACATATGCACCGAGTGCATGAAGTTTTCCATGTTTCACAGCTGAAGAGAGTTGTGCATGATCCATCGCACATCATCGACTGTGGTGAGTTGGACATCGATGAAGGGGCGATGCTTATAGAGGTTCTAGTGTAGATTTAGGATCGACATGTGTGAGTCCTTCATGGACGATCTACACCACTGGTGTGCTTTCTCCAACATCATGGGAATATCCAGGAGTGATCTTGGGAGAGGGAGTCATAGATTCATTCTCAGTACCCCCATTTGTTTCCTTTGTATATGTTGTGGATTTTCGGGATGAAAAGTCCTAATCTTGGAATAATTTAGAGACCCATATTTTCCATGTAATTTTATTTATTTTTATGGAATTATTATGAGTCTTCAGAAATTGACGGCGCATGATTCTGTGGCCGGGTGTGCCCGGAATGAATATATGAACTTTTTTTAAGGTATGTTTAGAAAACACGAGAGCGGAATTTTCTACCTTTTTAACCGGTGCTCAGATTAATAATCCAAGAGAAACATTGAATCCACATCTCCTAGATTCACTTAAGGAAGGATTAACTTCGACCGTAGTAGGTCAGGAGAAAAAAGATAGTTTTTAGACTTTAATAAGAATAATAAAATAACAAATATATTTTATTTTTATATTTCTTTTTCCCCCAAAGGGAAAGCAGTGGTGGTGGGACAAATGACATGTCAAGCCATTAATTGGCTTGACTCTTCATTATTTGTAACATCACCATTAGAATATAGGAAGGTTCATTGTTAAATGAACCTCCTAAATACCAACATCGTTACCCACCTCACCTATTCCCCCTTCTATATATATGGAGCTTTGGGAGGGGTGTTGGTATAGCTTCACCAAGAGATGAAGCTATGAAAAACTACCGTGATGCCAGCCACATGGAGGACAAGAACAGTTCCATCGGGCGATGACAAGCGCCACTGAACAATGATCACCGACTCTTCCACAAACACAGACGTTCTCTAATGATCTTGACATAGGGTTTATTTCTTGTCTAATTTCAAGATAATGTGGAGTGCGTTGGCAAAATGAACAAGGCTCGGACCCTCTCCCTTTTGGTAAAAATTTATGCGTTCTTCATGAGAATTTTTATTCAGGTAGGATGAAACATAGAATGGAAAAAGGAGATAGAGGCAGGAAACGACTGGCCACAGAAAATATGGTGGTGTGCCGTCGCGCGCCGTCAGTGAAGAAGGTCACGGTCATAGCCATGGCGGTTGAAGACAATGACCGGGTCAGGCCTGTCGCAGATGGTGGAGAGGTGCACAATGGTGCAATGCTGGAGAGTGTGTTGCGGTAGACAGTGGGGGCCAGAGGCGATCAGTGAGCCATCACGTGCCACTGAAGACGGTCGTAACTCGGAATCCATGGTGGAAGGCCGGGACCTACTCTATGTGGGTCCCATGGGTGACATGGCTGTGCCCCGTGGTGTCCCCACCCTGATTTCCAAATAGGGTAAAATGCCACCCCCCCCCCCCCCCCGTGCATGCTAGGGAGGGCCTCACTCCAGTGGGCCGAGTGAGCCCTGCGAGTCGCGCCCCTCCGTATGCTGGGCTGTGCCAGCCCAGCATGTCGAGCCCGCCGTGGCCCAGCCCAAATGGGCTCACCCAAGCCGGTTTGGGTGAGGCTGGGTTAGACCCGAACCTGGTTTGGTCATTCTAGACATGGTCGAGCCAACCAGATTGGACCGGACCCGGACCCTTCCAGGCCCAGTTTTGCTAAAAGGGCCATAACTTGTTAATTAGTTGTCTGTTTGAAGAACCTTCTATGGAACTGGAATACTGGGTGTGAGAAAGTCCTTTTGGTATACTCCACTTGTGTTTTGGATAATGTTAGAGTATAACTGGTTTGGATCAAACTCAAATCCAACTGGGGCCTTGGCACTAAAACGCTTATAAGTAACAGACCGAGCGTCCGATTGACGCACCGTCTGTCATGTTGAAACCATTATGACAAGGCAGTACTTTAGGATATTACTTTTTGGAACTTCGTGGTGGTTGTGGTATGACTAATGTCTTGAGGAGAAAATTCTCTCAGAAACAATCACGCTAAGTGCGAGAATCTCGTGCATGGCTGTTGTAAGAACCTGAATCTTCTTTTCAGGTATGTCTTTATTTTGTGGACGTCTTTGAGAAACGGAGGAGTTTCTAGAAACTTCTAGAGTACACACCATGTACATATATGTAAACATCGTGTACTTGGTTACCATGGGTAGTAGTGTGATGGTTGTGTAATGGTCGAATACATGGCCTTGTGGGGTGACCTGGAGACCGCCTAATGTGGACCTCAGTTAAGGAGAGTACACATAATGTACTTTTAATGAACACATCATACACATTATTTTAATTTCATTAATCGTAACGAGGTCACATCTAATCGACAGAACACCCTTCTTCTTGACTTGACCTATCTTGGAGAATTCTTTGCAGGAGATTATTCTCCGAGCCCCTGACTCGCCATCCATTCTCTGAATCAACCGCGGTCGATTGCGTTGGAATCACCATGGTAAGCTATTCCTTCTTCTAGAGCCTCATTTCATAATTTCTCTTGTTTCTTGAGATATCCTCTACTGAACATTTCTAGCAGTTTTGCAGATCTATGACATTCTAGGGAAATTCAACGCCCTAGGTTCACATATATCGATCGTACAATGCCAAGGTAGGTGGTTTGTTCTTTTCTGTAGATAGTCTTTGAATTATATGAGCAAAAGTACCCAATACCCTAGAACGGGGTATTGCGTGTTTATGGTTTTTGGATCTGTTATTTCCTTAGATGCCTTGTTTGTTTGGATAGAGGTTAATTGTTTGTAAATAGGTTTATTAACCATGTGATGGATGTATTTTCCCATGTTTTATTGATATTGACCCTTTGGTCAAGCTTTTCTTGTTAGGATGATTTTTTTCCATGCCTAGTATTGTTTGGATGGAGTGACTTTTTCTGAAAAGTTGTGAGATACTGTAGATTGTTTATCCAAGTAGTTCATGAGGTTTACTTTGGATGCCATATACTATTTGTGCACGATTATTTACATAGGGCCTTGGGAACCTGGTGTAGTAGTCTATAGGGAGAATTAACGTTGAGGGCTTCTCTAGGGTTTTTGTTTACTTTACATTGTGAGACCATAGGGGGGATGGATGCAAGTGCTCCCTTAGAGTATCTGTAGTTCCTCGTTATGAGACCACAGGGGGAATTGGACATTGAGTGCTTCCCTAGAGTGCCTATAGTTACTTATATGATACCACTGGTGGAATTTACAGTGAGTTATTCCTTAGAGTGTCTTTTCTAAAGCTAAATTAGAGGGGTTAGACTGTGAGTACTTACCATAGGGTTTCTTGTGTTTTTTTGTTTGAAGTGGAGGGGTTAGGTTGTGAGTACTTCCTAGAGGGTTACTTATGATTATTGGTTGCTTACCTAATAAATGGAAATGGCTGTAATTTAAACTGTTTGATTTTTTTAATTTGAGTACTTCCTTGTTTATTGATTTATTTTGCATATTGCCTACCATATATATTCACTGACTATTAGGAGTAGGTCTTCGGGTGGTTGTCTATTGGTATTCTTCTTACACCCAGTTTGGGTCATGCTTTTGGGCCCAAAATGATTGTATTTTTGTAAGTCTAGATAAGGGAATCACCCTTCTAATTCATGTACTTGATTGCTATGGAGCCGAGGAGCATGGGACCAAGTTGAGGCTTGCGATGCTATGGAGATGTTTACTTGTTTTTCTTTTTCACTTTGGTTTAATACTTAAAAAATTGTGACTTTTTTTTCCTAATTTATTATATATATGTATCTTGCATCATTTATATATGTGTGCTCCAGTTGTTTATTACTTCCACTGTTTATATATTTCATGATTTACTACTTCCGCTATTTTTATCAGTTTTTTCCACTACATTAATCAGACAATGTGGGAATAGTTTCCCCACTATCACACCTAAGGACCTCACTTCTTGTTTGCAGACTCTGGAATTTGGGGAAATGCGCTTGAGGCCATGTGAACAACTAGGTACGGGCCACCTCTGGGCGGCTTCCATAACCAAGACATTATAAAGTGGTATTTGAGGAATTATTTTCTTCTAGATTTATTGTTTGGAGCCTATAGACATGAATAAGAAGGAATTAGTACTTGGTAATAAGCTATGCATGGGAGTATCTAACCCGTGTACTAGGAAAAACCAATTTACTCTGTATATTTCTATTTTTGGTTTTGCAATTATTACAGTTGATTTGGTTTCACCGTTGGATGATAAACATGTTTTGTGTTGTAATATTTGATATTATTGAGGTTCTATTTTTGTTTCATACCAATAAGATGAGGGTATTCCATCTCATGCATCATACATGCACTTGCTAGAGATCACATGTCATGCATTGTTACCATGCCATTTAGGGTGAATTACTAATTGCATGTTGTTGTGATTGTTTTTGTGCTAGATATGCATGTTGTTGTGATAGTTTACTGGATAGAATACCTGGTAGTTGATAGGGTAATTCTAATATTTAATGTTCCTTTTGAATGAACACCATACATTTGTTTCTGAGGTGTTATGGGACCTCATGGACCAGAATTTGGTGGATCATAGATTTATTATGCTCATATATGACATGTATAAGATTCCAATATTTGATTCATGGGAATTATGGACCCTCACAGATCATAATTTGGAACTTTAATGTTCGTTTCAGTGATTTTTGGGTTCTGGAGTAGTTTTTTAGGCTTGCTGTCTGGAAAAATCCCAGAATACACAGCGTGTAATTATGAATACATTCTATGTATCCTTCTATTTGGAAAAGAATTGTTTTTCTTACGCACTTTCCATGTACTATATGTACACACATCTAGTCTCAACCTGTGTCACTGGCTATGTGGGTAGAGACACGGGGTTGGGAAGTCTTTGGTGGGACATGTCGTGTATCCGATGTACAAGCAATATTATGTATACCATGTGTCCACCCGTGCAACTAACAACACAGATGGATGAAACATAGGTTATACACACCGTCCCAATATTGAACACTTCATGTAGTATAACCCTAGTATCTGGTTGTGTAACGAACAACACGGGGATGTGGAATCCTTCTAGTACACACCGTGTTTGGCATAAACATGCATTGTAGAGTCAGCCGTGTTTCTACCCGTGTGACTAACAACACGACCCACAGGTAGTTGAAACCTACGTAGTACACACCATGTCAGGCATGAACATGCCATGTAGTCTTGTTCTAGGGAAATAGTGTGGGTTAGTCATGTATAAGAACTTGGGTAAGGGAAACGAATCATGTACGCACTGTGTCTTGTGAGAACAAGTCGTGTGTATGGGGTGTTATATGACCAGTTTGGGCAGAAGTACACACCCATGTGAAGGTTAAATTAAACACATCATATAAGGGTTATAAACACTGTGTATCCTTGTTTTGAAAAACATGAATGATTTCATTTTCCTATTCCCTTATTACTCTCCTAAGATTCAGTCCTTGATAAATCTCGTTCATTAGGTGTGCGGTTAGCCTTGCAGATTCGTGCCACCAAGATGTCCTCTAGTTGTATGCCAGTTGCAGGGCATTGATCAGACACCGAACATGGCTGATCACAGACTACCTGCAAATCCTTCTGTAGTGACATTATTGGAAGCAACCATCAATCTGGCCATAGGTGATGACACACAGTTCTGAGAGGTCTTTATGAGGTTGAATCATACCTTCTAGGGATCACCACATCTTGCCCCGTCAATGACAGAATTGACGTGTGTTTTTTAGTAGCAACATCCTCCCACCATCACAGGGGAAGGAGGACCTTAGGCTGTAGAGTTATGGTTAGAATCCATTCTATCTATCTTCGAGCATCTGGAGATGCCTCTAGAGAAGAGGGTGAAGCTCGCTACTTATATGCTTCAGGACTCTGTCAAGAGATGGTGGGATGTGATATCACATGCAGGATGCTAGCAGGTTAAGGTATGGGATGAGTTTCAGCATGCCTTCTACAACTACATCTACCTGGAGAATTTGAGGGCCGAAGGAGACCAAGTGTTCTTAAGTCTAGAGAAAGGTACTCCCTCAGTTATGGAGTATTATTCAAACATCACAGAGTTGCAACACTTCATGGATATTCTAGAAGATGATGAGTTATTTATCGAAAGGATGTTTGAGGATGGTATCAGGCATGAAATCTGGTCTCATGTTAACATGTTCAGGTAGAATTCCATAAACTCTAAAGTCAACTAGGTGATGATCATGGAGTGCAATCTGAGGGATTCTGGAGTTGTGATCCAGGGCTATTCGGCATCTGGAGTTGGTACCCCTCAGACTGACAGCAGGAAGTTCTATAGAGAGAATACTCTTGTGGATATGAGGAAGTGGGATACTTCTTATGGTGCCTAGGTGGTATGATAACAGTGCAGGAAGAGTGGGAATATGAGGCCACTTTGTCCGAGAAACCCATTGGAGTTCCGATCTTGCAGCAAGATGGGTCACCTTCTACATTTCTATATGTTTTTCTCACCAGCAGTTAGTGACAAGGGTTCTTCTATGACCCCATATTCAGGAGCAGAACCACCAGTTTCCCATCAGTCTGGGAACTAAATTTATTCTGGTTATTTAGGCAGAGGTGGAGGTCGTGGCCATGGTAGCTAGATAGCAGGATTTGAATGATAATAGACTAGATCAGATCAGGGTGGATAGGCAGGGTCATAGGGCCATAGAACGAGCCAGTATTTTGTAGTGGAGTAGAACTAGCAAGATAAAGATCCAATCCCTTCTACAGTTCGAGGTACTATTTTAGTTTCCCCAGTTATACTTTTTTCACTTTTGATAGCGGGGCATCCCATAGCTTTATATCTGTCGCTATTGTGGAGAGCCTTGGGATCTGTATATTTTCATCTGCTAATATAATAATGTTGGACACTCTGTTGGGGATTAGGATAGCTAGTGTACGATAGTGCAAGGTGTTCCCTCTAGAGGTTGGTGGGTGTCACATCTTGTGGGACTAATATGTCATAGAGATGAAGAGATATGATGTCATTCTCGGAATGGGCTGGTTAGTTCCCTACCAGGATGTTGTCGATTTCTATTTCCACAGGGTGTGTTTTACATCACCAGAGGGAAGTATGTTTCTATATATGGGTGAATGGGATGTCCAGATGAAAAGATTAGGACATGATCATCTTTGGTTGGCAGGAGTTACAACCAAGATTTCTAGTCCATATCTTTATGACTAGGGGACTTCACAGATAGAATTCCCTCCAGTGGTGGATCATTTCTAGGATGCCTTTCCAGAGGACTTTTCAGTATTTCCTGCATAGCGAGAGGTAGAATTTTCTATTGATATTGTGCTAGGAGCGACACCTATGTTCATTCCTCCTTATAGGATGGCTACACCAGTATCTCATTATATCATTCGGTCTCACGAACGCACCTATGGTTTTCATGGATCTGATGAACCAAGTGTTCAATCCATTCTTGGACTCCTTCACGATGGTTTTAGTGGATGATATATTGGTTTAGTCTTACACTTGACAAGATCATGCCACACATCTTGAGATTGTTCTGAGTACACTAAGGGCACATTAGTTATATGCTAAGCTCTCAAAATGCCACTTTTAGATGGACCAAATTCACTTCTGGGGTCATGTTTTCTTAGAGACAGGAGTGTCAGTTGGCCCAGAGAAAGTGAGACTAGTTTTTTCCTGGGAGTAGCTGAAGAATGCCTTTGAAGGATGAAGCTTTTTAGGGCTGGTTGGATACTACAGATTTTCATACAGGACTTTTCACTCATAGCAGTGCCACTAACAGGCCTGACTAAGAAGGGTGTGAAGTACTTGTGGTAAGATTCCTAAGATTCATCCTTTCAGGAAATGAAAAGTAGGTTGACTTCAGTACCGATAATAGTATTTCTAGAGTTGGTCAGGAGCTAAACATTGTTCTGCGATGCATTAGGTATCGGGCTAGGAGCAGTGCTTATGTGGGGGGGAGGGGTCATTGTGTACGGTTCTCGATATTTGATGCCACATGAGAGGAACTACCCGACACACGATCTCGAGTTGGATTTAGTTGTTTATGCTTTATGCTGTTGAAGTCATTATTTTTTGAGAGATAATTTTATGGTTTTCACAAATCATAAAAGTCTCAAGTACATCTTCAATCAGCATGATCTGAATTTGAGACAACGAAGGTGGGTTGAGTACCTAATGTCCTTTGAATTTGATCTTGCGTATGATTCTAGAAAAGGAAACGTACTGGCTAATGCATTGAACATGGGGACTTAGATATAGGAAGTTCAGGAGGCTAGCAGTGAGTGGAAGCTTATGGATCTATTCTCTGAGATGCATTTGGTGGTGCATGATGAATATGGGAAGATGTTTCTTTCTACTATAGATGTTACCTATATACTTCATGATTGAGTTCTAATGAGGTAGCTATTAGATTCTGAAGGCCTATTCATATGGGAGAGTTTGTCAGGGGAGGACCATATTCTTGGATGGACCATAGGAGGGGATGAGATCTTGCATTTTCATGGGCGCATGTGGGTGTCAGCAAACATAAGCAAGGAGATGATGTGGGACTTTCATTCCTCCGTTTGGTAAATTCATCCTAGTGTCTCCAATATGTATCGTGATCTACACCATCAGTACTAGTGGACAGGTATGAAGGTAGATGTTGTTGGTTTCATCATGAGGTGTTCCACCGATAAGTAGGTGAAGGCAGAGCATCAGCGACCAACAGAGATTTTACAATAGTTAACCATTCCCAAGTGTAAGTGGAATGATGTCATGATGAACTTATTAATAGTTTTCCTGAGGTCGCCTCTAGGGAATGGTGCAGTTCGGGATGTCATTGAAAGACTCATGAAGGTTCCTCACTTCTTACCACTCAAGGAGACATTCAGTGTGGATGATTTGTCAAGGATTTACATCTGGTAGATTGAACATTTACATGGGTTTACACACTCAATTTTTTCAAATAGGGATGCACGTTTTAGTTCTCGGGTCTGACAGGGACAACAAAAGGTTTTGGGTACACAAGTAATTTTGAGTACAACTTACCACCCCTAGACAGATAGTCAGTCTGAGCGTACTATTCTGGTGCTGGATGACATGCTTCAAGCATGCATCCTAGATTTTTGAGGATATTGGGAGATGCACATGCCTCTTGTGGAGTTTTCCTACAATAATCATTTTCAAGAAACTATTCAGATGGCACCTTATGAGGCTTTGTACTATAGGCCATGACGATCACCCCTATTTTGGATAGAGGTCGGAGAGGCAGCTATGTTGGGACCTTGTGTTGTTCAGGAAACCATAGAGTAGATAGAGTAGATTCGGAAGAGGATGACTACTACACAGTCATGTTAGAAGTATTATGATGATCGATAGAGACTACCTCTAGAGTCCGAGGTCAAAGATCAAGATTTTCTGCGTGTCACATCGATGTTGGGACACATGAGGATTAGGAGATAGGGTAAGAATTTGTCGATATATTTTGGACCATTTTAGTTTTTGGAGAGAGTCGGGTCAGTTGCCTATCAGTTGAGTTACCTCCGAGGTAACAGGATATGCATGACATTTTCTATGTATCTCAATTGCGATGTTACTTCTCAAACTCATCTCATGTCCTTCAACCCGAGGAGGTTGAGTCGGAGGTGGATGCATCGTTCGAGGAGCATCCTATCCAAATTATTGATCGTAGTGAAAAGGTTCTCCATGGCTGGTATGTTCCTTGGGTATGGGTGCTATGGTAGCATAGGTGGGTACAAGATGAGTCTTGGGAGAGAGAGGTTGATCTACGATCACAGTGGTCAGAGCTGTTCGAGGATTCTTCTTCTACGTTTCCTTCTTAGGGAAATTTGAGGATTAATTTCTTTAAGGGGGAAGTTTGTAAGAACCTAGATCTTCTTATTAGGTATTTATTTATTTTCGGGTTGTTTTGTAGAAAAAGAGGAGTTTTTGGAAATTTCTAGAGTCCACACCGTGTACATATAAGTACATGCCTTGTACTTAGTTTCCATGGGTAGACATGTTCTAGCCGAGTAATGGATGAATAAATGGCTATGTGGGGTGACCTAGAGACTGCCTAAAGAATATCTCAATTAAGGAAAGTACACAATGTGTACTTTTAATGAACATGCCATGTAATTTCCTTTTATTTCATTAAATGGACCAGGGTCACGTCTAATCGAAAAAACACCCTTCTTCTCGACCTATCCCATCCAAAAGTGTCTATATCCAGTGATTATTCTCCGAGCCCTCGACTCGCCATTCGTTCTTAGAATATACCTCCATTTATTGCATTGGAATCACCACGGTAAACTCTTCCTTCTTCTAGAGCCTAGTTTCTTGATTTCTACTCTTTCATGAGATATCCACAGTTTAACACTTTTAGTTGTTTTTTAGATCTATGGTTTTATAGGGTGATTCAAGGCCTAAGGTTCATATATATTGATCATACAATGCCAAGTTAGGTGTTTTGTGCATTTCTACAGATATTCTTTGAATTCTATGCGAAAAAGTTCCCAATACCCAAGAACGGGGTATTGCATGTTTATGGTTTTATAGCCCTGTTATTTCCTACTATGCCTTGTTAGTTAGAATAAAGGTTAATTGTTTGTAAATAGGATTATTTTCCATGCTATGGATATATTTTCCCATGTTTTCTTAACATTGACCGTTTGGTCACGCTTTTCCAGTTAGGATACTTTGTTCACCATGCCAAGTATTATTAGGGTGGAGTGATTTTATCTGAAAAGTTTTGAGATACTATTGACTATTTAGACAAGTAGTTATTGAGTTTTTCTTTTTCTTCCATATATCATTTTTGCATGATTGTTTACACAGGGATTTGGAAACCTGGTGTAGTAGACCATATGGAGAATAGACATTGAGGGCTCTCCGAAGTGTCTGTTTACTTTACTTAGTGAGACCATAGGGGGGATGAACGTAAGTGATCACTCATAGTGTATGTATTTCCTCGTTACGAGAAAATAGGGGGAATTTGATGTTGAGTTCTTCATGAGAGTGTCTATATTTACTGATACGAGACCACATGGGGAATTGACGGTGAGAGCTTGCTCAGAGTGTCTTTGCTAAAGCTGAACCAGAGGGGTTAGACTGTGAGTAATTCCCAGAGGTTTTCTTGTGTTAGTTTGGTTGAACCAGAGGGGTTAGTCTATGTGTACTTCCTAAAGGTTTACTTATTATTTTGTGTTTCGTAACTAATAAATGAAAATGGTTTTAATTTAAACTGTAGGATTGTTTACTTTGAGTACTTCCATGTTTATTGCTTCATTTTGCATATTGCTTGCCATATATATTCACTGACTATTAGTCACAGATCTTTGGGTGGTTGCCTACTGGGATTCATATCATACCCTATTTTGGTCATGATTTTGGGGCCAAACAGATTATATTGTTACGGGTCCAGATAAGGACAAGCACCCCTCAACTTCAAGAACATGATTACTGTAGAGTTGGGGAGCATGGGACCAAGCTGAGGTTTGCGATGCTATGGAGTTGTTTACTTGTTTTTATTTTTCACTTTGGTTTAGTACTATATTCAATAATTTTGACTAGTTTCCCTACTTTACTATACATATATATCGTGCATCATTTATATTTGTGTGCTCTAGCTGTTTATTAATTCTACTATTTATATATTTCATGTTTTACCACTTTCACTATTGTAATTGGTTTATTTCCATTGCATTACTCTACCAATGGGAGAATAGTTTTCCCACTATCACACTCAAGGCCTTCACTACTAGTCAGCATCCTCTAGTGTTTCTGAAAATTCTCTTGAGGCCATGTGACTAACTAGGAATGGTTTACCTCTCAGCGGCTTCCGTAACCGGGAGTTATAGCTGTAACATGAATAAATAACATCGATCCTATGTAGGTCAAAATCTATCTATCCTGTGTGGGTCAGTGATTATAGATCCAGTGTGAGTATCTATTGATCTTGTGTGGGTCTGTGCATAACAATCTTGTGAGGGTCAGTATCAATTGATACCGTGTGGGTCAGTAGTAGAGACTCTCAATTGATTTAGATGATCCAGTGATACATCTAATCATCTGTACTTCTAAACATGAGTTATATAACTCGTGTGAGATTAGTTTTTTATTTTTTCAGTGTTACCTTTGTGGTACTTTTACCTCCATGGTGCTATCTTTATGGTGTTACCTTTGTGGTACTTTTACCTTCATGGTGTTACCTTCATGGTGTTACCTTCATGGTGTCACCTTTGGGGTACTCTTACCTTTTTGGTGTTAACTTTGTGGTATTATCACCTTCATGGTGTTACCTTTGTAGTGTTACCTTTTTGGTATTCTTCCTTCATGGATCAGTGGTGAAAATGGCATAAAGGATGGAGCCTTATGTTTCCTTATGAATGAGACGAGTATCTTTTGATAACTTAGGTATATGTATGGGAATATACCTAAGTAGAGTTGACAACTTCTTCATGCATTGTGATTGATGTCTTGATTTTTTTATTTTCCTTTGTGGAACTCTGGGAGACCTACAGGGGTCTCGGGGTCCCTATTGAGTGTTGTTATACTCACCCACGCTCGGGCTATGACTAAACCTTGATGTGTCTTGTGTAGACGACAGAAAACATTGATCGAGGCTGAGGGAGATAGGACTGGATGGTTCTCAAAGGTGGACCATTAGATATGAAATACCACTGTGACTACTGATCATGAGCTATACCTAACCTTTAGGTAGGATCCTTGATGCACGATCCATGAGCTTTTTCTCTTTCTAGTTGTACTCGTACTTTTCAATTGGGCTTGTATTCCGACCCCTTTACTTTTAGTACACTTTTTACTATAGAAGTTTACTTTTTGGTTTATTCTTAGTGTGTTCTTGGATTTTTTGTTTGTATAGGTTTAAAGTCGATGCCTTCCTGTTATAGGGATATGCCTTTCTGGTGCTAGTCTCCAGCCCTTGGACTATGGAAGGTGGGCATGGGGTAGTCACGACACGGGCTCAAGGGGAAAAGTAGTGACATGTTTGGAATGGAATTTCATCAGAAAATAAAATTATAAATTGATTGTAATAATTTTGATAATAATTAAAATATAGGGAAAGATGCATTGATTACAATAAGAAGACTCCAGTTTTCCAAATGTAAATAATGTGAGAATTATTATAAATAATGATAAAATTAGTAGCTTAATAAGGATGACAAATTCTAGAAAACTCTTAATCATAGAAACAAGGTAAAAATAATGATATCAATATTTCTTATGAGGGGTATAATATTGACATAGTGAAAGGTGCAATTACTTTCATCTCTAGAAATGATAATTTATTTTTTGATTATGGATCTAATCACTCTATTATATCTAATTTATTTTATCAGGGTATCATAATATAATATCAATGATTTTTTATTGAATTATCAGTTAAAACCCATAATTTTATGATGATCACATCCCAATTATATGATTATCCTACAAATGTAGTTTGTGGGAATATTCTTCCTTCAATTGTAATTTTTCCCCCTCTAGTTGGGTTTTATGTAATCTTTTTCATTTATTATTTTTATTTATAAAATCCACACATAAATTATGGATGAATGTAAGTTACCTTTGGTATTTTGTGCCAACCTATGATCCTATAGTATTATGATGATAAATATTAATTGATTATTAAAATAACATTAATTATATGGGTCTTTCTTCCTATTAAAAAAATGAGTTTATCTCATATGGTTGGGGATAAACTTGAATTTGAATAATTTTCTAGTATTCCACTAAGTAGTGAATTTGATTTTAAATAGATATCATGCCTTTTTCTACCATTATTTTAAATATTATATATATAACTTCCAAAATAGAGTTGCATGAATTGATGAAGAAACTCTAGGGGAATGTTTACAAGAGATTCATTCAGCCACATGCCTAATCCTGAGGTGATCCTGTTCATTTTTCTAAGAGAAATATGGGTCAGTGTGACTCTACATTGATTATTAGGAACTAATTAGGATCACTATCAAGAAAAAGTATCATTTTACCCATATTGATTAATTATTTTATCAACTATATGGAGATAAATACTTTTCAAGTACTATCATTCATTTTGGATATCATCAATAGAGGTTCAAGAAGAATGATAATGCAATGAAAAAATTCTATAAGAGTTATGTTTATGATGAATTTATAGTGATTTCGTTTATTCATAATAATATCCCTTCCATCATCATGGATTTAATAAATAGAGTCTTTGGAGATTATTTTGATCATATTTTGGTATTAATTATAGATGATAGTCTTATATATTCCATGATCAAGGAATACCATGAATATCTATTGAGGATTTTAGTAAATATCCTCAGGAAGTAGAATTTGTATGAAAAAGTTAACAAGTTTGAATTTTATATAAAAAATCATTCATTTTTTCAGTTATATAATCTCATGAGAGGTAATATTTGTGGATCTATTAATTACAGAAGATATAGAACATTGGACTAGACAAACCATTGTGACTAAGATTTATATTTTTCTTGGTTTTGGTTGATATTATTTATGTTTCATAGAAATTTTGTTGTGGATGTATAATCTACTAACCCATTTAACTCATAAGGTAGTAAAGTTCCTATGGAAAGATGAATGTTTGAAAAAAAATTTTGAATTGAAGGGAAAGTTAGTTAACAAACCTATTATTACACTACCCTATAGTGGAGAAGGGTTTGTGATTTATAGTGATATATTAAAAAATGAACTAGAATTTTTCCTCATGTAGAATGATATAGTGATTAATTATTCCTCATTATAATTGAGGGTTCATGATAAAAATAGTCCAACCCAAGATTTGGACTTAACAAAGTTAATTTTTTTACTAAATATCTGGAGGCATTTTATTTTTGGAGAATGGTGTGATATATATACTTATAAAATTTTTTATTTATGTATTCAACCATAAACCAACAAATATTCATCATAGATGAATTTTGGAGTTTACTAATGATTATGACTACTCAATACAGTACTACCATGGGAAAGATAACAAGGTTTTTAAGGCTTTTCATAGAAAGGGACATGCTACAATATCTATGATGAAGACAAGAAAGATACAATATTACATAATTTTCAAGGGATGGATGAGTAAATTTTAAATATAGGTGAAAAATATTACATTTTCCAAATGATTGTTCAACCATCTATCCACGGAAATATTGACGAGTAAAAAAATTAAGATGTAGAATTAAAAAAGATGGTAAAAAATATTCATGAGTTGAAACTTTTTTGTGATGGATATTTGATTCTAGAACTATTTTGGTATCCCTATAATACCATACATGAAGAAGGAGATATTTGATGAAGCTTACAGTAAATTATTCTCTATATATCCTAGAATTATGATGATGTATAGTGATATGAAGGAATAAATCTGATTGGACAACGTGATGTGAGATATTACAAAATATATATAATAGTTCTTAGTATGTAAGAAATTTATGGTAGATATGTGGATGTATAATGGGATATTTAAACCATTAACCATACTAGAATTGAAATAGGAAAACATTACTAGGGATTTTGTCATTAGTCACCCCAAAACATGTAGAGGCGATAATGATATTTGGGTTATAATATATCACCTTTCAAAGTCAATGATCTTTTTTCTATTAAATAAGAATAACTGAATTTCCTTCTTGCGCGATTATAAATTAATAAAGTGTTGAGGTTTCATAGAGTACCATATTATACTATTTCTGACCTTGATTTGATGTTTATCATGAAACTTTAGTGATGTATTTTACAAGTTCTTGATTTAGTGTAGTGTTTTA
The DNA here is from genome assembly GCA_963277665.1 of Viscum album. Taxonomy (NCBI): domain Eukaryota; kingdom Viridiplantae; phylum Streptophyta; class Magnoliopsida; order Santalales; family Viscaceae; genus Viscum; species Viscum album. The sequence goes on from OY728127.1 coordinate 1,572,027,971, forward strand.
GTACTTCATATCATCCTTATAAAGGTGGTAAAAATGAGATAACCATTCAAACATAGGAGGATATGCTGAGGTCTTGTTCTTTGGATTTGAAAGGTGGTTAGGATTAACACATTAATATTATCGAGTATTTTTACAAAAATAGATCCCACTAAAGCATTTATATGGACCCTTATAAATATACATATATAATGAAATGTAAAAATACCATGTGTTGGGATTTAGTTATAGAAATAATGATATTGGGACCTGATCTAGATTAGGAAATGTAAAGAAATTCATAGAATTTTAGCAACACATTATAGTAGCTCAATGTTGAAAGAAATGTTAGTGAGAAGTTATACCTATGAATTTATCCATGGGATTAGGTAATTAGATTCATAAATAAGATAAATATATTCCCTAGGTATACTGGTCCCTTCAATATTTTTGATCAAGTAGGGACAATAGCTTTTCTCTTAGTTCTTCCACTAATCCCATTTCATGTTTTGAAAGTGTCCCAAGAATCTCTCTCGATGAAGTAAATAACCCATCCTTCAAATGTAATAATCATAGAGTTCATAACACTCGATCATGATCATTCCTAAAAATAAAAACTAGTAAAAATATTTTATTTTTGAGATAAAGTTCTATAAAACCAGAGTACTCACCTAGTTAATGTTATTTGGAGGAATTAGACATTTGAAGAAGATACTTAGAAAACCAAGGATCAGATGAGAATTTGATATATTGGTTCTTTTATATCAATGTGATAGAATTTTTAGGGAAAATCATTTTAAGGTGGTTATAATATATTTCAACAAGTTTTATGATATATTTATTTTTAGATAAATTTAATTTCATCAATAGATTGGGATACATGCAACCCTAAGTCCAAGTGAACATTAATATAATATACCATTATAACCATTCCATTAATTTTTTAGTATGAATAGAAAAAAGAAAATTATAAAGATATCTATATATGATGTAGATATATCAAATTTATTGAAAAATAAGTATTTATTTTTTAGTAAAGTCTTTTTATTCTTCATAAAATACTTTTTTCCTCAAAATGGATTTTTTTCTTATTGTAAAAAAATAAAATAACTATTTTTTTAAACTTTTTAAAATATTTATTTAAAATAATTAAATTAATTTTTAAATTCAAAATCTCATATTTTACGTAGAGTTAAGTTTTGATATTTTTTAGAAAAGATTATTTTTTATTAAATAGTGGGAAATGATTATTTTTATTGAGAATGACCTTTAATTTAAAAGAATTTATATAGTTCCATTTTCTAAAAAATAATTATAAAAAATTTATTCTATTGATATTATTATTAAATAAAAAGCATATTAATTTTACTTAATTTTATGTTAATTTTAGTAAAAAAACTGTTTATAATTAAGAAAACACTATTTCTCAAAAACCATTTTGTCATGTTTTTTTAGTTTATTTTAAAATTAATTTCTAACTCTATTTGTAAATGAATTGGATAAAATGAGTTACATATTTATAATCATATTTTCAAAATTTTTATATGATCCTAGATTCATTTGTTTGAAAATTAATATTAAAAAGAGTAAAAATTATTCACCATGGTTATGGTCAAAACTGATTTTCTTAGGGGGGTGGGGTAATCCAAGAGATAAGGGTAAATTTCCCAATAAAATACGTATAAATAAAATTTTATGGAAAATTTTATATCTCATTATATCAAACCATTTAATATCTGTCATGTTGGAGTCATTTGGATTGGGAATGACTTTAATATATTTTAATCATGTAATAAATTCGAAGTGTGTTGACTCCCCAACTTATAAATGGACACCCCACATTTATTATATTTAAACCACATTGAAACTTATATGTTGAAAAAAATATAGCTAAATTTCATCAAAAATTCAATATAACTGAATTGGAGGTTCTAGTCTTCCAAAAAGCCCATTCCAAGAGTCCCTAAAAATTGATCTAAAAGAGGCCTACAAAAGGAGAAGTAATCATCACAACAGATATATTTCAATTTATTGTTTCCTTTACCCCTATAAATAATTTTTTTCATAATGGAAATTTAAAAATATATATCTTAAATATGCATAAGTGTTAATATTATTTTAACCAACATTATCCGCTCTCTATCCAAATTAATGGGAAGTTAAAGTATCACTCGTGTGTGCATGTAGACTACCACTTCCACATAGCTATACAATTTCTTTTCCATAACCAATTTCATTAGTTTATATTATGTTAGATGTAATGTAAATATATTTTATTTATTTTATAATAATGAATCATGAATTATTATATCATATATTTTATCTTACCCTCTAGATGATTTTAAAATGAAATAGTCTCTTGTGCATATGTGTGCATTACCACATCCACGAAGCGATGTGATTCGTTTTTAATTTTTTATATACATAGATACTAATAAGGATACATTAATTGAATTTATTTCATATATACTATATAATAATTTTTATATAATGGTGATTTATTATTTACCTTTCTTTAATTTCATCCTTGTAAAAGTGAAAATAATGGAAATGCGTACGTATATCCTACCATCTCCATTAATATGTTAATTTATATTTCTATTAATATAATTTTTTGTTGAATAATAATTTGAATATAATTCATATATATGATATTTATGTAATTATTAAAATTATGTGGATTATAGAACCGTGATCAATGTAATTGACAATAACCACTGAATAGAAATTTTTATGAAAAATGTAATTGTTAACCCCCAGAATAATGATTTTAATAATGAATTATTAATAAATCCATGTAAAAAAGTTTTAAAGGGTAAATGTATGATATTTTAAGTATTTAAATTTTTTATTTATGTAATTATAGTAAATTTAAATTTATTATAAAGATGGTATAATTACATTCAAATCATGGAAAACTAAAGGTAAGGGATTTAGTTTACAATCTCATTGTTTATTGATATTATTTTTGATGAAGTTGACGATGATGAAATTTCATGATCAACCTATCAAGAAAATAGTTAATTTTTGATATACTATATTTATTTCTATATTTTATATGTCTTCATCTCATTTTACTCTCTGTAAGAACCCAACAGACTGAACGAATGTTTTAATGAAAATCGACATTATTAATCTCTTCGGAGGAAAATAATTTTTCCCATTTATATGTTTTATAAAAATTCTTTCAATAATTCATTTAATATTATAATATTATTTTTTAAATTAATTTTAATACATGTTTTTATTTACACAAAATGTCTTAAAATTATTATTATTTTCATTTTCCCAATGAAGAGCTTTTAACATTTTCTCAAAATTTTGAAAGAACTATTTGTTATAAAAAACAGGATATAAATGAAATTTACTATCATTAGGACCACTTATTTATTTGAAGATTCAATTTAGATTTTAAATTTTAATTTTCAATGAAAAATATTTCCATATTTTTTGGAAATTTTTATATTTTAAATCAGTTATTACAAATTAAAAAGGTCATTTTCCCCATGAAATGTTCTATTGATATTTTAAAGTCATTTTTCTTTGAAGATAATAGGCTTTTATGTTACTTAATATTTTCTGGGGATATGATCAAGTGATAATATACAATTTAATTCTTTATATGTCTTATGATGATTATTATTTATTCTTTATTCTATAAAATACATTTAATTCCATGGGTTACTTAAGATATGAAAAAACCATTGTGAAATCTGTTACTTTTCCATGGGTCATACTATAATACTATGATGAAATATTGATAAATCCCATTTACATACCACTAGTTATGAAATGGTGACTTTTTTATGACATTGTGGAGAAATGTGTATTATTTTTATTATGTGAGAGGTGTAACTGAAATTATATATCCTTCCAATGCTTCAACAATGAATGTATATCTCACGTGGTAGAAAGGATTGCAATGGGCAGTGAAACTAGTTTAGTAAGGGACTCTATCAACTATTATAGTCAAGGGATTTAACCTTGACTAAAAATATTTTTGAATAGGGATTCAAGAAAAACAATTTTGATAGTCATGGTAGTGATACTAGTATAATGAAATGATTTTTAATTCTGATTTCTGTGCTAAAAACTTACCTCTTATGCCAACATTATGGTTCCATGGACCTTGTACTATGATTCCTTTATAATTCATGTCTTATGAACATCCGTAATTTTTTTGATGAATCAAAATTATGATAAATGATATGAAGGGAATGATTTTAAAATTAAATTCTCATGTTATCATACAATTATTCACATGATATATTTTATTTATCATTGATATCACTCTTATTTACCCATACATAGCATAAAGTATCACACTTTCATATATTTCCTTTCCCCAGGTTATGAAGAATGGTTTTAATAATGATATGACTAAGAAGGGTAATAGTTATTAAGAACTTAGTGGGAGATTATGTATATATCATATGATTAAATTTTTTATATATCCATGTTTCCAATGATAGGTGAACTATATTATTCTAGAATGGTTCAAGATGTTATGTATTGAATATTTTTATAATAAGAAATTATATTTACATATACATTATATGTGTCGTTAGAGATGAGTTATAAATAGCTGGGAAAATTTGTTTAGGTGGATCTTCAACTGCTATGGGAGGTAGCTAGTGTGTGTCTTATGGGTTGAAAAGGAAGAATAAGGTTACTATTTCTACATTAGGGCCAATTTAAAGGGCTTATTTGGGAAATAATATTGTTTTTTTCAATCATTCTGAATGTCCTGGACATATAAATCTGAACTAAATAGAAAAACCTGGTACATTTGATTTTTTCGGATAACCAAGTCCAAATAAAAAATCTTGTGGGAGAATGTACCAATAAATTAGTGCTAAATCTACACTTAGTAAAGGATCTCAGGGTTTTCTTGATGCATCAAAGGGTGGGGAATATCAACATAATGCTAAGGGGAAATCTGAGGTGGAGAAGAAATCTTAAGGAAGAGATGAGAATAAACATCTTTATATAGAGGAGTAAAAAGAAATGTAATCTGAAGTAGGTCTGTCTACTATTAGAGGGATGATGTTTATTTCCTCCCAAATGGACCTTCCTTTGTTTAATACAGGTGATACTCATTCTATTGTATTTTTAATATTATTTTATGTTACAAGATTACATTATATATTAATTTCTTTAATGTTTTATCTTTCCACTCCTTTGGGATAGAGTAAGGAATAATGCCTTAAATTTCCTAATTGTTTGTTGATGATTGCTGACTTTGAGATTGTGTGGGATTTCATAGTTCTTGGTATTGACATTATAAAACTCATTATTTTAATTGACTTGATGAACAATGTTAAGGCACATATTTATTGTATCCTTCATTGAGTTTAGTTTCTATCTCAAAATGGATTTTTTCATCTATTTCATGGTGTGTGGTATTCTAGATCAGAGAAAAAGGGGTCTATTGTTTCTTACGATGGAATCATCTCAGGATAGATTTTAGAAATTTTCCTTGATGTTATTGATCCTTATTAAATTAGTCTTATTAATTCTATTGTAATTGTAAACAACAAGATTTTTACAAATGATTTTTTTCATTACCACCCTAGGGAGAGTTTGGGATCACTATTAACTTGAATCATAGGATGTTTCCTATTTATATTCCACCATATTGTATGGAACCTATTGAGGTATAATATATTGAAATTAAACATACTAATATTGTAAAAAACTTAATTATTCATCATTTTTCTCACCTTAGGCATAACATATTCTCTTTTTCATTAAATTCAACATAGACAATGGACTTTGTGTCGATTAGTAAAATATTAATCAGATTTTCATTATGAATAAGTATCCCTTTAATAGAATTGACAATATCTTTGATCAATTTAGATGAACCTCATGGTTTTCTAAAATTGATCTATAGTCATGGTGACATCAGTTGAGATTTTAGGAATAATATATACCTAAGATATCATTTTGAAGCCAATATGGGAATTTAGAGTTCCATGTTATGCTATTTGATCTCACAAATTCTCATGTGGTATTTATAGTATTGATGAACCAGATATTACAATAGTTTTTTCACTCTTTGGTTGTTATTTTTTTGATTATATTTTGGTGTTCTCTTAATCTGAGGAGGAACACATGGATCATTTGAATATTATCCTCAATATCCTGGAAAAACATTCCATCTACAATAATATTTTTAAATGTAAATTTTGGATCCAAGAACTAAATAATTAAGGCTATTCTATATCTAAGAGGGGAATCTCAATGGATCTAAAAAAGATATGGTTGCTAATGAACTTAGAGTAATTTATCAATTTATTTGAGATTTATTGATTATTTGGATTAATAGAGTATTATACGTGATTTGGTTCGGACATCTCCAATATTTTACTTACAATGTAATTTTTGATACATAAGGATTTTAATTTCGAGTGGAATGAAACATATGAGAGAAATTTTGAGGAACTAAAGTGCAGTATGACTTTTTCATCAGTTTTGAATCTTCCAAAACTAAATTTGGGTAATGGTATTTTGTAAGATGCCTCAAATATGAGTTTGGGATGTGTTAAAATGTAGGGAAAATAGGTGGTGTCCTATATATCTTTCCACTTTCTCCCTTGTAAAAAGAATTGTCCAAACCATGGCCTTGAATTGGTATCTTTTATTCACAAAATCAAAAAAATGAAACTAATATATCTTTGGGGAACAATTAGTGGTGTATTCTAATCATATGAGATGGTTGTAAATTTTTACATATAGGGATTTTTTTCGACGGCTTTGATGGGGTGCACGCATCCATCTTTTTTAGGATAATGAGGATGTGCTGGATATTGCCCTACATTCCTGCTTTCCAAAGGTGGGTGACATCTATCACTTATTCAGGGATGTTTTCTACTTAACTAAAATGAGATGATGGGATGTCGGTTCTTCCATCCGTGGATTCCTCCTCAGAATTTGTTACCTAGTCCGGGTCTCCCTTATTGATTAATATGTTGTTCTTGAAACTCTTCTAAGTGACATAAATTCATGGATGATGGTTAATTACATTGATTCTGTCAGGAAATTCCAAGGGGTTTATCCAGGGTTGCAAACTTAGGTTGGGGGTGTAGTCATGTTGGACATCCTTGGTGTTTCTGGATGTTGGAACACTAGCGCTTAAGGGTTTATTCCCTTTACTATATGGATTATCGAGGGCATATAATCTTGAGGAACCCCACGTCGAATGTGGGGAATTATATGCCATAGGCATGTATCTGATGTTTTCCACTGCTTCCCATGTTGAACACATGGTATGCCATGAGTTTAACGTCTAGTGAAGACGTATCATACTGATCGGAACACTATCTTGAGTGTATCATATGGGTGAAACCCATGGAGAGAACACTGATGATGGGAGGTGGATCGACATGATCTCACTAGGATGTGGTGGCCTGGGTAAGAATCAGGATAGATGATGGATTGTTAAGTAAAGTGGATGGATAATGAGATGAAATATACTTGAGGGAGACAGTGGTGTTGGTATTGAGCCTCAAAGAGACCTCCTAAGTATCCTTGTCGTAGGGAACATAAGTCCACATAGTTTAAGATGGGGGTATAGAATTGAGGTGTGAATAGAGGATAGTGACCCGATGATATACAGGGGTTTATGCGTGGTTATCAGCCCAAGGATGGTCTTATTCCACTAGGATGGACCAACAATGTGGGTCCCAACAGATGGGATGATAGTGGCTTACCACTAGGTTTGGGTTGATAACAGCTTACTGCAAAATGGGGTTAACAACGACTTACCGTTAGATGAGGGCGCACCAACTTACTTCTTGATGGGGACACAATGGATTACCACTAGATATGGGCACAATGGCTTACCACATGATGGGGGAACAACAGCTTACCGTTGGATGGGGGCACTACGGCTTACCACTGGATGGGGTTAAAATTCATGGAGGATTTCTACGTACCCTATCTAATAGACAAGGATCAAATCCCACATAGTTTGGGAGGGTGGATTCTGCTTAGTGTTGTGCAAGACGAAATGGGGGAATGTAGTTTAATGTTATGTGGGACGAAGGTGGTCTGACATGAAGGGGGTTAGAACCAATGGTTGTTGGGATTGAACCTCAGGGAGGCTTCCTATATACCCTACCCAGGCATGGATCAAAGACCACATAGTTTAGAAGGGTGTTTGGTGGATCAATGTGAAGGGGGTTGGGAACAATGGTTATTGGGATTAAACCTCAGGAAGACTTCCTATGTTTGATTCCTTGGCAAGGATCAAAGACCACGTAGTTCAGAATGTGGTTGGTGAGCCGATGTGAAGAGATTCAAGACCAATTTTTGTTGGTATTGAACCATAGGGAGGATTCCTAATTATCTTTCCTTGGAAAGGATAAAATTCCACATAGTTCGAAAGGATTGGGAATCAACGTGAAGATGGTTGGGACTAATGGGTGTTGGGGTTGAGTCTCCAAGAGGCTTCCTACGTACCTTTCCTTGGAAAGGATCAAAGTCCACATGGTTCGGGAGGGTGTGGGGATAACAATCTAGGATACCCAGAGAGGATTTCATGGTTTATGCTTACTCTAAGCCCACGCAAGTCATTCTTAGTGTGAGAAAAAAGAGGTAGCGAAGACCGGACGATCACGTCATGAAAGGTGAATTCGTGGGAAGTGAAGTGGGGTTTACACATGGTTAGCGGCCCAAGGAGGAAACATGGGAATACGTGTGGTTAACAACCCTCAGAGATGGAGACTTGGACTTACTCCATATGGGGGGCCCGATGGCAACAAAGCCCAAAGGGAGAGAGATTTGGATCCGAAGAAAGGAGGTATACGGTGCCCATCCCCCCCCCCCCCTCCGGTCTATGGAAACAAATAAGATAAGAGGAGTAGGGATGCTTCCTCCCAAAAGAAAGGCTAGGGGCTTACACCAAGGTAGTTTCCCTTTCCTCACAGACAGAAAACACTCCGATAAAGAGGATGTCATTCCATGTGAGGAATGATTTCACTCCCGTGGAGACTAGTGGGCATGCAGAATGTCTAAGGTGGGGAACCCTACATATGAAGCATGAGGAAAGCTCAATTTTTAACGTCAGGTACTAAGAACGATGATGCTTGGAAGTTTAATTTCATGTCGCTCAGACTAGGCGGGTTCACTCCACACCCATTAGGACATAAATAACTGATACTTTCCCTCCCCTGAAGAAGGGAAGGCATCAGCAATGCCATGGTGAGGAGGTGTTATGGAGTGATCCATTGAGGGGTCCACATTAGCATGACTATGTGAATAAGCAACAACCATTAGTGTTCTTAGGTGAAGAAGCACAAGGTGAAGCAATGAAATGGGAAGTACCGCCCAAGGGACTTTAAAATCACTTCGTGAAAACATGGATGATTACACCGAAAAAGGAGTTGTTGATCAAAGGGGTTCATAGGTAGAAGCTTCGTGAAGCTATGGTGCTCTATGAAGTGGAAGGGCTTATTAAAGGGATATGTTTCACAATGTGAAGTGGCCTAGTCTAGGCATTGGGAATAGGTGCATATAAAAGGTGCACTGTGAAGTGGAAATGAATTTGTGGAGCAACGCTTCATGAAGAAAGGGTGCCCCGCAAAGTGTATCATGGCGAAGCAATGTGCTTCTTGAAGCATAGTGACCCTGCCTTAGCATGCAGATCACAAGTGCATGAAGGGTACTTCACGAAGCATAAGTGCTCCGCAAATACCCGAGTCCTCTTGGGGATCCACTCATATTGTGGAGGACTGTGGGCTCCAAAAAGGGAATCCTTCTTTGAAGAGGTGCTGGATTCATGCAATTTGGGAGGCACTTCGCGATGGAAAAGAACCTTGAAAAAGCTCATGGATCGAAGAGCAGAAATTGCTTCCTGATTCAGGGGATAAGAAGGTGAAAGGTTGGAGGATCCATGCTTTGGGATCTAGGGGAGCCCCGTATTTATAGGCAATGGGTGTGGCGAAGTAGAGTTTTCTTGGCACGAATCAACGTGGAATTTTGTCATAGCCGCACGGTGGCTTCATGAAAGTCAAATTAGTTTGCAGATCTTCCCACCTTCTTGCTATGTTGCGGGTTCGCGAAGATAAAATTGGTTCATGGAGCCTCCCACCTCTTTGCTCCATGCCGGGTTCGCGAACATCAAATGGGTTCGCAGAGCCTCCCGCCTTCGAGCTCTGTAGTGGCTTTGCAAAGGTCAAATGGGTCCATGGAGCATCCCAACTCTTTACTCCATGGTGGCTTCACGAATGTCAATTGGTTTTGCAGATCATCCCACATCCTTGCTCTGTGGAGGCTTCATGAAGGGGGGTATTTTCACCGGTCGCAGGACTACGTGGGATCCATGAATAGGCTTCACAAGGTAGATATAATATTTTCTATTTTTTCTTGTTCTTCCCAAATTTTGTCACCAACAAATTCCCCCCTCAGACTGGGAGCTGAGGAGAAAGGGAGGGTCAATGTATGAGGGTCAATCACCAAAATACCTTGGTAAATCATGAAGTTGACTTGTGAAGGAGGTTTGCGAAGTGGAGCAGTGTCGTGTGGTCTGAACGCACCGTGAAGATTTCCATGGTTGGAAACACCGCGAAGTGCAAGGGGTCCTTACCTATAAATATGGGATCTAATAAATATTTTTTCCTTTCTCTTCTACACATTTTTTATGTTTTTTACCCTCCATCTGCGAAGCTCCGCGAATGTTCTCTGCAAATCGAGCCTTATGCTTCGCAGCACACAATGTGTTTTTGACTTTTTGTTAGTGCACTCTGCAATTTGAGTCTGAAGGCCAGAGAAGGGTTCTACAAACTACCTTCGTGAACTTTCTCTGTGAACGAGCTCAACAAAAGATCTTCGCGATCCCAAACAAAAAAAAACGTCTGAATCTCAAAAACTAAATCATCTACCAAGAGGCTGCCCGGGGGTCCATGTGGATTCTTCCCAGAGGGAGAAGATGGAAAATAGCATGGGTCTAGGGGAGTCCATTCGTAGCCATTCTAACCAAAATTCGATAGTGGAGCTTCTGTCGAAAATCCATAAAAACTTTCTGTTGGGTAGGAGGTTGCCTCTATACATCTTTGGCCCAAGGGATGATGTCTTCATCCTTAAAGAGAGTAGGGACAAGCCAACCTACTGGTTTAAGAGCACACCGTGTCAGTGCCAATGGTTCAGGGCGACTGAAGGCCATGCATGGGAAGACTTCACACCCATCAATGATGATTGTCTGTACAATCATATGAGCGACATTAACGAGAAATAATTGTATCCAAATACATATCCCTCTCTATACCTGACTATCTTGACAGTATCCCCGAGGAACCCAGGGAAGGGGTGGTCTAATGAGTGGGATCCACGCCAGGGCAGAATCTTGAAAGATGACTGGGCTGGGCCTACTGGGTAGGTGCTTCGTGGGAAGAATTTGGGGAAATTCTAAGGAGAGTGGGTCAGTATGAGATGTCTTGGGCCTCCCAATTAAACATTTATCAACTGAAGAATCTTATGCCGGAGTTGAGGATCTGATGGTCATTGAGGACCAATACCTTCCATTTTCACCAAGGATAGGTTGACATCAGTCTATGAGATCTGCATCAGATCTTGGGGGTCCCAATATTGGGGGAAATTTATGATGAGTTCCTCCCCGTTATGAGTGTGTGGGAAGACCAAGAGAAGATGCCACTGCTAGTGATGGTGTTAATGAACCTAGTGCTGGGAGAAGGTAAGGAAGTAGTGAGGGATGTCCATTTCAAGTGATGGTCCATGTAATTCCTAAACTTCTTGGAAGATAGAAAGTTTCTAGTGAGGCCTCTAATTTTCTCAAAGGGGGATCAATGAGGCAAGGAGAACTCATACTGCAGGCTCTTAGAGGATAGCTAGTGGAAGTTGTGGGGATTCAACCTCAGTACCGATTAGAAAATGGTAGTCATGTTGGATGCCTTTATTGCAGTGCTCATCTACGGCTAGATCCTGCCGGTGAGGGAAACAGACATGGGCTTACGACCGAGCATGTTTATCACGGCGTTTAAGCTGGTGACAGGAGTGTGGGTCATCCTTCGGATCCTGATGCTCACCAAGAAGTACAAGATGCTATGGAATATCAGTGAGGGGAAGAAGCCACCGAGAATATGAAGGCCATTCCACCTTCTGTATAGGTGGATAGAAACACACATCAGGGGGTCTATGAATATCAGAACCATATCTCCCCTACAGTATTAAACATATACCCTTCCATTCTGAATGCCACAGGGAGCTTTCTGCCAAGATGGCCATGCAGTTGGTACTGAACCAGGTTTGGAAGGTGTAAGAGTTCAAATTTCACCCATTCCCATTACCAAGACGTTTATTCACTAATTATGGCTAGTTAATAGAAGTGAATCAGTCCTACATCCTATCATTTTGATGTGGAGTCCTGGTGGCATGGGTGGACTGTGAGCCCCTCTATGAGCCGTACACCCCACGCTGATTTGCAAGGAAATTTTGGTGCATGCAGTGACTGACCCCGCAAGTCTATTTGGGGGTGTTCCACGAGGATCACCTATGTGTGATGAGACAAATGTCTCTCATGTTCACAATGGAATATCAGAATATGAAGAATGAGCTACCTCCGCCCATAGCCATCTTCAGGTTTGTGAAGGAGTACACCCAAATCTGTGAGGCGGCCTACCCGGGGGGGATACTGAAGCAGCCAACCATTCAGGCCAGTGATGGGGTGCCTCTCAACCTTGACGCTGTGGTATAAAGGTAGTAAAGACATACCATGGTGGTGAGGCTAAAATGGTAGTGTGGCTCATACCGGTTGAGGGGGAGGTAGTGGCAACAGATACAACAGCACCAGCGGACCCGACAGTCCCATAAGCGCAGAGTTATCTGAAGGGGAGGCCACCAAGAGGATTCATCAGGATATCCACTCAAGCTCCAGGGGAGTTTTTGCATCATATAGAAAAGTATTAGAATTGTGTCTTCTTGGAGGAATGGGACATTTGGGATGGAAATAGTAAATTCCTCGACAAATTGAAGGTTGTTATGAGAGCGGAGGAACCCTAGGTCACTACTCCTCTCGGTGGCGATGCCTATGATGATCCCTCCTCCCCCTGTGGGGGAGGGATCTTTGTTAGCTAGCATGAGAACATGTTTTCTTTTTCACCCATTTTCTAACCCAGATTTCCTTCCCCCCTTTTCGGAAGTTCCGCTTTTCCCTAAGGTCCCAGATCTTATTGATGGCCTTCCAAATCTTCAACTTTCAGATTCATAATTTTCTGGATCTTCTTTTCTCTTGAACCTAACATTGGTTGTGTTATTTAGACAGAAGATACCCTCCGTTGATTCGTTCGAAATATTTGTCTTTGCTTCATTTGATCTTCAAGAAAGAGAAACTATGGGTCTGCTCGACAATAGTCTATTATGATCCGTTTTACTTCTGAGGAGGATCTCATCCATGCCTCATCGAGTGCCCCTCGAAGAGTCATCAGACTCCGGTATCTTCTTCTTCATTGGTCCTTCGGGTTCCACATAAACTGAGATTCCCCTTCCTTGGCAGTTTGGGTTTGTTTCCCACCTCTCCCCTTACCTCTCCAGAACCCCTCTATTATTCATATGTTCGGAAATCTTGCTCGTAGGTTTTTGTGTTTTGATAGTCATACAGAATCGGTCTGTCATCCTGTTAATCTGAGGATCTTTCTGGAAATTGAGGAATCCAGAATTCCATTTGAATTTTTCTGGATCACCATTGGTGAGGAGTATAGATGTAAATAGTGTGTGGTTTATGAGAACTGGACAGATTTTTTCTCTTGCTACAATCAGTTGGGTCATTCCTCGGGCGTATGTCGAAGGGGTCCCTCAAGGAATATGACTTTGGGTAATGGGAACGTTTTGGATCGGTTCCCAAGAGGCTGGGTCCCTTTATGGAGGATGACTGTCAGGATGTTTAGTCTATAGAAATAATGGAGGATAGGGATAGTGGCAGGGATTTGTCTGCTCATAAGGAGGGAGTTGCAGGAGGAAGGATTTCAGAGGATGGTGTGGGAATGCATTTGAAGGAAGCTTGGCTTCATCATGAGATTTCTCATATGGGAAGCATGGTGGCTGGGTGTAGTGAAATGGCTGGGAGAAGGCCTGAATCTCTTGGGAAGGATCTGGTCAGAGATGGATCTGATGTTGAGGTAGTGGTAGTCCACCCGCCTCTTTATGATTGTAAGATGAATGGAGGTACGAATAAAGGTGATGGTGATACTATGAGCATTTCAAGGGATGGGAGTTAGTCAACCTTGGTTCCTTCCATGAAAAGTAATGTGAATCCACCACTTGAGGGTGATTGTCAAGGATGGGGTGAGAAAGTGAATATGCAGGAATCAGTTTTATTACAATATTTTCAGGTTGGCAAGAGTCTGTCTTCAATTCCTTTGAACAACCGGTTTGAAGGATTGGCTGAGGTTGATCCAGGTACAACTCAGAATATTCAAAATGTTGTAAATGGGGGGGGGGGGCAATTACAATGGGCCCAAATCCATTCTTTCAAAAATTGAAGTGTCAAGCCCCAATAGGTATAGAAGTGGTTTGAGAAGGAAGGGAAGGAGGGATTATTCCAATTTACCCCCCCCCCCTATGAAAACCCGGTTTCTAGGAAAGCTAGTGACATTAAAGACTCCCTGGAAGAGGTGGTCAAGCAGCCTTCAAGGGTTTAGGGTGCGCAATCATTAGACCTTTTACTGAGAAATGAAGAAGAAGTGAACAATCAAGTGTTGTGGCTCACTACTTCAGAAGAGGAGGTAGATAAAATGATGGGGAGGCCTTTAAAAGCAACACTTAGTGAGGAGCAATATGTTTGGGTGGACAAGAAGGACCTTATCCTTGTTGGGGGATTTAATAAAGGGAATATTAGAATCTAGGATTATATCCAAACATGGGATCATATGGATTCGAAGATGGAAATGATGTGGTTAGAGTCTGCAAACACCCAGGTTTCCTCCTTATCTTAGAAGCTGTTCAGGGAAGCGCAGTCTGGTAAGATCAAATTAAACTTTAATGTTTCTAGTTAATTATTGGTCTCTATTTTCTATGTTTGGGAGATACTGAACTGGGGTTTATAACCCATTTGTGGGTTTTTGTGTGCCTTTTGGTTGTATTTCACAGGACATCTTTCCAGGATCGACTTCAGTTGGGCTAGAGCACTCTACCATCACCTTTGCAGGACATTTGGGATTTGGTTGATTGAGTGGGATGGTTTTTCCATTGAGAGGGACCATGAATGCATGGGATTGCCGAGTGGTCCTGTATGGGTCATGGTGGTTGTTTTTGTTGCTTGAAAGAGGCAGACCATGTTTCTTTCTTTTTTTTCTTGGGGTTTTTTGGGTGTTATGTTGGACTATATGGTTTCTCACTTTTCCTGCAAAAGTGTTTTTTCTTAATAAAAAAAATAATTTTCAGTCAATAGGAAATTCCTTGTCCCGTTCGATATGTGGAAACACTTGAACCACCTCAGGATGGATTTTCTAGGAATCGGCCCCATCAGGGCCAGCTATGCAGTATCCTAGGTGGAGGTAGAGGAATACCTAGCTGAGTTGGAGGACTTCGTGCACTCTTTGGGTGCCCCACATCTAATGACAGACCAGGTGATGGTGTTGTTGGATCGGACGTCCTCTCCACAGTTTTCGGCTATATAATTGAGGGAGTTCTTCACATTTCCAATAGAATCAGATGAATCTTACTAGGGGGAGGAGGCCGGTAGAGGGATCCCTCTAGAGGAGGGAGAGGTCGGTGATTAGGGCTCCAATCTTGTGGAATTGGCAGAGGCCCTTGAGGTAACATCCCAAGATCCATTATCAGGGTCTTCTTTCTGGTCATTTTGAACTCCTTACAAATATTTGCACTGTGCAGGAGGAACTCATACATAGAACTCATTCCCTCCTTACAGTAGACGTAGATGCATGGCCTTCGGGATCTGTGCCTGTTGCTATGGTGATTAGTGCATCTAGCTTGGCTAGGACACCCGAGGTGGATCCTATATATTTTTTAGACCTTATGACAATATACAGAGGGCCACGACTTGGGGTCTAGATGGAAACAACCTAGGAACGAGACCAAGTGTTTGATCTCTATAATTATCCTCTAAAAAATTCATGTCTTCCACCCATAGGTCTGGTTAAGTGACACCCACGAACATCTTGGTAGGTATAGTTCTCCAAATAGTGTTGGCTGCCATGGCGAGGTTTGTAGGTACTTTTGACGGCACTTTTCCAAGGGGAATGTCGGTGGTCATGGAATAGGATATTCATACTGACCAAGAGGCAGCACTCCCAATCATTGGTGGGATAGTTAGTAGGGTTGGGCCTAAAATTATTGAAGTGGGACCCGACAATGAAGATCGATTGGATAGAACAGGTCCTGCCATACCTGATTAGACACCAGATGCAGACCCTACTGACATGATCATGGGGGGTGTTCCCTGCTTATGATCTTTCCAACCCCATAGAATGGGACAAAATAGCCTCGGATGAAGATGATAGCATTATTTTCCATTGCCGGTCATGGAAGCAGATCAAGCGCATCATCGATGACGCCCCTAAATCATAATGTATAGACCATATGGAGATACTTCATTCGTGACTATTGGAACTGTGTGTGGGGGGGGGGGGAATGCCCAACATCCCCACATGATCGCCTGAGACCTCATGGAGGAGAATATTTGGCAGTATGATCGAGGCCTTGGTGTGGGTTGGCAGTAGAGAAAAGTGGTGAACATCCAGAGGCTCTAGGAGGATGAAAATTAGATAAAATGGATACATATCTGGGCAGTTGAACATTTTTCTTCCCTCAACGCACAGTAGGAGATTATATTGTTGCTGAGGGCCCAGCTAGTGGAGGCCGAAGAGCGCATGAGGCAAGCCTCTGAGGAGATGACCATTATCTGAACCAATGAGGAGCAGGTTCGGATCATAGCTGATGAACTGCGCCCCCTCATTGCCTAAGAGGTGTAGTAATTGAACAGGTGAATGTGAGTCCTGGAATCCACATGTCAGTGGGTGGTGGAGCTGCAATGCTCTTTTGACGGGTTCAACCCATCCATGGCAGGGGTCGATCCTCACATATTGTGATGCATGTCACTTTTGAACACACATTCATGCTTTGACTATTTATGCTAGATACATTCATGAGTTATGTTATTCATTTTTGGTCTATTTAATTTTCATTATATTCATGTAACATCTGATGATCAGTCCCTAAGCCCACGTGGGTCAGGCCCAATGTGAGAAACAAGGGATGGACACCTTATCATCCACCTAAATATAAGAGTGAAAACCAAGATCCGAGCATCCGAGGTTCGAACAACCAATCCAGATTTTTGAGAAGAAAGGGAGAGGCCCGACTGGAGGATGAAGCTCTCATAATATTTGCATCATCTCTTTCCCAGTCTGCTATATTGCACGAGCGGGGTAACACCAAGTGCGTTTGAATTATTCGAAAAATAGGGGAGAGGAAGGTGAGAATCACGATACCCAAAATTCGGAACCCCATATAGATGGAATGATAATTAAGAACCACTATTGACTGTGTTCGAAACATATTATCCTTATTGCGTTTTCCTGAAATGGGGATAACAAATGAGGGCTGGTCACTGACCATGTTCAAAACACAGGGCCTGACTCAAAAGGCCATTCATTAGTCATTCAGAACATTGCCCCAGAATATTAGTCGAGTCATAGGTTGATCATACATACGCTTAGGGGGTTCTTTTAGTTATGAAAGAGGACGAGGATCCTAATAGAGGGAACACAAAGCAGGGATAGTGGAGTGATGGGTTGTTCGGATGGAGTACAACACCCTTCAAATCACATCCCCGTGGTAGAAACACATTAGGTGGGCATATCTATTAGATCAGGGATCAAACATACTTCCGAAAAGGACCTATCTGGTAAGGACTTGGAAGGATCTTTAGTATTATGTCATACCAATAAGGATGATAGATTCATAGTTTAAACGTTGTACGGTGAGGATGATGCAAATAGATTAAAAGTCATACTGCCTGGACCAGAATTGAGCCTGAGAGGCCAGAAGGGTCAATGATCCTGGGGCTAGGCCCAAGGATAAATTCTTAGGCGTCGCTATGTATCCCATAAGGATGAGAATCATGAAAAACGTAGTTCTTGAGGAACGACGAGGTTAGAGACCAATGCTGGTTGGGAGAATCCATTCTAACAAGGGATCTGGTGCATCCCATGACAAACATGAGGCATCATGAACTTGTTCAGGGTGGAACCGCAGTTTAGTTTCATGGGTTGATGACATATGGAATCATTCACTTTAATATCATATGATAGGATGGGGAGTGAAAAGGATGATCACAAGAAGTGAGTACATGGTGTGGTAGCTATAAACCAGATGTGCATGGGGATAGTAGGAGTCCATATCACATCACGTATCCCTAGAGGAAGTTCCTTAGGTCTACGGATGGAAAGTGAATGTTAGGTTGGGCCCAAAGCAATGCAGACTGATGTTCCTAAGTACCCCATGAGGGTGTGAATCATCCCGCATGTAGTTCAGAGAGCACATTTTAACGTCATGCAGGACGATGAAATACATGTGCGGCAAGGCTGTGCCAGTAAATGTCCTACCAAAACTACTAATTCCACATGATCCGTGCTCGATTTGGGAAATAAAGAGTAGTTATGGGAATTTCCTGACATAGGAAGGAACATTTTAGGGGAGCTGGGACACTAGGTTAATGACACCCTAATGATTTTGAACCACCTATATAACACACCTAGATGTGTGAAGGAGTAAATTCGAGTATGTTGGAATTCCACTTGAACACAAGGAAGTGGAAATTTGTGAATCATGACGCTTGATATTTGGACCAAAATGATGTTGGCGTGATGATAGGGGATAGCTTCTGACTATGTTTGAAACACAGTATCCATGTCACGTTAGCCTAATATGGGGAAAGACATATGAGGTTCGACTATTGACCATGTTCAAAATAAGGGACCTATTGCAAATGTCGTCCAAGGTCCTCAGGGACATTGGCCCAAGACGTTAGGTAATCCAATGAGAACAGGCCGTCAAGGGGGTCCCTTCAGACATGGGAGATGATGAGGACCCAAATAACAGGCTCACGAATCTTAGACTTGGAACGAGGGGAATGTACCCATGAAAATTCCTCACTTTGGGATCTTTGTCAAAACACATTTGTGTATGACTATAAGACGTATTAGATAGAGGGATTAGATTCCCCCTACAAGGAAAAGGGTCATGAGGTTGCACACTTCAAACTTAACAGTCCTAGGATGGACTATTAAGGGGGACCTGATTTAATGGAATGTGCGCAGGGCGGCGAAGTAGCCAAACATGACGCGCAGTTCCCATAGGGATATCTTAGTTTAGGGACATAGAACTCAGAACAGGTTGGGAAAAGACATGGGAGGAACATGGGGTAGCTATTATAAAGCCCGAAAAGAATGCGGACCCATGAGGTACTCTCCACATCTCTTGTTCCTAAAATTGGTCGGGCCTAGGGGCCAAAATAGAGGGGACTTGATTTTAGATTCTAGGGGATGGACCTAGCGACAATATGTTTGGGCCTTCCTACATATACCATAAGGATGAGAATCAATCCATACATAGTTCTGGAAGGCGTCATGTGGTTTGACATCTTTCTTCTAGAACACAGAGTGATCTTAGTTTATGGTCATAGAGCTCGAACCGAAGACGGTTGGGATTTCGGGAGACACATGGTGAGGTAATTATAAAACTCGATGTGAATGAGGACATAGATTCCGGATCACTATGTGTTACTTGGGGAGGTTTTAGGTTGAGGGACCGAAAAAAAAAGTTAGGCTGGGCCCGAAGCTGAGTGGTCGGGCATTCCTATGTATCCCATGAGAATGAGAATAAAGCCACACATAGTTGTAAGGGTGGAATGGTAAGGTACAAGTGCCAAAGATAATAAGGTTGTGCAGGTCTGGCCCTCACACCAAAAGAAATAGTATTTCACAGATCTTGTTTCTCCTTTAGGATGAATGTGTGTGTTTTTTTGTGAAGTGATGGATCTAGGATAGAAAGTCCAGGCATCACCACAAGAATCAATCCATATGCAGACATTGAAAAATGTTATGGTGGGTGACTAATACCAAACTTGATGTACCCTTGAGTGAAGACACTACAATGCAGTGCCGTTTTTTGTCGTGTGGCTAGGACGATAATGTCATATTTTAGGGCAATGTGATGGGACTAACCATGCACTCCAATTTCCTGCGGTATAGATGTAATAGTTTAATGTCATGTTGGACTAGGCAGCATAGTTTGAATTCATATGGCTCAAACATATACAGAAGAGATGAGGTTCAAACGGGAATGTTCACGGTGTGATAAATCATACCTGACGTGAATGAGGATGAGGTCCACACCACTCCATGGTTGATTCCAAGAAATAAACCTCAGGCCAGGGGGGTCAGAAAAGGTTGGAGAATATAGGGCCGGAGAGACTAGCTCTCAGTTGATCTGGACTCTAAGATGAGATGCCCATGCATTCCTATGTATCCCATGAGAATGGGAATCAAGATAGACATAGTTCTAGAAGATTTGGTATGAGGGTATCATAGTTTATGGTCTTAGAACTCGAACCAATGGAGAATCCAAACTCTTCTAAGTGAGCGTAGACCTCGATCTGGACCCTAAGCCCGAGTGAGTCAAACTCAATGTGGGAAACACATGTGGAAGATTTCATTGCAATATATGGAATACATGTGAAGGGGAAGTTGGTGTGGAGCTCTGAATAACACCTTAACATAGATTTTCCCTCCGAACGTGAAAATGCACACTGAGGGATAGTACCAGGACTTTTGAAATTCCACATGGACATGATGGGGTGGAAAATGATGTGAATCATGTAACTGGCATTTAATTCTTGAAGGGGTTGTCATGAAGATAGAGTATAACTATTGATTGTGTTCAAAACACAACATCCATATCATGTGACCTGAAATGGGAACAACAAATGAGTGTCAACTGCTAACCATATCCGCAATGCAGGACATGTATCGATTTTTTTGTCTAAAAGCCTTGAGGATGTTGGCCTGTAATGGTAGGAGGGCCCTTATGCTCATCATCCATTCCATTTTGGGGTCCCTTCATATGTCAAAGATAATGGAAGCCCAAATTAAGGGGAACATGAAGCCTAAAAATGATTGAAACCATGTCTGGGAAGAATTTGATACTCTAGGCTCTAATCCAGGGTAAACCTGGGCACATCAGCGAATCACCGAAGAGGGTCAAGGGACCCAACATAAGAGCAGTCGATTCGAAAAGATGAGTGTAGGGAAAGGGAACTAATGGTGCTCATGAAGAAGAGGTACGTGGCATGGTTGTTATTAACCCGACGTGAATGGGGACATAGGTCCATAACACACCATATAACCCTATACTAGAAGAACATAGGCCATGGGAAAAAGATGATAGGTAGGTCTCTAAGAAATGGGGCTGGATCCGAAGACTTGAAGTTCGAGGGTCCTACGTTTCCCGTAAGGATAGGAATTAAGCCATAGGTAGTTCTGATTAGGATGTCGTGCAGTTTATCATCATGCAGTAAGGATGCAAATAGGGACAAGATATACCAACGAGGGACGTGTACGGCATGATGAGTAAACTGAGGTGAATGAGGACAGAATCCCATACCACACTATGAAATCCCAAGTGAGATAATTGGCCAAGGGCCCGAGAAGGTTGAGGGACCTGAGGCTGGGCCATAGACAAAATGTCACAGTCTACTTTTAGTTTAACATCTTGTAGTGAGGTTGATGGTGATCTTAGTTTATGGTCATAGAGCTCGGATCGTAGATTAATAGTTTAATTTCATATGTGTGGGACAACTAATCGGAGAGGGTGAATCATCGTGCCATTGGAAGACCACAAAGAAGAAACAATGATAGAGGACAATTTTTGGCTAGGTTCGCAACATTGTATCCACTCTTATGTGACTAGAATTTGGGGGAAAACAATTGAGAATAGACTATTGACTGTATTCAAAACATGAGACTTGTATCAATTTGCTTCTAAAAATCCTTGGGGATGTTGGCATGAAATTGTAGGAGGTCCCTTGTGTTAAGCACCTCGGCTGTTCGGAGGTCCTATTGGATATAGAAGATGATGGAAGCCCCAAATGATGGGGCTCATGAAGCATGGAAGGGCATGTGCTCACGAAAGGGCCAATAAATGGTGGGATGTCTCAAATGGGTATGTGAGGCATGGAAAAATATCCTGACATTAATGGGGACATAAGCCCATACCAAACTGTACATTCCTAAATGAGAACATGGGCCAGGGGGCCGAAAGGGTCAAGGGACCTAAGGATGGGCATCCAGGACAACTTTAGCCATATGATCCCTCATTTGGGTATTTCCTTACCTCAGCTCCTAATCCCATGTGAGAAATGCTCGATATGGGAAACAAGTAGTGGGACTAGGCTCTCCATATCACATAAGGGTCCGACAACTTAAATTACACTCCCGATCGATGCAGAATGAGGTTTGGAGAGATGGAGGGGCAGAATGAACCACCACACTCCATGTTTAGGACATATGGGGGTGGTGACAATGACAATGGGTAGCTATTGACCCAGTTCACAACACAACATACATATTGTGTGACATGTGCCCGTTAAACATAATTTCATGATGGGTAGTAGCAGAGTTGAGGATCATCATGGAGGAGGGATACATGGCACAGTCATGATGAACTTAACATGAATGAGGGAAAATCCTTCACCACCCCATGTGTTTTGTCCCAATTGGAGATCCCTATGTTTGGGGATGGGCCTATGGACAAAATATTTGGGCGTTCCTACATATCCCATAAGGATGGGAATCAATCCATATGTAGTTCTGATGGTCATGCAATTTAGTGTCGTGCGGTGTGGATGTGGGAGGAGAGAAAAATGAGAGAGGGAAAATGGTTCAATCATCTTAATCCTGACATGAGTGGGGCCAAAGACGCCCATGAAACATCATGTGGGATCCTCCAAAATAACTATACCCAAGAGGGGATAGTCAAGGTGGAAACTGGGGCTAGACTCAAGACAAAGTGTCTAAGCATTCCTACGTATCCCATGAGGATGGGAATCAAGACATACATAGTTCTGACGGTTTAATGTCTCGTAGGGAGACACATAGTTAGCATCATGAGGGATGACATACAATTTAACGTCATGTGGGAAATTTTATAGTTTAGGGTCATGTTGGAATAGACAATTTAAGGTAATGTAGGAACCAATAGTTTATGGTCATATAGGACCACAATGCAGTTTGGGGTCGTGCAGGACCGTACTGTGCAAGGTCACACAAGATTATTGGGACTCAAGAAAAGTATTTCTTGAGGAACTTGACATTGGTGGGAGGAGTTATACAATCTACACCCATGGTTACCAGTGAGTATGCGCCATTAGAGTAAACCATGTGAATTATTTAAGGTCCTTCACAATTGGGCTCCAACTTGGGTGGTTTCCTGCCAGGTATCATTGGTGTTATCAGGGACAACACCAAGTCACCTTGCAGGAAGGAGCGAAGGTGATCTTTTTTATTGAAATCTATAGCTATCTTGTTTTGACACCTTTCCAAATTGTGCAGGTCATGAATCCTATTCTAATCGAGAACTTCCAACTCAGCTAGATGGATTTGAGATACTATTTTTTGGCTCTTTCTGATTATAGAGTGTTGTGCACAATGTGGGCAATTGAATGTCATTGGACAGGAAAACCATTGTTCCGTACAGAAGGGAATATGGGGTTACCTTTGTGGAATTAAGAGTCATCGTATGATAATACTAGAGGTCATTGGGGATCTTGTCCGGACAACTCTTCTTATTTTGAGCAACCATTTTGTGAAAAATGTTAGAGGGGGTTTTGATGAATGCCTCGATTTTTCCATTTGCTTGCGCATGATAGCGGGGGGTATGGCTGAACTGATGTTGTACTTAGTGTACAATTTATTCAGCTCAGCTGCTCGGATGTTCATGCCGTTATTGGTGAGGATGAAGTGAGATACTCCAAATTGGTAGATTATGTTGGAACTCACAATGTCCACAATGAAATGGGCCTTGACAACATTGAGCGGAACTTCCTCTTCCCACTAGGAGTAGAAATATGTAGCAGTCAGAATGAATCGAGACTAGTGAGCTATCTCCAGTGGATATGGTCCCACAGTGTCGAGTCTTCATACCTCAAATTTTAAAGAGTACACTGGAGAGGCTCTAGAAGCTGATGCAAGATGTTAGCATGAATTTGGAACACATGGAACCTTTTGGTGAACTCGTTACAGTCATGGATCATGGAGGGCCAAAAGTACCCCAGTCTCTAGATCTAGTGAGAGTGCTTCACCCCAGCCTGATGAGCCCCGTAGAAAACAGCATTAACCTCCCAAATGACTTGGGAAATTTTGACTCCTTAAATGCAACAGCGGAGTACCCCATCAAACCCATGCTTGTAGAAGAACTGCGCATGAACCAGGTCATCCGGGAGGGTGAACTGTAATGCATGGCATCAGATTCTCTCGCACTTGGCCCGATATTCCTGGAGAATACCACTCTGGAGATAATAAATAATGGAGGTTCTCTAGATGGGATTAACATTAATCACTGCATTTGGGGAACCTGGGGGTCCTGACGTGGAGATTCCTGTAGTAAGGTGGCTTACCTGTGGTCTATCATCATCATATGGAGTGACGAGAGCAATGATTCTTTGGTGTGCCATGTGGAGAATTAGATCATCCAATACGAGATTTGATAGTGATGTAGCTAGTCCAGACAGGGCATCCGCTTGACCGTTCTGAGATCGAGGGACATGAGTAACTTCTGGCCATGATGGGAACTGGGCCATTAGATGAAGAGTGCATTCCCACATTGGAACGAGATCTAGAGTTCTAACAACATATTCACCGTTGATCTACTAGATGACTAGTTTGGAGTCCCATTTCACATGAAAATGGGGAAAGTCTTTCTCAAGGGTCATCTCGAGGCCAATAATGAGTGCCTGATACTCTACCTCATTGTTGGTGCAGCCTTCGGACAATAGGAATGAATATGGTAAAACAGCTTGTGATAGGGTAATGAAGATGATACCAAGGCCTACTCTGTTGAGCCTGGGGTCATTGTGCCTTCTTCCAGTGGGGCTTCGGGAAGCACCATCATAGTTCATTTTCCAACATTTGATGGATTGGATACCGAGAGGATTTCCTTATCAAGAAAATAAAGTTACAGAGACTAGTCCAAGGGGGGTGGATGGGCAGCATGGAAGACAACCA
Organism: Viscum album; assembly: GCA_963277665.1. Lineage (NCBI taxonomy): Eukaryota > Viridiplantae > Streptophyta > Magnoliopsida > Santalales > Viscaceae > Viscum > Viscum album. The sequence continues at coordinate 1,572,053,206 of OY728127.1, forward strand.
ATGCTTTCTATTTAATAGACTTCTGTGGGAAAAACCTAATTTAAAACTACTGGAGAATCAATGCCCACCAGGCAAGACGTCCTATCAACATCGGGTGGTTTAGGATGTACTTTAGCAGATCTGCTCGAGACCCCAACTGTACCTCGTTGTGTTGAAAGTAATGTCACAATTTCTGTTCAATGAATATGCGCCCAAGGCATCTCTTTTCGATAGGGGACATCTGGTCTCTGTATCAAGGAGCATGCCACTGAGATAGTAGTGGCTATTCTCTATTCCCTCATTATTGTTCTAGGAAATAAGGGCGCCAAGAGATCACTCTAGTGAAGTCACATAAATGACCAGTGGCTTTCTGGAGATAGGTGGAATTAAGAGAAGTGGTTGGAGTAGATACTACTTGATTTCTTCGAAAGTAGTCTGACACTCTTCATCCCACTCAAAGACGGTACCTTTCTTCAGGATCCTAGAAAAGGACTTACACTTGCCAGCCAAATTCATGATGAATTGGCATATGTATGATAAGTGGACTTAGAAACCTTGAAACTCCCAAATGTTTCTTGGAGGATACATCGGGATAGTGGCCTTAATCTTCTCTAGGTCAATCTCAATGCCCCTATATCTGACAATGAAGCTGAGAAACTTTCCCTAGGTGACCTCTAAGTCACACTTCAATAGGTTCATCTTCAGGTGACAGGAACAAAGGAAGCTGAACAATTTCTCAAGGTCTTTGAGATGGTCCTGATTCTAGTAAGATTTTACCACCAGGTCATCCATGTAACATTCCACCAATGTTAGGAGTATTAGATTAAATATGTGATGCATAGCCCGCTGATAGGTGTCGCCCGCATTCTTTAAACTGAAGGGCGTGACTTAGTAACAGAAAGTACCTTGTGGTTCCCTGAAGGCTGTAGAATCCTCATCCTTAGGGTCCATTTGGATCTGGTTATACCCAGAGTACCCATCCATGAAGAATAGGGCTTGGAATCCAGCTATAGCTTCAATCAACAATTCCATCATAGGAAGTAGAAAGTCATCCTTCGGACAATGTCAATTGAGATCTCGAAAGTCGATGTAGACTATGATATTTCCATTCTTCTTCATGAGTGGTACAATGTTGGCTATAAATTTATATTACTGGACATCCTTAATGAAATTGGATCTAATGAGATTATCAAATTCTACCTCAACCATGGAATTGTGAGAAGGGTGCATCTTTTTTGGGGGCTGCTTGAACCTACGATGATTTTCCGGGAGACCGAGGTGGTGGATGGCTACCTGAGGTTCTACTCCTAGAATCTCGTCAATACTCTAGGAGAATATATCACTGTGTTTTTTAAGGATGTATATGTACTTTATTTCCATTCAATGGGAATATCAGCACTTATTAGTGTATGTTTCAGGTCTACCTCGCTATCAAGGTTCACCTGTACCAATTCATCGATCGTGGCAGAGAGACATTCTTCAAAGATGGGGGGAGAATCCTCTAAATCCTCTTATTCACTTATTAAAGGGGGATCATCGGTGGAAGATGTTTCCTTTGAGTTTAAATCTCCAGATGGGAGGTTGGTACCAGCCTGAGCGGCTGTGGACACTACATCGGGGGACTCCTGTGCTGCCGTAACCATAGCGATGAAGGCTGTTGATCTGATCCCATCTGGTCTTTGGCCCAAGGGGCCACCCTTGATGATATCAAAGTAATAGTGTCACATATTATTGAGCTGGTTAATTCCGGCCCAGCAAAACAAGAAAGTATGACATATTTTCATTACCATGGGGCGGACATCCTGATACCTTATAGGGGTTGGAGGCCCCAGGAACACCTGAGCTTGGCTTGTGTTGGAGTATGAGGTGATATTTTGGCATCACTTAGACTTGGGAATGTGTTCCCCTAGGATGTAGAAAAATTGAATCATTTTCCCATGTCTGGAGTTTTAGCCTCCAACAGATGGATTGGAAAGACTTATGCATCATTTAGATATGCCCACAGGTCGGTCGAAGCCGTAGAATACTCGACCTCAATAGCCTGAATCTTCTTGTCCTTTCTCTTGTAATTTTCGGCATCCAGATAGTGGGATTCACAAGAGGAAAAGGGGGATGTGTCACTCTACCAATAAGGGTTTACTTAAGGTAGGGGTGATATGATGAAGGAACCGCCACTCGTAGGTGGAGCCACGACCTATCCATCAACACATTGTAGGTGGTGTCCTGGGAGACAACCATAAACTTGGTGTTGAAAATTATACCCCTGAACAAGGTCTTCAAATCGATATTTCCAACTGGTTTCTTCTCTGTCCTGTCATAAACATGGATTCTTATGTCAGAGGGGCTCAGATCATCCTCGGACAATCCCATTTTTCGCAGTGTCTGAGTCGAGATTAGGTTGATTTCAGAGCTCGTGTCCACAAGACAACGACGAACCTCCACGCCATTGAATTAGACGGTGATGTGAAGTGGGTGAATGTGCCCCTATATGGGAGAGCCTTCATCTTCTCTAGAGAATGACATGATGGCCTAGAATTCATCATTCACGACCGCCTTTGCATGAAAGGCTTCTACGGATGCTCCATCCGTCCCAAACTGGAGGGAGCTTCTTAAAGCCTCAATGAAGGCCTCACACATATCTAATGATAGGAGAAGGGCCTCCAGGATGGAGAGAATTACTGGAATTATAGAAATATGTTTGATATCATCATTTTTCCTTTCCAATCATGAACTTCTTTTTACAGGAGGTCACTCTATGACTGGAGGTATGATGGGCCCTGCCAATTGGACCAGTGGTTGACTGGTTCTAGGAATATCCCACTGCTCAATAGTCAAAGCCTACAAAGTGACTATCAGATGAGGTCCTAACGACTGAGACTGGGCTGTAGTAGGGAATGGATTATCATGGTGTGGTAGAGGTGGCTCTGCATGATCAAGCAACAAAAATGGACGTGAAGGTGAACCCGATGTCACTAGATGAGAAGACTGCATCTGCTGTGCTCTGTGCTTTTCCTGCTTCCTAGTTTCAGTCCTGTGCATTTCCTGGCTGGAAGTACTAATCAAGGCACCTCGACGACCAATATTTCCATGGATCTGTTGACGCTGACGATGACTGGGGACATTGAAAGATCCACCTAGCTCTCTGGATGATTCTAGAATGCACAGATAACACCATGGGGATGGACGACTACTTTAAAATCCATCCAATCATCAAAATTCTAGGACCCATGGTTAGAAACCTGATGCCACTCGCCTTCACTGTCGCAGTTTCTGTCTGGCCTCACGAAGGCACCTACCACCGGTGCTGCAGATGGGCCTAACCGAACTATGTTGTTATCCACCTAGTCTTGAAGCTAGTCTTTAAACACATAGCACTATTGGTGGGTGTTCCCTATGATCCAGTGATAGGGTCAGTAATTAGGGTGATCAGTGAGGTTCGCCTCTTTTGGCCTCCAAGATTCAGAAAAACCTACAATCCCCCTACTCCAGGACACTTCAGAAATACTCGGGGACTTGAACCTCATTAAATGAGTAGGTCCAATTACTCCTATCTGGGAAGGGGTCCAATGGAACCTAACTCAGATGAGGGGATGGAGGATCCTGTCAATGAGGTGGAGCTTGGTTATCTCACCGGGGCGGTCGTGGATCATTGCACGAGGGCACCTGCCGATTCTGCGGTGGGCGCTACTGGGCCATAGGCTGCGCCTGATGTGGAGGGCCTCTGCGAGGCTGTGGAGGTGGCTCCATTGGAAACAACTATAGTTTTCTGGGTGCCTCTACTTGATCCACTATGGTGGTCTTGACCATGGCGTCCCTTATTGCGGGGATTTCAGGTGGCAACGGGTGTGCCAGGATGGCCTGTAGTAAGGCTTCCTCTAAGTGCTAGGCCTTATCAGAGAAGTCTCAAAATCCCCCAGGGTAGTTCTGGGTGATTAAAGAGGGGACTAGTTCTGTCTTGATGTTCCCTATGCACATCATCAATAGTTTCTCTTGAGTCATCGACATGTCAAGGGAGTACATGAGACCTTTCCACTGGGAGACAAAGTCCGCAATGCACTCATCACACCTCTGCTTACAATTGAAGAGGTCTGAGATACTCATATTTTGAGTGGTGGAATTGAATAGGTAGAGGAATTTCTTATGGAGGTCTTCCCCACTGGCTACTGATCCAATGGGGAGTTTCTTGTACCAGCCGAAAGTCGGCCCCTCCAATGTTTGTATGAAACACCATAGCTTGGTGGCTTCCTGCTTTGCTGGTGTTCCCAACATGGGTCCACACCTTGAGATAAAGTGGGTCAGGTGCTGAAACAGGTCCTCTGTCCCATTTAAGGGAGAGAATGTGCGATTTATGAAACCCAGGGGTTCTAGCATGTCTTCCTCCCATTCCGGATATGGCTTTTCAACAGGAAGAATTGCCACCTGCCGAGTTTCTAAATCTTTGAGGTGAGAAATGAGTGATGCCATTAGATCATCTAGTTGGAGATTCCTGTCTTGATGTCGATCCCTAAAAACTAACATGTTCGTGGGTTCTTCAACATGATAATCAGGCCCAGTGTCTCATGGAGTAGCTAGTGGAATGAACTATGGAGAACCTGGGGGAACCCGAGCTGGGTCCCAAGGATTGTCACACTGTTCAGGAGGACTTGGCAACACATACCACGCCCTCTTGCCGTAAGTTCCAGACTCAACCCTACCTGCATCGGTTAGATGGTCAGGGTAACCTGGGGTTAGTTCACCATGGGGAAGTTGTGCCAGCCCCTACTTCCCCAGCCAAGGATCACCGTAGTCCAGCCGTCGCTTCGCAGCGCATTCAGCAAGAGGTCATCGACTATCTTTCTGTGTTGGGTGAGTTGCAGACACGACATGTCTTTTCAGGATCATCCTATACCTTCTACATTGAGCCAGATGGGTTGGAGGGTTTGATGGCTCTGAGGTGTTCCTTTCCCTTTTTGGGATTCCAGCTGAGAACTAGTACCTAAGTGGGCATAGGAAGACCCAATAGATTTATCTGCTAGCGAGTGACCCTTCCCAAGGGATCCAAGAGCTATGGCACTCTCTCAAGGGGTAAGTCCCCATCAAGGAGCTCTGGATCGTTCTCTCCCTCTAATAGGCCATCCATGTTAACTATGACCCTTCCTAGATGCATATAATTTATATTGCCTAGAAAATAAAGCTAGAACTGGATGGAACAAAAATGGAGGGCCACATACTACCCCTAGCCATGGATTTGCACATGGGGAGAGGCCTCCTTGATTATCCTGCAGACCACTTTAATTCTTTGGATGCATCATTGTTGGAGGGACCTATGGAATACTAGTAAATTAGGGCACTGGGCCCTGGGGAGTGTGGACAAATTGACTAAATGACATTGTTGGCTAATGTCTTTGATGTGCGCCTGAGTCTTGAGATAGGCCACTCATCTATGATGAAGATGAAAATGAGTCGCCCAGAGGGTCTGGCAGAAACAATTGACCACTTCATGGATGAGAGATTCCGGCACACTGAAATTCAATGTTGCAACTAGGAAAAAACATATAAGGGAAATGGTATGCTGCATGAATGGACCACAAGATCCTTGGCTCTGACTCGGGGTCTGGCCCTTCATGGACCCACTCATCTACTGGAGGTGGCTGGGGAACCAGAAGTGGTACTGATGCATACCACTAGTATGGTATACTAGCCGGTGGAGAATAAAATGAGCGAGGTGACAAGCCGCCACATCATTGGCTATCCTCTGAAAAGTGTAGTTACTTAACCCCTACATCATGTTAATAAGGGCCGGAAATAGTAGTTTCTGGAATTGGGACTAAGGAAACCAGCGATGGATCACACTACTGATCATCTCTCATTGATCCCCAGAATAGATTTCCATGATCTCTAGTCGAGCCAGAGAGTGCTTCTGGTGATGATGGTAATGATTACACATCCATAACATGTGGAGTTTCCAAATATTCTTCCTCCTGGATATACCTGTGGAGGGAGGAAATAATGTGATAGTCCTCACATTCTGGAAGTATGAGGTTAATGCGCCTTCTTCCTACCCCGACCCTTGACATGGAGGATCTAGGTGAGGGTTCCATAATTGAATCGTATTCTACCTCAGAATCTGAGAAGTGGATTGGTTTGATCTCAGTCTGAATCTTCTCAGCATTTTTTTTATGGTAGCGAAAAACTTCCCTCCTACCCCAGGATGGTTCTTGAGGATAGGGTAGATTTTCGGCACGAGGATGACCTTTGGTCATACTAGTGTTGGGGCGGGGAGGATTTCTGCCTGAGTGAGCTGGGGTGTGAGGATTACCTGGACAGATATCAAAGGGAATACGAGGAGTACCTCCATGTTGACTAGATGGTGTATGGAGGGGTCCCCTACCATAAATGATGGAGTGGGTAGGACCTCCTCTATAGCTGATAAGTGTAAGAACCTGGTTCTTATTATTGAGGTAAGAGTTTCTTCTTTTCCTTTTTTCCTTAAGTGTTTTTAAGAAAATAAGGAAAATGGGGAAAATACCAAATTTTGTGGGTACACGTCATGTACTTTTCTGCACGCCGTGTACTTTGGCCATGTTGGATGAGTACATAGGGCATGTAGGCCTATCAGTGATGAAGGGTGTAAAAACTGACTACACGCCATGTACTTAGTATATACACAGCGTATAACCAGACGACAGGTGAATAGTAAGGGGGTGGGAGTAGCCTCCAATGGAGCAATAGTACACGCTGTGTAGTTAGAAATAAATGTTGTGTACTCATGTCGACAGACGAAAAGTGAGGTGGTGGAAAGTGGCTGCAAGAGGAATAGTTAAAGAAATAAAACACACACGCCGTGTACATGAGAGTACACGCAGTGTAGTTGTGTTTTTTTTGTTATAAACCGATAGTAGCCTCCCCTCTGAATAGCAGAATCTTAGAATGTAGGGAAGTCTTAGGAGAGATGGCTGATCATTGGAGGATCTCCAGACCGAACACTGGGACTCCAATTCCGTCACTGACGATCACGTTAGGACCACACGGGTAAACCCTTTCCTCTCCTTGTATGTTTCCTTCCAATTATTTCTGGAGGGGAAGTTATTCGGTTTTGAACGTTTTTTCATTTATCCCAGATCTACATTATTCTCAGAAATTTCTGAAGATGTCGTTCAAGTATATTGATCAGAGTATATCAAGGTAGGTGGTCTGATGTTTAATTCCAACTATCGAGTGTTTTTGTGTACCATTTTTCTACACACCCATGTTTGGGGGGTTGTATGTATGAGGCCTTGATTTATTAAAAATCTAGAATTGCATAGGTGATCTAATGAATATGTATAACTACTATTTGAGATTGTTTCCTTGATCTTGGTCCACAATGAGGGTGTGTTCCCTTGTTTATCCATTTGGCCATGTTACCTGAGGGTATGCGGTGGGTTATCATGCTTTGAGTTTTCTTGATAGAAAATATATATAATTGGTTACTATGTGTTGGGATCAGCCTCGTTACTTGCTTATTCCCGAGGGTAGTGTTTGGCTTAGCCTATGGGAAGTTTTTTGTTTAGCCTGAGGGAAAGTGTTTGTGTATCTTGAGGGAAATGTTTCATATACCTGAGGGCAGTTGCTTCCGTTCTTGAGGTAATTATATCATATGCCTGAGGGAAATATTATTTATGCCTGTGGGAAATCACCTGAGGGTTTCAATTCTGATTACCTAAGAGTAAGGTTTTTCATGTATGAGGACAATGTTTACTCTTATATTCACTGTGGTGATTTCTCATGTTATACCTGCCAAGATAAAGCATAGAATTGGTATTGTTTTACCTTGTACTAGTTACGTAGCTTGTTGTGGATTTTTCTGTAGCAATGTATAAGAGATTTTCGGCTGAGGCTGGGTATCAGAAACATAGAATTAAATTATATTAAATTGTTAAATAATAATTAAATGGAAATGGAATGGGTTGGAATGTTTACTTTTTAGTAATTAATGGTTTACTGCATTTCATTACTGCACACTGATGTTCCACAAACTCACTGACAGTTGGGTACGAGCCTTTGGTGGTTTCCTATTGGGTGTTATTTCTCACACCCTGTTTGGGTCATGTCTTGGGCCCAAACAGTTTATATTTATGCCAGTGTAGATAAGGGAAAGGGTCCCTATATAGGTACTTGATTTTTGCAGAGAAGTAGGAGAGGGTGGGACCGAGCATAGGCTTGCGATGCGGTTGAGTTCCTGCTACGCTGTTTTGTTTTTGCCTGCTGTATTTTTCCCTTGTATTGTATTGATTCAGATTGCAGTGTATCCTATTTTGAAATCTTTCTTAAACATAGGGACATATTGCATCATTATATAGGACTCTTGGTATTTTCCTTACTTTAGTACTGTGTCCATTTCAACATTGGTATTGTTTACTCCTTCCACTTTTGTATGCTTGTATATTTTTATGCTGCATTACACTTTAACAAATGAGGTCATAGTTTCCCCACTATCAAACCAAGGCCCTCGGTGCTAGTTTTCAGCCCTTGGCATTTTGGGAAATGCGCTTGAGGTCTTGTGACCAATCAGGTTCAGGGCACCGTTGAGTGGCACCCGGATCTGGGAAGTTACCAAGTCGTATCAGAGGGTTTTCTTTACTCTGAGTTATTTTATTGTTAGGTAACAATGGAAAGGGATAGATTGTTAAGGGATTCAGTAATAACTATTCCTGGGAGTAGCTACCCCATGTACAGGTAAAATCCATATTTCCTCAAATTCAATTGCGATTTTTGGTTTACGATAATTACAATTGATTTGAAATTCACCATTGGGTGACACACTTGTGTTGTGCTGTTAATATTTTTATACATGGATTCTATTTAGTTGCAACTCGATGAGATTAGGGAATTCCATTTCATTAATAATTTAGGCACATTTTAGAATCACATTCCATGCATAGTTTCCATGCCATGTAGGTGCATTAGAAATTGCATGTTGATGTGATAGATCTTGTGCTAGAAAATGAATGTTGTTGTGATAGGTAACTTAATAGATACACCTGTTGTTGATAAGGTATTGGTACAGGTTATGGATGGGTAAATGGACACTAAACATTGGTTCTTGAGAAGTATGGGCTCTCTTGTACAGGAATTTAGCGGATCTTAATTCATCCTGTTGTAGAGAAGGTCGGGTTCTAAACTTTGGTTCGCGGGGAGTATGAGTCCCCACGGATTGGAATTTGGCATACCGATGCATGAAATTTTAAAAAAAGGGACTCCAAAGTAGATTCTAAGGTCTGCTGTCCAGAAACCCTTACAAGACGATGTGTGCTTCTACGAATACACGCCATTTACTCTTCTGTTCAGGAAGAAAAGAAAATTTTTTAAGTACACACCGTGTACCCAATGTACACACCCTATAGTATCTAACCGTGTCATAGGCCATGTGGGCAGTGACACGGGATGGGGAAGTTCTAGGGGGAACTCACCATGTACCGGTTTTACATGTCGTGTCGTGTCGACCCTATGTCCACCCGTGTAACTAACAACACGAACTGAAGAAATATTCATTTATAAAATCCATGTCAGTGAGAAACACGTCATGGATGGTAACCTGGGAATCCGGCCATGTAACTAACAAACACGGGCCAGTGTTATCCTTTTTAGTACAGGCCATGTTCATATAGAACATGTTGCGTAGTTTGAGCCGTGTGTCCAGCCATGTAACTAACAACACAGGTCAGCGAAACTCGTCTGGTACAAGCCATGTACCTGAGGGACGTGTCGTGCAGTCTTGACAAGTGAAGGACCGTGTGGAATTGGCCATGTGGCTGGGTAAATGGGGTGGTGTACATGCCGTGTACGGGTGTAACACATCATGTAGTGTTAGCTGAGTATTTAGCCATGTCACTAACAACACGAAAAGTTAGAATCTAAGTAGTACACGCTGTGTCTATCTAGAACACACGTGTAGTCTGAGCTGTATACCCGGCTGTGTAAAGGACAACATAGGTCGGTGAAGCTCATCCAGTACACATTGTGTAGATCTTATACACGCCGTGTAGACTCGTTCAAAAGAGTGTTGTGTGGCTAATCCATGTAGAAGGACTTGGGCAGGGGAAGAAAATTCAAGTACAAGCCAAGTGTGTGGATAGCACGCCATGTGTTTGGGGTCTTACATGACCAGTTTTGGCAAAGTACACGCCCATGTGAATGACTAAAGGGAACACGTCATGTAGTTATTATAAACAATGTGTAGTCTTGTTTAGTTAGACTTTAATGATTTCTTTCTCATGTTCCCTTCTTACACTCAGTGTTTTCAGTCCTTGATGATCTTAATCTAAGGCGTGTGTTTGACCTTGTTGAGTCAAGCCATCGAGACGACCTCGAGTTGTTCGCCAGGAGAGCGGAAACAAGTATACTCCAGAGATGGTAAGCCACGAGCTACCGATGGATCCTACAGTAGAGCCAGATGCAGCACCATCCATTATAATGGACACAGGTGCGGAGGTACAGTTCCGTGAAGGCTTCTTGTGGTTTATGCAGACCTTCCAGGAAGAACCACCAGATGCCACATCTATGGAAGAGCTGACACATATCTTCCAGTAGTAGTATCCACCTACGTTTTCAGGGGATGGAGGACCAAAGGATGTTGAGTCTTGGATGGGTTCTATACATACTATCTTCGATCATCTTGAGATGCCTCCAGGGTGGAGGGTTAAGCTCTCTATATACGTGTTGCGTGATTCTGCCAAGAGACGGTGGAATGTTACCACCCAGATTGAGCATCATAGAGACTTGGCGTGGGAGTATTTATAGGATTTCTTCTATGAATTCTTCTTCCTGGACATGCTGAGGGAAGATCGAGCTCGAGAGTTTATGAATATGTAGCAGGGCTCCATGTTAGTGTGGGACTATTCTTCTCGCTTCACTGAGCTACAACAATTCGGACCAGTTCTGGTGGGAGATGAGGCGTTGAGTGATCGACGCTTTGAGAATGGTCTTTGATATGATATTTGAGTACTGGTGAATGTTTTCAGATTGCCAACAGTGAACACTATTGTGAACAAGGAACTGATTACAAAGAGGAACCTGCGGGAAGCTATTGGTGTAGGCCAGGGCAGTTTGACACCAGTTTCTTAAAATATTCCAACCAGTAAGAGGAAGAGGCGGATGGATTTATCACAAGGTGGCAGTACTATCTAAAATAATTCTTAAGGTGGCCAGGTGATGTGCTAATAGTGTGGTAAAGTGGGGAACAAGAGACCTCAGTGTCCACGTGAACCATTCGAGTGCCGAGCTTGCGGCAAGATAGGTCATCTGCAGTGCTTTTGAAGGGAGTTTCTACTAGTGGCTTCTGGGGGGGGGTCTATGAAGACTACACATGCAGGAGAAGGGCCAACAAATTTTTACCAGTCTAGGAATTAGAATATGTTGGTATGTTTAAGCCGAGGTGGTGGTCATGGCCATGGTAGCCAGACACCAAGATCTGAGAGACAACAAGGCGGGTCAGCTCGGGGTAGCCAGGCTGTGTCGCATAGCCGTGGCACTGGGCATGCATATGAGTGCAATAGACCCAACAAGAGTAGGATCCTAGACCTTACACTATCAGAGGTCCTATTCTAGTTTCTTCTGTTTTGTCTTCAGTACTTTTTGATACCAGTACTACACATAGCTTTATATCTGTGCCCGTTGTGGAGAGGCTTGGGCATTGGGTTTCTTATTCTTCTGATTTTTTGATGCTAGAAACTCCGTTGGGGATTAGAAAATAAGGTGTGTGTTAGTGCAGGGAGTTCCCCCTAGAGGTTGGTGGGTGTCCCTTTCTATGGGACCTCTCTGTCTTAGAGATGACGAGCTATGATGTCATTCTCAGGATGGACTGGTTGGTACCCTTTAGAGCCTTTGCAGATTTCTACCGTCGCAGGGTGATTTTGACGTCACTAGAGGGTGGAGAGTTTCTATACAAGGGCGAATGGGATGTCTAGGCGAGCTGAGCTGGACTCGAGCATCATGGGTGAGGTGGAGTGACAACATAGATTTTGAGTTTGTATCTAGATGACCAGGGAACTTGTCAGACAGATTTTCCTCCAATGGTTGATCGTTTCTGGGATATCTTCTCAGATGACATTTCAGGTCTTACTCCGAATCAAGAGGTAGATTTCTCTATTGAGCTGGTGCAAGGAGAAAAACCGGTGTCCATTCCTCCTTATAGGATGGATACACCAGAGTTTTAAGATCTCAAGAGGTTGTTGGAGGACTTATAGGAAAAGGGTTTCATCTGACCCAGTACTTCTCCTTGGGGTTCGCCTGGCCTGTTTGCGAAGAAGGCGGATAGGACCCTCAGAATTTGTGTGGATTATTGTAAGCTGAACCAATTGACGGTCAAGAACCGATATCCCTTAACAAGGATTGATGATCTTTTTGATCAACATCGAGGAGCATGATAGTTCTCGAAGATTGACTTGAGATCTGAATATCATCAGTTATGTGTTAGACCATCAGACATACCGCTTACAAATTTTCGGAGCAGATATGGTATATACAACTACTTGGACATGATGTTTGGTCACAGGAACATGCCCGTAGTTTTCATGGATATGATGAATCGTGTGTTCCACCCATATATGGATTCTTTTGTGTTATTATTTATAGAAGATATCTTGGTGTAATCCCACACTTGACACGATTATGCAACCCATCTTGAGATCATACTAAGTACACTAAGAAACCATCAGATATATGCTATGATCTATAAGTGCCACTTTTGGATGGACCAGATACACTTCCAGGGTCATATTATCTCAGAGGCAGGAGTTGTGGTAGATCCAGAGAGAGTGAGAGTAGTAGTTTTCTGGGAGCATCCTAAGAACGTGTTTGAGATACAGAGTTTCTTGGGGCAGGATGGTTACTAAAAGTTATTTATATAGGGATTACCCCACGTAGTTGGGCTATTGATGGGTTTTTATAAGAAGGGTGTGAAGTTCATTTGGTCAGAAGCTTGCAAGATAGCCATTCAGGAGCTGAAGGGAAGGTTGACATCAGCACCATTCCTGATACTTCCAAAGCAGGGGAAGAGCAATACAGTTTACTGTGATGCATCAGGTATTGAGATGGGAGTATTGTTGATGTAGGGTGATTGAGTAGTTGCGTAAGGGTCTCAGCAGTTGAGGCCACATGAGAGGAATTAACTGACGCATGATCTCTAGTTGTCTAAAGTTGTTCATGCATTATGTTGTAGGAGACATTATCTCTTGGGAGAACATTTTGTGGTGTTTACGGACCACAAAAATCTCAAGTACATCTTTACCCAGCATGACCTGAATTTTAGATAGTGAAGGTGGGTTGTATAACTTCAGTCCTACGACTTTGAGCTTTCCTATAAACATGGTAAGGGTAATTCTGTAGCTAATGCACTGAGTAAGAAGACTCAGATATAGGTAGTGCAGGATGCCAGTCGTGAGTGGCGGCTAAGGGCTTGGTTCATTGAGATACAATTGGAGATGCACAATATATAAGGGCGAGCCTATCTTTCTTTCTTAGCTGTGACTTCTACCCTCTTGGATAGAGGGAGGATGAGATAGCTATCAGATTCTGAAGGTCTAGTTCTACGGGAGTCAGTGGTAAGTGAGGATCCTCATCTTGGTTGGAAAATAGGCGATGATGAGGTACTACGTATTCATGGGCAAGTGTGGGTTCTAGGGGATATACACGAGGAGTTGATGTGGGAGTTTCATGCTTCAACTTGGGTAGTGTATGCTGGAGTTACCAAAATTTACCGTGACTTGAGACATCAGTATTGGTGGTCGGGTATGAAACAAAATGTAGCTGGTTTTGTTGTGAGATGTTCCACCTATCAGCAGGTGAAGGCCAAGCATCAGAGGCCAGCTGGACTATTACAAAACTTACCCATTCTGGAGTGGAAATGGGATGATGTCACGATGGACTTTGTGATTAGGTTTCAAAGGTCACCTCGAGGCAGTGATGCCGTTTGGGTTGTTGTGGACAGACATACAAAGGTAGATCACATTTTGTCGATCAAGGAGACCTTCAGTGTTGCCAAGCTCGGGAAGTTGTATATCCAATAGGTAGTACGTCTTCATGGGGTCCTTCGTTCTATCATTTCATATAGGGACACCCATTTTACGTCTCATTTCTGGTAGTGTTTTCAGAGGGTACTAGGTACACAGGTGCATCTGAGTACAACTTACCACCCTCAGACCGATGGCCAGTCAAAGCATATGATACATGTGTTAGAGGACATGCTGTGTGCATGTGTCCTGGATTTTGGGGGCTCATGGGAGAATCACATACCCCTAGTCGAGTTTTCCTGCAATAATATTTTTCTAGAAACTATTGAGATCGCAACTTATGAGGATTTATATGGTAGGCCATGTCGATCACCTTTGTGCGGGTTGGAGGCAAGTGAGGAAACATTACTGGGACCCAGTCTCATACAAGAGAATTCTGAGTAGGTCCACTTGATTCAGAAGCATTTGGCTACCACACTTTCTTGTCAGAAATCTTATGATGATCACCGTAGATGACCCTTGGAGTTCATAGTCAGGGATAAGGTTTTCTTGCGTGTTTCACCAAGGTTGGGATATAGGTGGATCAGGAGACATACAAACTTTCACATGGTATATAGGGCCGATTGAAATTCTAGAGAGAGTCGGGCCAGTTGCCTATCTGTTGCAGTTACCACAGAGGTACCTGGCCATGCACGGCATCTTCTATGTATATTAGCTGCGCCGTTATCACTCAGACCTGTCTCACATATTTCAGCTTGAGGAGGATGAGCTTCAGGACAACGCATCATTTGAGGAGAATCCGATTCATATTGTTGATAGGAGAAAGAAGGTTCTCCGAGGCCAGTCAGTTCCTCTCATACGGGTGATATGGCAGCATGGCTGAGTGCAGGACAAAACCTAGGAGCAGGAGACCTCTGTATGTGCTCAGTGGCCAGAGTTGTTCTGAGATTTATCTTCACCACCCATGGAATGGAAATTCGGGGATGAATTGCTTTAAGGGGAGAAGTTGGTAAGAACCTAGTTCTTATTCTTGAGGTACGAGTTTCTTCTTTTCCTTTTTCCTTAAGTGTTTTTGAGAAAATAAGGAAAATGGGGGAAAATCCCAAATTTTTTGGGAACACGCCATGTACTTTTCCACACATTGTGTACTTCAAACATGTGGGATGAGTACACAGTGCGTGTAGGCCTATCAGGGATGAAGGGTGTAAAAACTGACAACACACCGTGTACTTAGTATATACATGCCATATAATCAGTCGGAAGGTGAACAGTAAGGCGGTGGGAGTAGCCTCCATTGGAGTGACAGTACACACCATTTAGTTAGAAATACACGATGTGTACTCGTGTCGAATTATGAATAGTGTGGTGATGGAAGGTGGTCGCCAGTGGAAAAATTAAAAAATAAAAACTACATGCCATGTACTTGAGAGTACATGCCGTGTAGTTGTGTTTTTTGTTACAATCCAACAATAGCCTCCTCTTTCAACAGAGGAATCATAGAACGCCGAGAAGCCGTGGGAGATATGGCCGAACCTTGGAGGAGCTCCCGATCAAACACCGGGAATCTGACTTCGTCACTGACGATCATGTTAGGACCGCACGGGTAAGCCATTTCCTCTCCTTTTGTGTTTCCTTCCAATTATTTCCCGAGGGGTAGTTATTTTTGTTTGAATATGTTTTAATTTATCCCGGATCTACGTCATTCTCGGACATTTTGGAAGGTTCCATTCACACATATTGATTAGAGGAGATCATGGTAGGTGGTCTGATGTTTAATTCCAACTGTTGAGTGTTTTTGTGTACCATTATGCGATGCGCCCATGTTTGGGGTATCACATGGCTAAGGCCTTGATTAATTAAATACCTAGAATTGTATGGGTAATTTAATGAATATGTATAATTGCTGCTTGGGATCGTTTCCTTGATCCAGTTCCACCCCGAGGGTGCATTCCCTTGTTTATCCATTTGGCCAGGTGACCTGAGGGTATGCCATGAGTTAGCATGATTTAAGTTTTATTGAGATAAATTTTATATAATTTATTACTATGTGTTGGGCTCGTCCCAGTTACTTGCTTATTCTTGAGGGTAATGTTTTTCTTAGCCTGTAGGCAATGTTTTGTTTAGCCTGAGGGAAAGTCATTGTTTAGCCTGAGGGAAATGTTTCATATGCCTGAGGGAAGTTGCTTCCATTCCTGAGGGAATTATCTTGTACGCCTGAGGGCAATATTCATTATGCCTATGGGAAATCACCAGAGGGTTTCGATTATGATTACCTGAGGGAATGCTTTTTCATTTTTGAGTACTTTGTATACTCGTATATTCATTTTGGTGATTTCACATGTTATACCTACCAAGCAAAAGCTTAGGCTTAGAATTGTCTTACCATGTACTTGTTAGATAGCTTGTGGTGGATTTCGCTGCGACACTGTATATGAGATTGTCAGCTGAGGTTGGGTCTCGGAAACTAAAAATTCAATTATATTGAATTGTTTAATAAAAATTAAATGAAAATGGATCTGGTAGGAATGTTTACTTTTTAGTACTTCATGGTTTACTGTATTTCATTGTTGCACACTATTGTTACACAAACTCACTGATAGTTGGGCACAGGCCTTTGGAGGTTGCTTACTGGGAGTTATTTCTCACACCATACTTGTGTCATGTCTTGGGACCAAAAAAATATATATTTCTGTAGGTGTAGATAAGGGAAAGGGTCCCTATACAGGTACTTGATTGTTACAGAGGAGTAAGAGAGCATGGGACCAAGCTTAGGCTTGTGATGCTGCAAAGTTCCAAATGCACTGTTTTGTTTTTTCTTGCTGTATTTGTCCATTGTGTTGTATTGATTCAGATTTTAGTGTATCCTATTTTGACTACTTTCTTAGACTTAGGGACATATTGCATCATTATATATGACTGTTGGACTTTTCTTTACTTTAGTACTGTGTCCATTTCAGTATTGGTATTTTTTACTGCTACCACTTTTATATGCTTGTATATTGTTCTGCTGTGTTACACTTTGAAAAATGAGGGCATAGTTTCCCCACTATCAGACCTAGGCCCTTGCTTCTGGTCACCAGCCTATGGCATTTGGGGAAATACTCTTGAGGTCATGTGACCAACCGGGTTCGGGGCACCGTTGAGTGGCACCTAGATCTGAGACGTTATAAAGATGAATTAGAGGGTTTTCTTTACTCTATGTAATTTTATTATTCGGAAACAATAGAAAGAGATAGATTGTTAAAGGATTTGGTAATAACTATGCCCAGGAGTATCTACCCCGTGTACAGGTAAAATATGTATTGCCTTGAACTCAATTGTAATTTTCTGTTTATGATAATTACAATTGATTTGATTTTCACCATTGGATGACACACTTGTGTGGTGCTGTTTATATTTTTATACCTGGATTCTATTTAGTTGAAACCCGATGAGATGAGGGAATTCGATTTCATGTATCATTTAGGCATATGTTATCATCACATGTCATTCATAGTTTCTATGCCATGTTGGTGCATTATAAATTGCATGTTGACGTGATAGATGTTGTGCTGGAAAATGCATATTGTTGTGATAGTTACCTTAATAGATACGCCTGCTGTTGATAGGGTATGGGTAAAAGTTATGGTTGGGTTAATGGATGCTAAAATTTGGTTCCTCAGATGTATTGGCTCTCTTGGACATGAATTTAGCGGATCATAATTCACCCTGTTTTTGAGAAGGATTGGTTCTAAACAGTGATTCGTGGGGAGTACGGGCCCCCACGGATCGGAATATGTCACAATGAAGCTTGAAATATAAGAAAAAGGTGATCTGGAGTAGTTTTTGAGGTATACTGTTCGGAAACCCAGACAACACGACATGTGGTTCTATGAATACACACCATGTACTCTTCTGTTCGAGAAGAAAAGAAAAAATTTTAAGTACACGTCGTGTAGTCTCTAAACATGTCGTAGGTCGGGTGGGAAGAGACATGAGATGGGGAAGTTCTAGAGGGAACATTCTGTGTACTTGTTGTACACGTCGTGTCGTGTCGACCCTGTGTCCGCCCGTGTAACTAAAAACACGGACAGAAGAAATCTTCATTTATAAACGTTGTCTCAATGCCAAACATGTCGTGGAAAGAAACCTAGGAATCCAGCCATGTAACTAACAGACATGGGTCAGTTTTATCCTTTCTAGTACACGCCGTGTCCATATGGAACATGCTGTGTAGTGTGAGCCGTGTGTCCAGTCATGTAACTAACAACACGGGTCGGCGAAGCTCATCTAGTACACGCTGTGTACCGGAGGGACATGTCGTGTAGTCTTGACCGGTGAAACACCGTGTGGACTTGGTCGTGTGGCTAGGGAAACTAGGTGGTGTACATACCATGTGCAGGTGTAACACTACATGTAGTTTCAACTGAGTAGTCAGCCATGTCACTAACAACACAGGCAGTTGGAATCTAAGCAGTACACGCCGTGTCTATCTGGAACACACCGTGTAGTCTGAGATGTGTAACCGGCCATCTAACAGACAACATGGGTCTGTGAAGATCTTTTAGTACATGCCGTGTAGATCTTATACACACCATGTAGAATCGTTCAAAAGAGAGTCGTGTGGATAAGCCATGTAGAAGGACTCAGACCGGGGAAGAAAACTCAAGTACATGCCATGTGTGTGGACAAAACATCGTGTGTTTGGGGTCTTACATGACCAGTTTTGGCAGAGTACACGCCCATGTGAAAGACTAAAGGGAACATGTCATATAGTTATTATACACGCCTTTTTGTCTTGTTTAGTAAGACTTGAATGTTTTCTTTCTCCTATTCCCTTCTTACACTCTTTGTTTTCATTCCATGATTATCTTAATCTAAGTCATGTGTTTGACCATGTAGAGTCATGCTGCCAAGTCAACCTTGAGTTTTTTTCCAGGAGAGTGGAAACGAGTATACTCCAGAGACAGTAGTCCATAGGCTACCGATGGATCCTACAACAAATCCAGATGTGTCACCTGTCGTTATACCGGACACAAGCACGGAGGAATAGTTCTATGAAGGCTTCATGTAGTTTATGCAGAACTTCTAGGGAGAACTGCCAAGTTCTACATCAATGGCAGAGCTGGCATGTATATTCCAGAAGCAGTATATACCTACGTTTTCAGGGGATGGAAGACCATAGGCTGCTGAGTCATGGCTGGGTTCTTTGTAGAATATCTTTGATCATCTGGAGATGCCTCCAGGGAAGAGGGTCAATCTCACTACATACATGCTGTGTGATTCCGCCAAGAGATGGTTGGATGTTACCACCTAGATTGAGCATCACAGAGACATGGTGTGGGAAGATTTACAGGCCATATTCTATGAATTATTTTTCCCAGAGACGCTAAGGGTAGATCGAGTTTGAGAGTTTATGAATCTGTAGTAGGGCGCCATGTTAGTGATGGACTATTCTTCCTGCTTCACTGAGGTACAGTACTTCACACCTATTCTGGTGGGAGATGAGTCGTTGAGGGATCAACGCTTTACGTATGTTCTTTGATATGACATCCAAGTGCTGGTGAATGTTTTCATGTTTCCTATAGTGCACACTATTTTGAACCAGGAACTGATTACGGAGAGGAACCTACGGGAAGCTAGTGGTGCAGGCCAGGGCAGTTCGACACCAGTTTCTGGTACTATTTCGACTGGTAAGATGAAGAGGTAGATGGACTTCTCTCAAGGTGGAAGTACTAGCCAGAGGAATTCTTTAGGTGTCCAGGTGATGTGCTACCGGTGTAGTAAAGAGGGGAACAAGAGACCTCAGTGTCCACATGATCAAGTGGGGTATCGAGCTTTCATCAAGATGGGTCATATGCAACGCTTTTGTAGGGCGTTTCTACCAGTGTCTAGTGAGAGGGGTTCTGTGTAGACCCCGCATGCAAAATCATGGCCAACAGCTTCTTAACAGTCAGGGAATTGGAATACGTCGGGACATTCAGGCTGGGGTGGTAGTCGTTGTCATGGTAGCCAAACACCAGGATCTCAGAGACAACAAGGATGGTCATCTTGGGGTAGCTAGGCTGTGTCGCAGGGCCGTGGAAATAGGTAGGCATATATAGTGTAACTGACCCAACAGGAGCAGGATCCTCGACCTTCCACTATTAGAGGTACTATTCTAGTTTCTTTTATTTTATCTTAAATACTTTTTGATACTGGTGCTACACATTGATTTATATCTTTTCCCGTTTTGGAGATCCTTGGGCTTTGTGTTTCTCATTCTTCTTCAGATTTTATGACGCTAGACACTCCGTTGGGGATTAGAACAGCATGTCTGCGTTAGTTTAGGGAGTTCCCCTTAGAGTTTGGTGGGTGTCACTTTCAATGGGACCTATATGTCTTAGAGATGATGAGATATGACATCATTCATGGGATTGACCAGTTGGTACCCTTTGGAGCCTTTGTAGATTTCTATCATCGCAGGGTTAGTTTCACATCACCAGAGGGTGAAGAGTTTCTATACAAGGGTGAATGGGATGTCCAAGCGAGCCGAGCTGGACCCGAGAATTGTGGGTGAGGTGGAGTGACAACCCAGATTGCATGTTTGTATCTGGATGACCAGAGAACATGTTGAACAGATTTTTCTCCAGTGGTTTATCATTTCAGGGATGTTTTCCCGGACGACTTTTCAGGACTTCCTCACGAGCGAGAGGTAGATTTCTCTATTGATCTAGTGTTAGGATCAACATAGTTGTCCATTACTCCTTATAGGATGGCTACACCAAAGTTATAGGAGCTCAAGAGGCAGTTGGAGGAGTTACAGGCATAGAGTTTCATTCGACCCAATACTTCTCCTTGGGGTTCGACTGTCCTGTTTGGGAAGAAGTCAGACGATACTCTTAGACTTTGTGTGGATTATCGGAAGCTGAACTAGTTGACTATCAAGAACCGATATCCCTTTCCCAGGATTTATGAACATTTTGATCAAATTTGAGAAGCACGAGTGTTCTCGAAGATTGACTTGAGATCCGGATATCATCAGTTTTTAATTAGACCATCAGACATACAACTTACAACTTTTTGGAGTAGATATGGTCTATTCTAGTAATTGGTCATGCTGTTAGGACTCACGAACGTGCCAGAAGTTTTCATGGATCTGATGAATCATGTGTTCCAGCCATATCTTGATTCTTTTGGGGTAGTCTTCGTGGAAGATATCTTAGTGTACTCTCACACTCGACACGACCATGCAACCCATCTTGAGATCGTACTGAGTACACTAAGAGTGCATTAACTATATGATAAGCTCTCAAAGTTCCGCTATTGGATGGACCCGATACATGTCCAGGGTCATATCTTTAGGACCCTGGGACACCTTGAGAGGGGAGGGGTGAATCAGGATGTCAACTTTTTTCTTTTAAACTGACGGATCTTGTTCCCGCATTGGTAGGAACTAGTTTAAACTATATGATGGATATGAGAATAAATAAAACTTTCACATGCCAAGAGATGACACAACACTTTTTACTTGGTTCACCACTAAGGGCTACGTCCAAGTATCATACGCCGATATGTTTTCAGTCATACCAAATTCCACTATTCTTCACTAGTTGTGGATTACAATGGTTCGGGCATAGTCACTCTGTCCTAGGCTCACTACCTTTACAAAAGTTCAGAGATATCTCACTACATCCCTCAGGTCACTCCAATTGACTCTCCCTGGCTCACTAAATTTGGTGAAGTCCCACTCATTTTATAGATGTGAACGTCTCTTCATAATTGCAAAAGAATGCATCCTCTGTTGTTTGTAGATGATCTCTTAAAGTCCAACTCTCACCTGAAGAAAAATCTCACTTTGCATCGAAGGTATCGGGAAATATTCCAGATTTCGTGCAGCTCCAAAACAACCGGCGTGCTTCAACTACACCTGGCACGCTTCCCCAAGCCCAGTGTGAAAGTTTTAGGAGGGCGCGCAAGTCTCAGCGCACAAGTCCAAAATGGCACGCAAGTTCACCTCAACCACTTGCGCGACACAGACTTCTTCAACTTTAAACTTCCACGACTCACATCCTTTTACGCCCAAACCGATTTTGGCGCACAACTAACAACTGGAACACAAATTAGAAATCTGGCATGCAAGTATCACCAAACAACTTCTGCAACACCGTCTTCTTCAACTCCAAACGTGGGAGACTTCCTTCCTTTCTCACCCGAATCACCTTGGGCGTGAAACAAACGACTGGAACATAACTTATACTTGCGCGACCACACACCACTTGCGCGACCACCACACCTGCATGATGAGAGATCTGATTTACTCTAATATTTGAGCTCATCTCAAATGAGGAGGGGTCAAATGGTATTTATAGGAATTTGGGAACCCTATGCGATGGCGCGCAAGTCTCCCCTCGGTGTGCAAGTATCGCCACCCTAGTCCTTCCACCCTTGTCTCGGCCACGCTAGTGACTTGCGCGACCAAACACAAAACATGGACGAACCTTATCCCTTTTCTATATTTTGATGTTATGATCTTGAAAAACCTATAGTGCACAGGTTTACTCTCCTTCAAGTCAATGGCGTGAAAGTCCCTTTTCCCATGCTAGTCACTTGCGCGACCAAACCCAAAACATGCGTGAACCTTGTCCCTTTTTTATATTTTGATGTTCTGATCTTGAAAAACATAAGCCCCGCACGTTTCCATGCCTCCAATACCTCGGTGCACAAGTATCTTTTCCAAAAACACTTTTATCCATTTGTCAATTTTGAGGCCCAAAAATTTGGCAAACACTGGAAAACGGCACCACCTTATATCTGCTCTTTTTTTACCGCCTCAAGATCATCCCATCTTTTGTCGAAGTTCTTGAATAAAACATGGATCGTTAACCAAAACCCTTGAATTTGACATGCCACCATGAAATCCCATTTTTCAACAAATTTGTATGTCATTGTTTTCTTTGTCAACAATCAAAATCACCTCAAAAATGCTTCTTTTCTGTGATTTTACTTCTTCATAAACTCTTATTCTTTGATCAAAAACTCTATTATCATGATATATATACTTTGATAGATCAGTTTTAGCATCATCATTTTTTGATTCAATGTGAAGTGCATGGCCATCTCAGAATTCCAATCCATTTCACATTGTCTTCTTCTTCAACGGTCATTCTCTACTTCATGCAAATCATATGATTCTATTCTTCAAGAAGTCTCTTGCATGGTTATCATGCAGTCATGAAGAATTGCTTGGTCTTTATCATATACCAATTCTTCATTAATCATCCTCAAATGGATTATACCTCACCATTATTCACTTTTGAAAAAAAATGTGTTACCTTTGACACAAGTTCTTTGAACTTATGATCTGTAAAATATCCTTTGATAGACCAGTTTTAGCATCATCATATTTTGATACAATGTGAAGTGCATGGACATCTCAGAATTCCAATCCCTTGCACATTGCCTTCTTCTTTAACCTTCATTCACTACTTCATGCAAATCATATGATTCTATTCTTCAAGAAGTCTCTTTCATGGTTCTTGTGCAATTATGAAGAATTTCATGGTCTTAATCAAATCACCATTCTTCTTTAATAATCCTTAGATGGATTATACCTCCCCATTATTCATTGTTGCAAACAATGTGTTACCTTTGACACAAGTTCTTTGAACTTCTGATCAGTACAACAATAATCTGAATTTCCATTCCTCCATTTCACTGGAGTACTTCTTGATCTCCTTCATTTTGATCTTCATTGAAAACTATTGACAAAAAATACAACTTTATACACAAAGTGGTCCCAACAATATTATCTCAGAGGTAGGAGTTGTGGTAGACCCAGAGAAATTGAGACCAGTAGTTTCCTAGGAGTAGCCTAAGAATGTGTTTGAGATATGGAGTTTATTGGGATTGGCTGGTTACTACAGGTGCTTTATATAGGACTTCTCCCGCTTAGCAGCACCATTGACGGGTTTTACTAAGAAGGGTGTGAAGTTCGTTTGGTAAGAAGCTTATGAGACAAATTTTTAAGAGATGAAGGGAAGGTTGACATCAGCACCAGTCTGGATACTTCTAGAGCAAGGGAAGATCTATACAGTTTATTGTGATTCATCATGTATTGGTCTGAAATCAGTGTTGATGCAGGGTGATCGAGTAGTTGCGTATGGGTCTCGGTAGTTGAGGCCACATGAGAGGAATAACCCGACACATGATCTCAAGTTGCCTGTAATTGTTCATGCATCATGATGTGGGAGACATTATATCTTGGGAGATAATTTTGTGGTGTTTACGGACCATAGAAGTCTCAAGTACATATTTACCCAGTGTGACCTGAATTTGAGACAGTGAAGGTCGGTTGAATACCTTCATTCATATGACTGTGAGCTTTCCTATACACCTTGTAAGGGTAATGCAGTAGCCGATGCACAGAGTAGGTGGCCTCAGATACTGGGAATGCAGGAGGCTAGTGGTGAGTGTGATCTGATGTATTTGTTCTCTGACTTGCATTTGGAAATGCATGATAGTCATGGGAGAGCCTATCTTTCTTCCTTAGTTGGGACTTCAACCCTCCTCGATAGACTGAGGATGAAACAACTATCATATTCGGAAGTCCCAGTGCTACGGGAGTCAGTGGCAAGTGAGGACCCTCCTCCTAGTTAGACGATAAGAGATGATGAGGTACTGTGTATCCATGGATGAGTGTGGGTTTCCTTGGATATACACAAGGATTTGATGAATAAGTTTCATGCTTCAGCTTGGGAAGTGCATCCTGAAGTTACCAAAATGTACCGGGAATTGAGACGTCTGTATTGGTGGCTGGGTATGAAACAAAAAGTAGCTGGTTTTGTTGTGAGATGTTCCACCTATCAGTAGTTGAAGGTGGAGCATCAGAGGCTAGCTCGATGGTTATAATATTTACCCATTCCAGAGTGGAAATGGGATGATGTTACAATGGACTTCATGACCGGGTTGCAGAGGTCACCTCGAGGTAGTGATGTCGTATGGGTTGTTGTGGATATACATACGAAGGTAGCCGAATTTTTACCAATCAAGGAGACCTTCAGTGTTGATGAGCTAGAAAAGTTGAATATCCAAGAGGTTTTATGTCTTCATGGGGTCCCTCGTTCAATCGTTTCAGATAGGGACGCCAATTTTATGTCTCATTTCTGGAAGAGTTTTCAGAGGGCACTGGGTACACAGTTGTTTTTGGGCACAACTTACCACGCTCATACCAATGGCCAGTCAGAGCATACGTTATAGGTTTTAGAGGACATGCTGTGTGCATGCGTCTTGGATTTTGTGGGCTCTTGGGAAAATCACATACCCCTAGTCGAGTTTGTCTACTATAATAGTTTTCAAGAAACTGTAGAGATGGAACCTTACAAGGATTTATATGGTAGGCCATGCCGATCACCTTTGTGCAGGTTCGAGGTAGATGAGTCATCTTTACTAGGACAACGTCTTGTATAAGAGACTTCAGAGCAGATCTAGTTGATTCCGAAGAAGATGGCTACCACACAGTCTCGTCAGAAATCTTATGCTGATCATCGTAGACGATCCTTGGAGTTCATGGTCGGGGATTAGGTTTCCTTGAATTTTTCACCAAGGATGGGACAAAGGTGGATCAGGAGACAAAGTAAATTTTCACTTAGGTAGGTAGGGCTGTTTGCGATTCTGGAGAGAGTCAGGACAGTTTCCTATCGGTTGTAGTTACCACAGAGGTACCAGGCCATGCATGATGTCTTCCATGTATCTTAGTTGTGCCATTATCACTCAGACCCATCTCACGTCTTTCATCTCTAAGATGTTGAGCTTCAAGCCAATGCATCCTTTGAAGAGCATCTGATTCATATTGTTGATAGGAGGACGAAGGTTCTTCGAGGCCAGTCAGTTCCTCTCAAACGGGTGCTATGGAAGCATGGCCGAGTGCAGGGAAAAACCATGGATTAGGAGACAGATATACATGCTCAGTGACCAGATTTGTTCAGAGCTTTATCTTCACCACGCTTGGAATGACAATTTAGTGATGAATTTCTTTAAGGGGAGAAGTTTGTAAGAACCTGATTTTTATTCTTGATGTATCGGTTTCTTCTTTTCCTTTTCCCAAAAGTTTTTTTGAGAAAATAAGGAAAATGGGGAAAAATCCCAAATTTTGTGGGTACGCACCATGTACTTTTCCACATGTCGTTTACTTTGGCCGTGTGGGATGAGTACACAGGGCGTGTAGGCCTATCGGTGACGAAGGGTGTAAAAACTGACTACACTTTGTGTACTTAGTATATAAACGCCCTGTAATTAGTCGACAGGTGAATAGTAAGGAAGTGGGAGTTGCCGCCAGTAGAGTGACAATACACAACATGTAGTTAGAAATACACGTCGTGTACTCATGTCGACAGATGAACAATGAGGCGGTGGAAAGTGGCCTCCAGAGGTATAGTTAAAAAATTAAAAGTACACACTGTGTACTTGAGAGTTCACGCTATGAAGTTGTGTTTTTTTGTTGTAAACCGGTAGTAGCCACTTATTTCAATAGAATATTCTTAGAATGACAAGAAGCTACGAGAGAGATGGATGAACCTTAGAGGAGATCATAGACGAGCATGAGACTCCGATTTCATCGCTGAAAATAACGTTAGGACAGCGCAGGTAAGCCCTTTCCTCTCCATGTGTGTTTCCTCTGAATTCTTTCTCGAGGGGAAGTTATTTGGGTATTAACATGTTTTCATTTATCCTAGATCTATGACATTATCATACGTTTTGGAAGGCACCATTCATGCAATTTTATTAGAGTAGATCATGGTAGGTGGTATGATGTTTAATTCCAACTGTTGAGTGTTTTTGTGTACCATTGTGCTATGCACCCATGTTTGGGGTGTCGTATGGATGAGGCCTTGATTAATTAAATGCCTATAACTACATAGGTAATTTAATGAATATGTATAACTATTGTTTGGGATCATTTCCTTGATCCAAGGCCACCTCGAGGGTACTTCCCTTGTTTAGACATTTGTCCAGGATACACGAGGGTATTTCGTGAGTCAGCATGCTTTGAGTTTTCTTGAGATAAAATGTATATAATTGCTTACTATGTGTCGGGATTAGCCCGGTTACTTGGTTATTCCTAAGGGTAGTGTTTTTCTTAGCCTGTGGGTAGTATTTTGTTTATCCTGAGGCAAAATGTTTGTTTATCCTAAGGGAAATGTTTCATATGCCTAAGGGAAGTTGCTTTCGTGCCTGAGGGCATTATCTCGTACGCCTGAGGGAATTATTCATTATGCCTGTGGGCAATCACCTGAGGGTTTCTATTCTGATTACCTGAGGGTTAGGTTTTTCATTTATAAGGACTCTATTTACTCGTATATTCACTATGGTGATTTCACATGTTATACATGCCCTCGGTAGTGTTTTACCTTGTACTTGTTAGATAGCTTGTTGTGGATTTCGTTGCGGCACTGTATAGGAGATTTTCGGCTGAGGATGGGACTCAGAAACTTATAATTCAATTATATTGAATTGTTAAATAATAGTTAAATGGAAATGGAACTGGTAGGCAAGTTTACTTTTTATTACTTCTAGTTTTACTGCATTTCATTACTGCAAACTACAGTTGCACAAACTCACTGACAGTTGCACACAGGTCTTTGTTGGTTTCCTACAGGAAGTTATTTCTCACACCCTATTTGGTTCATGTCTTGGTCCCAAACAAATTATATTGTTGCAAGTGTAGATAAGGGAAAGGGTACGTATATAGGTACTTGATTTTTGCAAAGGAGTAGAAGAGAATGGGACCGAGCTTAGGCTTGCGATGCAGCTGAGTTCCTGCTGCGCTGTTTTTTTTCTTGCTATATTTGTCTCTTGTATTTTATTGATTTAGATTGTAGTGTATCATATTTTGGATACTTTCTTAGACTTAGGGACATATTGCATAATTATATATGACTGTAGGTATTTCCCTTACTTCAGTACTGTGTTCATTTCAGCATTGGTATTGTCTACTGCTTCCACTTTTGTATGTTTGTATTTTGTTCCTCCATGTTACACTTTGAAAAATGAGAGCATAGTTTCCACACTATCAAACCTAGGCCCTCGCTTCAATTCAGCAACCTCTAGAATTTGGGGAAATGCGCTTGAGGTCATGTGACCGACTGGGTTTGGGGCACCGTTGAGTGGCACCTGGATTCAAGAAATTACAATTTGAGCATGGGTTGGACCTTCATGCATGCTTCCTTTGGAAGCATCAACATAAGGAGTGTCCTCGTACTGGTCAAGCTAAGCATGGGTAGGACCTCTGTGCTGGGTGATGGTGAAGCGAAGCTGACCCTCACTCCTATGATTACTGAGGAAAGGAGGACCTTTTCCAGCTGCTGCAAGGACATGGGGGATCCTCCCTTACTGGAGATTGACCAGATGCGTAACATATCCATATCGGTGGTCCGTGGTAGGAGGAATGACCCCATACCCGATGTAATTATCATGGGAGAGGCATCCGTACTGAGAGTCATTGTCTTGGAGGGGGTCCCTTGTTTGGATTGAGGGTGGCATGGGGTGGACCTCCATGCTAAGCTTGGAAGTGGGGAGGACCCACATTCCCTATGTTGGTGATACAGGGAGGACCACCATACTGGGTGTCGCTGCCACGGGTCGGTCCACGGAGGGTGATCCCCACGCCGGCGACTGAGAGAGTCAACCCAGCCTACATGTGGGGCAGTTGGGGCCTCGATCCTGGTTGGGTATATAAGTTCCCATGCTTAGTGTGCACAAGAAGCTAATGATACACATCAGCGGTGGCCTGTTCCATAGTAGTTGTGGACGTCGAAGCCCCATGGTGGGCGTTCTTCTCATCTTGTGCCCGACACTGGTATCAGGTAAGCCGGACTGGGGCCATTGGTGCATGTAGATAGCTTACATACTTTTCATCCCATGGGACTAGGTGGTGGAACTGGTGTGGCCTAGTGGGGGACCCTGTAATGGGATCCTAGCTGGGTGGGCCTAGACATCCGCTACCTCCACTGCATAGGGGAGGGAGTCCTCAAGACATTCTAGGGAAAGGCTCCCAAAATGATTGTACATTATGGTGGGGAGTTGTGTCTTCATGTGTGGATCTTGGGGGTGGCGATTTTTGATGAGACATAGATGCCTCTTAATAATAGGGGGCCATATACCTAGTTGGGATAATCCCCACCTCTTCATTTCGGCATACGAGCTTGCTTATCACCCATCATTGTACAAATTCAGAAGGGGAGATGGGGTGTGGGCTCCCAACAGCTGTGGGAATAAAAGCCATCATACAAGTTCTTGAGCCACGCAGGATTTCTACATGGGAATTTCCCCTACCCCTACGTCACTGGGTGGGTGGCGATCGGGTTCCTGGTGCAGCATCTTGGTTCTTGAAAACATGGAGATTAAACCGTTTGTGCTGAAACAAAGGAACCGACATCCAGTGCCCAACACCATTCCATCTACCATAGCTGTTAAGAAGGATTCACACAGACAACGTCGCAGACCAGGATGTCCAACATTTTGGATACCCCAACTTCTGGTGAGTTTCATGCTAGACCCACTATTTTCTCGTTGGGACCCAACGCCGGATAACTAGATCTGGAAACACACTAATGAAAAGTTATGTATTAAAAAGGCGGGTTTCCATAGGAAAATTATCTAATGAGTCTATTTATTGAAATTATATTGGGAGTGAAATATCTGTATGGGTAGGTTTTCTTTTCTTTGGAAAGGATAAAACATAATTTGATCATTGAATTTCAGTTAAATAGGTATTATACACATATTTACATTTTATAGTAAGATCATAAATGGTGGGGAGAACTCAGGTGATTAGTTCTAGTCACCCAATGATGCTTTCTTTTTCTAGGGAAGGTTAGAAATTCTGGTATATCCTATTAAAGCATTATTTAATAGTGGATGTTATCCTAGTTGGTTTGTACACCCAGGGACTACTAAGACATATCATTATCTGAGATGTTGATATTCATCATCAGGGATGAGGTTTTTGATTATAGATTTTGTATAATTATTCCTTACATAGAAAATTAATTAAGAGCACTGGAGGCCTACCAGTTTTCTCCACCATCTTCCTATTTTGATATAGAATTAGGATGATATGTCAATTTAATTCATCATTGGTTTGTCTCAGACTTTTAGTGGGAAGGATGTGACTTGGGTGATCATTTATTGATTTAAAATATCTTATCATTTCCTCCTAACTAAGGAGGGGAAATGGAAGAATATATCATGCACTTGAATGCATGAGAGATCATGAATCTCAATGGAGTTTCATCTACAATTTTTTTTATAGGGACCCATGATTTACATCCAATTTTCAGAATAGTTTTAAAGAGGTGATGGTTATCCCACTGAAGTTGAGTATGAAATACTATCAGTAGATGTATGGAATGAATAAGTGAGATATTAATATTCATGAACATATTCTTCAGGATTTCTTACTCAATTTAGGTGGTTTATGGAAAAACTATCTAAAATTTGTCTAATTTTACCATAACTAAATTTATTAGGATTTAATTAGAAAAGATACCACGATGAATTTCATAGAAGACCATATAGATATACCTTGAGTTATTTGTGGTTGGGAGAGAGATCCTATAATGAATTGATACATTTTAAGAGATGATGGAAATGGTACAGTTGATCTGAATGAAGTTAATGACTACTAAAAGTTGTTAAAAATCCTATTCAGAACATTTTTTTCCTATTATAGTTTAAAGTTTATAAACAATTCTTTGTCAGTGTTTTAACTTGCATGGGAAATCATCGGTTGTATATGTTGTGTAATTAGTAATGATGCTTTATTTTCCCTTTTGAGATTTGTTAAAAACATGTAAATATTTATTATTGGATTGAAATTTTTTATTTCATTACATTTATTCATTACATGTTAAATTTTTCCAAGTTCATGAGTTATTAATCAAACCCTTCCCATGTAATTTAATGAGAAGATGTTAATCTGGATCCTACCACCAATGTGGTTTAGAAATTGGTAAAGATTATTGATCACCAAGATAGAGTAATTCATGGTGAACAAACCTTTTTTGATGTACTATGAAAATGTAGATGGGATATCCATGATACATGGGAGATGAAATTGTGTAAGAGGGAGTACTGGACTCCACTCTTTGTGAGTTAAAAATAATGATCACTTTTTGTAGATAGAAAACTTTTATGGTTTAGAGAATTGTAAGATCCTATAGGTTATATGAATGATTTAGTTTGAGGTTGGTTTATCCATTTCTTCATTTTAGGTATTTCAAGGTTTTGTGGTTCATGAATAGTAATTTGGGAGAAGACTTGATAAGCACATGATTTATGTTCTTAGTTAGTATTAACTGTGAGTTATGAAACTATAATGCTACAATGGTGTTTCACATTGTTTGATAATGGTTTTTCAAACCATGTGACTCATTTAGAAAACATTGTAGGTGTCTTGGTTGTTATCTAGAGATGTCGAAAAACTTGAGAATGGTATTTCTAATCTTTCCTCTCTTCCCCAATTAACCATGCACCTCGTTTTTTAAATGAAAGAGGCCACACATAGTAGGCACATGGTTTGTTAAACCACATGTCCAAAAAATGAACCACAATATGAACTACTTAAATATAGTAATTTAACACCTTTTATGTATTTTTATATCTAATCACCACCTAATATCTATTAGCTTTGAATTGACCTCTCCCAATAGAACTTGATGATTTTAACCTTACTTAGTTATTTTTTTACGTTTGACTTTTGTAGATCTATTAAAGGATTATGAGGACCACATCTCTCTGTTTCTAATATCCATTTACTATGGTAAAATTTTTTACACCATTGGCGATGTAGGTGTCTATGTACAATAGTTCAAAACCATGAATTCCTTAATGTTTTACCAAATTACTTTGTTTTTATTTGATAAAGTTATTTTTTTTATTTCATAATGGCCTATTAATGAAATTTTAAATGGGGTTTTCTTTTAAAACAATGTTTACTCATTACATGTTCGATAAAATTATTTTTTTATGGAATTAATTCTAAAACGGGTTTCCAAATACATACTTGGTGATTATTCATTGAGAAAATTTTCAATAAAACCTAAGAAAGGTTTATTTAATTTATTTATAAAAAATATGACACTAGAATATTTGAGTACATTAGTTTTTTAACATTTTCCACAATAGTGTTTGTGACTCCACTTGGGGTTACTTTGGTGATATCAATATACATTAGAAGGACTCAATATCAATAGGATTTCTGTATTTTATATTAGTGTTCCTCCATGTTTCATTGTATGTATTTCAATTATATAGATCCCATTTATGATTGGTTTTACATATTATGTAATCAATTATTATTTTTTTCTTACATTTTTATCATATGGTCTATCCATGTATGGTTTTTATTTTTCATTCAATTTTTTAAAAATTTCTTGTTTTAATACTCATTTATATAAATATGAAATTATTTTATAAAAAATTAATGTTTAAAAAATGGTTGTGCATTAAGAATTTCATTATAATATATCATTTTAAAAACATAGAATTAATGGTTATATAGTTTTAGACTTTGTATAGATTATTTGGCAGTATCATACTAGGTTTAGTGCTCACAAACTACATTTTTCCTTTTTGGAATTTTATTATGTATATTTTTAGGAATTAGATGATGGAAAAGTCATAATCTAGTTCTCCAGTTATTCATTGTTGTTGTCACCTTCTTGTTAAGACAGGTTTGTGGTAATTTTTTTTTTCAAATTGAGATAATGTTTTTGCCTCATTTTTTTTGGGTTTATCAATTTTGTCTTGATGTTTTATTTCTCATGTTTGAATACTATTCCCCCAGATTGTAGTTTGTTAGTTTTCCCCATTTTGGTTATTCATAATACATGTTTTTTTTAATCTTTATCTTATGATGGTATAACTCAGTCGGAGTGTCATGTTGACCTGGGATTGTTCATTATAGATAGTGGTTACATTATATTTACATTGTTTCCATATCATATCATTAAAATGACTACATATTTTATGAGATATGTGGTGAAATTATTCATCATTTCCTATAAAGTATATTAATCATAAATGGGATGTGTACATTTATGGGAAGGTAGAATCTATGGTTAGGGATATAGTTTCTATAATGGGATTCATGATTGATGTCTATGATGAGGATGGATAGCTAGGATCTGGAGATAGAGAGTGGAGGTTGCTCAATCATAATTTTTTTAAATTAATAAATAATTTAATATATATATTTGGGATGTTTATTATATATGATCAACTCATTGGTTGGCCATTAAAGGATGTATGAAATGTTTGAAATTTCATTGAGTGTTTAAATTTATATATCATATGATGTTTTTTGAGGTTAAATTATTATTGTAATTCCTATACTATATAGATATTATGGATTATTTTACGATACTATTTATTAATAATGTATGGTAATAAGATAGAGGGTATAGTCTCTCCATAATAATGATAGTCCCTTTTCTCTAAAATTCGTCCTTAGGAATGTGAGGAGGTGGACTTATATTCACATAACTCTCTCTCTCAACACTATTTGGGATAAAAGTGATGTAATACTAAAAAGTGATATCAAATAGTTATTTATTTTTTACTATTTGACACATGGTTATAGGATTTAGGATTAGATATCATGGGATAAACCATATGATTATTCATATCTAATACTTGGATGGGAAAGTTAATGTTTTCAGGTTATGATATAGTGATTATTGGATTTAAATCATAATGTTCATGTGATATTAATGGAATATGGTGTGTGATTTATTTTTATCATTTCACTATTCTATTGGGGATGAAAAAGGATGTGTGTTAAAGAATTATATTCATTTTAGAGGATTTAAATGACATTTAGGTGCTTGTTAATGATTGAATATAATTTCATGAAAACGGTGTGTGGATGTTTATTATATAATAGTTTTTTATTCCAATATTCACTACAAATTAAATAGGTGTAAATTTACTTTATACAACCTTTGATTATGTATTAATAATATTAAATACATTTAATGAACAATTTTGTGGATTATATGCAATTTTTCTATACATCATTAGTTGTTTGGTTATGCTAGGGGTTCCTTGAGTAACTCAAGAGAGTTAAGTGATTATAGTGTGTATAAATGAAGGGGGGAATTTTACTACCAATTGTTTTCCATAGAATGAAATATATAAAACATTATTGTAATATTATACGACCATATTTTTTTCATTTCAATGATATTACAACTCATATTCCTCTAATTGAATATTGGTTAAGATGGGATGAGAATCGAAAACCATATGTCACACTGAACCCTCTTATTGTGTAATGACCTTTTTTGGATAAGAATCATAGGGAGAGATTACTAAGTGATATTAAATATATTGAAATTTTGGTTCCAATTTACAATCCATCCATGTCATATCTTCTTAGGGGGTTTTAGTTATAACATCCACACAACTATATTGAATAAAGTGGCCCACATTCTATATAGTTCTTAATAAAGTTTCCCCAAAGAATGATTTTCCAAATAGAGACCCCATTCATTAGAAAATCTATATTAAAATCTATATGATTCCTATAATAAAAAAATTTTGGGGGATTAATAGCCCTAGGTGGGATAACCAATTGGAATATCTTAGATATATATTCATGGAATTATTTTTGAGAAGTAGTTACTTGAGACTCTAAAAGGTCTGAAGTCATAAAACATTAAAATTTTAGTATAAAAGCATATATTCATAATGGTCAATACAAGTAATATTAAAACACCAATCAATTTTCATCTTACGTGGGATGGGAATGATTATATTTAAGTATATTTCTGTGGTTTTTTTGGGGTACTGTATCTAATATTAGATGAATATATGTTACTTTTCTTCTCTTGGAGATATTATGAAGAAGGAACTTACTTAATAATATAAAATAGTTGGTTATTATTCTTCAATAGAAGTTTCATTATCAACTAAGGTATAAATAAGTTATCCACATAGTTAAAAATGGAGATATAATGGTTCTACATAAGATAGTGATTGTGTGGAAATTAATTATTGAGGTTCGTCTTTACCCCATGGTGTAAGAAATTTATTGAGTGTTATTAGTGCATTTAATCAGGGTAGCTCCAATTATATTTTGATCAAACATTGACGGTGTGTCATTCCAATGTTTATGAAGTGCCCAGATCAATGTGAATCAATGAGAGGGGGAGGGGGTGAATCAATGATCCATTTAAATCTTTTTACTAATTTATTCTTTTCAATTAAACCTCTATAGATGGTTAAAGACTCAATCCATTCTTCTTGTGTCTCTCAACCTTACCTAGAAAGATGTTATAAATGTAAAGGCACTGAACATAAGGATTTACAAGGTTCAGTTCAAAGGCCTACTCCATGCTATGTTGGTTATTTTCCTCAATATAGATTCTCCACTATAATTCAACAAGTAATTACAATTGTCAATATAGAGTCCCACTATATCACTCTTGATTCCCATAGGAGGTTCTTTATACTTCTTCTTATATTGCTACCAGAGTCCCACTGCCCTGCTTTAGAGTCCCCCTGAAGACTTCTACTCCTCCCTGAATCTCATGGGGTTCAGCTTGCTCTTGAATCACACAAGAAGATTCCTTGTTTATGTTCTTTCGTGATTCAGTATATATGATCCTCTAATCTCTCCACACAATCTTGTTGAACCACACATGTATTTTTATCTCTTCAAGAATCTTAAACAACATTTGGTAATGTCTTTTGGTCTTGCTCAATAATTCTGATCACTTATGTTGATCTGTCCTTAGCTCAACAATTCTTGGGCTATTATTCCTTATTCTGATGAAGACCCAGCCTCTATTATGTGTGAGAAAATGGTGCACATAACCTCTTCAAGAATGCATGAATAATCCTGAAAAATATCATCTCTGTTTTCCTTCTTGGATTCCTAAGTACTATAATCTTAGATATAATATCTTCTTTAATTCAGTATGTCTTTAGTCTCAGTTCAACTTCACTTCATGAATGGATTGGATGGAATCCAATAGGTCTTGTATTTTGATATCTTAATTCTTTTTCTTGTTTACACATGTGCACTCATAATCCTGATTATTTTTTAAGTGTCTTCACGTATGCATGTTCACGCATTCATGCATGAACAATTATTTTCTTATTTGTGTGAAAACCCCAATGGGTGTAACTTTTTTGAGAACACAAACAACCTCTTTCTTTTTCTCACTTAATATCAGACACACATTTTGTATTAGGTTCTGTGCACACACACACTTATTATTTATATTATGTTAAATATAAGTGTATGTTTATTCAATCCCGAATGGGTTTAGTTAATGTGTGTGATCTTCCTCTTTCTTCCTCCCAGTTCAAATGCACACACATAATCCTTTCTTGATTTGTGCTCTTTTTCAACCCCAAATGGGTGTGTTCAATGTATATATTGTTTTTGCACACTTGTGTGTCTCAATTCATGCATATGAATGTATGTGAATCATGCATCAATTCTCCTCTCTCCTTTGTGAAAGCATGAGGCCTCAGATTCCTTTAAATGAAGCACCTGGGTGATTATGTTCAAAGCATGCACACTCAAGGTCCTGCCATCAAACGATCTCCTTCTCCTTCAAGAAAGAACCCCTGCAATCAAAGAAATCATATATATATATATAATAATATAAGGATGTTATTCTTCATGAAAATATGGGGAACTTAGGGTCTCCATCTTCACTCAAGGAGTGCGCGCGGTCCGTCTTCACGAAACCAAATATGGTTCATGGTTCTGTCTTCGCAAGGGTGCAACAAGGGTGACTAGCACCAGTTTTTTACCTGTTGGATTTCTTCCAAGAAGACACGGTGAGGGTTCATATAACCTATCATAGGCTAGTGGGTGTAGATCTCCTCTTTCGCAAATCAAGATGGTTCATAGTTCTCATTCATGTAATAGAAGTGCAGAACTCCTTCGCGTAGCTAGGCTGCGTGGAAACACATTGTGCAATGCTAGGTTTCATGGAAATGAGATATTCATTAACATTTTTATCAACCCCAGCCTCGTTCAAGGGATCTTTATTTATAGGATAAGATCACCATTCATGTCTATGCAATATTCAACATGATACAAATCATTAAATAGCCGATATCTTCATCTTTGAATATTTTCAAACCACAGACAATATTTCCATATCATGGTTTTAATATGTTCAATGAGGGATCCCTTATTTCTCACTGACATCCTCACGTTCAAGTGAAGGGGAACTCATGCATGTATTTTCTTTGAGCGCTCAAGTGACATGACATGGCCTCACACCTTCAGTTTCTTTGGCCACATGATATCTTCAGTTTCATGATTTCATACAAATGGAATTTCAAGCATGTACTTTGTTATGATCAGACGATCCAGAAAACATCCTCAATGGATAAAATGATGGAAGAGTGGTGAGTTAGGTGTTTTGGTTCGAGCTCTAATTCACAAGAGATGCTCAATTTTTTGGAGATTGAAGACCACCTCGGTGGATAGATCAAATGATGCCAGTTGAATCCGCAAGGTGCGTGATCCGATGGATGGATTGGATGCACAAGATTAATCTCATGATTGATCAAACAGTAGACCGCGTGTCGCTGATGGATCAATGGTCGAGATTAGTTCGGCGTTTTTAAAAACTTGTACCACATCGAAACACACTGAGCTTTTCACATTCTTTAAATAACAACTCACAGCTGATAAGGCTCAAAATTCTCCTCCTTCACTCATGGTACTGCCCTATACTGTGATCACCCTGAGGGCATGCTCTTGCCCCAACATTACTCCTCGAGTGCGCTCTTAGCGCCAACTATGCAAGTTGTCCACACGGGTTCACCACCATGCATGCACTTGTGGGATTATACATGGACCATGCTCTGCCTCATGTAGGGCTATCCCTGAGGGCGTCCCTTAGGCATGGATGATCCTTGGGTCCTGCTTGCGTTTGAGGGTAATGCCCTCATCTAGCCTCCATGGTTGGATTATTTTTAAGAAAAGGAACACCACAAATATAATTGGTTAAAACAAAGTCTAACTAAGATGATATTCCATCTTTAAATACCAAGACCCTTCTTCATTATCTCTATAATTCCAAACCACCAACCATATTATCTTCTTCTTCTATTATTTTTATAATGAGAATTCTAAAAAAATTCTCCAAAACGTCATCACTCTTTTCTTAATATCATGAATCCCAAGGATCTTCAAAAAATTCCTTTTATCTAATTATGGATGGTGTGTGGACAATTTCTCCATTCCTCTTTCATTAAAGAATAATGAATGACCTTTAATATTGTAATGAGTGATGTGTTATCCTTTAAACACATGTCTTGGAACTTTAGAGATCATCCCAACAATAATCTGAATTTAAACTTCATCCATTTAGACATAATGGATGGATCTTCAACACTTCACCCACATAGTTACTATGGAAGGATCATTACTTCTTTCTGCATGAAATTGAGTATTGAATGGACTTCATCAGGTGTTGTAATAATGTATCACCTTGATACAAGACTTGGAACTTAAGACCATTTCTAAAATAATCAGATTTGTTTCATTAATATTAATCCATTATCAAAGTCCATATTCAAGGTGGGATCTTCACTAAATTAATAAACTCACAACATAAATAATTGGAACAACTTCCATAATCACCTTTATATACACATATTGACAACTTATTGACACTTGAATCCTTATTGAAAAAAAAACAACCCCATGCTCTAAAATCTACCCCTTTGTATTTTGTTGTTAATATTACTTTAGAACACTTTGAATGGGTTAATATGTGTGCCAATATTTTCTCCCCCTTATTGGAAACCAAATGAAAAGGTGTAGTGGGGATTGTACAAAACATGTTCTCCTCCATTTGAATAATATCTTCTTGAATATTTATGAGAGAGGGATGATTTCATAAGGTTCACTTAGAAAATAGCCTTTAGTTAATCAAATCTAAGTCTACTTAGGATTACCCAGTGTAGAAAAAAAGAGAGAAACGAGCAAGGTTTTCAGTGCTGAACGTAAACAACCATTCAAGTGATATCATGATTAATATGGTTCAATTCTATACAAAGGGATTGACGATAATCAGATTTATCAATGAAATGATAAATCATGCCCATACTTCACTAAATATATTTAACAGTTCAAGTGAAAAGATAAAGATCTCACTTTCTTCCCATATTTTCATTAATCAAGCACTTCCCCTTAATTAATATGACAAATACAATTAAGAACAAGGGATGAAAGTTTGATTGGAATACCTCGGTTTTATCATCTTGAGATGATATGAATTTCAAGATTTTTTATGACATAATCCTTGATAACATTTCCTTCATATTTTCTCTCACTCAAAGGGTGCACTCCCTTTGATTTACCATGGTAGAGAATATCATAAAATAATATTGATGATATTCATGTTGATAATCTTCCACTGTGGATCACTTCAATTAATTATCAAATAATGAATGATGTATCCCACTTCGAGTTCTCCACTTTGTTCATTCAGTTTAAATTTTGAGAATGACCTTCATTTTCAATTTGTAACGACCCAATGTTTTTCAAAGGAAAATTCCCTTCTTATATTTATGTCATAAAAACACAAAATAATGAACTACTAAGTGATAAGTGACCTTTAAACATAATTTTGTCACCCCTATGTTTGGAATTTTAAAAATCCGACATACACAGTTGTGTTCAAGATTGCTTTTTGGAGTCTAATGAAACAAAAACAATTTTTGGTGAATAGTAACCTACCCTTATGAATATTAATATGACCCTTATGAATAGTAAATAAGAGTAACATTACCTATGAATAATAAAATAAAATTTTGACATCATAGAAAGTGATAATTTGACCTTAGTAAACGTTTTAGGTATTTTATAAGTCATAAATAATTAATTATAATTAATTAATTAATTTAAATGAATATTTATTTTCCTGAAATATATTCATAAATTATTGAATAAATATCTAATAGTTTTTAGATAATTTTATAAGACCCTACGTAATTTTTGAATGAACTGCAAAATCAGTTTTAATTTTAAAAACTGTTTTTTAAGTAAATTATGATTTTAATTAAATATTAAATTAATAATATTTAGAAAATTATTTTTTAAAAATGGACATAATTTTTTGGATTCTACACGTTGAAAAATGGTAGTGGTAAATTTTTGGGTTTATTCTGAAATACTTCAATTTTCGGGTGAATAGTAAAAAAATACAGTTTTTTCGCATAATCGGTATATACTAAATTCCATCATTAATGATGTAATGATTACATAAACATTATAAAACTTTAGTTTCGGAAAAAACATATTAAATTTAATAAATTGTTCCTTTAAATACAATAAATCCAATTCTAAAACCTAAAAAGAACTTTCCAAAGCCTAAAGTCAAAAGGTGATTTTTTAAAGTATCTTTTTCTCTTTCTTTCACTTTCCTTTTAATAAATTAATGAATTTGAATTATAAAGAAGTGTTAAAGCCTAAAACTAATTATATTATATTGATATATTATTTAGGATGTCAAAAAACTACTATTACAAGTATAACTCTTGATATATTATTTTATTTAATATTTAATGCCAAAAACACCTCCCTCCTCATGTATAAATAAGCCCTCCCCCTCCTCTTGCCAAACCAGACCGCTCAAGCTTCAAGAATTATCTATGATCTTCTCAATCATCTTTCCTAGCCTCTCCCCCACGTCCAAGAGCTCCTGGTATCATCAAAAGACCAAGCGTAGGCCCTTAAGGAGGTTCTCAAGAGGAGGATCCAAAAGGTGATTTCTCTCCCTCTTCTCCTTTAATTTCCTTTCAAGTTCAAGTTCCTTTCTTGATCTCTCCCTACCTATATTCATCCAAATTGTTTTGTAACTCCATTATTATACATATAATGTAATATTATGATTCTAATGGTATATTATATCACCCCACACCCTTTCCCTCTTCCTTTTATTTTATTAAAGAGAACGTTGTTCATGTGGTGATAATTTATCACCTTCAGAAACGACATGTTCTCTTCTTCCATTTCTACCTTCAATCTGGTCATGAAACCATTTTTATTGTTGAACCAGAATATGTTATATGTATTATGTTATATTTTAAGTTCTGGAAATAACCTATGGAATTATTACTAAGTTAAATGTTAAAACAAGATCGTTGTGATCCAAAAACCGCCCAAATTAACCCAAATAACCATCATTAAATTTTTATCTAATGATTTATCCACTTGGATCTAATATAATTCACTATAAAATTATTAAAGATACTGTAATATCATTAATAACATTTAGTATCAGTTCTGGATGTTTACCCATGATCTACCCAAACATCAATTTAAGAATACAAGTGGACTGCTCAAGAAAACCATAAAAACGAACATCCCCGAACAATGTTTTTAAACTCTATAAGTCATCCAAAGGAACATAATATGAAATAATGAAACTAGAATGAACCGTATTAATTTATAAAAGGTTCTGTAATTTCTAATTAATGAATATAATGTCATTATACAAAACATTAAATAGAAGGAGGCATTCGAAGTACAAGGTAAGGGGAAATCTCGAACCCAATTTTCTTCCTTCAGGTTCTCCCTATTTCACTCCATGTTTTTGATATGGTTACTCCTCAAAGATCATTTGTTCATCATTTACTTTAATTTTCTGGGATATACATGTTTTTAACTGGTTTATATGTCCATCAAAATGTTTTCCAAAATAACTCTTCTTTCAAGATCTCACCTTTTACCTCTCATTCAAGGTTGATAGTTCTTGTATCAAGTATGTTGTTCCCTCTTCTTTTCGGAACCCAAAGCCTATGAATGTGTTATTAAGAGATGAAACCCATTCCTTTCCATTGGTTATTTATGTACATGTTTGATATGTTTCCTATGTGGAAATCATGATAATAATAATTTTATGATGTGACGGGTGCGCCCGGAATTATATAGCCCAATATGAATGTTTAAATGTGACGGGTGTGGCCAGAATTATACAGCGCTCCAATGCATTGGGTAAAGTGATGAATATCATGAGTAAATGTGAAATTATGTGTGAAAAAGATGCTAGATTTTTTCACAAGTATGTGTGGTAGTTAACCACTAAGACATGATGTTTCATTTTTATGCATTGCCACATTTCAAGTCTTTTACTTATGCTCCTCTCATGTTCATGATATTTTGCCTATGTTATGATTATGCTCACCCCATGATGTATTGTTCTTATCTATCCTCTTAATGGGATTTTAGCTCACCCCTTTTGATGTATATCCTCAGGTGGCTACATGTACTAAGGAGATAACAAGTGCTACTAAGAAGCTATAGAAGAAGAAATTAAATAAATGTTTATGGTTGATGTTGTATTTGTTATGTATGGTCCTAGTTTTCCCAAGACACTAAACCTCTGGATCCTCCATGTGTAATACTATTGTGTTGTTTATCTTTAAAATGATGTAATAGTAATGTAAGAAAAGGCCGGGTGGCTATAGTTGTTATCAGAGGAAATGTTTAGTTAATTTGGGAATTAGGATTAGTAAACCCTAGAGAAAACCTCTATCATAAGAATAAGTACAAACACATACACAAGAATATTTACCTAGCGATCCCATATGTCAGGTTTTTGGTATAATTGTTTAAATGAATAAGTTATTCATGAATTATGTTATGTTCTATACTTTTCTATTTTAGAAAATGGTGGGAACCAGGAGAGGTAATGAAGGAGAAGTACCCCCACCTGTTTGTGTAAAGTGAAATTTCGGGGGCAAAATTTCTTAAGGGGGGAAGAATGTAACGGCCCAATATTTTTCAAAGGAAAATTCCCTTCTTATATTTATGTCATAAAAACACAAAATAATGAACTACTAAGTGATAAGTGACCTTTAAACAAAATTTTGTCACCCCTATGCTTGGAATTTTAAAAATCCGACATACACAATTGTGTTCAAGATAGTTTTTGGAGTCTAATGAAACAAAAACAATTTTTGGTGAATAGTAACCTACCCTTATGAACAGTAACCTACCCTTATGAATAGTAATATGACCCTTATGAATATTAAATAAGAGTAACATTACCTATTAATAATAAAATAAAATTTAGACATCATAGAAAGTGATAATTTGACCTTAGTAAACGTTTTTTGTATTTTATAAGTCATAAAAAATTAATTATAAATAATTAATTAATTTAAATGAATATTTATTTTCCTGAAATATATTCATAAATTATTTATTAAATTTGTAATAGTTTTTAGATAATTTTATAAGACCCTACGTAATTTTTGAATGAACTGCAAAATCAGTTTTAATTTTAAAAACTGTTTTTTTAAGTAAATTTTTATTTTAATTAAATATTAAATTAATAATATTCTGAAAATTATTTTTGAAAAATGGAAATCATTTTTGGATTCTACACGTCGAAAAATGGTAGGGTTAAATTTTTGGGTTTGTTCTGAAATACTTCAATTTTAGGGTGAATGGTAAAAAAATACAGTTTTTCGCAAAATCAGTATATACTAAATTGCATCATTAATGATGTAATGATGA
Source organism: Viscum album (assembly GCA_963277665.1). Classification (NCBI taxonomy): domain Eukaryota; kingdom Viridiplantae; phylum Streptophyta; class Magnoliopsida; order Santalales; family Viscaceae; genus Viscum; species Viscum album. The sequence continues at coordinate 1,572,096,679 of OY728127.1, forward strand.
CATAAACATTATAGAACTTTAGTTTCTGAAAAAACATATTAAATTTCATAAATTGTTCCTTTAAATACAATAAATCCAATTCTCAAACCTAAAAATAACTTTCTAAAGCCTAAAGTCAAAAGGTGATTTCTTAAAGTGTATTTTTCTCTTTCTTTCACTTTCCTTTTAATAAATTAATGAATTTGAATTATAAAGAAGAGTTAAAGACTAAAACGAATTATATAATATTTAAATATGATTTAGGATTTCAAAAAACTACTATTAAAAGTCTAACTCTTGAAATATTATTTTATTTAATATTTTATGCCAAAAACACCTCCCTCCTCATGTATAAATAAGCCCTCCCCCTCCTCTTGCCAAACCACACCTCTCAAGGTTCAAGCATTGTCTAAGATCTGCCCTATAATCTTCCCTAGCCTCTCCCCCACGTCCAAGATATCCTGGTCTCATCAAAAGAGCAATCTTAGGCCCTTAAGGAGGTTCTCAAGAGGAGGATCCAAAAGGTGATTTCTCTCCCTCTTCTCCTTTAATTTCCTTTCAAGTTCAAGTTCCTTTCTTGATCTCTCCCTACCTATCTTCATCCATATTGTTTTGTAACTCCAGTATTATACATATACTTTAATCTTATGATTCTAATGGTATATTATATCACCCCAAACCCTTTACCTCTTCTTTTTATTTTATTAAAGATAACGTTGTTCATGTGGTGATAATTTATCACCTTCAAAAATGACATGTTCTCTTCTTCCATATATACCTTCAATATGGTCATGAAACCATTTTTATGGTTGAACCAGAATATGTTATATGTATTATGTTCTATTTTAAGTTCTGGAAATAACCTATGGCCTTATTACTAAGTTAAATGTCAAAACAAGATCGTTGTGATCCAAAAACCGCCCAAATTAACCCAAATAACCATCATTAAATTTTTATCTAATGATTAGTCCACTTGGATCTAATATAATTCACTATAAAATTATTAAAGATAATTTAATATCATTAATAACATGTAGTATCAGTTCTGGATGTTTACCCATGATCTATCCAAACATCAATTTAAGAATACAAGTGGACCACTTAAGAAAACCATAAAAACGAACATCCCCAAACAATGTTTTTAAACTCTATAAGTCATCCAAAGGAACATAATATGAAATAATGAAACCAGAATGAACCCTATTAATGTATAAAAGGTTCTATAATTTCTAATTAATGAATATAATGTCATTATACAGGACATTAAATAGAAGGAGGCATTCGAAGTACAAGGTAAGGGGAAATCTCGAACCCAATTTTCTTCCTTCGGGTTCTCCCTCTTTCACTCCATTTTTTGATATGGTTACTCCTAAAATATCATTTGTTCATCATTTCCTTTACTTTTCTGGGATATACATGTTTTTCACTAGTTTTTATGTCCGTCAAAATGTTTTCCAAATGAACTCTTCTTTCTAGATCTCACCTTTTACCTCTCATTCAAGGTTGATAGTTCTTGTATCAAGTATGTTGTTCCCTCTTCTTTTGGGAACCCAAAGCTTATGAATGTGTTATTAAGAGATGAAACACATTCCTTTCCATGGGTTATTTATGTACATGTTTGATATGTTTTCTATGTGGCAATCATGATAATGATAATGTTATGATGTGACGGGTGCGCTCGGAATTATATAGCGCAGTATGAATGTTTAAATGTGACGGGTGCGCCCGGAATTATACAGCTCTCCAATGCATTGGGTAAAGTGATGAATCTCATGAGTAAAGGTGAAATTATGTGTGAACAAGATGCTAGCTTTGTTCACAAGTATGTGTGGTAGTTAAACACGAAGACATGATGTTTCATTTTTATGCATTTCCACATTTCAAGTCTTTTACTTATGCTCCTCTCATGTTCATGATCTTTTGGCTATGTTATGATTATGCTCACCCCATGATGTATTGTTCTTATCTAACCTTTTACTGGGCTTTTAGCTCACCCCTTTTGATGTATATCCTCAGGTGGCTACATGTACTAAGGAGAGAACAAGTGCTACTAAGAAGCTATAGAAGAAGAAATTAAATAAATGTTTATGGTTGATGTTGTATTTGTTATGTATGGTCCTAGTTTTCCCAAGACACTAAAACTCTGGATCCTCCATGTGTAATACTATTGTGTTGTTTATCTTTAAAATGATGTAATAGAAATGTTTGAAAAGGCCGGGTCGCTATACAATTCACTGATATGTAAGAACACATATACAACAAAAATATAAGGGAATAAGATGGAACACTTGTGAGATTTATAATAGAAGCATTGTGGATGATAATTTTTAATCAACCCATGAACTGCATTCTTTATAGCTCTAAAGTGTCTGGTACTATTTAAGATGGTGTTTCCTCTCCATTTTGAATTTTGATCTTTCATTACCGGCATGGACTCTTTACTTAGACTCAACTTCAACTTGTGTGGATTGTTTCTGCCAGTTGTGTAATAGCTTCTATTGGTGCATGTTTTTTAATTTTCAAAATCTCTATTTGGCCTTGTAAAATAGTTGTAAATTTATTTTCATGATGTACAACCTTCTTACACCTTCCAAACAGTCACTACGGGGAAACATGTTTTTAGCGGTGTTTTTTTCCCGTTTCGCAGCGGTTTAAACCGCCTCTAAATCATTCTATGACGGTTTGGGAAAACCGCTACTAAATCGTGCATCGGGAAACTATTAGCAGATTTTTTCAAAAATGCTCTTTATTTATTTATTTTTTTATTTATTTTTTTATTTATTTCGTATTTATTTTATTTATTTCGTATTTCTTTTATTTATTTCATATTCTTTTCTTTATTTCATATTTATTTTATTTATTTCGTATTACTTTTATTTATTTTGTATTACTTTTATTTATTTCGTATTTATTTTATTTATTTCATATTTATTTATTTCGTATTTATTTTATTTATCCCATGCCCTTGCCCATTTCTAGGCCCATTTCCATGCAATATAAATAAATTCTGCGTTTGGTGAGATTTGAACCCCTAACCTCTTGCGTATTTTCAAAAGGCTTTACCAATCCAGCAGGCTCACCATGTGGTCAATAAACATAATTTAGTATACTTATATATTCTAATTGAAAAAATAATAATACATAACTAATAGATATAAACTCAATAATAATAAAACAACAAGCAATAATCAATAATTAAAAATAAATAATAAATAAATAATATTTTTGATTTATTAATTATTTAAGGAGTTATTTATTTATTTTATATTATTTATTGTTTACTATAATAAATAAAAAATAAATTATAATAATAAATACAAAAATTAAAAAATTATGAAAATAAAATAATAAAATAATAAAATAATAAAATTTTGAAATAAAAATAACAAAATAATAAAATAATAATACAATAAATAATAGACACCAAATAGTAAACAATAAACAATAAACAATAAAAAATAAAAAATAAAAAATAAAAAAAAATAAAAAAAATAAAAATAAAAATAAAAAAAATAAAAAATAAAAATAAAAATAAAAAAAATAAAAAATAATAAGTTATAAATAATATATAGTATATAATAAACAATAAATAATAATAAATAATAATAAAAAAATAAAAAATAAAAAATAAAAAATAAAAAATAAAAAATTATAAAAAATAATAAAAAATAATAATAAATAATGAATAATAAATAATAATAAATAACATATAATAAATAAAAAATAATAATTAATAATTAATAATAAATAAAAATAAATAAGAAATACTAAATAAAAAAAATAAAAAATAAAAAATAAAAAATAAAAAATAATAAATAACACATAATAAATAAATTAAAATAAATAAATATAAATAAGCAATAATAAATAAATAAAAAAAACAAAAAATAGTGAATAATAAAAAATAAGTGATAAGTAATAAATAACAATAATAAATAAATAACATATAATAAATAATTATAAATAAAAAATAATAAAAAATAAAAAATAAATAATAATAAACAAATGATAAATAATAAATAATAAATAATAATAAATAATAAATAATAAAAATTAAACAATAAACAATAATAAATAACAAATAACAAATAACAAATAACAAATAACAAATACCAAATAATAAATAATAAATAATAAATAATAAAAATAAATACTAAATACTAAATAAAAAATAAAAAATAAAAAATAATGAATAAAAAATAATAAATAACACATAATAAATAAATTATAAATTATAATAAATAATAAATAAAAAACAAAAAATAGTTAATAATAAATGTTAAATGATAAATAACTATAATAATAATAATAATTAACACATAATAAATAATTTAAAATAAATAAATAAGAAATAAGAAATAAGAAATAAGAAATAAGAAATAATAAATATTCAATCATAAAGAATAAAGAATATAAAATAAATAATAAATAATAAATAATAAATAATAAATAATAAATAATAAATAATAAATAATAAATAATAAATAATAAATAATAAATAATAAATAATAAATAATAAATAATAAATAATATATAATAATAATATATAACATATAATATAAAATATAAAATATATAATAAATAAAATAATAATAATAATAATAATAAATAATAAATAATAAATAATAAATAATAAATAATAAATAATAAATAATAAATAATAAATAATAAATAATAAATGAATATAAATAATAAAAAAATATAAATAATAACTAATAAATAATAAATAATAAATAGTAAGTTGTAAATAATAAATAATAAATAACCAGTAACAAATAATAGATGACAAATAAATTTAAGTATATTATAAATAATACATAATAAATAATAAATAATAAATGAAACACATGAAAAAGTATGAAAATGCGTGATAAGCGATGAAAAATCATGAAAACGCATGAAAACAGATGGAGAAACATGAATAAGCATTAGAAAGCATGAAAATTCTTGAAAACTCATGACAACTCTGGAAAACCCCTTAATAATTTAACATAATCATAATTAAAACCCCCAAAAATCCATTGACAAAGATAACATGTCATGGAAACCCAAATAAACTGGAATAAATAGAGCAACTATTAAAACACATCAAAACGGTCAGAAAGTGACAAAAACATTGGACTCACATTAATAGAGATAACTTATAATCTGAGAGTCTGTACTAGATCCGTGATCAGTCAAATCAAAGATCCTGAAATGATCTTTCACTTGATAGGTGAAAGAGACCGAATGGACAGGCGGATCAGAAGTTACGACTGTTTTAAAAAAAGCTAGCGGGGAACAGGTTCTAGAAACTAGGCATCAAAAAACATAACAAACCCAATACCCAATAAAGGCCATAACTTATGATCCCGGAGTCCATGTGAGTGCCAAAACTATTCAAACTGAAGCTTATGAAATGAACTATGATCTGGAAGGCGGAGGAGTTTGAACTGATATGCGGATCGAAAGGTAGGTCTATTTGAAGACAAGTTCAACGGTACACCGGTGACAGAAACATGGTTTTAGAGGCCTTATGAGGGATTTTTAGGTCAAAAAATATGACAGAATCTTGATTCTGTTGAACATTTGCATAGCTCTTTTTACTGGCTTCGATTTGATATGTGGTAGATCCCAAACGGACACCCAGAGTGAAAGTTATGGTCGTTCGAAGTTGGAGAACTTTTTTCAACTTTCTTATAACTCTCATATCTTTTTCGCCTTAGACCGTTATAGGGTTTTGATTATACATGCCTCTAGATCTCTTCAATATCTTCAATTTTACTGGTTGTGGTGCTCCAATGGATGCCCGAATCAAAAGTTATGCTCGTTTTAGTGATTTCAATGTTTCTTATGTTTTTTTATTTTTTTCCTTTCATTTCATGGTGGTTTTACCCAAACCGCTGTAATTTCGCGACGGTTTTTAAAAAAACCTCCGCTAATCCCCAAAAATATTAAAAAAATTATAATTTTTTTACACATTTCACGGTGGTTTTCAAACCGCCGTGAAAAAACCGCAGCGAAATAGCGGCCCGAAAAATATTTCGCGGTGCTTTTAAAAACCTCCGCAAAAAAACCCACCTTGAAACGATATTTTTCCTGAAGTGAATGGTTGTGAGACACTTGGGTTATCATGTGCTGAAAAACTGTCATGAAATTTGAATTTACTATCCTGTAGAATGACAAGTTTCCCCTTTGTCTGTGCTTTAGCTAGTATTTCATCTTCAACTCTATGTAGTTCTCTTGAAATTTAAAATTGATTCGGCTAGATAACTAAACACTCCTTCATAACATTTTCAGATTTATATCTTCCACATGAATTCTTCAATGATTTCAAGTTACCTTTCTTAGGCAACATATCTTCAATCAATCATATCTTCACCTAGAATGATTTTATTTTTATGTTCAGCTTGCTTCCATTCACTTCCATGGCTTATTTCTAGTGATCCATGGTATGGCCTTTCTTTACGCAGTAGAATAATATTTTTTTGGTAGTTCTATTGGATCCAACACCCTTCAACTTCTTTGATTTGGACTCTTAGGGATTCTAAATCTTACTTCATAAAATCTTTTTTGGATAATTTTCTTTTGCACCATTCATCTGCTTACTACCCAAGGAAGCTTCTTATTTCTTACCTAGATTCTATGATTTTTTTTCTTATTAGCCCAGGATACATATTGAGATGGACATTTACCAACCTTGGGAATACTTCCATTATATACATCACAAATATTATTCATCATTCCAAATCTATTTTCACTGTACAAATGCTTTTGGATCAATGGATGTTGCTTCCTTTTTTCGGGTTTGCTCACCTTTGAGTTGGGCTTCCTTTGTTCTTTTTTATTTAGAGGATTGAACCAGAATTATAATGCACAATTCCCATACTTGTTGAAACACCAATATAGGACCACAAATATTGACTTCTTGATATATTTTTCATGAGATTGTTGGGTATCCTTCTTGATGTGTTGTGCTCTCTGTGGAGATCTATCTTCCAACTTCTTCTTTATATCCACCCTTGTCTTGAGGGTTGGTTTCTTATTACCTTTCTTCATCCATACCTGTTTAGAATTCTTCTTCCAACCTCAATTTTTTGTGGAAACACATTTAAAAACATGAGTACAAGATGGTATGGATGGTTTCTTTTCCTTATAGGATGTTTCCATTGAATTAAAGGACGATTTAGTACTCCTTTTGGAATCATTATCCATATTGAAATCTTGAGTGGCAACATCTCTTCTTCCAGCTGTTTGGGAAGTTTCAGTTTGGGGTGATTTTGGATTCTTCAATTTCACCTCCAATTCAAAACATTTCATGTTGAGAGAGTTCTTCCCCTCATCAATTGATCTCAGATTCCTTTCCCTATTCTCCATCAGCATTTTCATTGGTTCTTCATGGATTATTTTGAATTATTACAATGAAATATCATTCTCCTATACCATTTTAAAATTTTCTTCAAGATGAGCATCTTTGATAGCTATAGTAACATTGTGTAACTTTTCAAATTCTTGGAAATCTTCTACAAAAACAATCTCAAAGAGTTCCTTCTCACAAATAATTCCTTAAAATTATTTAGTAAATTAATCAATTCTTTCATTTCAAAGAGAAATTTTTTTCCTTCATTTCACAAGTTTTGTGAGAGTGTTGGATATGCCAACCATTTTAGTCAATGCATCTTCCATGTCATAAGATTCTTCTTCCAACTGTAGTTTTTCATCTTGAAGAGCACTAATACTTGTATCAATATGTCTTTCCACTTCTCTAGGGACTTTATTTAGATGATATTTGATTACATATTGAAGATCACTAATTGATTTATCATCATCATAGCTTGAACAAGCTTCATCAGAAGAGTCGTAATAATAAATAGAATTATCACATGTTTTAGCTTTCATATTATCTTTAGTAGAAGGCGTCTCCCCATTAAATGTAAGCTTCTTCTTCATATTCCTTTCATTTATCTTTTTTCTATTCTTATGAATCTTGGAAGATATCTCCATTTGATGTTGTTCACTCATATACTCAAATATGAACTTCATAAAGACTCCCTTGCAACTTTTAGCAGTAACCTCTCTCTAATACCAATTGAAGTGCCTAGATCATTGTGAATCACTGAGAGGGGGATGGTGTAAATCAGTGATTCCTTTCAAATATTTTAACTAATTTATTTTTTACAATTAAGCATCTATGTCTATTAAAATCCTCAATCCACTCTTCTTTTATCTCTCATCCTTACCACAAAGAAATCAATAAATATAGAGCCACTAAACACAAGTATTTTCATTGTTCGGTTTCAAGAGATACCCCATGCTGTGTTGGTTATTTTCCCCAACACATATTCTCTACTATAATTCAGTGAGTAATTACTGTGGTCGATACAGAGTCTCACTATATCTCTCTTGGGTTCCATAGGTGGTTCTTTATACTACTTCCCACAATGATACCACAGTCCCACTAGCCTACTTCAGAGTCCCACTGAAAAATTCTTCTCCTCCTTGAATCTCACGGGTTTCTTCTATCTCTCGAGTCTCACAAGAAACTTATTTCTTTAAGTTTTTTCTTAATTCAGTATAGATGATCTTCTGCTCTTTCCACATAGGATTTCTGAATCACAGTTTCCTGAGTATCTCTACATGAATCTTAAACAACCATTGGTAAGGTCTGTTGGTCTTGCTCAAAAATTCTGATCACTTAAGTTGATTAGTACTCAACTCAACAATTCATTGTCTATTATTCCTTTTTCTGATAATGATCCGGCCTCACTTATGTGTGTGAAAATGGTGAACATAGCCTCTTAAATAATTAATGAATAATCCTGAACAATATCATATATGTCTGACTTATTGGATTATCAAATACTGTAAACTCAAATATTTGATCTTCTTTAATTAAGTCTGACTTTAGTCTTAGTTCAACTTCACTTCATGTATGGATTTTATGGAATCCAATAACTATTTTATTTGGATACTTCAGTTCTTCTTATTGTTTGAACTTGTACATTCACAATCATGATTCTTTTTTAAGTGTCTCCACGTGTGCATGTGCATGCATGCATGCATGAAAAATCATTTTCTTCTTTGTTTGAAAACCCCAAAGGGTATAACCTTTTGAGTACACACACTTCCTCTTTCTTTTTCTCACATAATATCACACACACTTTTTGTATTTGGTATTTTTCACACACACACTTATTATTTAGTTTAGGTTAAATATAAGTGTTTGTATATTCAAACCCAAATGGGTTTAGTTCATGTGTGTGATATTCCTCTTTCTTCCTCCTTCTTTAAATGTCCACACATAATCGTTTCTTGATTTGTGTTATTTTCAAACCTGAATGGGTGTGTTTAATGTTTGTCATGTTCTTGCACACTTGGGTGTCTCAATTCATGCAAATGCATGCATGTGCTTTATTCATGCATTCTCCTATCTCCTTTGTGAAATAATGAGGCCCTATATTTCTTTAGATAAAAAACATGGGTACTTATTCTCAAATCATGAACACACAAGATCCTACCATCAGGTGATCTCTTTCTCCTTAAATAACGAACCCCTGCAACAAAAAAAGTATATATATATATATATATATATATATTAACAGAAGGGTGTTCTTATTCTTTGTGAAAATAGGAGGGCATGCAAGGTCTTCTTCTTCATGCAAGGAGTGTGTGTGGTCTATCATCGCACAACCAAATATGGTTCGTGGTTCTATCTTCACAATGGTGCAAAAAGGGTGACGAACACTAGTTTTTTACCCACAGGATTAGTTCCATAAAGACACAGAGAGTGTTTAATGAACCTATTTCATTCTTGTGGGTAGCTTCACATGGAGGGTGCATATATCCTCTTTCACAAACCAAGATGGTTTGACATTATCCTTCATGCATGGGAAGTGTGGAACTTTTTCACGTATCTTGGATATGTGGAAACAAGTTGTGCGGTGCTCTTATCTCGAAAATGAGAGCTTCCTTAGTGCTTTCAACAACATCAGCCTCAGTTGAGAGATCTTTATTTATAGGAAATGATCATCGTTAAAATCCACGGAAGATGACATGAGATTTAAAGATTTAAATAGACGAGATCACCAACTATGAATATTTTCATACTATGGATAATACTTCCCTATCTTGGTTTGAATATGTTCAATGTGGGATCCCATATTTCTCCGTGACATCCTCAAATGCATGTGAAGAGGAACACAGTAATTTTTTTTGAGCACTCGACCGACATGACATGGTTTCACACCTTCAGTTTCTTTGACCACACAAGATCTTTAGTTTTATTCATGCATACAAATGGAATTGAATTCATGGACTTCGTTACGCTCAAAATATCTAGACAAGATCCTCAATGGATTAAATGGTGGCCATAGTGGAGATTTGGGTGTTCTATTTCATGCCCTAGTTCACGAGAGATGCTCAGGTGTTTGGAGGATGAATAAAAACTCAGTGGAGAGATCAGATGGTTTTGTTTGAATCTACAAAGCACATGATCAAATGGATGGGTTGGATGCGCGGGATCAATCTCATTATTGATCGAAGGGTAGACCACATGTTGCAGAGGGATCAACGGTTGGGATTAGTTTCATGACTTTAAAAATATGTCTCACATCGAAATGCGCCAAGATTTGAGCCTTATTTAAATAACAAACCACGAAGGATAAGGTTAATAATTCTCCTCCTCCTTTCACGGTATCACCTCGTACTGTGTTCACCCTGTGGGAATGCTCCTATGCCAAATATTCTCCTCAGGTTCACTCTTAGTACTGACTTTGCATGCTGGCTTCACGGTTTCACTGGCATACGTGCACCTATAGTCTTATACATGGACCATGCTCTGCCTCATGTTCGGCTGGCCTTGAGGGCTTCCCTTTGTCATGGTTGACCCTCAGGTCCCACATGTGTTGGAAGATGAGGCCCTCAGCTGGCCTCTATGGTTGGCTTATTTGTTAGAAAAGGCACACCACAAATATACATTGTTTCAATGTCTAACTAAGATGATATTCCATCTTTAAATATGAAGACCCTTCTTTACTATCTCTATAATTCCAAACCACCAATCCTCTTCTATTATTCTTAATCTATTCATTTTAGAATGATAATTCCAAAGATCTTCTCCAAAACATCATTATATTTTCTTCAGATCATGAATCCCAAGGATCTTCAATACATTCCTTTGATCCAATCATGGATGATTCATGGACCATTTCTTCATTCCTTATGCATTAAATCATAATTCATGGCCTCAAATTTTGTTATGAGTTATTTTTTATCCTTTAAAAAAATTTCTTGGAACTTTGGAGATCATCCCAACAATCATCTGAATTTTAAACTTCATCCATTTGGACTCAATGGATATATCTTCAACATCCCATCCACTTAGTGACAATGGATGGATCCTTACTAATTTCCTCATGAAATTGACTATTTCATGGAATTCATCAACATTTGTAACAATGTATAACCTCCATACAAGTCTTGGAAATTAATACCACTTCTATAATCGTAAGACATGTTTCATCAATCTTAATCCCTAATAAAAGTCCACAATTATAGTGGGTTCTTCACTAAATTAATAACCTCACCACTTAAATCATTGGTGCAACATCCATAATCACCTTTCCATTCCCATATTGACAAATTATTGACAATTTACTCCATATTGAAAATAAATGAAACACCATGCTCTATTGTTTATATGTGGCACACATAGTGGTTCTATTGGTGTTAACTATAGGAATCTTTTGGTTTATGGTTTTTTTCATTCATGAGAATCTCAATATGGAATGAGATAATAACCTTAGTGAGGAATTTATTATTCCTTTAGGATTTCAATACATGTTAGAGAATGGGGTGGCTATTGTTTGAAAACCCATATATTTTATGAAATTTATTTCATGATTTATTACATAAAGGAACACATAATACAATCTACAAAGATAAAAAGGCCACTCTATCTTGGTATTTAGATACATATTATAATAAATTAAATCAGGTATACAACAAAATTATTTAAAGACACCATAATAGGTTGTTAATCTTCCTTGATATTCTAATAATTCTCGAGATAACATGGGGTTGTATATAAGAAAAGGGTGAGCTATAAATACCAGTAAGGGACTAATCAATTCATAACATGATTAATGTAATAATTTTGAGTAAATATTCATATCAATGTGACATAAAGTGTGAAAATTATATTCATGAACATCAAAGCATGATATAAGATGATAACATCAAACCAACATCAGAATATTGAATGAATATAGAAAAGGGAATAAAAAGAATAAGTCAAGAATAACTGCCAAGACATTGTAAAATAATGTTCTTTGGATAATATCTCATTTACCAACATTGTATCTCATGAGATAAAAATATTACCCGATTCATTAAAAAATATACAATTCCAATCCCACCAATAACATTCATATAGTGTACATAAATTTATATGACCCATAGATAATAAAACATAAGAATTACATTCAGTAATTTTAATCCCACGATCAAGGAGGGTGAGATAAAAAAATTGAATTCGGACATAAATTATTTCTAGATAAATCTAGGTGAATACCCTTGAGATGAAATAGGGATTTGTATTCATAAAAATTTGTTGGGCGTAGAAAATTTTAGGATAATTTACACAGCATAACAGTTGAAAATTAAGGTTAATAAAAGGGGTTAATGAGCATAAAAGGTGGTACCTAATTACATTTCATCATAATTATAGTAAATGGATGTGTAAAAATATACTAAAATATGAAGAATTTTAAATTAAAAGGCATAATTCAAGGAACATTTTTTAATAAAGTTGAGGAGGAAGAGGATTCCATACCTTGAGTGGGTAATTTTAAATTCTTTAGAGGAGCTTATTAAGGGTTTGGGAACACCATGGGATGCATTTATATAGATGTAAGGAGTGTATGTTCATGCTTAATATTTTGTATGTGAAGAGTAATGGGAGGTTGGGTGGGTATTTATAGAAAAAGTAAGGGAGATTCTTTATCAGTTTGCAAACATATAATTTTGACACTAATTGAAAAAATAATCAAAACCAAAAACCTTACCATGATTTTTTGCAGGGTTTCTACCAAAGAGGAGTAGTTTCAATTATATTATATTTCTAAGAACTAAATTTTTTAAAATAATATCATGGGGTATGTTTTAGTGCTTTATGTTTAAAAACAATTTATTTTAAAACATTAGAATATAATATTTCTTTTATAGGATTCTATAATGGATTATAAAATTTAGTAAATATATTCAGAAGTAAATTTTATTAAAATGGAAAACTATATTCGTTAATGGATTACCATTATAGGAATTATTAAATCATTTTTGGGATATAATGATGTCATAATACATACATTATATTTAAATCTTATTAACTTTTTTCCTAAAAATTAGGAATAAAATAACCATTGGCTAATTTTTATGTACAAATTTCAAAAATAATAATTATTTTATAATTTTTTTATTAAATTTGATTAATTTATCTTATATATAAAAATTCTTATTTAATAAAAATACTAGTTTTTATGATACTAACATCTTTTAGACCCTTATGAAAATTACATTATAATTAATTATATTATATTTTCATTAATATTATAAAAAATATTATTTAATAATTTTTATCAATATCACCATATAATATTTTTAATGGTTGTAATAAAAATGTAAAAATATAATAAATATTTTATTAAAAATAAAATATATAAATTATTACTACTAGATTCTAGATAAATAACCCCTTATTATACAAGTGCATGCCCTAGTGGTAATGGTTTCTCATTGAGGTTCAGTGAACATGGTTGGGCCCCTCATCTGAGTATGCATAAAATTCTACCAAAAATAGTTTCACTCAAATTATGTTGTTCTATATTGACATGGGAATGGTCATTGGAAATTGTTAGTAACTTTATCTCCATCATATTCTCTAATATACGATATTCATAGGGTAAAATCCAATTGGTCATGCACTTAGTTCTCGAATATATATCTATTTTAATTTATTATAATCTTTGATATATACTAATATTAATGGTCACATTAAAATAAATATATTATTAACATTTAATATTCTTAAGATTATTTTAAATCCTACCCATGATATTTTATAATTGTCTTAAAAAACAAACGTAGTGTATGTATTTTATATAGCAATATCAATTAACAAGAAATTTATTCTTTCATAAAGATAATTTCATTTATAAATCTTTAGGTTGTTACATTCTTCCCCCATTCTGAAATTTCATCATCAAAATTTCATTTAATACTCTAAAACATATTATGGTACTTCTGTTTAATTACCTCTTCAAATTACATAGAAGCTTACTTAATCTTTTGGTTCCATCACAATAGTTTGACCTGATGATTTTTCATATTTCATAAGAATTCATCTCTATGATCTAATATCCTCACCCTCTACTCCTTATATAGAGAATCATTCTCCAAAGGTACCATGTCTAGATTCAACAAATGTGAGGGGTCTAGTATGTACTTCCTCAAGAGGGTTATGTAAAATATATCATGTAATTGGGATATGTTAGTTGGGAGTGTTAGTCAATAGGATAAAAATTCGATGTGACCAATGATCTAAAAGGAGACGTTGTATCTTTGAATAATCATTTCCCTATTCTCAAACCTCATGAAATTATTCCATGGCGATATATATAAGAACACATAATCTCTTACCACAAACTATATGTCTCATAAATGATTTACTAGATTAATTTTCTATAGACTTTCTATTGATTTCATATGATGTTGAATGGTTTAAAACATTTGGATCAAATCTTAGATAAGATGATGTCCAATAATATTATTCTATCCAACTTCATCCCAACATGTTGGAGTCCGATAGCTCTTCCCATATAGGGCCTTATAAGGAGAAATTTCAATGCAAGAATGAATATTTTATATGATAAATCCACCAAGGGAAGGTGATGATCCCATCATACTTGGAAATCCATTAATCATGACCTCAAGATATCCTATAGAGTTTCAATGATTCTATAAGATTGACCATCTATCTAAGGTTGATAAAAAGTACTAAAACATAGCACCGTATCCATTTATTATTGATGGACCCTCCAAAACTTCTATGTAATCCTAAGAAATCTATTATATATATTGAAGAGTTTTTCTCCACACAGTCTTATGACTTCCCTTGGGTATTTATTATTGATCTGGTAAAGAGATAAATATTCCTTGATAGAAATGAAATTCACTGAAATTGTATGGAGATCAACTACCACTAATATAGTGTTATTTATTTCAGATGTCTTGGAGATTCATAATAAAAATTAATGCTTATGTTCCCCATTCCATATTAGTATGGGAAATGGTTTCATCATATGCTTAGTCTTCTTTTATAGAGTTTTTACTTGTTTGAATACCAACAATCAATATAAAAATTATATAATATCTATCTTAATTTTATCCCACCATATGTTTTCCCTTATATCTCTATACATATTAGGGATTCATGGAATAATAGAGATGGATGAGCTATGTACATCATCAAGAAGTTCTATCTTTATTTATGGTTTTTATTGGACTCATTTTCAGGATCTAAAATAAATAACTCCATCTCTAGAAAATTAATCACCTATATATTTTCTACATTTTTTTGGGGATCCTCATCCTCTTTTTGAGACCCCTTGACCCTCCCAAGAATAGATAAGAGATAAGTTACATAATAAAGGTAGGATAAAGATCATTTTATTATTCCCACATCCATCATTTTTATTTCAAGGATGATTAGAACCCTCTGAATTATTATCATGGATAGGATTGCGTGAAACTTTATACTACGAGAATATTCTACAATGTCTACATTACAAGGATCGTAATAGATTGAACAATCATAATACTTAATCATCTCTAACCACCTTCATTTGTGTATATTGATCTCTTTTTATGTAAATATATTATTAGAGATTTTATGATCCCTATCACTATAGAAAATTTCAGATCATGCATTGGGTAGTTATGATCATTAATTTTAGACTAGTGGTTGCTATAGGCAATCAATATTCCATCATACAATAGTATAAAACACAAGCCCTTTCTGGGTGCATCGATGTAGTTATTAAATCCTTCACAACTACTGTATAATATGAGATAAAGTGTACTGATTAGAATCTCTTTTAACACTTTAAATATCTCTTCACATATGTTAATATTAAAAAACATCACTACCTTTTGAGATATCTGGGATAGTGGGATTTGCAATCATGATAATTTTATCACAAATCAATGATAGTTCCCAACTAATCGAAGGACAAAATTGATCATTTTAATAGATGTTGATCTAGTATATACTTCAAATTACTCTTTATTTAATGATCCACATATGTTACTTTTCTTGTGATAAAATTAAATTGGAATGTTACTTGGCGCATCCAAAATTATCATTTAATGTTTTTCACTTATCAAATTTCCATTCAAAAGGTCTTTCGTATATAATTTAAATTCTCCTCACGTTTCCTATTTATTTTGGAGTAAATGAGAATATTGTTTATAAATAATACAAAAAATTTATCAAGATAATACCTAAAAAATATATTCTTTAATTCCATAATGATATATGAGGAATTAGTGAGTCTAAATAGAATCACAATGAACTTGTAGCACCTATGAATTTTACCAAAATTAGTCATAGTGATACCCTCATTATTTACACAACTTTATAATACCCCATCCTAAGATCAATCTTAGAGATGTATTGAGATCCACATATCATAACAAACAAGTCATCAATCCATTGATGGAAATACATGTTCTTTATCATGAATATGTTGAGCTCGCGATAATTAATATTGAGGAAGATTTTCCTATTATTATTATTTATGGAAATGACTGACACACTCCATGGTGGTGCACTTATGCATATAAATCATTTATCCAAATTTTCTTGTAGTTTATTCTTCAGCCCATAATGTTTAATGATTTAAATTTTATATAGAGTCTTGAATATTAGAAAACAATCTGGGAAATGTTTAGTTGGGAACTCAAAATTATGACATGGAGAAACACAAAACAATTCTTTAGGGAACACATCAACACATTACCTTATTATGGGAAAACCATGAAGGACGATCTTTTCCATAGTCTTAATAATTTTAGCTAGATACAATTTCTTATAAGAAATAAAATCCATGCTTGATATTATAACTCCAAAGGAGATTATTCCACATCCTTTCTATTTTATATAATTATAGGGCTATTTATGATATGAAGGGTGATTTCATTCTCATGAAAATTTATGATCACACAATATAAGGAAATCCAATCAATACCTAAAAAACATCTAATTTTGAAAAAGGAAGTATCACTAGGTTTACTAGTAAATTCTCCCAAAAATACATATTGGGGAGGAGTAATGTAATTGGGATGAAATAATTTCCCCATATTCAATTTTTTTGATATCCCAACTTCTATATTTTGTGGCAGTGTTCGAATAGATTTACTAAACTTGTGTGATATGAAATAATTCCTAGAACTGGATTCAAATAGAATGTTCTATATTATTGATTAATTAAATAGAATCGTTATCCCCAACTATTTGTTAGGATCTACCTTATAAGTAATGTTGTCCTAACCTCAATCTATTTATTTATATGTCATGGATGTTATTTTCATTAGTTATCATTAACATCCCATATGTTAGTGCATTTATTTTCATAGTGTCCTTGTTCCTTACAGTTGAATCATTAGACAATATGATGAGGGTAGAATATAAATTTTTTTTCTTCCATAACATTTTGGGGGATTCTCTCATTGAAATTCATAAGATGTGTTCCATTCCATTCCCCACCTAAATCATTTCCTTATCACATTCATGCATTTTCCAAAATTCTTCTTCCCCCACTTTTGACAACTGAGATGTTTGAATTGTTTTCCACTATGGTATTTCTTCATAACTCCCATATAATTATACTCCATTTTCTAGTTCTTATCTCTAAACCTTGGATAACATTAAAATTTAAAGATCACCCTTTCAACCTTGTAGAAAAAATGAATAATTTCCTTGAACATATATATGTCTATAATCACCAAATATTTTAATTGACTTGGATTTATCAAACTAAATACAATTTCAACAATAATTTTATTGCAAAAGATAAATCCAAGGTAATATCATGAAATTATTGAAATTTTTTCCTCATACTCCTTGATTGTTTCATTATCAATTTTATTGAGACTATGGAAATTACTATCCATTTTAAGTAGTAACGTTCATGGATTTTTTTGGAAAACATTTTCTCGAATTATTTCCAATCCATCACTTCGATCTAGTCCTCCCACATCATATTTTTTATAATATTACACTATTTATCATATTTTACCTATATATTATAAATATAAAACATGACATTATCTTACTAATATCATTGATGGAGAATATATTTTCAATGGATTTGATCCATTGTTACATGATTATTAGATATGAAGACCCACTGAAAGTCGAAGTTCTTTTTTTGCATAAAGGTCCCAGTTAAAACATTCTTCTTATTAAGTGTATATAGGGTTTCCACCTAATTCAAGATTCCGATTAGATTTTGAGTTAATTGAGTAAACTTTGTCCAAAAGTTCTATAATACTTCTCGCATAGGGTTGGGAATATCATTTTAATATTACCCATGACATTGGATGTTGACCTAGTTCATCAGATTTACATACATTGACTAAAATAAATTGAAAATTAGGGATGGTAATTTTCTTGAATTAATCATATAAAAGGGAAAATATGGAAATTGATGGGATGAGTTATAAATGAAAAATATTTTTTGAACCGTGAATTTCAGGGTTTTAATCTACGTTATCCACGACCTATTTCATAACACAATCTTTAATGGTAATTTCTGTTCCCTTAAAAATGATTCATCAATAGACTATGAACGTTCTAAATTATACCACTCGAGAGTGTCAATCCAAGCATGAAATAATACCTTGTTATCAAGTAGTAAGTTATGATCAAGTAAATTTGTAATACACACTTTTTGGGGGTTATTACCCCAAGATAAAATTGTGCCAGATCTAAATCAAATTATAATATATAGACCCTGATTTTGTTTCTTGGAAACCACTCAATCAATAATTTTCCATAATATAGGGATGTTTTCCAATGTTTAGTATTACCCTTAAGTCTTTCAATATGTTTTTTAAACCCTTATCCCAAAAAATAACAAGATATTTCTCAAATACTAAATATGATAACCCCTTTCTTTTATAAATATACTTCATGATTTGTTACCTAAAGAAACACATAATACAATAGAAAATTAAATAATAGACTAGTGTATTTGGGTTAATAGATAAATAAAATAATAATTTGAATCAAAGATATGATGACATTATTGAAAAATAACATAACATGTTCTTATGTTCCCTTGATCTTCTAATATGTCACTGGATAACCTAGGGACATACATATGATAAGGATGAGATAAAAATCCTAGTAAGGTAATAATAAAATTATAATATGATAAAATTAAGACAAATAAGTCCAGATGAATATAAAATTATCATATAAGGGATAGAGTCATAATATTGAGCATTATATCATGATATAAAATTATAACATCAAGGAAACATCAAAATGTGGTAAGAAGATAAAACATGACTTCTTAAGAATATGTCAAGGAAAACTGTTAGCTCAACTAAGTTAAATATATCGGGGGTGGGGGGATTAGGGTATGAGAGATCAAAATAACTACCCCTTTGTTTCATGTTATGTTTTTAATAAAAATATTCTTTTCTCGCTTTCCCACAAAAATGTATGAACATAAATTAAAGCATTCATGGGGCACATAAATTTTACTTGGATCAAAATTACTGGGCTACGTCTAAAGATCATACAACAATAATGTTATGATGTACTAAATCCACTAAAAGTGCACTACTGTTTAAAATTCTCAGAGTGGACTCACTATCCCTCCTAGTTTACAACCTATCACACTTTTAAAGATCACTGCTCACTCAACTGATATAAGCTCACTACTTATTTAGAAGATCCTCCATTGATTTCTTGAATCAATATGTTTTACTCATCATTCAGTGTATCAATAAGTTCTTCCTTCATCCAATTGATGAATAACCCTATACCAAAAAAATTTCTGAAAATTTCGACCATTCACCCAACATTTTCGATGTATCCCATACAACATTAATTACTTGCAAGCAATATTTATGTTTTTTAATAGAAACCTACTATCCGCAACTGCATTCTTATGTGTAACTACCTTCTAACATGAAACTCTATTTTCATGAAATTAATATGGTATTCAAAGCCTCGTATTTATCTAAGGGTTGGGCTTAAAAAATGAGGCAGTAGATGTCTATTAATAATATCGGGTGACCCTACTTGTAAGATCCTCTCTAATCCCATAAAACTCTATTTGACGTCGCATCTGGCAAGTAAGCCCCTTTCGTAGAATCTTATCTTTCATGAAAAATATAATCATTCAAAAAATTTATGCCTTTTCCATATTTAGATGTAGTGGTCCTAGAACATTACTTATATAAAACATTCTAAATAACCTTTAATATTTCATGTAACTTCATTTTCAATGAATTCCATTCCCCATTTCTTGATTTTGAGTCCTAAAAATCGGAAAATACTAGGGATTGGTGCCACCTTGTATGTTAGACTTATGTACCACCTATAGAGAATCTATTCCTTTGTCTTAGATCTTTTCAACAATACATTTCAACAATATATCTGGAACTCCACAACTTATCATGGAAACCCTCTTTATCCCCAAACACAATCAACCTAAAAATGAATCAATGTTTACTTGAGGGGTATTTTCCAAAAAACCACCAATACATCATAACATAATGTGCTTAGAATAAACTCCAATACCCCATACATGGTATATCATGGGATAAAAACCATACCCAATGAATTGGAGGACTATATAACAATGGTTACTCCCATTATATTCATATCATGAAAATGATTTTTGTGTTATATAGATCATACAATATAAGAATTCCATTCATCACTTCTAATTCCACAGTTAATGAGTACAGGTAAAATACATGGAATTCAAAAAAATAAGTATAAGTACATCTTGGATAATAACCTTGATTGTAAATACATATGGGTATTGACCTCAAAAATATTTGGCATGGAAAATCTCAAGAAAATTGTCTCTACAAAAATGTGTATAAAAGGTTTTTAGAATGGTTTAATGAGAGTGAAAGGTGGTATATCATGGCCTCTAAGGATACACAGTATCTTTTACCTCCAAATCTAGGGATTAACAAACTAGTGATTTGGAGGGTGGGGGGAGGCATGTGTGCCACTTCTAGCATCATGTCCCTCTTGCTTCTTTCCATCTATCTTCCTTATTCCCTTCCCGCTTCCCCCTTTCTAAATCCCTCCTTTCCCTCCCCTTCATAATTTAATTTTTTATGATCTTCCCCCACATTGAAATTTTTATTTTATTCCATATATGGTCATGAATCCTTTTTGAAACCCTCGTTGACCCTCCATACACTCTTTACTTATGGTTACCATGTTTCCAACCCCACACAGGCCTAGTGTGCTAGTTTTCATGGGAAGGTTTTGGATATGAAGGCTATGTCTTGTCAGTGACCTAGTAGATTATCTTGAATTAATTCAAATATTTTCTTGGTACTCTATTTCATGGCATTCATTTATTCTTTGTTTTGTTTCTAGTGCACCATTCTCTTGAAGGTGGGTTCAAAGGTTGGGGTTTGTTATCCAAGAGAAGACCTACATTTTTGTTGATTACCTACCACTTAAAACTTCTATATGGCTTAATGCTCATTTTATTATCTCCTATTCAGTCTGAAACAATGTTTTCCCAGAGGATTTGGTATGTTTTGTTTGATCTATCGATGGCATGTCAAGAGTTTCACCCAAAATTGGCTTCAATTCAAGTTGTGGTGGTTCTCATTAGATGAAGCATACTGATGGAACAATGGAATCCTCATTTAGTTTCAATTCTGTAAAGTAATAATAGGTCCAGAGATAAGTTTTGTAAGATGGTCGTTATATATAATGTTTGATTTAGTTAGTTGATATCTATTATAATGGTTTTATGGATCCCTGATGGAAGATATGAGGATCTTATGAAGGCTTGGGCCTCTGCTATGCCTTCTTCCACTTGTCTATACTCTAACATCATGGTAAAGTGCTCCTCTACCAGTATGTTAGGCATGATGGTCTCCAAGGAAGGTCTCTGATGTGCTATTTTAGTGGATAATGGTTCCCAGGATAAGCGACCGACATATGCTTGTTCCCTATTAATCCTTTTTTGGAATTATTTCTTATTGTTTGATTGATGAATATCATTTTTTTAATGATTTGTTTTTTTGATCAGTGATGGTGATTCCTACTCTAATGGATTAGGGAGAGTATGTTTTGGGATTCTACGGTGCAATCAATGATCCCACCAGTGAGGTGAATATGTTTGGTGAAGTGGATGATGTTGAAGAGATGAAGTAGACAGTGATTATAATTTTCATAATGTTGTGGTATAATATAAAGTGGGTTCTAAATAAAATGTGGATAAGATGATAGTGAGCTCTAGAGTCAAGTGGTGTGAATAAAGGTGGCTCACTAGTCAAGATCATGTGACCCATTTCTATTTGGTGGCATTAGGAATGATTTCCATACATGATTGAATTTAAAAATTTAGGTATTTTTTTGTTTGTTTTTTGAATTTGAGTTTTGAAATATTTAGTTTATTTTTAGGTTTTTATGTTGTTTGAGTGGGAGGATACCACTAATTCATAAATTATATTTTTAAAAATAATAAAATATGTTTTTGAGTAAGGTGGTCCCTCATTAATTTTTCATTATAATGAATGTAAAGGGATGTTTGTTGATATATTCCATGATTAAAAGCTGTAAATAAAAAGGTATTATAAAATGAAAGTTATTTTATAAGGAGGAGGATGGATAGAATCCATTACCATGATAGGGAACATATTAGTGATTTGGAGGAGACTCTTATGATTTTTAAAACACATTAGGAGGTCATTTGAGTGGGATATAGAGAGGAAATTATTGCTAAATTTGTTTTGAGTGAAGAGAAGTTGAATGTTGGTTGTTTATTTATATAAAAAGAGAGGGGAATTCTTAATCAATTTTAAAAATAGGTTTTGTAATCTATATGAAAATACAATCAAAACCACATATATTACAATGGGTTTGGACATTGTTTCCTACCAATGTGGGGTGTTTTACAGTATTATATAAGCCCAAGAACTAAAAATATTAAAATAAAATCATTGTTTATATGTAAGTGAATCATGTTCATATTGAATTGATTTTAGGACCTTAAAATATAATATTGTTTTTAGAGGATTCATTAACAAAATATAAAGTAAATTAAAAAAATTTAAAACACATTATTTTAAAGGGGAAGAAATATTTGGTACTTTATGACCTTTATAAAATTAATTACATCACATTTGGGATTTTAATATATCATAATATAGACCATGTATTTATACCATGTTTAAATATTTCCTAAAAATATTATTTTTTCAGAAAATTATGAAAAAATAACCATTAGATTATTTCAATGTGTAGATTTATGAAATAATTTTTATTTAATCAAAATAACACGATAAATATGAGAACTTTTAGTAAAAAATTATTAATTAAAAAAGTACTAATTTTCTTCTACGAATGACTTTCATACCCTTATAAAAATTATAATGGACTTCATTAAATTATATGATCATTTATATTTATATAAATATTATTTTACAAGAACATTTTGTTAAAATTTCATTTATTTAATAAAATTATTGAAATTATCTAAAGAATGTCCAAATTGAGAGTGTATATTTCCAAAATATACATTTTTTATTTCTCTATATCAAAATATTATTTTTATTAAAATTAATATATAATAATTAATAAATTAATAATATAAAGTGATAAATATAATCAACATTTCATGAAAAATAATACATAAAAATTCATATTACATGAGTCAAAATACATAAATCTTTATTTCACTAGAATATGCCCTAAGGGTAAGATATGGGATGGTGTTTAATTCCCTAGGTAGTTCAGAGAACACGGTTTGGATCATGATCATGATAAAAAGTGATACATAAAACAATTATTTTGTTGAAAATAAAATGAAAATTTTTATATTACTAGTGTCTTGATACATAACCCCTTATTTCACTAGTGTACTTTCTAAGGGTATGTTGTGTGGGGGAAGTTCTTTATTGGGGTAGATTAATGAAGATGGATTGATTCATGATCTCAATATGGTTGAATGTCCCCCATAATAGGTTTTTTATCAAGCTTTTGTTGTGGAATCTCATCATGGACTTGGTCAAGGGAAAATCCAACTGATTCCATCCCCCTAAAAACCTCCAATATATGGCTTTCATTAGGTAGGTTCTTATATGATCATGCAATCAATTATACTATACGATAACCATTGAAATATTTTAATATTAATGGTCACTATACAAAGACTAATTTTTTAATTGTTGAGATGCTTACCAATATTTTAAATCCAACCAGCTATATTTTATAATGGTTAAAAATAACCAAATCATTTCCTGTGTTTTCTATAACCATTTCAATTAAGAATGAATTTATTTATAAAAAAAGGTAATTTAATTTTTTTATGTTTAGGTTTTCACACTGGGGAATATATAATAAATAAAGTAAGGTTATACTCCTTATGGATGTTAGGTGATGAAAGGCTAGGGATATAATCTATTCTTAGGGTAACATTTCCTGATTCATAAGTAAAATGTCTTTAACTATGAGGGTCTATTGACCATATGAGGTATTATTATAGTGAAATACAATTTAGGTTTAATTTTAATTAGTGTAGGGATGAAAAAAAAATTATTTACCAATAATTTTGTGTAAATGTGTGTTTTATTATGTAGTTTTCAATGGTTTTGGTAAACAAAAATATACTCATATATATTCATTATCACTATATTTAAAGATGCCTAGGATAGAGTTTTAAAATGTTAGAAACAAGTACCCTGGGGAAATTATGTTATTATAGATGAAAATTTTATATAAAATAATTTGAATAGATTGTACGACTCATTATAAAGAATATATCAAATTTTATGAATGGTGAGATTATTTCATATAAATTTTTTGTGATTTATATAAGTTTATAACATATTGGGAGTTTTAATAATAACCTTTGGGGCCTGATTATCTTCTATTGGGTTTAATACCAACCATGTTGAGTTTAGAAAGTCGTAATAGAAGTTGTTGGGACCATTCCCAAACACATTTTTAATAATTTCCATTCGATAAATTCAATGGACATGATGAAAATAATCACAAAATATTTAAAGATTTTATCTTTTCAAATATAATTTATAATGATGTAAAAATATGAAATAATTTTCCATGATAATTCTTTCTTATAGTTTTATCCTTTATGTAAAGACCATTATATTGAAATCATCATTTTGGGAGAGGAATCAAAATTATAATTTCTCTAATAGTATCCACATAAGATCAATGAATCTTGGATAATCACTATTGGAATTTTTGTAACAGCATGGAGGAACAAAACACCTTGAATTGTTCTCCATTGATTATAACTTATAATCTTTCAGTTGTAAAAGAATACTTCACTTACTCTTTATTCATGAGATATAGGTTGATGAATATGTCTCTATGTTATTGATTGATTTCTAGAGAGGTTTTCGTACCATTGAGAGAATTATCTAAAAAGTTCACAAAAATTAATTTCACCCAAGGCAAGTGACATAAAATGGAATATATAGTTAGTTTTAAATATTGAGGAATTGAACCAAGGCCCTTTATCAAATATTCTCCCTCATTAATTATCCATATTAAATAATTAAAATATTACTTTTTTCATGAAATACCCTACTTATGATTATTTAAATAATATTAATTAAACAATCGACTCAATATTTTTTTAATGAATATTTAATAAAATTTATATTTTTAATCACTTTCTTTACATAGTCAGTCAATCTTCCACTACATTAATCAAACCTGGAATAAAAAATATCATTATATAATTCTTTCAATAAGTCAATTAATATATTCACTAAACATGGGAATATATATTTAATTTAATATTCATATAACAAAAGGAATATTTACATAAAATAATTTATAAATAATTATTTATAAATTGAAAAATAAAATCTATTTATCATTATTGTCACATTTATTTTAAACTATAATATGATTTGATTGTATTTATTGGATCAAAAATACCTGAATAATGATAATAATATTTATTATAATTGTTAAATTCATATGGAATTTAGTAGAGATTTTGTACAAAATATGTGTGTGACCCTCTAGGAATGTTTTATAGTTGAATTATGTGAGCTTTCTTAACATATAATATTTTATTCTAGTAAAAAATCAAACCAACCTTAAATAATGAAGTCAATGTCACATTTAAATAAAACTCTAATTGATACTTATTAAGCAATATAATCCCTTTTTCCTGACATTTCATCATATCAGTTGCATACTCGTTCCATAAATATATATGTTTGATGTATGTTTTTTTGAATATATAGAAAAAAACTCATAGATGAACTACCATGGTCATGAATTTAACAGAAAAGTTCCATTTCAATTAAATATAAAGAGATATCATCTTTTATTAACTATAAAGGAACAAATCATTTCTTAACTTATTCAATTAAGACAATATTACTTATGATTCACAAAAAATATCCTAAAAACTTCCATTTATATGTTTTTTTATTTTTAATTAATACCTTAAATTATGTGATTCATAAAATAAATTAATAATAATTTCATGTATAAGGACTAATATACCTGTTGGCATATAGAGATAACTAAATGATACATAAAACACATCAAATTCCTATTTTTGATTATTTCCACATAACCTAATTAATATTTAATTAAATTATGAGTGATTTATAATAATAATAATGAATTAATTTAGATCCCCCAATTCCAAATAGTTAATAAATCATCTATGTCATATAGGCTGCAAGATATATGATTTTTAATATGGATTAAAAATTTTAATTTTCCCATAATAGTGGGAAACTATTATAACACTTTTATATGAAAAATAATATATAAACATTATAAATTGATGTTATATACATGAAGAAGAATCATTTAATAAGTTATTTATTAAAATTCATGTAATTAAAAATTTTGGTAGTCGAATGTATAAAGTCAGATCATCCTTGGACATAATCAACAAAATATTCCACTTGATATAGTGCCAAATTATAACTTACTTGTTTTCTCTCATATGATAAAAATTATTTTTCAGAAGAATAGTTATAACATCTAAACCTATTATATACATGTTTCAATTATACTCACTACGAGTTTACCTATATAATAAAATCCATCAAGAGGTGATATAACTGAGTATTTATCTTTTTACCTTTATAATAAACACTTTATCTTGGAAAATATCATAGTATTAACTTTATAATATTATGATAAAACATTACTTACTAGGTATATCTCCAAAATATATAATTACACATTTATAAACTACTTCTTATGTTATTTTAGAGGTCAAGATATACTCAGTCTATGTAGATATGGTAACCATTGGCAGTAATAAGTATTTATTTATTATTAACATTTATTTGTTAATATATTAGATAAAATTGTCTGTAGGAAGAATTGTTTTATATACCCTAGGAAAAAATTATTTCAACTTACATAATTACCAGGTAATCATTCATTATAATTTCTCATTTACTCTTGGGATGTTCTAACACCATGTCAATATAGTTTTCTTGGTTGTATTTGATATTTCCCTTGATTATTTTATCTATAATAAGTATAAAAATAATTCATATTTTTAAATTTAATATAATTTATACTGAATCCTTAGTAATATATAATTCTATTTATCATAATAATATCCTTCTATAATTTCACAGATCGTCTTGGAGACATTTCATGGCATGGAAAACAAGAAAAAATTCAGCAGTGGATACCATCATATATTTTTTCAATACATTTGAAATGTACATACTAACACTAGAAGGAATAAACCACACATATTTATGTCTGTATATATTGTTCCCTTGATCTTAGGTTTTTAATTTTATTTCATTGATGATTTTTTCCTTAATATTAATTAATAATATGAGTGTTCAAATATTTTCCATATGCTAGGAACATATTGAACATGAAAAATAATAATTCTCCCTCTAACCTCATGTAGACACTTGACACACCTTCTTTAAAAGTAAAAAAAACCCACATTTAGATTTACCTAATGAAATTCTCAATGATCATTATGTTTTTGTAAATATATATTGGTCAGTTAAACTTGAATACCTTAATGGAATTCTTTGTTTTCTCGAACCCTTTTGGATGTGTCCTAAAAATATCATCTATACAGATTGCTACAAGGAATGTGTTGTGGACAAGAAATTTTTAATATAATGACAATAAAATGTTTCCATGAATAATATAATTCTTATATATTAATAATTGTGTTTGGTTAAAGTTTTTTTCACTATCTGTGTCAAGAAATATCATTAAATCTTCATTAACCAATAAATATCTATTGGTTCCAACTTATACCATAAGTATTCAATATTTTATTTAATACACAAAAATTCTTTTACATAATCTAGAGAAACAAACAAATTCATAATTATATTTTTTTATATGGAATCCATTTCTAAATTAATATTAACTCTCCAATCTCATTATATTTCCATTTACAACTTTCTTATAGGATTTATTATTCATATTAAATAAAATATCACCTCTCTTGAGGAAAATAAAACCACCAGTTTTGTTTTCAATTTCCTAAAAAGTACATGTATTGGTAATAGTTCCTCCCATAAAGTCTTTTCTAGATTATATTTCTTATTCTAACCAAGGTTTATCTAGAGCCTCAACCAAAATAAAGATAAGTATTCTCCCACTTTCTATAATGGAATGTTTTGAACACTTAAGAGAATATATTTGAAATGGACTAATAAATTTCAATCATAGGAAACGTAATACCAAAGGGTGCTTAAAATAATAAAATGGAACACACTTATTTTTTTTTCTTGATATAAATTTGTAGCGAAATCTATGATTAAAAAATAGTTCATATAAAACATATGAATCCTTCATGCATTAGATTCCCATTGTATTTTAACTTATATGATATTCATTATTCAATCTCATAATCATTAATTTATATTTTATTCTTGATTTTTCCAAATATGTATTGAAAGGAACTATATAAATATTTATATAAAAACAAACAAACCTCATCGATCAACGTTTCAATACCAACACAAATTTGTTTTCTGTAAGGTAATGTGTTTTTATGAATAGTTATTCTCTAGATTTAAATCATTAATGAATGTATTTTGAAGATATTATCTTAAAATCATAAATATAGATTCTTATATCTTTTACCATGTTTAATTTTGAAATGAATTTTCTATATTCACAATTTTTTAAAGGAATCCCATGTAGCATATGAATTTTAGTCTACTTATCCCTAGAATATTTTACATATTCATTTTGGAATAACTCAACAATCATTTTTGCTATGTTCTAAATCAAAATGGAGTTATTTTCTAAAAAAAATGAGAATATAAAGATCCAAAGATTTATATTTATAATGATTTTAGACACCCTTATAGGTTTTTTAAATATTCTTGATGTTTTTTTGAAACAATAAGTATCACTCCTCAACTCGATATGAGTCTTAAAAATTAATTTAATTATTTATTTATAATATTTGATATTATATTATTAATTTTTATAATGAAATAGTATTTATATATGAAATGGGAAAATAACATTCATTTTAAACTTGAAATAATATCTCATTATGTCTATATCTAGATATTTAATTAAATGATTTTCGTAATCATCAATACAAAAAAAATATTTCAACTAGAATAAATAAACTTGTTAGTATAAGGTCATGTTATTTTCATTTATAATATAGGAATCAACCTTTTTAAACTTTTTTAGAGTGTTAATCTTACTTATTTTAATGTTTCCAAACATCATTGGATTCTGTAATTGAGTGGAAAAATGAGAATTTAACACTACCTAAAATACTAAAGATGTAATTTTAAATATTGTTTGAAAATATGAATATAATGAATGGAGAACATATTTATATCTTATTCTTTAATTCATTTTAATTCCACTTCTAGTGATCCTTCTTACCATATGTGAAGTAGATAAAATTATGTTCATTGGCCTCTATCCAAATCATTTCCCTCATTGAATGATGCTATAAATGACCATTAAACTATGAATTTTAATGATATTTTCAACATTTTCCCCCATTTTATTAACATTAGTGAGTATGGATACATGTCCTTACAAATAGTTATCCTCTTGGTGACGAATTGAAAAAAAAATTATAAAACGAAATCTTTATACTATAAATCTTATAATTTTGAATAATATGGAGAACCTGGGTGGTAGAGATGATAATATGAGCTTAATAGATAATTAATTATCCTTATGTATGTCATACATTGGTAACTAATAAATTTATATCATCATCAAGAAGTAAATATCACTATAAATGTACCCATATTATAGTTTATACTGGTAATGTGCATTGAATATATCATTTATATTTAGCCCCTCTTTCTTTATGTTATGATTTAGAAGATGATTGATGAAAATTTA
Organism: Viscum album; assembly: GCA_963277665.1. Taxonomy (NCBI): domain Eukaryota; kingdom Viridiplantae; phylum Streptophyta; class Magnoliopsida; order Santalales; family Viscaceae; genus Viscum; species Viscum album. Next base: position 1,572,127,295 of record OY728127.1, read on the forward strand.
TTCATATCTTTATGTTTCATTTATATCTATACTTATATAGATGATAACTTTATTCAACATACATTTGAATCATCCTCCATGTATATCCTGAAATAATACTTCAATATATCACTTTCTCATCGTGGTTGACAATCAAGAATAGGTGATCCCAATACATAATAAAAATCATCCTATAATAGTTTAATGTATAAATAGTTGTACCACTCATATAAATTGTTTCTCGTTAGGACATGGCCTTTATCCCGGAATGATGACATTATTCCCAAAAAAATTATTTAATTTATATAATATAAAAGTAACATTTTTCTATATTATCTTAATTAGCAGGTATAAGATAAAAACATTTTCTCTATTAGTCCCCCATTATTTTATCAAATCAAAAAACCCATCACCGTTGAATTCAAAATATCATTCCACTTGTATATTTTATTTGAAATGATACATATTCCACTTTTAATAACAAGGATATTGTACTTATAAAATTACTAAAATATATTTAATGTAGGTTGTTTTTTTGAATACATTAACTCATAGTTCCTTGATCTTTTGGGAAGACTCCCTAATCATCCAATTATATACTAGGATTTTCTTAATACATTCATCTCGGTTATAACAAATCATATGGAGAGATATACTCTTTCTATTAAGTTGGTTGAAAAAACTCAAAAACATTTATGAGAAAAAACAGATGAATAAATATTTCATAAAAGGGGATTAAATAACATGCTTATTTACAGTTTCTTTATAACTCGTTTATTATAAGATGCTACCATAATTTATACAGTATTGAGGGATTTGGTTTGTCATTATTAATAAATATTATTTATTTTACACTTAAATTATTGTTCATATTATTAAGAATTTATATAATTCATTAATTATATATGATTTTGTAATTTCCAAAAAATATAACTTTTCTGTTCAATCGTTTATGATTTTATATTAAATTACGTGATCACCTGTAATAATATAATAAAAAATAATCAAATAAATTAAAACCCATGAAATTGAAAAATTAAGGTAATCATGTGATATGATCATGGGCTTTCATCTACTAGTGGGTTTATCAAGTGGATGTTAAACCAACCCTTAACCATATAATAATAACTCTTCAATACAATAACTGAATTCAATTTCATAATTAAAAATTTAAAATATGTAACACCTAGTAGGTTTCTCCTCATATTGGTCTAAAATCATATTATACCAGTTTTAATGCCTTCCATAACAAATTCTTACACACTCATAGGTTTGGGATAATAGGGGATTTGTAATGCATAAATAAATAATGTTTATATAATACCATAAAAAAGGATGAATGGATGAAATGTTGACCATTATATTTAATTTAATTAAAATAAAAAAACACGTGTACTAAAAAATAAAATGAATTAGAAACACAACACATTAAATGTTGGTCAAGATCACGATCATCCATTACATGTTATCGATATTACTAGAAATCATTTCAATTAATTCCTTAATAAGATAAACTTCATTAATTAGTTAATTTACTATCTTTTTAGTTACATTTTTTTATATTAATTTTTCCTAAATTGTACATGATATTCCCAACATTTTTTATTTTAAATAAAATAGATAATTGTTTTTTATTTTTATAATTTATTTGCACATGGATTGAAATGATTGGGTACATTTCAGGCACCCATTTAGTAATTTTCAATTCAGTTGTTAATTTAGTATAAAATGAGATATCCCAGACATATATTCCCACGTCCGATGTAAAAATAGATTTCCCTAAACACTAGACTTGATTCAAAGTGTGAATATCGATGATATATTTCACATAATTTTCAAAAAATAACTATTATATCTAAAATTATATCCAAATCCTAATAATGAATGATTTTGTGTATTTAAGAACTATATATATAAGAAGATTAAAAAAAATACATTTGATTATTTCTCTATAACTGAAAAACTCTAAAAATATATTCTAATCTCAATGGTCATACACATATTCATGTCCTCCGAAATGGAAACATAGAAAATTATTGAGCTTAAATGCTCAACTTTGAAAAATATTGGAGTATGTAATTATGGTTTAGATAATAATATTATGATAAAATGTGATCCGGGGTGAATTATCTTATAAAAAACAAAATTTTACGAATAGAATTTTCCAAATGTCAGGATAAAGGACCTGTAATTTACATTGAGAGAACATGTAACTTGTAATAAGTGTGTGATGTTATCATGAATACAAGGGATAAGGAATTGATATTATAAGTTTATTGAATCTTAAATATATAGAAATAATAATAATCTTGATATCAAAAGAATAATATAAGTCTCACTTCTAATAAAACGTAGCATAGTATCCTAGACTGATGGGATATACCCCCTAATGTAATCTCATTGGTAAAAAACATTACGCAATTAATAAGAGGGTTATATAATTCGTATCCCACAAGTCACATAAAGGGAACCGTACATATGTGTTCCAAAAGAATATGAAAATATTCATCACATAACTAACCCATGGGAGAGGAAATGGTTTTATAAAATATTCCATAGACCAATTCATAATCCATGAAGAGAAATTCAATGTATAGTATCACAACAGAATATACCAAACATAACACAGGGAGCACAAATTATGTTGAATACAACAAAAATGGTCGTTTTAAGATCATCAGATAATTCACTTTGAATAAAAATATATATATAAATTTATATTTTAAATTAATTATGAAATATTTTTTTTTGGAAAAAGATATTAAATTATTAAAAATAGGATTCATTGAAAATAATTATCCCACAAGAGAATAAATGTTTTCATATAGTAAAATCTTAAAATGAGATCTTTGATTTGTTTTAATAAGGTTGAAATACAAAAAATTATAGGTCAATTTCAAATGATATTTTCAAAAAGGTGTAGTGAATACACTTGAGAAAATTTACTTTCAAAATCATTCTAAATAGTGGATCTTTAATAGTGACATAATTATTATCTAAAATAAATGTGTATTGGCAGTTAAAACATATGATTATAAAAGTAAAATAACATTTGGTATTTCAAAACACCTATATTGAAATCAAAATTGCCAAAAATTATAATAAAACATAATTTTAAACAAGGAAATATAAAAAGTGATTATCACATGGGATAATAAAAATTTGGTTTTCAAAAATATGAAGGAAAACAATAATAGTACGAGAAAATATGTACCTGGAGGAAAAATCATCATTAAAGAGAATGAAAATTATTCTTAACAATTTCATAATTTTGACGAGAAAAATTTATTCTTGGTAAGAAATTTGAATGAAAAGTTTTATTTTCCATAGATAGAAATAAAAAGTTTAATATAAAATATAATGGTGGAATAAATCCAAAATATAATTAATAAGTTCACAATGAATCTTTATAATGTATAGATTGGAAGTTTGTCTTTACAAAGTCTCTTGAAAAAATAAAATAACATTTGTTTTGAAAATATATAGAAAGGTAAATTGAGATGTATTTTCAAATGAATTTAATTTCAAGAAATTTATAATAATATAACCCATTTGGTAGTATATATACCATAAAAAGTTGTTAATATTGCATGTGTCTCAATGATTTAATATTGAGAAGGAAGTCCCTTAGAAACATAAAAATTCATGAATTATGTAACATTTGAAATGGGGAGTATGTGATAAAAATATAAATTCCGATAAAATAAATTTTAAATTCACTATAACACAATATTATTTTATAACACACCCATCATATAAGAATAATTTCCTAGAAGAATAAATCCAACTCAATGAAAATAAATTTAGTTAACAAAAACTCATATCATTAATCTTGATTATCCTAGCATGATCTAACCTACTACCTAAAATAATAAGAATCTTAATAACATATTTTAGAACCTTATACATAGAAATAAACTTTTAAAAAAATTCATTTATAATCTTTTTTTATAAATATATTTCCTAATTTAATTGAATTTTAATAATAAAATGTTATTTGCTTCAATTTTTTTAGTACCATATTCATAATGGTGAAGTTTATTATTAATCATAGAATCAAATTTCATAATTAAGATATCATTAAATGTAATAAAATAATGTTTTTTAATGATTTATATTGTTCAAATATTATTTCATAAATATTTTATTTATGATTTTTGATGAGATAGTTTTGGTAAATTTTAATAAACATAAGGGAAACATAATAACAATATGTTAAATTTTAATATAAAATTTACTAATTTTTTTTTTAATCATTTATGACTAATAATTTTAGTATTTATACTTCTGTAGTCATCCGTGAAGGAAATTTATAGCCTTGTTTATTTCGGTGGATAAATCCTCTCAAAGAAGAACAAGTTATAATTTATGGTTGAGTATGGTTAAGAAGTTGATTTTTTTTCATAATATCACTATTATATAACTATAATGATATTATTATTTTTTGTTTTTTAATCAAATTTTACATTATTTTGAAAAATATTAAAATATTTGGTGAAAAATGTTATATGCCAGTTTTGTGGAGGCAGTAGTCCATAAGTACGCATGACGATGCACTAATTTACATATAAAGAATAGAATATAGAGAATAATTTGTAGTTATATGAATCATAATAATTTTATAAATAGCATATCAATTTGTTAAATACCCATTTTAACGATCTATGAAAGGAATTTAGGAAAAACCGAACACAACGCTTATGGATGTGGTAGTTCGCACGTAACACAGGAGACATTTTCAAATTCTTAATTGATGGGAGAATGGAGGGAAAATGATTATAATTTTTTTTCATAAAATATTAGCATACATACGATATTTATGTAATTATTTTTACATTTTTTTAATATTTGGATGATATAAAAAAGATATAAGGGTAAAGAAATGAATGGGGAGTACGTTGAAATCTTATGTTACTCATTAGAATAAATACATTGACATGTTGATTAAGGATATGATTGGTGGTATTTTTAGAATAAATAGATTCTAATACATGTATATTAGTGTTTTTGAGTTATATTGGTAGATTATTATTGAATCCATTTGGATTTTCATGTGAAGATAAGTGGGGTAGTGATGAATACTTTTCTAAGGGAGATGAGTGACATTTTTGTTAAAATATAAAAGGTTAAGTCACTCTTTAAAGGTCATATGGATCCAATAGTGGAATGTAATGGAGTGGGGTATGATATAAGGTTGATAAAACTCAACTATAAATTAGTAAACTTATTTTAATGAAGTTTTTATGAGTTTTACTCTTAGATTATTCCATTTTTAAATTTTGGATATTTATCGGGGTATCAAATTTTTTACATAAGTAATTTATTTTTAATTACTAATTATATAATTTAATTTATTATGTAATTTATATATATTCATTGAAAATAAGAATTAATTTTTTTCAAAGAAAAATTATAGGTGTGGGAAGAATTAGTTTTAATGTTAACACAAATAACATGTAATATTTTTTTATAAAAGTGTATTTTTGTGCTTAAAAGTAATAATTATGACAAAATTATAAGGATTTATAATTATATGAAATTAGTTTATTTCATTTTAACCAAATATGAGTTATATATAAATATAATTAAAACATCTGGATACATAGCTAAAGTAAAAAAGAAATTTTTTTCTTAAAGTAAATAATTTCTAGAGTTTCCCAGATGTAAAAAATGGATTTCAATATTCTAAATTATACATTTAAATGATAAATTTTATTAATATACATTTTTTATAAGAAAAAGGTTTCCAAAACATCAAAATCATTGTTGTACTATGATAATGTCATAAAGTGAAAGTGTTTGGAAAAACAACTTTTTTAACTATTCCCTAAAAATTCAATATTTTCAGGAAAAAACTAAAAGAATCATCTTATGATAAATTTGATATTATGAATTAAAAAATATTTTTAATTTTATAAAATTTAACTTCGGTAATTGCTAATTTTTTTAATGAAAATACAATATATTAGGAAAAATACTTTTATTAAAAAATGATGCTTTAAAGTGATCTTAATATAATTTCATATTAATTAATAATTTAATTAAATTTAATATATTATTTTATGTATTATAATATTTTATAAGTGTTCATTTTAATTTAATTATGTATTATCTAAATGTAAGAAATTTACATTGAATAATATAATTTTATTTACTAGAGGTTTTGTTATTCTGATAACATTCATAATAATTTTTTATAACATATTTTGTGACATTCTATATTTTTTTCATGGAATAAGATATTGATTATTGTATTAATTTTAAACAAAAATTTATTCTAAAATCTCAGATAGTTACATTACACCCTTAAATAAATTTTATCCTCTCAATTTAATCACCACTTACTATTAATTGAGCTAATGTTATATAAATGATATTAATTACTCAAGATATAATTTAAAATTTGGTTTCTACCTTTGTATCATAAGTATGATTTGGATACACTTATTTCCCTTAATCGTGTTAACCAATATCTAATTAATTATATGGAAACTTTTTTCTATATTTCCTCCTCTAATATGGAACAAAATATCAGTTTATTTATGAAATTATACTTCGTGGCTCAATAATGGGCTGGACCTCTCCGATCCATTGATTTTTGGGAATCTAGGGATTGAGGTGTTCTAGGAGGTCAAGGTGACTAATTTCAACACTAAGAAAATTTTCACATTTTCCCTTTTTTTAACAATGTATTACCCTTGAGGTTTCTTTCTGGTAGTGAATCACTAGTGGTGACTCATTAGTGTTATATTAATGGAGGTCTCTCTCTAGTGGTTGCTCGCTAGTGGTTTCTCACTAGTGTTCGCTCACTAGTGGTCGATCATCTAATGGTTTGTTGTCTAGTGGTTTCTTGCCTCATGGTGACCCAAAAAATGGTGGCTTGTGTTTAATCTAGAAGTTTCTTTTCTTATGGTTATTTGATAAATGGTGTCTTGCGATAGGTGCTATGGAATGTGGCCATTTGCATAACGGAGCCTCACGAGTAGTGTCTCTTCGATTGGGGGCTCATTAACGGTGGATCATGTATAATGTTTCATGATTTTTCCATTTTTTCCCTTTTTACTTATTTCATTGACGTAAAACACTTATAAATCCATATTTGAAGGGATTCAAGACAAATTAATATCCCATAACTCCTATATTTAAATTCCTAGGGGTTTGGGGGCTCTTAATTTTTCAAAACACATTATCTTGACCGGATCCACCTTTAATGGAAAATAAAAAACGTATATAAACTGATACAGTATTTAGATCTTTCTGAGGGACCATACATCTTTCCAACTTGCTTTTATATCTTGATTTATCTTGGTATGAGATGTCCATTGTTCTTCTTTATATGGGAGTCATACAGTCAGGATGTAGCTTTTTGTTTGTGTTTCCTTGATTTTTTCATACTACATGCACACCCAAGTTTGGGTGCAACCAAAAATTGAGGCTCATCATTTATTAAAATTAGGTTTTAATTTATCTATATTATTTATGTACCATACGGTGTGAATGTATGAATATATTCCTTTTTAATTATAGTTTAATACCAAATTAATAAGTATGACTATAATAATTTTGGATCAATATACGGGGGATGGGAAAACTGAAGTATGTTCTTATTGTGTTAGTTGATACTGTGATTTGAATAGGCTAATTACCCAAAAAGAATCATGACAGTTGGGGGTCTTTTTTTGTGAACATAATGGTCTGTGGAAGGTTTTTTTATATAGAATGATTATTTATGAAAATTTATAACAATGTATATTTAGTTGGTAAATGGATGCCCTGGGATCATTCTGTTTTGTTATAACCCCAGAATTAACATGTGGAAAGTAAAAGAGGGATTCATTATCAAATATGAATTTTTTTTGCCTTTTTTTTGTGGTTATGTGGTTGTGGGAATGATTTTTCATAGGGGTAGGTTTTGTTAATATGGTATTTTGGGAAAGGAATATTTGTGAAATATGGTTTCAAAACTGTTTAGGGTCTAATATGTTGTCAGATGCGGCAGGGAGTTGGGGTTTGTATTCGATTGGAAGGATGGATTGCAAGTGATGAATTTGAAGAAGGATGGTTGCGATTAGTTTGGGTTCTTTTACATTGATAACATACCTAAAGTTTCACCCCATATCTAGAGATCCATATATGATATAGATTAAATTGGTTTTAAATGGGGGGGGGGAATGGGAAGATTCCTTATTTATTAATCAGGATCTCTTCCTTCTAAAATGAATTTTAATGTGTTTCATATTGTGTTTTCTGCTTAGTAGTTTTTTGAGAATTTATGGAATGGTTAAATAAATTTGGCGGGGAATGTGAAATGGGTTTTGGGTCTTGTTGTGTGGTGTTGTTCATTTAGTGGTAGAAGTAGTGTAGGTAGTCTCATGTTTTGGTGTTTTTTCTAAGAACCCCATGGTTAGGATTGATTTTTGGCATCATATATTAATATAATTATATTTTATTTGTGATTTCTATATGAACCCCACCCTAGATGAGAAATATGGGCCGAAAACCCTCATATTCATGAGCGAGGGTGTGTTTCCCAACATTTGGTAGGAGTACAGATGGACATGTTTCTACTCTTTTCCACTATAACTTACAAGTAAGGTATGTATGGAACATACTATATATGATGTTAGGAGGTATGTTATTATCTTATATGATAGTTGTGATGGACTAGGTGTCTTCAAGAAAGATTTGATTTCCTAATTGTTTTCGGGCAAGGCGGTTTGTGATTTCCCCAGTGTCTTCAGGATGAGAGGTGAATTTCTTTCCAAGGTGTCTTCTGGTGTTATTTGACGTGGTTTTTGGACTAGGTGTGTGTGGGAGTGTTTTTTGTGAGGCCTAGGTGTGTGTCAGTGGTTTGTGATGTGGTTTGTGTCGTAGTTGAGTGTGGGTGGTATATGATGTGGTATATGGAATGGATGGGAGCACCAGGACAATTGATTTTGGGTGAGAGAGGGATACAAGTGGGAAATTTGAAAGGGGTACCCTATCATCAAATTTCATTATGTTATATTAATTAACAGGCGTTATTTGGTGAGAGTGAATTGGTGAGGATAAAATGGTTAGTATACCTGCTTAGGTGTTCTTTGGTTCAGATGTTTTCTCATGGGTGAATTTTTATGCCTCTTTAACATGTTCATGAGAGACATTTGTTTTCTTATAGAGCACACTTGTTTTCTCAGCCTATGTATATAAACTATTCTCAGTTTTCCAGGAGGATTTCATTGACCGTGATAGACCTTACTTTCTTAGATGTTGATAGTTTCCATGTCACTTTTTATCATTACATTTCGTATTTACCTTGGATACTTTTGGATTATAACTATTCTATTTTACACATTCATGTGGGTTGGATTATAGATTTATTTTTATATTATGTCTTGGAGATTCACTATGGATGATTTGACTTATCTCTCGATCTTGTTTTTATAAAAAATTATAATGCCTCTTTTTTTGTGAGATTTATACCACAGTGGTTCTAGTCACCAACCTAGGGCCTACGGAAGGTGGGACTTATCGGTCATTATCCCCCATTATTCATTTCTATTCAAGGAGTGGTATTTTTTTTGAGAAAGGGGGTCATGATAGGATCTTTTTAAAAAATTTAGATGAAGGATATTTTTTCATCATTCATTTTTTATCATTATCACAAAGACTTACATGATACTATATCCTTCCATTCTTTGGTGTGTTTGAAAACACAACAAAGATAATGTTTTTGATCATATTTTGTGATATATGATTAGGAATAACCATTATATTTATAACTTCATCTCTTATCACATTAGGTATCTCATTGGGATAATATTTGCATTGTTCAAGGAATTTTTTGTTAATATGGTTCATTCATTTTTTAACCATTTCTAGAACCAAATAGGGTAACATGTATAGTGAATAATTGAAATCTTAAGATAAATATCATAAAAAAACACCAAAGAAATATCTTACCCTTTGAAAGAATGAAATTAGATTTAAGTCTAACTTCACTCACACATATCTCAATGTTAGTTTCTTTAGGTTTAGTTATCTCCTAATTACTTTACTTATAACATAACATAAAAAATACTTTTTTATTTTTCATGAATAGAAAGTGAATGACTAAAGAATATACCCTAGGTGTATCTTACTAGGTGTGTAGTCTTATTTCAACTCATCATGAAAATCACACAATATCAACATTAAAAAAAATTAAGGATGTGATACTATAAAAAGACTTATCTTCTGGTATTATATAGAAGTTCTATTGTCATATTCCACCAAATTACTAAACTAATCCTAAATAATATCTTAAATACTCCTAGAAAATAATTAAATCCCTCATTGATCGAAACTGAGGTTCCCCAAACAAGCATTCATAGGTTCAGTGATAAAAAAACTTTTATTAAACAATGTATTGAATCCAATGTGAGATGATCCAAGATATATTTCACATAATTTTCATAAATAATCAATACTTATCAACATAATCTCACAATACCATGAGTTAAAGGATTATTTTCTATGAGTACTAGCTATATAACCATCTTATTTGAAAATAATTTTCAAAAATTCTGTATTACCTAACACACTAGACCCTATTCTAGAATCATAATAGGTTTTAATTACCTTCATGACCTTTTTAATTGTAACAAAAAATAGGGTTGATCTCAAAGGAATAGTCAGTTGAAACTTATCAATATTATTTTAATGGTTAGATAACAATCATGTGATAAAACATAAACCTGGGAGAAATTTATTATTAATAAGAATATGGAATAGTAAGAGTTATCTATTTGTCAAGATATCATAACATGTACTCTTAAATGAAAAAACATGTTCCATTGGATAATGGTTTGATATAATATTGGAATAATGAAATACAAAAATGATATCATAAGTTAATGAAATCATATACATGTTGAAAGAAAATAATGCATGACATCCAACATATAAATTAATTATCACTACCAAGACAACATAACATAGTATGATAGACTAATTTCGCATGCGCCATACATGGTATCTAATGAGATGAAAACATTACCTGATGCATTAGAGGGATATATAATTCAGACACACCTAGAACATAATTAAAAAAACATATTATGTGTTCTATAAGAATTTGAAAATAGACTACATAATTATCCAAAGATAATATTTTTTATGAAAGAAACAATGGGTATAATAGGATGAGGGGAGTTGGAAAGGGTATCTAAAATAGTGATACCTAAGAGAATATTCAACAAAAAACAAACTCCAAGGAGGATCAGTTTCTTTCAAAAATCAAATATGAATTATTTTATATTCTCCTTGATGAAATAAAAATGAAACTTTATTCCTTTAAAAGAACATTAGTGAATCTCCACTAGTTATCAAGGATTCACATGCATATCTTGATTTGATAAGTGATAGAAAAAGATATTTTAAAACTATCTTAGAGTGAATTATGAATAATAGTATAGAATATTTCAAAGGAGTCCAGTGTGATTTTGTAAGATTGGAATACCACAGGACCAGTGAGAATGAAACTATCCATAGTATGGAGGGAATGACCAGTACCATAAAAACCACCGAAGGAAAAAATGGATCCTTCAGAGTTTTTCACAACACCTCCTCATCTCATGAGGCTATGATTACAAGAATTATCGATGTTGAGTTTGATTCGTCCTCATTTAGGGTTCCAAAAAACCTCCTAGACATACAAATTCATCCAATCTGAATAATGAAGAGTTCTTCTTCCTTCCATGATAATCTTCATGGATGGGAAATTTTTTTGATATATTCATGATAGAATCAAAGTCCACCGCTAAAAATCTGGACCAGAGTTGCATGGCCATAATTTATCTAGGGTTAAAATACAAACAATCCCTATTCCTGGTGGTCTATATGCACCAAAAACTAACATTTATCAGCTGGTATATTATATTTTATTTCAGAATATTTATTCCCAATCATTGTAACGATGTCTGTATAAACATATTAATGGATAAATATAGTTTGTTGATCTTGATGTGGTCAAAAATACTATGGAACATGTATGTTTTCCACTCTCCCTTGAAAAAAGTTGGCCAATTGTTTTTTTCCATAGAACACAAGAGATAGAATGTAACACGCCTAGAAAAGTGAGACTTAAAAAGGCTAAATGTTACTACCCATGTCAACAAGGTGCACCATTATTTTTGGGAGCCTACCTGATTTGAAATACACAATTAAGCTTGCTTGGCCTGGCATAGTAATTAAGATGGGTGAACTTCTGGGAAGTTTGTCATGGTGGGTGTGAGTGAGGATAAAACACATTGAAAGAACATGTGTTGGTCTGTGGGGATAGTCATTAGTTTGATAAGAAACCCTTGTGATTAATAGCATATGGTGTGGTGGGAAGGCAACCAAGGTATCAAAGGAGACCCATGGGGTCATATGATAAGGTTCATGGCCCAGGGAGGTGGGTCGGGACAAATGGTATCAAAGCCAATACCCAATCAGAAGTGCTTAGGCACTGCCTGGGTTTGAGGATTGGGGTCCACAATGAGGGAATTGTGCTTTAAAGGGGTGGATAATGTAATACCCTTGGAAAATGAGACTTAAAAATGATAAATGTTACTACCCATGTCAACTAGGTGCACCGTTATTTTTGGGAGCATACCTGATTAGAACTCCATAGTTAAGCATGTTTGTCCTGGAGTTATAGTCTGGATGGGTGACCTTCTGGGAAGTTTCTCAATGTGTGTGTGTGAGGACAAAACATACTGAAATAACATGTGTTGGCCCTTGGGGACAATGATTAGTCTAATCAGAGACCCTAGTGAGTAATATCCTATGGTGTGGTGAGAAGGAAACCATGGTATTACAGGAGACCCATGGGGTAGGATGACATGATTTATGGCCCAGGGAGGCGGGTCATGATGTAGAATCACATATAGGTTATTTTAATTCCCTTAAATCTTATCTCTCATCTATCAGGATAGTGTGATTCCATATATGTGAGATAATGGATTTTTATTTATGATGAAAAAAATTATGACATAATTATACCATGATAATGGAAATGTTTTCATATGAACTTCACTAAGAAATTTCATAATATATGTAGATAAAGAAGGTGAATAATGATATAATAACATATCCCCATTTTTATATTAGAAGAATAAAGTATTTGTACATAAATATAAAATTTCTTTGTAAGATCGTTGGACAAAATCAATACGATGAATGTGAAAAAATAAACCATTTAATATTAATATCATTATTAGTTAGAATTAATTTTATTACCATTTTAAATAAAGACATGGAGGCATCATTGAGAAAAAAACTCACAATGGGGAAATAATGTATTCATAAGGGAAAAAAATAAAAATATATTTCAGAAAACATTTGTAATATTAAAAAAAAAGGTAAATCTAGTAGTCAATTTAAAAACCTATTTTCAAAAAGATGAAGTGAATTTTTATAAAAAGCTTACAATAAAAATAACACTAAATATCCAATACTTGAAAAAGTCACAAACATTATTCTTGAGAGGATGATAATATATATTATTATCAAAGGGGAAAACCCTTTTAGTATTTTAAAATTTCAATGGTGAATGTTATATCATAGAAATGGAAAATAATACATACTTTTACATGTGTAAAATGAAAAATTAATGGTCACATGAAAAAAATGAGAACATTGGTGAGAAGGGAAAATATGGCCATCGAATAAAAATAAAAATCATAGAGTATGTCAATTATTCTTTACATTTCCATACACATATGGGTAGGAAATTCATTGATGATGATAATTTTAATAAAAAGTGTTATTTTATAATAAGAAAAATTTAATGTTAATGTGAAAAATTATAGTGGAATAAACCAACAATTGATGTAAAATGATCACGATGAAATAGTATAACTCAATGGTAGGATGTGTGAGTTATCAAAATCCCTTATGACTTTAAAATATCATGAATAAAAAACCGTTGTAAAGAAAACATGAGAAGGATACTTAAATCAATTGAATTTAAAGACTGGTATAACAAAATTTACACATATGTTATTTTAAAAACCATAAAAACATTTGGGGATTATATCATGTGCCTCAAATAATGAATATTGCGATGAAAATCCCTTTTGAAAATAAAAATTCAGGATGTAACTTCCATTTAAAAAGGGGTTTATTAGATTGAAATGTAAATCAATATAAAAATAGGAAATTAAACAAAATAAAATTATAGGTAAGAACATTAAATTGTTATATGAATAATTTTCAAGAATAAATATACCAACTCACTGAATTAAAATTGAGTTAGAAAAAACTATAACCTTTAATCATTGTTATCCAGATATTCTTTAACCTATTATATAAAAAATAACTATCTTAACAACCCATTTAATGAAATTATTCATAGATATAATATTGTCTGAAATTAATTTATAATAATTTTAAAAAAAATTATTTTTTAATTATATTTTAGTTTTTTAAACAACCCAAGAAATTTTAATAAATTTTTATTTTTTAATAAATTCAATTTCATTAATATACTGTGATTGATAAAACACAAGGTTTAATCGATAATAATCTATTAAAAATAATTTTAAACATGTCCACTGTATAATAAAAGTTAATTTGGATGGTACGAATAGTAGTAACTAATTATGGATATCATGTCTATATATTTATTATAAATAAATTATAATCATTTAAAATAAAAACAATAGTTTTTTGAAGAACAATATTTATTCTATTGTTAAGTTTATTTATTCCTTCCGATCATAAATTTAAATTATTTTTTAGAACATTTATATATTTTATTTGGAAGAATAAACAATGTTTTGGGAATTAAAATATCAATATTATATTAGGTTGATTTTTTTGTATTTTTTGTAAATGATTCATTTTTCAATGAATATTGAGAAATAATTAATTTTAATTTGAAATTACCTTTTTGATTAATTTATTTATTATAATAAATTAGATTTTGAATCAGTTTTGATTTAATATTATAAAAATATTATTTTATTTAATCCAATTTATTCAATTGGAATAATTTTAATATTTAATTTATATATAATTTTTTAAAACTTTTGAACATTTTCTCTTTGAAATTCTGTTTTCTCTTCATGTCTATAGGATTAATTTTTAATTAACCATAACCACTTATATGGATTAATTTTGGAAAAATGTATTCCTTATTTGGATTCAGTATAATTTATAATGTATAATTAATTTAGCTTAATTTTTTACCAAAATGATTAGTGAAAGAATTAAAAATTAATTAACACAGTTAACGTGAAAATGTATGGGGGGGGGGGTGAGTTAAACTAAAATGATAAGTGATAAAATAACTAAAAAAAATTGTAAAAACTTGTTTTATGGCCATATTATGAAGTTATAAAATCTATTATTGAGAATGTAATATTATTTGAGCCTTATGACATGAAACAAACCTGGGTCAAATGAATTTTTTTCCCAAAAATTAAGAATATACCACTCACCTCAATATTAATATGCCAATTAATATCCTCTCATCCTCACACCATAAAACCAAATTGTATAGTAAAATACCTAACCAAATAATATCCCTAAATACATCCTAGCCTCCTAAAGTAATTAGTTTGTGAGAAATCCAACCTAGAATGGCTTTAGTGCAATCCTATGAAAGATACATGAGGAAGAGGTAACTTTATTCAATGCGAGTTTTTATATTATTTATTCCTCCACCCCATTTAATTATTATTAAACCATTATGATATAATAAATCAATATATTTCATATACTAAGGCGTTTTATGATAAGGTTATAACTTAAAACCACCATCACTTCCATTAAATAGTTTATGATATAAAAATTCGTGTGTATGGCAGACTACCCCCTTGCGAACCGATGCTACCCATTTTTTCATTACCAACTATCATAGATGGGTATGAGAATGAATATAATGTACATATTTTATATTTATAAGATATTTATTCCATTTTAGTCACTGTATCACTTATAAATATTGTTTTACCTTCTATTCTATAGGAGATACGATAACGTCGCCCGTATGTATGGAGGACTACCGCCTCGCACAACGATGTGAACCGTCTTTCACTAGAACTATAAATGGAAGGATATAAGGATAATGATAATGATTATATATGATATAAATGAAATATTTTACATATTAATGACAAATTTATCATTCTAAAAAGATAATATATATCATATACTTTCTTACATTTTCACTCAATGAATATTATAACATCATTCATGTGCATGTGGACTACCACTTTCACAAAATGATGTAACTATGTTCATATCACCACACCACATGGATGATATATATAATTTTTTTGAAGAAATAACATGTTAAATATTATATTATAATCATGCTACTAATATATTATATTACTTACCTTTATTACATAATGATTACTAGAAAATGGATATGTTAATCATGCATACTTACAACCGAATTCTCCAACAACGCAACACACATTATTTCTTAAAACAAAAATTAATAATTGGTCATAAATTTATAATTAATTTATCAATATGATAATTATGTCATTATTTTTATTCTTTACGTTATGTAACTATATAATGTTCACAATAATCAGAACATTATTGTGAATTAATGAATGAGAGAACAAGAAATATAACTCCCAAAAAATGAAAATAAGGAAATACTATTAAAGAACCAATGATAATATGTTATAAAATTATAATATATGATATTATAAATATTAATATCTTTCTCTTATAAGACAATAACATTTATAAAAACACTACAATGGAGGCTAATGAATATTCAACTTAATGTAAGGGATTTCATTTAATTTTATATTCTTTTGAGAATTATTTGTTGTCATGAGACAATCAGTTTTATTTGTAATAGTTTTTCATTATTAATTAAATTTACCTCAACTATAAATATTATTTTATGAAGGCCATAATTATTTATTAAAATATATTCCATTTTTACATATAGTTTTTTCTTTTAATTTTATTTGATTAACTAGGAAATATTGATAGCTCTATATCCTTTATTCTATACAAATATTTTATGAAAATGTAATTTTATTAATAAATTAATTTTTTTATATGACACATGAGGAATACTTTGTAAATTCATAAATTTATGGGGCCCATTTTTATATTTCCCCATGATGCATTGTTATGTCTTAGGAGACAATTTAGTAGGCCAAATTAGATGTGGTTTTAACTCGTAGTTATAAATTGTCTTGAGGATGGATGTTAATGGTAGAGGTATCATGTCCCTAAAGCATGAAGTCCAAGAAATAATAATTTCCCTTTTTTGGAGTATATTTAATATTATTATCCAAGATATTTTCATAATTATATTATCTATATATGTATTTAATTGTCAAATTTTGATTAAATGTATTATTGGTTTAGTTATTTACCTTGCCCTATTGTTTTTTCTTTATTTATTCATGCATTAATGTTATTTAAATGGTATATGAGTTTTGTAATTTATTATTAAATATTTACTATTATTTATGGATTCATGATATATTTCCCTCTTTGTAACCCTTACTTATCAATTATGCTCACAATTATTTTGTTTCATTTTATTAAGACATGAAGTAGGTATATTTGAATGGGTTTTCAAGGTTGTTGTTCAATTTTTTGTTATGTATTATTCTTTATTATATATTACAAATTTAAAATTGGTATAGGGTATATATTTTGTTCTCCAAAATAGATAAACTGATCAGTTTTTTGGGATTTCAATATTTATAATTATGCTAATGTAATAAAGTAAGGAACTAGCTCCAGGTTATTAGTGTTTGGGTCATTATAGTGGATACCAGAGGGAGTTCAATAGAAACTTATTGTTACTAGATTAATGAAAAAATAGATTATGGAAACATAACTATTTTACAGACATTGAAGTTAAATATAAAAAAGAATAATATTTTTTAGACAATAGATTATGCTGGTTTTTCTAAAAATAAATTAGTGTTTGCATACAAAAAGTGGATGGGGTTCTAGCACCAAGGTACATATGGGAAAATTTTTTTAAATGGGCACATTGGGCTAGAACCGATAATCATATGAAGCATGATAATATACCTTACTAAGGACCTAGTTTGACACTATTGGGATATTCTAAGGATAATTGAAATGTTATTTACAAACCATTATGTAGTATTTAAAAATAAATATATCCCTATAGAAACTATGTTTAATATTCTAAAATAAAAAATTCAAAAATTTTAATTTATGCTAAGTGTGAAACTAAATTTTTAACAGTATATTATGATTTAAAATTCATAATTTTTTGAACTAATTAGGTATATTCTATTATTTATAAATGGTATATGAAAAGAACAATTTTATCAATACTCCGGGCCAATATAAATATTTTCTTGCTGAGGAAGCTGATAAAAATGATATTAGAATATGAAAAACTAGGGATATATTAAGTAAGATCTATAAATACCACGATCCATCAATTTCATATTCAATAAAACTTTTTTTATTATATATATATATATATATATTAAAAAAATTTACTAATAAATACAGAGAACATTTTACAATCCATGACTTTTCCGGTCATGTTTTTTGACAATTTAACAAAACCAAACATTGTTATCTGAACTGTATAATACTTATAAAATTTAAGTCTTTCTTCCCATTATCTAAATCTTTTTGTGATTAAAGAACCAATTTAATTTCTAATAATCATATGAAAAATAATTTAAAACATTGGGTGAGAATTAAATAAGATAGTAAGGGGTTTTAAAATCATTTGTAAATAATTTTCATTGAAAACCATAAATTTATTTGGAAACCTTTATCAAATAAATCATTTGTTAAATAAACACATATAAAAGTGGTTTTCAATGAATTTATACTCTTTCTAAATATCCATAATAAGAAAATATTATTTGGAAAACAATTTATTTTCCAAAAATAATAATTTGTTTGAAATTCTAATTTGGATTTCCCTTATAGAAAATAATAACTTTTATGGATTATTTATGATAATTAGTAGGCCATAATAAAAAAATTTATCCACATAGTTGTATCACTTTATAATAGTGTCCCCTTGTGGTCATGGGTATACTCCCCAGAGACTATCATATAAATTGAAATTCTTGTGGAAAATTTCAAGAAAACATTTTAAATGTTACATCCTTTTCTCACTAAAAATTGGTAAACATTTCAAAATTTTACATGAATTATTTTCATATATGAATATAATTTTTCAACTTCATTATTGGAAATAATTTTATTTTTAAGAAATTATAAAAATAACTTCAATAAATCCACCCATATAAATAATTTCGTTTATTTAAATGAAATAAATATAATTGCTTTATAATTAAATGAATTATTGAAATAAAATTCCTTTAATGTCAATAGTACCTTAGATAATTTATATATCTAATAAAATTAATGACATTAATGGATGCATAATAACATTTACCACGTAAAATAATGGCTTTTTATTATCTAAGACTTACTTCAAATAGATTCACACAAAAAATGAAAACTTATATAGAGATTTAAGGTTATTTATTTCATGAATTGAAAACTTTTATCATTTACTAATAAATTTTTAATAAAATAAAATATTAAAGTTAAAAAATTATATAAAAAGGTTTTGTTATTGGTTTACATTGTATATCAAAATAAAATTGGGAAATATAATTTCTATAAGACCATAGAATGATATTATAAAACTAATTCCATTAAAAGGGTTTAAGAAAAAACATAGTATATATATATATATGTTTGTAAATGTGTAAAAAACTTCTTCCTTTACTTGAGTGAAGGTGAGTCAAATCCCTGTCGGTTTGATGCACATATGAGTTTATGGAGAAGATACATGGGAACATGTCTGATCCTATTAGGTGGCATAAAAAAAGAGATGTATATATATATAAAAGTCATATATTAATTTTACACCATCTATTTGGTAAAAATCATATATTATTTTAAAAATGAAAATTTAGTATTCATATTAACTTTCTAAAAATGAGATTCATTTAGTTTGATATTAAATATAATATAAAAATTTTATGTTTCTTCACTGGTGATGGAAGGAATGCCTCATGGATTTAATAATAATGAGTCAAAATAATGGTCAAATGTATTATTTACCCTTTTTAGATAATAATAATATCAATTGTATATATTATATGAGATTATAATCAGTATACATATATAATACATATATATTTATTTCAAATCCATGGGTGGGAAAAAATGATATCCAAAACTAAGTCAAAGGTTCTGCTTCTTTTTTTCCTCTTTTTAAAAATGTTTACTTCGATTGAGCCACGAGTTGAAGGGGATAATAGTGATGGAGGAGTAGAACACATTATCATAGAGTTCTACTGGTTTATGGACATGAGGAAGAAGATAAGTAAAGGAAATAAATATAAAATGTGTGAATGGATTAGAAGAAAACAAATTCGAATGAACAAATCATATTAAAAGTGGAATTTTAAAAATCTTCCCCCATAAAAATGAAAATAGTTCTGGATAAACATTATAATATAAGACAAGAATTCTTCCTCCCAAAATAAAAATCACTTACAACATAGGCCCTACAAACATTCCTTTTGGGATATTATACCAACATCTCCATGAACCCAACGGGTACTAGAAACAGTTCCTATAGTTAGTAGAGGCACAATTGCTCAACTAGCTTACCAAAATACAAAATTGTGCTTCCTTAGGTAGAATCCTCCAACATGGGGTTAACACCCCAGTGGCCCTTCTTAAAAATTGTTGAGTTATCCCCATGTTATCCTATATGGTTGACCTAATTTTATGTTAAAATAATAAAATATATGATAAAATTAAAATTTAAGTAATTTTTTTATTCATTAAGACATTTTTCCTTATAAAATTTTATTTTTTAGAGTAATATTCATTTATTACAAAATATTATTACTATGAAATTAAACTAAAGTTTATAATTAAAATTAAAAACCCTTAAAATTAATATGTTTGAATGTAAACTTGTATTTATTATTAATATTTTTGAAATAATATATTAAAATTTTGATACTTTTAAAAATTAAAAATATTTAATTTTGAATTAAAAAAGGTATTTCAAAATTTATATTTTATCTTATTTTTTAAAAATAATCTTTGATTAATATATTTTCAAATTATTTCATAAAGTAACATTTCTTAATTTAAATAAAATTTTATTTTTGTTATAATTTTTATCAATTAACTTAAAATTATTTTAAATTTATTACTAAAACTCCCAATATCTACTTATACAAAAAATACTATTATCTAATGGTAAAAAATATTATAAATATCTATTCATAAAGGAATAAAAAATAATCAAAATTTCTCAATGTTTATTTATTGTTTTGAAAATGGTTCCCTAGTTCCCTCTTATTCCCTATCTGTTTCTATTTTTCTTTATACCGCTTTTTTATTTTTAGAAGATTTAATGGAATTGGGATACTCCTTTAGAATTGCTGTGTAGATATGAGGTTCTCCAATTGCGTTTCAATAGCTTATTGTTAGCTTAATGAATAATAAATTGTTTTTGTTTTTTTGAAAAAATAGATATAATTCAGTAATTTATTAATAAAATATTACATGTTTTGTTCATAAATATTTAATTCTTCTATACTGACTTCATTTAATAAAAAAACACATCCAAGATTTGCGATTTTACATGAATAATTAATTTATAAAATATAACATTTCCTGGACCAAGAATCCTATTCCACAGTGAGATTATACCATGTGCAATCACATCATATTAAACAATCCCCCATCCTTTGCTGGGACTAAAAATCCAATTGTAACCGAGAAATTTATTATGTATTCAGAGATGATATTTATAGTGTTAAGGTGGGGTGAAAAGGGAAATTTTAAACTTTCCTTGTATTATCAAAAAATTGATGCTTATCAGTGGTGGTCATTAATGAATAATACCATGGATGAAGAGGAAATATAATTCATATAATGAAAATATTTTAAGGGGTCATTCTTCGAAAAATATTTCCCTTCTGAGAACAATGAAATGACCGGATTGATAATTAGCTTAAAAAAGGAAAAATAAAGATTTATTGAGTATGAGGCTACCTTAAAATGTCTATCTATGTATTCTATGTATTACATTTGTAACATGGATTGAGATATTTACCATTTCATTTATGGTATTAAACTATGTATCTAATGGATGATAAATTCTAAAATGCTTTCTTTGTAAAATGAAAAAGTTTTATGTTATATAAAAATGGGGAAGGTGTTTTATAGATCTTATATATTCAAAGGAAATCATGAAAAAAGGGTATCCGAACAACATGACAATGAGAATGCAACAAAGAAGAATACAAAGATAAAAATATTTACATCTTGAGAATATTGTGGAATGAATCACCTAAGGAGAATCTTCAATGGATTAGATGTTTGTAATATGTGTGGATATAAGGGTCACCTATAAAAAGAATTAAATGGGAAGAATGGAAAAACTGTTAATCACTATTTCCTATATAGTGAGATGGGGAACTATACAAATGATTTCCCTAAGCATGAAGGGAATACACCCCATAAGAGGGAAAAGGGTGTAGTCCAAGATTATGATATCAATATAGCTGAGGTGGAAGTACCCATTAGTTGAAGGTAATTTAGTAATATATTTAAATTTTTGTAATTCTTTGTTAGATTTTTTATCTTCTCCCTCTATTATATCTAAAAATTTCTCTAATAAAATAAATCTTTTTTTCCTTTTAATTTAAGTAGGGGTTGTCAATAAAAACTCCTAGTGGAATCCTCACTACAATAAGGTTATTTTAGGATGTCCCCATTATGAGACATAAACAGACATTATTTTCTTACCTTTTTATGATCATGATGGTCAACATTGATATGATACCAGATATGTACTAGATTTCAAAATATGGTGAAAACATTTATAAAATAAAAAATAAAATTATGATTTGTGAGGAAGATGTAGAATTCCTTATTACTATAGTTGAGACATCATCATCTTGTTCACATCCAAATCCACACCCAATGGCTCTACAGAATGATATTCTTAGGGAATAACCAAAAATATTTAGGGATGGATAAGGTAATATTCAAATTAAGGATATACCTATTATACAAGATTAAATTAAAGTGTTTCTTCAAGAATTAGATGGACATCTAGTAAAGTGTGATGTTTATTTTTATTCCATTGATTTAATCTCAGACACAAGATTGATGACAATGAATGACTATAAATTATCCATTGTTGAATTAGTGGATATGAACAAAAAAGTAGTGGATTTTGGTGATAAGGGATTTATTCACCATAATGTTTCACCATGAAGATCCCATGTTCTATTAATTAAGTAGAATGATGGACCCATGAGTCTATGCAATTATTATAGGGAAATCAATTCTTTTATGATAAAGTAAATGTACCATATTCCTCGCATTGTGGAATTATTTGATCAATAGCAGAGAGTAAAATATTTTTCAATGATTCAACTTCAATATGGGAATAATCAATTGTGAGTAAATAAGGATGGAAATCTCAGGAAATATTTTCTATTGAGGTATGGAAATTATGAGTTTATATTAGTTCTATTTTTTATTGATTAATTCAACCTTTGTTTTTATAGATCTAATGAACATAGTATACAAGGATTATCAAGATGAATTTATTGGGGTATTAATTGATGATATCTTGTTTTATTATAAAATCTATGATGATTATGACAATGAATTATGGATCATTATTGAGACTCATAGAAGAATATAGTTATATGGTAAACTCAGTAATTGAGATTTATGGATTCATGAAATTTCTTTTCATAGATATATTGTCACTAATAAAAAAAAATATAGTCATAGAATGTCCTAAAAATGAAACAAAACTAAGGTATTTATTTTCATTGGTTTGGTAGGTTACTATTAGTAAATAATTAATAATCTTGTCTAATTTCCTAACCCATTATCCAAGCTCACACATAATGGGATTTAGTTTGTTTAGAAAAATTAACATATATAATGTTTTGATGAACTAATGAGGGGATTGGTCAACAATTTGATTTTGACTGTACCATCTATAAATGATGGGTTTGTGATATTTAGTGATGCATCAAAAAAAGGACTTAGTTGAGTCCTAATGAAAAATGATAAGGTTACTGTAAACGCATTATGGAAAATAAATAATGATGAATTGAACTATCAAACCCATGATCTCGAGTTGTCTACAATAATATTTTATTTTAAGATATGGAGACATTATCTCTATGGATAATGATATACAAATGCCCTAACATCCTAAAATAAATCTTTTCATAAAAAAATTTTCAACATAAGGAAAATGTGATGGATTAAGCTACTCAATGATAATTATTTTTCAATACACTACCACCTAGAGAAGGAAAGTAATTTAGTAGATGCATTGGTTAAGAAATATCATGGATTTCTAACCCAAATGATTATTTAGAGGGATCTTATGTTCATGGATATAGTAAAGATGGATATGGGAATTATTATAGAATATGACACATCACTTTTTGTTCAAATTATTACCAAACCATTATTATTAGAGAAGATATAAATTTATCATTCCTATGATTATACCTTTAAAAAAATTAAATCTATGAATGGTGTAAAATTAGCATACATTGTTGTGACTATGATTTTCTAAAATTTAGAAATTGATTATGTGTTCAATTTATACCTAACCAAAATGGGGAATTTTCGGGTGATGCTCATAGTTAAAATTCATTTATACACTATGGTATAAAAATATATATAGGGATTTGTGGGAGTTTTTTTGGGGTAACATAAATTGAAATATTTATAAAAATGTGTTCAAATGTCGGTTTTTTTAACACGTGAAATATATTAGACATAATCCTAGAGGATTCATGCAACCTATTAATTATCTTGTGTGGAAATGGGTTGACATTACAATGTAATATGTTAGGGGACTAAAAAATACTCCTAGAATGAATGATAAAATATGGGTTATCATTGATCACCTACCAAATATGTACATTTTTTCAGAATAGGATAACATTTACCTATTGAGTTACCCACAAGGATGTATATTAATGATGTTGTATTATGTCATGGGGCACCAATTTTAATAGTTTTTGATCGAGATCCCCATTTTAGAAAATAATTATAAAGTAGTTGTCAGACGGTTCTAAATACTGGGATTCATTTAACAACATCATACCATCCTCAAATTGATGGATATTATAAAATGACTCTACAATCAATGGAATACATGTTTAAGTATTTCTCACTTGACTTTTAAGGGATCTAGGATCATCATTTTCCTTAGTTATAGTTTTCCTACAACAATAATTTTCATTTAAGTATTCAAATGGCATCGTATATTATATAGAATTATATTACACACTCATACATGTTTGGATGATGTTGGTGAAAGGAAACTCACATGACTAGAAGTTTTTTAAGAGACAATATCAAAGGTAATAGTGATTAAGGATCACATCAAAAAATCTCAGAATTGGGAAAATAATTATGTCAATAATTGGGGAAAACAATTGGAATTCCAGGTGTAAGATCATGTTTTTATCAATTATCATCATGGAAGGGTGTTATACGGTTTAGTAAGATAGAGAAATTAATCCCCAAGTATATATGACCCTTTGAGATTCCTAAAATAGTTAGTGTTTTTTCTTATCATTTGGAAATTCTACCAAATATCTCAAAAGTACATTATGTGTTCCATATATCATCATTAAGGAAGCACATACCAGACCCAGTGAATGTAATAACCTTTTATGAAATAGTTTTGAAATCCAATCTATTATACTATGAATAACCTATCAAATTCCGTAGTACTAGAGATAAAGTATTGAGGAAACAGACAACATGTCTGGTGAAGGTACTTTGATGAAATCAAAAAATAAGGGAAGACATGTTGGAACCAGAGGATATAATAATGAATAACTAAAATCATCAATTTAGAAGTTAAAACCCATGAAATTTCATGGATTAAGTTTTTTATGAGGGATGAATGTAAAAACCTAAGACTTTACAATATATTTCTTTTCGAATAAATTTAATTTTTATATTGATTTTGATACAAGAAATACCATGTTTAAATGAAACAAACACTATTAAAATAATATTTATAATTCTTAATTATAACCAAGTTGTTAAGTTATAAGGTATTAATATCATAGACTTATTATGAATATTATGGTTTCCTATTGATTTGAAACAAAATATGAAACATTTAAAAGAAAATGAAATGACTTCTGGAAAAATGTATTATTTATAAGGGGATATTTAGTCATGATTTTCACACATAATTTAATATTAATTTTAAAACTATTATAAAATTTATTTTATGAAATAAAAACAAAATTTTAAAAAATAATATCATTATTATATTGTGGTGTTTTTTTTATTTTTTGAAATGTTTTATTTTTTGATGAATAACGAAAAATACTGAATTTTAATTGAAAATTGCATTTTAGTTTAAATTATTAAAAATGTTAAAATATATTTTGAGTATATTTTTAAGTAAAATATAAAAAATAATACTAATTAATAGAATTTAGGTCAATGTAATTATTTTCATATGGATTTTCGATATACAAACATTGTAAACAACTGAAAATTTTCAATCTGAAAACATGATTTCTCCCCATGTCAACATGATTTATTTTAAATTAAAAATTTCAAATTATATTATTTGAGTTTGGAAAAATTGATTCCATATTTGAAAAAATTATAATTTATAATTTAGAATTAGCTCAACTTTATTTTTGACCAAAATGAATAGTAAAAATCGTTAAAATTAATTAACACGATTATTAAACCCTGATTGTATAAAAACATTAGTATCCTAAAAATAATAAGATGTTTTTATGATAGTGAATGACCTAAAATCAGCACCACATTCATCAATTGGGTTACTAAATCAACATTTATTTTTACGGAGGACGTGAACTGATGTTTTTGAGTTTTCCATTACCACATCTCGCGGTTGGCTATGATGATGAATATAAAGTATATATATATATTATTTATAAAATAGTGAGATATTTTTATCCCTTATATCATATATAATTTTTTTTATATTTTATTCAATAGGATATATGATAACATCGCAATTGTGTATAATAGACAACCGCATTGTGAGGCAATGGGGTTCATATTTCACAAATGCTTTACATGAAATGTGATAACAATATTTTTAATGAATATATGCGATATAAATTACAAAAATAAGATATTAATTAAATATTCATATTTATGAAGGGATAATATATGTCATTTGCATTCATAAATTTTCACTCAATGAAATATTATAACATCATTCATGTACCTGTGGGCTACTGTCTTTAGGAAATGATGTACCAAACCACATGGAAGATATATATAAATATTTTAATGCAGTTATATGTTATATATTATATTATAATAGTTATATAAATATAACATATTTCTTACCTTCATTCCATAATGATCGTAGGAAAATGGAAACATTACTCAGATGTACATATGACCTGCATCTCACTCATCAAAACATACTTCATTTCTCAAAATCCTATTTCAGGGTTTATATTAAAAATAATATTGATATATATATATATATATCTGATAATTATGTAATTATTGTTATTATGTATATTATGGAAAAATATAATATTCACATGAATTGGAACATTCATGAAAAATCATGAATGAGAGAACTGAGAAATTAACACCTAAAAGAATGAAAATAATTTAATCTTATTAATAAACGGTTGATAATATATTAAAAATGATAATATATTATATTATAAATGTTAATATGTTTTAGGTATATGTTAATAAAAATTCTAATACCACTCTACAGGTGGATAAATAATTTTTAATAAAAAGGAAGCATGAGGTAAGGTATTTTATTTCAACTTACATTCCATTTATACTTATTTTTTATTATGCACTAGTTCACTTTTATACAATTTATATAATAACAATTTGACATGTAATATCAGATTAATGTACAATTCATGATATTTTATATTAATTTTGAATCATTTCATTCAAGTGTATTAATCTCCAAAATTACCAAGTGGTAAAAGTTATTTTACAATCACACATTCTTTTGTGATTGTCAACTTTCTATAGAAGAAGTCACTTTATATATTAACAATTTTTCTATTGAAATTATAATTATTTTAAATATATATATTAATTCATAATGGATATGATTACTGGTTAAAATATATACAATTTTATATATACATTGTTCACATAGAATGTAATTTTTTTAACTAGAGAAAATATTAATTAATCTTTATCCTTTAATCAATAAGGTTATTTTATGATAATGATCATTGAATCTTGAATTAAATCGATTATATTATATATAAAGAATGATTTATAATTGAAAAAAAAGTGAGGAATAGTTACATATATCCCTTAAATATATTGATAGGTCTAATGAGACAATACAGTTGACCAAATTAAATGGGTTTTTACCCAGTAGTTCAAACCTGTCTCAAGGATAGATCATGATGGTAGAGGTATCATGTACCTGATTAATGACAACCAATAAGTATGAATTTACATCATTTATCATTAAATTATTATTATTTAATATCCACAATATTTTTTGATTGATATTAACTATGTATGAATTCTATTATCATGTTTTTATTAAATGGATTGTGTGATCAGTTAGTTAACTTTCCAAATTTATTATTCCATATATAAATATGATGTTAATTTTCTAAAGTGGAATGTGTTTTTAGTTATTTATCATCAAATATTGAGTGCTTTTATATATTTTTTATATCTTATATTATATTAAACCATTAATGATCATTTTATATCAATTTTATATTTTCCCTTTTCATAGGATATGATGAAGAGATATTTGAATTAGTTTACAAGGATTCAGTTCATTTGTTTTTGTTATTTATTTTTCATTATTTTCAATTAAAAATGTAACAAGGAAATAATGTATATATCTGGTTCTCTAAAACTGTTAAAATTATTATTTGGTAAGGATTTAATTTTTTTTATATATCCCGATGTAATAAAGTAAGGGACCAATGCCAGGTTATTCGGGTCGGTGTCCTTATAGTTTTTGAATCAGATGTTATTAGCTTTGATTTTCTATCTATTTATAGTTTCATAATGGAGATTCCAATTTTTATTTATAAATTCATATATCATTATGGTATAATTAAAATTATTTTAACATATCTTCGATAATAGTTTATAATTTTATAGTTTCATTTTATATGAATTTTTGTTATGATTCAGGTTAGAAAAACCAGCAGCGAGCTTGTTTGGGTAATTTAAAAAGAACAAAGAGGGAAGTATATTAATAAAAAGTCAAATATTATTATAAAACGTATATAAAAATAATACCAGCATTATATTCTCATTGATTTATAATAATACTTGAATTTTTGTTTTTATAGTCATCTATGATTGAAATTTATAGCACTGTTGAAGTTGGATGTTAAGATGACCCAAACAAGAACAAGCTATACTCTAAGGGTGAGTATTTTCAGGAACGTTATTTTTTTTGGAATAATATCAATATTAAAAGTTCATAATTAAATTTTTTATATATTATTAATTTGGTGAATTATATTTAAACTGATTTTGATATCGAAGTAAATACCCGATGAAAAATAAAATACATCACTTTGTGGAGGTGGTAATATACACTTATTAACGAAGACTTATTCATTCAAATAAAATAGAAGGAATATTAGAAGAGAATAATATTATTTAGAATTATAATATTTTTATAAATATCATATTAATCCATTAATTACCACCTTTTAACCATACATGTAACATAGTTTTTAAAAAAGATCATGTCACTTATGGATGTGGTAGTCTGCATGTAACAAAAAAATAAGTTTTCATATTTTTAAGGGTTAGGAGGATTGTAGGAAAATGTTTTCACCATTAAAATATTAATATTTCAGTATACATATTAAAATTATTTAATTTTTGAAAATGGGTAGATTAGATTCATAGGGGTTAGAAGAATAAAGAAAGAAAAAGAAAAGAAAGTGGGGTAATTGAGAATTTTACCTTACCTCTTGGAAGAGATCTTTTGAAAAATGGATTAAGGAATTTACATGTGTTATTTTGAGAATAAAACTCTCTATAATTCATATATTTGAGTTTTTTATGTTTTTCAACTTCACTTTGGTTGAATCTAAGGGGATTGGTGTCTAAAGAGAAGTGGAGGTGGGGAAGGCTCCTTTTATAAGTTAGAGTAGTAACATTTTTTTAATTATATAAATGGAAAAGTCACTATTCACAGGTCAAGTGGAACCAAAAAAATATAATAAACTCAGGGAAGAGATATGTTTCATAAATCAAGAAACATACATCTGAGAAATTTTTTTAATATTTTTTAAATATTTAATATATTTCATTTTCTTTCTTTTACCATGTTATGTTTTTTAATTAAAATAACATAATTTTAATGTCTTAAAATAAAATGAAAAATATTAAAAAGTTTATAATTAGTTATTTGAAATAATAAATTACTTTTTTTAGATAAAATTTATATGAGGGTGAAAATTAGTTTTAATGTCTGCACACAAAATGTGAAAAAAATATTATAAATTTTTTTTATTTCATGCTAAAAAAATATGAATAAGATAAAATTATCATTGTTTTTTATTTATATGAAATTAATTAGTTAATTACTAACAAAATAAGAGTTACGAGGCATTAAAAAAAATCCAAAACTAAATTACAACCTTTGGTAACTTCTTAATGGTATCATATCGAAAATAGAATTTAAAAATGTTAAATGTTACCTATGTTTCGAAAATGTTAACCATGGGTTTTATAAATTTAAAATTCTAATTTAAAATTATTTATTTTATAAATATATATATTTTATTATATATATTTTTTTAAAAAATATTCAAAATATTTTTTTATTATTTCAACAATATAATAGTAATAATATTTTTAAATCCTATATTTTTCATTATTCAACAAAAATTTGACCATTTTCGAAAAATATCAAAACGTCATCCTAGGAAAGTTTAGATTTGATTTATTGAAAAATAAAGATAATTTTATAGAATAAAAATTTGAAAAGATCAAAAATATAATTTTTATATAGTAATAAAAAATTATAAGGAAGCATTTATTTTATTAGGAAATGATGTTTATAAGTGTTTTTATTTTTATTTCATATCAATTTTTAATTAAAATTATGTTAATATATTAGTTAATTTACAATAATTTTTTAAATTGGTTAACTTAATATATCATGATAAAAAACACAATACATAAAAAATAGTAATTTAGGATAGCACCATACTTTTTATTATTAAATCATATTAATTGCTTATCCTCTAAATATAATTAATTTTAGTTGGTTAATATCATTGTATTTACTAGATATTTTTTCATTGTTGTAATTTTATTATTAATTTATATCTAATATGTCATAAATCATTTTAGATCGGTCTTGTGTGTGAAATAGTATATTTAATTTAGTTTTAATTTTGAGGAAAATATACTCCAAAATATTAGGGTGTTACATAAATGGAATGTTATAGAGAAATCATGAAATGTTCCCTTATGCATTAGATGATGTGTATTTTTACTAACATGGAATATGAATTTTGATTTCTATCATATTTTTTATATATTATTTTCTTAAATTGAATTTATTCTTGTATGACATGTTATGATATTAAATGGTTTACTTTATCATGGGTCAAGTAATGCAGTCTACATGAAATTTTTGACAACATAACTTGTAATGAATATATGTGGCATATAACACTAGTGATGTTCATGTGGTACACGACTTTTATTAGAACTATAAACATCATGTGTTTTCAGAATAAAATGGAAAATAATAATTAAAGCATTTAATTCAACAAGATCCACTAAAATTCACATAGCACATACTATAGGTGGAAAATCCATCCACACAACATGTACACAAGCTACATAGTATGTAATTAGATATTATTAGAATTATATTTTTCTCTTTAAATATGTTTTACCAACACAACATGACTATCTAAATGTGTATGATGTGTAGGTTGGAAAAATTTACACATGTATATAGAAATTTATACTGTGTATAATTCATTACTATCTACCAGAACTACATTTATATGGTCATGTCTTGTATCTCTACCAAGTTATTTGGTGATATATTATGTTTATTGTTTTTTATCCTTATACATCATGTAATGCTGAATGTTTTTTTAGAATTCAATACATTCTATGTTTATTAATAACCCATCAAATTTGTTGACAACACCATTTTCAAACAATATTGGTTCAGACTTCATAATCACCAGGTACACATTATGCACTCTCTATCTAGTTATTGTCAAACATGGGGTTCATAAGTAGGTTTTAGTGTTGTTTTTAATGACCTCCACAATATGTGAAATTATTTACATGGTTTATGCTTATTTTAATCACCAATAATTAAAAAATTACAATTTTATGTTACTTACCATGTTTTATTTTCTTGTATCTTAAATCCATAAAACCACTTAATGGTATATTTTAGAATTATTTATTAGGTAACACTACTGTAAATGGAGGATATACCAATGGAATTTTTCCAATAGTTTTCATAAACTGTTGGAATGGGGGTCGAAAGAGGTCCTTACCCAACTGTTTCACTAAAAAGTTGGAATAGAAATTCTTTTGATGACTTTTACCCAACAGTTTGATAAAACTGTTGGTATATACGAGTTTTAGATGACTTTTACCCAATGGTTTGATAAAACCATTGGGATATGATAGTTTTAGGAAGGATTTCTCAAAAAAAAATTAACCCATTGGTAAAGCTTACCTTTCCACATGGTTTTTAAAAATAGTTGGGAATGTTTCCCCCTAAATTTTCAGCATACTCAATCCCCCATCCGTGCGATTGTATAAGTAAATCCAAGAACTAATAGCTGTTTCACTAAAAAAATTATTCCCCCAAATCCATATTTAATCAGAAACATGTTTTTTTCTACACTTCCAATCAATAAGTCTTACCTTAGGTTTAATGTTTTGCATATTTTTTAATGTTTTGGTTTGGTCAAAACCAGAGGTCTGTGCAGTATTCTATACCCAAAAATTGAAATTTGATTTGTTTTCTATTTTTCTCTAAATTTAAACTTTCATGATTATGTGAATCAAATTTATTTGAAGTGGGGGGGGGGGTAGGGGGTGCAGGTGGTGGGGGGGGGGGTGTAGTGGGTGGGGGTGTAGGTGAGGGTGTTCAGGTGGGGGGGATGTACAGTGGGTGAAGGGGGATAAGCAGGTGAGAGTGTGTAGTGGGGGGAGTCTATTGGGAATGATGTGGGAGGGTGGGGGTGTATAGGTGGGGGTGGGGGTGGGCTGTGCAGGTGGGGGTGTAGTTGGGGGGGAGTGTGTAGGTTGGGGGGTGGGATGGGAAGGTGGGAGTCTGTTGGGGGTGAGGTGGGGGTTGGGGGGTGGGTGGGTACAATGGGTGGATTGGTGGGGGGATGTGCAGGGGGTGTCTTATGGGGGTGAGGTGGGGAGGGGGGGGGGGCTGTGCAGGTGGGAAGTCATCACTTCCATAGTTTTCCAATAAGCATTGTGAAGTAATCAATTCTGGAGATTTGGATATGTTTGAGGCCTCTTTGGTTTTGGTTCTTGCTTAGTCGTCCAGATGTGTAAGGCATAATATGATCTAAAAGTGATATCAACGATATAGGGTGAATTAATTCTCCTAAAAAAAATTTTATAGAAAGAATATATCATTGGAAGGAGTTGGGAGCCTTTTAGTATCATTTCATATAGAGACCAGTGGAGGAAAATTTCCATATATTTCCAACTAGACCAGGGACCAACTACCATAGGCACATCCCATATTCCTAAGACTACCTCTCCATGTATTAATTGAATAGTGATTCTATCTAGAATTCACCTTCTAATGACATACTAAATTTTATTCATGTTATGATGAAAAAATATCAAGGAATCCATACAACTTCATATAGGAAAACACCCTTAATAACCAGGACATGATGATTAAAATCCTTACAAACTCATTACCATACATCATATCATTCCAAATAACTACATATAGATATTCAATAACCTATATCAATTCCACTAGAATCCAATGCCCCCACATTTTCCCAATTGCAAAATTGATACCATTATGTTATCAAGTCACTAATCCTACCAAATTGTATTTTCACTTAAAAATACAACTTTAATCTTGAACACCAAACATTTGTTTTTATATCATTAATGAAAACCCAATAAAATCTCATAGATCTTAGTCACACCCCCATGGATATCCCCCACCCTCATGGACAGCTCGTACCCCCTGGAAATCCCCCTCCTGCGTGGACATCCCGCCCACCCCCTAGACACCCCCACCACCGGACACCCCAGCCCCCTAGAAACCCCCACCCCTGGACCCCCAAACCCCCTGGACAACCCCCAACCCCATGGACAACCCCCACCAGCTGGACCTCCCCCCCATGGACACATCCCCACCCCCGTGAAAATCCCCCAACCCCCTGAACACCCCTACCCCTTGGACATTCCACGACCCCTATGGATAGCCCTCCCACCCCCTAGACACCCCTCCCCCCAGGATAGCCCTGCCACCCCCGTGGACAACCCGCACACCCCCTAGACACTCCCTACTCCTGGACAATACCCAAACCCATGGACAACTCGCCCCCTAGAAGCCCCCACGCTTAGAAACCCCCCCATAATCCCAGACACCCCCACCCCTGGACACCCCATACCCCCCCCCTGGACTGCCCCACCCCCGTGGACAGCCTTCCCACCCCCAAGAAACCGCTACCCCCTGGATTTCTCTGCCACTCTTGTGGACAACCACCACCCCCTGGACAACCCACCCACCCCCTGGACACCCCTACCCCCTGGACAGCCCCGTCACCCTTGTGGACAGCCTGGCCAACCCCTGGACGCCCTATACCCCTTGAGACCGAAACCCCCTGGATAGCCCCTATCCCGATGGACAGCTCGTCCACAACCAGGACATCACCCCCACCCAGGACGCCCCATCCCCCCAGACACCCCCACCCCCTAGACACACCGTACCCTGTAGACATCCCTCCACCCCCATGGACTGCCCGCCCACCCCCAATGGATACCCCATACCCTCTGGATGGCCCTGCCACCCCTATGGACAACCCCACCACTCCTATGGACAGCCCCACCTCCCCTATGGATAGCCCGCTCACCCCCTAGACACCCCAACCCTCATGGATATCCCCCACCCCGCAGGACAGTTCCCTACCTTCTATACACCTCCCACCATTGGACACCCCACCCCCTTGTGCAGTGTATGTGATAACTCAAATAATCTACTAAAATATTTAATTTTTTCGATCTAAAATTTATTCAACTCCTAAATAATTCTCCTCCACATGTGAACATTATCTTGTACACTCATGTATATTTATTGAAATATATTTTGTTATTAATATAGTATTTTGTTGTTTTTTATATTATGATTCTCATATAGACTAGTGTTTCACTTATGGTTTCAAATGAAGGGAAAAAATCTCATTTACTTAAATATACATTCTATGAAACTTCAATATCATTGAATTGATTTTGACGAAATTAATTATACAATTTTTTTTATAGAATGGAAAGAAGTTGGATGTATGAATCCAATTGGATCTGAAGCGATTTTCAAAAAATGGAGATATTTTTAGATTTTTCATTTCACAATCCGTCAAATAGTGGTCACATACACTACCCCTAATACAATTGTGTTGGAAAAGGTTGGTTGGGCCACGAAGAAGTCAGCTACTAGATAACCAAATATAGTTTTAAAGAAAACTACTCTTTGTGAAATCAGAATGGAGAGAAAATGAAATCTCAAATTGTTGATGATCCAAATGAGAGGACTGGATTAGAGAATTTGTTATATGGCTAGTTACTATTTATTAATCATCACCAAAAAAAGGATTCCAACCCAAGAACATTTCAATATGAGAATACATGATGCATCTAATGAAAATGATGATGTTTTCAGGGTGAAAAAATTGAATGATGCTTCCACGACTCCAGTATATCGACAATGCAGAAAATGAAAAAGATGGAATTTTTAATCCAATTGTTTCATGGGAAAAAAATTTATGGGATTTCTAATACTGCCATCGATTACATTCTTACCTTCGTGAAGGACTTACTTCAATATGATTTAGATATTCCCTCAAACCTCTATATGAAATTTATGTTTTTGAGGAACTTGGATATTTAGAAAACAAACTTAATGATTGCCCGAAAGATTACAATTTATTTTAGGAGGAAACAGCTGAACGAAATGATTTTAAAAAATGTGGCACATCCCGCTGGAAGAAAAAAGTTGATGGAAGACCATCCCATGTGCCATATAAAGTAATGTGGAACTTTCAATTCATCCATAGACTCAAGATTCTTTTTATGTTGGTTAAAATATCAATAAAAATGTGATGGCATGATACCGAGAGAAAAAAGACTAATGATGAGTTGGTTCACCCTGCAGATGGATTTGCGTGGCAGAGATTTGATGCTTGATATCTTGATTTTGTAGCTAAGGTGCGTAATGTGAGGTTGGTACTTTCATGTGACAGTTTTAATCCATTTGGGAAGATAATTACATCACACATCACATGGATGGTTTTATACACATTTATAATCATCTCCTAGGGTTGTGTATGGAAAAACATTTCACTTTCATAAGTATACTCATATCTATCCCTTCTAATCCCTGCAATGATATATATGTATTCATACAAATTTTAATAAAATATTTGGAACTTTTTTGGGATGTCGGTGCGCGCACATACGATGGATGTTGGAAAGACATATTTCTAATGTGTTTCGTGGTTATGTGTATGATCAATGATTTTCCTGCTTATTAAATGATGTTTGGATGGATCATGAAGGGAAATCTATCATTTACGATTGGTATGAAGAATACATGATCTTTAATACTGAAACATCATTGTAGTTTCAGTTTTATGGGACATCGACCACTCATGCCAATGGACTATCCATATAGAAATAATCATCAAAGATTTGACAATACCATAGAGATCGATGATCCAGCTCAATGTATGTCTAGAACTGATGTTCTTAATAAATTGAAATATTTCAGTTTTTTATTTTGGAAGGGTCAAATGAAATTTGGAAAGAGATTTAATGTTTCCACTGATGCCTGTTACAATTGGAAGAAGAGAAGTATATTCTATTATTTTCTTTATTGGTCTTCCAATTGGTTACGTCATTGCATAATCGTAATACACATTGAAAAAAGTATTTGTAAAATGTTTCTTTCGATTCTTCAAAATGTTTTCGGAAAGAAAAAATATGATTTACAGTCTTAGTGTGACTTCGTGGATTGGGGTATCAGACCTGAATAGCATCCTGTGCGTATCAATGAAAAAAATGGAATGTTCCATGTGATTCTTATGTGATAAACCCTACCGAAATAATAAATTTCTAGAAGTAATAGATACCATTAAATTTGTTAATGGCTATTCAAGAAACATATCTAAACAGGTCAACAAAAGAGAGTTGAAGCTTAAATATTTTAAGACTCATGATTATCAAAACCTTATGAATGAATTGATTCCAATAGCAATTCATCATATTTTTTCCAATAATGTAAGGGTGGATGTTATTTGGTTATGCCCTTTGTTTAGAGATATTTTTGCTAATAATTTTTCGAATTCTTTCTTGAAAAAAATGTTGGCAGATGCCCCTTAAATTTTGTGTGAGTTAGAGAAAATATTAACTCCATCATTTTCACATGAATTCTCCATCTAACTATCTATATTCCAACTGAAATACTTATCAGAGGACCTATTTCTTTTCATTGGATGTTTCCAACTGAAAGAAATATTTACACATTAATGTGTTATGCCCATAACAGGAATCATACCGAAGGTTCTATGATGAATGATTACTTGGCTCAAGAATGTATGGATTTCTACTCTATGTATTTTTCTGATCTAACTACAATAATTAACATACCACTGAGAAATAAAGAAGTATGGTATGATAAAATTGAACCTAGTTTTCCTTCACTTCCTCAAATAAAAGGAATTCCTGGATCATATACATTGAAGACATTACGCCTTGAAGAGCGGGAGATGGCACATCACAAAGTTTTGTTCAATTGTGAATTGTTCGATGACTGCATCTTGTAAGTAAATTGAATACTTATATCTTATGTATATCATATATATATATATATATATGTTAATATATTACTATTTTTTTCTATAGGGAACCTAAATCAATGATAAATAGAAACCATCATTCTTTATCTTTGAGAAGGTGGGAGAATTTTCATAGAAAAGAGTTTTATGCTTGGTTAAAATTGAAGGTAAAAATATTACAGTTTAAAATAATTAAAAAAATAATTAATTAAGTTTAATATTGATTTATATTTCAGGTATTGAGTTTTCCTACTGACACTATCTTTGAGGAAATAAGAGCTTTGGCTTTTGGTCATAATACCGTGGTTCGTGACTGTAAATACATTGTTATCAATGGGTACAGATTTATTATCACTAAACGAGCAATGAACATGAGGACAAAACATGATGGTGTTATAGTTACTTCCACAACAGACTGTTATGCTAGTGAATCAGATATTAGAACACTATTTGAAAATGTTTTTTATTATAGGGTCGTTGAAAAAATAATAATATTGGATTATTAATCACATGGATGAGTCACGATGATGAAATTCCAGTGGTTTGATTTGAGGACGAGGCATGACACATTTATTGATGATTGTAGATTTTGAGTAATTGATATGAATTTCACTCTTACTACTGATGAACCATATGTATTGGAATCATTGGTGAAATAAGTTTTTTCTGTCAAAGACCATCTTCTACTTGAATTTGGAGTAATTATTGATGTAATTCCATGACATATTTTGGATGATTGTGACGATGGAATTGAAAAAATCCCTACTGCCATTAGAAATGATCCATTTAATACTTTTAATGAATCTAATAGATCATTTGTCAAATTTGACTATGAACCAGAAGTTGTGGTGGGAAATATATAAAATCATCCATTCATGTTCTCAATTATTTTGGTTTACCTAAACATGGGATGTTAAAGTTGGTACTATTCAAATTGATTTAATATTTATTACAAATATGTTGCATCTGGCTTGACCATTATTGTAATTTTCAATGTTTATTGGTTAAAATTTTATTTGAATTGCATTTTCTAATTTGGAATTGAACAAAATTCAAACCTATGAAACCAACATTTCAAACATGGTGAACATTTCAATGCTTCAACTATTATTTGTATAAAATTTTTATAACTCGAAGACCTCTCTTTAACATTTAACTTGGTAATGAACATGATGGATAATATTATTTTGAAAAACATATTTTGAAACCTGCATCATTTACCTGGTCCAAAGAAATTAAAATTTTTCCTAAATATTGACAACTTATTTACCCCTTATGAATTCGGTAGAATCAATATTCCATGAATCCACCTATTCCCTCTAATTTGTTTGGTTTTTTGAGTTACAAATTAGTAATAATTTTCAATTTACTTCCATATTTGTTTTCAAATTCTGGAAATGAAACCAATTGAAGAGAGGGGATGAAAATAGATTATGGACACCAATCGTCGCATGACAGAGCTGAGCATTCCACCACTAGTGCCTATAGTGAGTATTGTATTTCAAATAAATATATTTAATTAATATATAATTTCATGTGATTATTTTTCCATTTTTATTGCAGGATCCATCTTTTAAGAAGTGGTTATTTGATGA
This sequence comes from Viscum album, assembly GCA_963277665.1. Lineage (NCBI taxonomy): Eukaryota > Viridiplantae > Streptophyta > Magnoliopsida > Santalales > Viscaceae > Viscum > Viscum album. Next base: position 1,572,166,977 of record OY728127.1, read on the forward strand.
GAAGTGTCATAGTGGTCCCAGTACTCAGGGTAATCGTACGAGGGCGAGGGGGGGGGTATGAGAGCTAAATGATCTGGTCGACATACCCAATTAGACCCTACCCCTCACACTGACGTACCGCCCATCCCACATTCTGATCTCATTGTGCCGTTTGGGACACAAGGGATATTTAGGCCTCCCATGTTTTCACCTACATTTTCATCTGATCCTCACCACCCGTTTGTACCCTATCGAATGATGATTCCCACTCCCCATCTAGGATTCAGCCATATATCCCTATCATCTTCTTTTACTTCTGCATCCTTCTCTCCAGGATTTTATATTCCATCTTCTTCGACTCCTGCTCTGCCAGATTCTATCCCTACAAAGCATACATTAGGAACCAATCTATCTAGACAGGGTGTTCCTTCAGTTTTTGCGGATCCAGCGGTGCTAATTGATCAGACTACCACATGTATACTTATAAAACCCTAACAAATATTTACACAATTATTTATTTTAATTATAATGTATATTGAAAAAATATTTATTTTTCTTACATAACAGATACTTCTACTAATAGGTGTTGGGGATAGGGGCATACATGCATGCGTGCAGTGTGGAATCACCACAAACAGTTGATGGTGGACTACAATGAAGATAGTCAAATGATTGAAAAATCAGGGCGGCAATGTCGGAGTTTTTTGGCAATGATTTCCAAATACTCCGAAATCATTCCTATTTTCCAACTCTCATGGAGATAGTTTCCAAATGAAGTCAAGCATAAATCTTGGACAGAGATATGTGTAAAAACATTTTTTGTATTTAATGCCACATATTATTTTTTGTATTTATTTTAATTAATATTTTTGTGTCATCTATGGTTTAATTTCTCTGATGGTGAGGGTGCACAACCAGCGCATATAAAGGATTAAAGCGAGCTTTGGAGACCTTATAATCATGAGTTGTACATTGGACGACATGATCGAGTGGGAACAGATTTAGAGGCGGTCTAGGTTGTGGATGATTGTCTGTTAGAACAACATCGACATATGATTACTCATTGGACAACTCTCCAATTTAAGGTATTAATCACATTAGAGGCATTTAAATGAAAATTTTCATGTTTTTCATTAATACTAATTATTGAATTTTATATAGGAATCATCCAGAATAAATAAAAAACATTGATTCTAAAAAGTATTTCCACACAATGGGACGTACTATGATGACAGATCATGATAGGCAGCATGTATGGCAGTTGATAATTTTCCTTTACAAATTGCACATTCTAGTACTTCTGCATAATTTATTCAATTACTGAAGTTGTTATATAATTTTAGTTATGCAATAAATTATTGGTATACTATTTTTAATTATGTTTTCCAATATTCAATGTCATTGTAGAGGAATAAATTTAATATAGAAGGGTTTTTTCCTCAAGGAAAGCTGTTTTGCTTGAGTAGAAGGGAGAAAGATGGAAGTGCAGTTAACAAACCGACTCAATAATAGATTTTAAGTTTTACATTGTATATTTTAAATTTTAATCCCTATTTTGTAACTTAATAATTGATTTATATTTTTAACAGGCTAATTTAGAGGCCCTTGATGCCCAATAACCTGACAATTTTGGGCCAACCGATCACTTACATCAGGTATTGGGAGATGAGCACCCTGGTAGAGTACGCTGCCGACCTGGGAAGAGTATTGTTCCGATGAGGTATTCACCACCATATGTATGAGTTGTAGTTCCACTGAGTTCTAGCAGGTTAAGGAACAACCAAAACAGGCTGAATAAAGTGCCATAGAGACTACAGAACAGACTACTAGGTAAAACACTACATTTATGAAATTGATGGATGTTTTACATCCCACACTTCCCCAGAGCCCACATAACTTGTGATGAATACTTGTTGTCGATGCATTCTATATATGGTGCACAAGGTGGTAGTTATATTGGTGGTTTAGATGATGGTGAGGAGGAGGCTGAGCTATAGGAGGGGGAGGATGTGGCAAAGGAGGAGGGTGAGGAGAATGGTGAGGTAGAGGAGGAGGGTGATGAGACGGTCGGGGCTGAGTATGAGGGTGAGGAGGAGGGAATTGAGGAGGGTGGGGATAATGATGGGGACGACGATGAGAATGAGGGTGAGGATGATGATGACGATGATGATAGTGATAGTGATGTGGGACAGATTGATCCATTACATTTTTTAATGTTATTACTGACCTTTGATGTTTATTAATTTGTTGTCCCTGAATATATGTGTGATTTAGTAGGTCCTATTATCGCTATTTTTTATTTATAAATAATAGAAATTGACTTGATGATTTATTTTGACTGATTCAACCCTCCCCTTGACAGCACCCCACCCTCGTGGACAACCCGCCCACACCCATAGACACCCCATACCCCCTGGATAGACCCGCCACCCTCGTGGACAGTCCAACCACCCCACTGGACACCCCATACCCCCTGGACATCCCCCACCCCCGTGGAAAACCCCACCACCATCATGGACATCCCACCACCCTTGTGGATAGCCCACCCACCCCCGTGGATGGACACTCCCCTAGTGGATAGTCTTCCACCCCAGTGGACAGCCTGCCCACCCCTAGATAATCCCTCCCCCACCCACGTGGACATCCAACCCACCCCCATGGATATCCCCCCACCCCCCTTGGAAACCCCTAACCCTGGATACCCATGCCCCCTGGACAGCCCAACCACCCCCGTGGATAGCACACCCACCCCCTTGGACAACCCCTCCCCCCGTGGAAAGCTTCCCACCCACGTGGACAGCCCGCCCGCCCCCTTGACACCCGTACACCCCTGGACAGCCCCGCCACCCCTGTGGATAGCCTGCCCACCCCCTGGGCACCCCGTACCCCCTAGATAGCCCCGCCAACCCCTGGACACCTCGTGATCCTGGACTACCCCACCCCTTAGATAGCCCCACCCACCCACTTGGAAAACCCCTCCCCACTGTGGACAACCCCCCCCCCCCCACACACACACACACTCAAACACCCGTGGACAGCTCGCCCACCCCCTTGGACACCATGTTCCCCTTGGACACCCCAAAACCATTGGATAGCCACGCCACCCGCGTGGAGAACCCTCCCACCCCCTAGATAGCCCCTCCCCCGTGGATAGCCCCCACCCCCGTGGACCACTCACCCACCCCCTAGACAGCCCATACCCCCTGGACATCCCTGCCACCCCCGTGGACAGCCTGCCCACCCCATTGGACCACCCATACCACCCTCCATTGCCCCTCCCACCACCTAGACACCATATTCCCCCTAAACAGCCACCACCATCATGGACATCCCACCCACCACCATGGACAGCCCGCCCCACCCCCTTGGACACCCCGTACCCCCCAGATAGCCCCGCCACCCCTATGGAAATCCCACCCACCCCCGGATATCCCCAACCCCCATGGACAGCCCCCACCCCCGTGGACAACCCACCCCCCTCCCGGACACCCCATACCCCCTGGGCAGCCCCGCCACCCCCATGGACAGCCTTCCCACCCACTGGACACCCTGTACCCCCTAGACATCCCCTCCCACCCCTGGACACCTAGTGACCCCCTAGACAACCTCCCCAACCCTCATGGACTGCCCGCCCACCCCTGTTGACATCCATCCCACCCCATTGGACACCCTGTACCCCCCAGACAGCCCCCATCCCTGTGGATAACCCCCACCCCGGGGACAACCCACCCACCGCTTTGGACACACCATACCTCCCTTGGATAGCCCTTCCACCCTTATGGACAACCCACCCACCCCCTAGACACCTCGTACCCCTGGATATCCCGCACTGTGGATTGCCTGCCCACCCCCGTGGACCGCCCACCCACCCCCGTGGACACCCCCTTCGCCCCTCGACAGCCCCACCACCCCCATGAATATCCCACCCACCCCTTAGATACTCCCCCCCCCCGTGGATATCCCCCACCCCCGTGGACTACCCACCCACCCCCTAGAGACCCCTACCCCCTGTGGACATCCCACTCACCCCCTGGACACCCCCTACCCCCCTAGATAGCCCCGCCACCCCCATGGACAACCCTGCCACCCCCTTGGACACCTCATACCCTATGGATAGCCACACCCACCCCCGTGTACACCCCCTACCCCTAGGAATTCCCCCACCCTCGTGGAAAACCCCATCCACCCATGGGTACCCCCTACCCCCTTCGACAACCCCTCCACCCCCGTGGATAACCCCCACCCCCTTGTACAACCCCCACCTCCTGGCCAGCCCCCACCCCCATAGATTATAGGGTTTATAACTACTCATAAATCCCATTAATCATAGATACACACTTGGTTTCCTTATGGGATCCTTGATCATCAATAAAAAATAGTGGATGATATTTTAGAAACTCCCATGCATAATAAATGTTCTGAGAAGAACATGGTTATTCAACTTCCTCAAGAGTTTGAGTATAAACCAAGACACAAAAATGACTACCTGAGATATCCCCTTATGGATTTTTTATTAATTTATAGTGGTAAAATTCTAAATAATTATAAAAAAACCATTAGTAAAATAATATGATGTTCTAAATTAAGGGACACAAAATCACAAATCCCATAAAGAAACATCATAAATAATTATTCATAAAACCATTTCAATATCAAATAAAAGAGAATTATTTATATTTAAAACTCCCCAATGGTTTATAGAAATCCATTTTAAGGTTTCATTTCAAAAATCATAGAGTATTTTAGTCTCAAAAAATGTATTCCTTTTCCTAATAACCAAATAACCCTTCATACCATACATACAAAAAGCATTAATTTTCTCTAAAAGAAACATGTAATATTGAAATAAAAATTATTCCAAAACCATTTTAAAAATACTAATGATCTTAAAATCATGACATTAAATCTATTATAACCATTACAGTCCCTCACCCCACTTTGACACCACCCCACCACCCCACCACCTGGACACCCCCACCCCCATGGACACCCCCACCCCCATGGATATCCCCCACCCCCTAGACAACCCCACCCCCTGGACATCCCCTCCAACCCCTGGACCGCCCCCACCCCCTGGGCACCCCTACCACCAAGATAGCCCCTGACCCCTTGTACACCCCACCCCTACTAGACACCACCCCAACACCTGACACCCCCACCCCCATGGAAAGCCACCCCACCCTCTTGGATAGACCATAACCCCCCTGGATGACCGCCACCCCCCTGGACACCACCCCCAACCCCCTGGACACCCTCCACCCTTTGAAACACAACCCCTGGATACCCCCACCCCATGGACAACCCCTACCAACTATATAGCCCCAATCCCCCTAGACGACCCCCACCCCTCCTAGACACCACCCCACCACCTAGTCACCCCACCCCCTAGACTCCCCCACCTCTATGGACATCCACCCCACCCCACCCCCATGGACATCCCGCCAACCCCCTGGACCCCCACCCCCTGGACACCAACCCACCCCCTGGACACCCCACCCCCTTGAAACCCCACCCCCACCCCTAGACACCCCACCCTCTGGACACCCCCACCCCTTAGAAAACCCCCAAACCCCTGGACACCACCCCACACCCTTGACACCCCGATGGATAGTCCCCCCCCCACCACCTTGGATAGCCACTACACTTCCTGGACAACCCCAACCCCCTGGATGCACCCCACACCTTCTAGACACCACCCCACCACCTGGACACTCCCACCCCTAGACACCCACCCCCATAGACAGCCACACACCCCAATGGACACCACCCCACCCCCTTGGACAGCCCCCAAACCCCTAGACCACCACCACTACCTGGACACCACTATACCCCATGGACACCCCTTGGACACCACCCCACCCTTGGACACCCCCACCACCTAGAAACCCCAACCCCTGGAAATCCCCCCAAACCCCTGGACACACCCCACCCCCTGGACACCACCCCACCCCTTGGACACCACCCCACCCCCTAGAAACACCCATGGATAGCCCCCCCTGGACACCACCCCCACCCCCTGGACACCCCCATCCCTCTAGACACCCCCACCCCTAGACATCCCTACCCCCTTGTATAGCCACCCAAACCCTTGAACATCCCCAACCCCCTGAACTCTGAATTGAATTCTTTATGTTTTTAATTAACTTATGAATTATGTGTTAATGGTGTAAGGTTATACTTTTTGTATGTGTATACTTTCTCTAATTACCTTATGAATTATGTGTTAATTCTGTTAATGGTGTATGTAACTATGAATATCATTAGATCTCTAAAATGTGTGTGTCTTCTCACCATTATGAGATTTCTGCACCAAAGAAATTGAAATGGGTAAGTAGGAAGAGTGGTTGTCATGTGAATATTGAAATGGGGAAACTATGTTGTGGTAAATGTCATGGTTGTAAGAGTCTACTATTTTTTATGTGCTAGTGTTGCTGTTTTCTTGTTGTATTTTAAGTGTTGTTAGTAGGTCTATTTGTAGGTGCAGACAATGGAGGTGAAGGGTTACTACTGTGCTGGATACTGTGCTGGTTTCTAGAAATACACTTTACCAACGGTTTTAAACCATTGGTAAAGTGTATTGGAGAATAGGTTTACCAAGAAATTGAATAAATTGTTGGTAATACACTATAACAATGGTTCAAAACCATTGGTATAGTATATTTCCAGAATATTTTTACCAACGGTTTTATGGAACCATTGATAATACTATATACCAACGGTTTCAAAACCGTTGGTAAACTACATGTAATCTATATATCCCAACAGTTTATCAACCTTTGGTATACATATATAACAACAGTTTCTATAAAACCATTGTCATATTTAAGGTTACAATGCCATATTCCAATAGTTAGAGTAAAACTGTTGGTATAGGCCTTTTACAACGGCTTACTAGCCAATGGTTTGTAGAACCGTTATTATAGAATATTCCAATAGTTTTTCTGCATATACCAATGGTTTGAAATAGTTGGTATATATTGTATTCCCAGTAGTTTAATGGAATTTTGTTGGTTATATTTAACTGAATGATCATGTTATATAATTTTTGGATTAAAAAACAAAAAACTAGAATGATAACATCTCTATTAGAATAGGATTTTCACAAACAAATAAAAATAATTATAAATTAATGTCTGACATCTCTAACACCAATTGATGTTTCTATAAAATAATGAAGGTTTTTATTCCCATACACAATAGTATTTTTCATTTTTTAATAGATAAATATTATTGACATGATGAATAAAACTCTAAGATATTCATTGAGTGGATATTTTCAAATTAAATTTATAACTAAAACAAAACCTGAATTTACCAAACATGATAATTATGTTATTAGTAATGATTAACTATGTAACCCTTCTCATAGTGAATTCATTACTACACGGAGTAATATATTATAAAATTAATCTATTGGTACGAACACATTCTTATTAAATCTCATCTCATTTCTAGTGGTATTCCTACTGATAGCATGGAGGAACCATATTGCTTGCATCATTCTCCATTGATCAAAATATTAATCTTTCAGTATTTATAGAATAAATTTATTGTTCTATAGATCATGAATGTGAGGAGTATGATTATTTCTCAATGTTTTTGATTTTTTTGTTGATTTGTTCTCTCAATCTTTAGATAATTATCTTAATTGGAAATGTTATGAAGAAAATTCATTTTAACATAGAAAAATATTATATAAGGAACTTTATAGAAATTTTTAAATATTTAACAATAAAAATTATTAGATTTGTAAAATATTCTCTCTAATATATTCTAAATGTGAAATAATAATAATATTATTAATATTTATAAGAAATTCTCTAACAGATAAATATTTCATTATAATTCCTTAAATAAATAAATAATTCATTGAATGATTCAAAAATATATTATCTTTAATATGCCTTTAACTGGACATGTCAATCATCCTAGAAATTTTTTGAACATGTATTAAAAAAAATATTTATTCAATAAATAAAAAAATATTACATTTACTAAAAACGAGAAATTGTGTTTTTATTTTAATATTTATATAACTAAATAAATAATTACATTAAATAGTTTTTTATTACCTTCTGGATTATGAACATGAGATAAATAAATATTATATTCCATAACATGAAAATAAAAAATTTTAATATCAAAAAATATATTCCAATTATTCATAAATGATGGTTGAATTTATGTGGTTGCTAATACCAAAAAAAATATTACATCACAAGTTAATAATAATATTTATTATCAATATTAAATTCCAAAAAATTAATAGATAAAATAAATAAATGTATTCATTGATCCTCGATGCCTCTTTCAATGTGACATTAGGTGAGGTTTTGTAAAATCCGGTATCTATATCTAGGAGTATACGAAGGAACCTATAGAGAAATAAGCTAATGTCTCAGTGAATACAACCTCATAAAAAGGCTTACTATGAAATTTTATATATTTTCTTTAATATCTCATATTAAATGTTGTGTACATGTTTCATAAACCTGAAGGCTTGATTTATCATTCATTGAATACATAAAAGGAATTTATTAATGAACTAGATTTGTTAAGGATTTTTTCAAGTAGTTTCATTTTAATAAATGGGTAATAGATATAATCTTTCACTACATGAAGTGGAGAAATCCATTATTGACATATTCAATAATTTTCATATCACTTATGGCCCACCCAACATTTTTTATCCAACCATGAGAATATGTTTTAAAAATTTTCTCCAGTACTTCAAATCCCATTATTCATGATATATACTAGAAATAATATCAAGTATAAGGACCAATATAGACATACAAAAAGAGGAATATCCAATGTCACATATTACATGCAATACACTAATTCATCAGGGTGTCCTCATAACCACCATTATTAGAGATTACCATATAAATTTTTTTTGTGAAGAGGTATCATTATGTTATGGGGATCCAATAGCTGATAGTTAAAATATCATCTATTTCTCATCATATAGATATCATCTAGTCTATATGATGTATTTTTAAGAATATTTTCCAATATTGTTTAAGGCCTCATTATAAATGTGAATAATTAAATATTTTTGATGCAACTGATACTCTATGTATATTATCACAATGTTGTCATTTAGGAGAAGAAGAATCACTTGAAAATATATTTATTAATATTTGGGAAATTTATCAATATATTAATCTATATTGCATAGTCATTTAGTTTTTGTAAAATTATAACAACACCAGTATTTGATCATTATTTTGAGGGATGTGGAAATGAGATAGGCAGTATTTACACATATCATGAAGTAGTATATGGATGCATTTTCTAAAGATTTATAAGGGTTGATACCCAATATTTACATTATATTTTTTATAAATTTAGTTCTAGGTATGGATCCTATATTTATTTCACTGTACAAGTTGGAACCAGAAGATCTAAGTGACTTTAAGGCACAATAGGAGTACATTAGGGGGAAATGGTTTATTTATATTTTCACTTCACATAGGGTGACAATGTTTTATTTCCAATGAAATGAGATGAAAATTTGATTTTTTTTAATATTAGATGTTTGATGTTGTTAAAATAAATATCCAGTATCCACATCAGGACATTGATGAACCATTGAATTTTCGTAGGGGTTACACGTTTTTCTGTAAGATTTATATGAGGTTAGGGTTTTATGAACTATGGGTGAGAGAATATTAAATTCTAAATATTACTATATTAAAAAATTTATGAGCAATAGATGTTCCCTTTATGGTTTGTTAGTCCATAAAACAAGATTTAAGAGATCATGTTTATGATGTATAAGGATTTATAATTTTGAAATTAATTCATTAGTGGTTGTGTTTTTCAATGAAACCTATGGGTGATCTTAAAAATTAATGGATCATGATCAACACAAGGAGATTTAATTGGGAACTATTAGAGCGAATTTTATTTAAATAGATATATAAAAGTGAAAATTTGAGAATAAGAATTTCTCTTCTTAGTGAATGTGATATCATAGTTGGGAATATTGGTGCTCCATGAGAAGGTAAATATAGTAGTTTCCATGGATTATCCATAAGATAAATTAGAAATACATATCATTAAAGGATCAGATATCTATCATAAGAGATTAATTTGATAGTAATATAGATTATAATCTATGATGGTGACCCAAAATGAGAGGGTTGTGAGGTTAAAATGTAATGATCAGAGTGGGATGGAATTTTGGGAGAAAAAGAGGATGTTGATCACCCAATCTATCATAAACTTACTTGATATAGAACAATAATATACATTATTTTATAATGAATCATGGTATGGTAATGTGGGAGTGTTGATGGTGGATATGTGGAAAAATACTTATGGGCAAAGGTTGATAACACTGGATAAGTGGGAATACCTGAAATCTGATTTCTAGTTGGTGGTGGTCATGTACACATTAATATATTGGAACCATTTCCAAAAATGATAAAAATTCTTGGTATATTCTTACCAAAATATTATGAAATAAATAATTTCAAATTATGAATAGAGCATTTGATAGATAATGTTATCCATGTTATTATATTCTTTTGACTTTAATATGATATAATCCTCTGGAAAGGGGAATTTTATGGAATATAAACTATGTTAGAAAACTCTACATAGTATATTTGAGGGTTATATTGAGGGATATCTCATGATACTATTTTTGGAGTTATAAATTAATATTTAGGAGTAATAAGCTCAAAATACAGTCATTTCTCATAGAATTACCTCACCTATTATTTATTGGGTGAAGGAGATCCTGTTATGAAGCTCAGATTTTTCTGTGATGAGGGGAAAAGTATATGGTGGATATCAACCACAAATTTTGACTCATGATAAGGATATACATCTATTTTTAGAGTAGAGTTATGGTTACAACTGTTATATGGTATGGGATGATATAATATTCATATGACTCTAGAAAAATAGTTCAATGTGGTTTTCATATGATATATCGGGACATAAGAATATAGTTTAGTGTCATTGGATGAAGATGCAAATAAAAGGGTTGATGTCATGAATCCACATCCATCAGTAGGAAATGACTGCGAAACTATGACCTAGTAACCTTCTATAGAAACTATCAATTTTTGTTTATAAATGGAATGATTTGATCATTTGAAACTTGAAAGTGAGATTGATGTCACCTCAAGGTACATTTGTTTTATGTTATATAATTTATTATTTTAATAAACTTGAATATTTACCACTAACCAAAATTACCAATTTTACTGATATTCTATGAATATTGCATGTTTTCAATATGGTATGATTTTATAGAGTTCTAATGATAATTATATTTTATTAATAAACAAGATTAACATTCGTGTTTTTGATAGTTACTAATGCAGGAATTTTCAACATAGTTGTTGTTTTATATGAAATTAAATTATTAGATTTATAGGTATTATATGTTCATGATTTATGTATTGGGAGACATGTTATGGACATATGTCCTAGATTTTTGTAGTTTATGGGAGAATTATCTTCTTGTATTATTGTTTCCCTAAAATGTTTTTTATCACATATATATTAAAATAAAAACCTTTAATAGGCTTTAAAAAAGTACATATTGGTCCCTGTTGTACTCGATACATGCATGGGAGTCTTCTATTTTTAAATAGAGTCTCATGCATAAGACTTTATAGCTTGTTCATTTTATTTAGAGGTGGTTGGAGACCTTTTTGTGTAGAGAGTGATTATATACTGACAAATGATTCCAACTTATATAGTTTTATGTGGGGGAATATTTATTTTTTTAATGTTAATCCATGGTTGAGTCACTAGAAGATATAGAGATATTTGATGTCAGAATGTATATTCTTAGTTCCATATAACATTATTGACATGGTTTTGGTAGTTTCTAATTGAAGATTACTTCCTAAAATATATAGTGTAATGAATGATTAATTTAATATATCTTATATTTTATAATATCATCTAGAACCTAAACATGTAATCAAAATCAACGATACCATTATAGGGGATGATTCATCATCCACAGAATGACTGATATTCCAGATAGACTAGTGTGACATGATCATTTAAAATAATACATTACCTTAATTCCAATATTTATGGATCATAATCATATCAAAGATTAAATATCTAAAGGGAAGGAAGATATATGTGATTTTTTTATTATCATATCATTAATATGGATATCTGATTCATCTCTAGGATAATAAAAATATATAGATAGTCTCTGGAAGTGAACCCCATTCAATTTTTATGAATAATATTTAATTTATATTATCTCAAATTTATTTCATCAGTACTTTATTATTAGAGTGGTGGAAGATGGTTGAGGTAAGAATTTTGGGTGACTAAATAGGTTGTATGAATCTTTCAAAATTCATATTTAGAACCATGTAACCAAGGATAGGTACTAGGTACTAGGTTGAAAAAGAAAGGACTTTCCATGGTAGTCTAATTACTAGCCAATATCCCCAGATAGGGGTTTTGAGAGGAATTGAGCTACTAGTGTGTGCACACTAGATACTCAGTTGAATATAGACACAAATATATGTATATATATATACATTAAATAATTATGTATTAAGAATAAATAAAAACCCACCCCATTTTTGATAGTTTCATGATAAAGACTAGTTACCACCTCTATTATGGGTTTCATTATATATTTCATCATTCCTCACATAAGATCTATAATTTTTTTCTTTGCTAGGATTCTGGGGTTACTATCATTTGAAGATGGCTTACAATGTGATATTGAATGAGTGAGAACCTATTTTTTGGATGTAGTTGGTACATATATTTTTACTTTATTTTATACATGTTTATGTGATATTTGATATATTTGTTTTGGAAGGTTTCTGATAATTATCTATATAGAAACAAAATATGGGTTATTTGATTATCTAGAAAAGGATTCATATTATTTGACCAGTGGTATGTCCTTTTAAACTTATACTTCCATAAAAATGTAACCAATTTCTATATTTCCTTTTTAATTTTGAAAGATTCATAAATATTAGAAAAAGTGTATATTTTATTTGACTATTATTTGAATTAGATGGTGTATAGTGACATATATGTTTTTATAGATTCCAATTTCATTTGTATCATTGTTTAAGTGGTTTCATTATTAGAATAATTTTATAGATCAATGTCCAATTAAGAAAATATCAAATCATCTAAAATATTTTTTAACACGCTCATATGAGAGAATGTTGAATTCTTAGTTTCTCTATAGAAAATCCCTTAAAGTATAATTCACCACAATAGTTTTAATTGGGATGGGATATTTTTTTAGGGGAAGTATAATTCTATTGTAGTTTTTAATCCTTTGACATGGAATGTTTTTTTGTCTTAAAAATTTTAAGTTGTTAACTTATCAATTAAATTAAAAATAATTCCTTAATATGTATAATTAGGTTTATCCAAATTTTGATAAAGAACCATTATATAGAGTATTGAATATTTTATAGGAGTATTTGATAGGTAATTTAATGGAATCAAATCTCAAGGAATTGAAAAATATTCTATGACATAGGTAATAATTACAAATTTATTTTCTTCATTGTTTCTGAAAAATTATTTTATCATTCCATTCATCAATTATTATGATATTAATATTATATAATTTAAATATGTACATTGATAACCAAGGTATTGGTAAATTAATTAGTAACTCTAGTGGTCAGAAAATAAATATCCATTATGACATCATCACTTCACACTAGTTGATAATGTGTGATGTACAACACTTGAATTCATTCTAACATGAGATAATTTTTGGTGTACTTTTTCCCTTTACATAGATACACCTCTATCCCCATATCCATAATCTCTCTATAAATATTCGTTTACACTCTCCCTTAAAATGAAGGAAAACCATTGGTATTTATAATTGATAGAGGATTAATAGTGGTTAGGTGGGATTCGGTAGATGATGATGGTGAGATTCCAAGGATATGGTATTAAGTTGTGCTCATGGTGACAAACAAGATGGTTTCATTTGTAGAATTTTAATGTATATGTTTGAGAGGCACCGTGTTTATGTAGCACATTGAATGATCATATAGACGAATAATAACTTGCGAGCAATAGTTTTACACAATAAAATAATATTGGGGTTTCTTAGTATAAATTAAATAAATCAAGTGAATGAAAATTTACCTACCCACTAAGTGGTAGTAGTAGTGAAGTGCACTAATTTTAATGACCCCACAATATTTAATAAGAAACCCAATGCCAAACTAGTTTGTCCATTGAAGAATGACAATATGTTTTGGCCCCTAAAGGCATGTATGCCAACTTGTGTATGTGATTCAAGAATTATATCATAACCCTAATTGAGGGATCATAGAACAACCTATTTTTTGGGTTGACATTGGGAATCCTGAGGTAATTATGGGGTATAAAAAAGTCAAATACCACCATAGAGTGGACTTCCATAGTTTCAGGAATGGATGTGGGGCCATATGAATAGTTTTATGATGACTAGACCCTATCCATGGTATGATATGGATTAAGAACACATATACACCCCTTCTAGTTGATGTGAATATATAAAACCCAAGTCATTTATATTCAATAATCTCTTTGAAATGCCAGGTGGCATGTCTTGGCCACTTCCATATGTTATAGGATTTTTCATTCAATGTTTCAACACATTTTCAAATAGGTATATTTATTGGATAAGTTATTAGTTGATTTATTTATTTTATCCAAATAATAAACTTGGTGTGATATTATTCACAATAACATGATATTTTTGTGATATTAATAGTAATTTTAACAATTTTTATTTATAGGGTTAATGAATGGGGTTTAGAAACATGTTCAATGTATACAGAGTGTTTAAGACATCCCATTATAATTTAAAAATGATAGGTAATTGATCTTCCATACATATTATAGTGTTTTTAATACCTTATAGACTTGGGGTATGAGTAATACACACTGATTTTGGGGTTTGGTACTCTTGTTTTTTAATTACATGATAGGAAATAATCTCCAAAATGGTTGATAGAGTGAGGAAACCATCCGAGGCATGGGTTGAAAGACCCCTATCAATGGAGTTCGCACTATAATATTCAAGGTTCTTTCCTTGACATACTATGAGTCCTCCAAATGTGGTATGTAATCCCATGAAAATAATGATTTTCATGATGAGGTGTGAGTCCCACCATTAAATTCATCGAGAAGTGATAGCAATTGGAAGCAGGGAAGATTATATGTTGTGAATATTATAAAAATTAGTTACCTTAGGTTACCTATAAAATAAAATATTTATTGATCTTAGCTATGATATTATGGGGAAAACTAACACATAAAAATCCTTAATCTATAAATTATATTTGGATGTATCTATATTGGTTTTGGGTTTGGAGATAATTATTCATTAATTTCTCTTTTCCTATTTATAGGGAATAATAATATGTATGTCTTTATTAACCATACTATGGGTGTTCTTCTAACATGTGTTGTGTTCAATTAATATTAATCATAGTTCAATGGTGATTGTAGAGGATTTTTGTGTTTATGGAGTTAGAGCTTAGTGGTCTGTGATAGTGATTTCTATTATCACTATTCATGATAGGAGTTAGTGTGATGAAAAGATTCCACATCCTAGTGTTTGTCATCTATGTTAACTATAAGATACTTGGATCATGATTATAATTGTAATTCAAAAATTTATATTTGTTATAATATTGTGGATATTTTTATTTTTCACATGTATTTATTTCTACATTTAGATATTATTCTTGGAAACTATTTGTCTTTTATTTTTTCAAGAGACATGTTTTTTTATAAAGTTCAGTTGTATAAGTCATCTTATAACGGTATTGTGCATTATTTGTTCTAGTGACCAATTCCTATCATATTGGGGATGGACTTGGTGATTCAAATTTTTCCTCATTTCTATTCAAGGCAGGGTCATGGAAGATTAGGTCATGTTAGTGTTATGTAGTTGGGTATTTTCTATTAAGTCCTAGTTTTTCCTAATAATATTTTTAAGTATATTTAAAAATATTTATAGAGTTTGGTTCTAAGATGATGTACGATTTCAAGGCCTGATGTCCTAGAAAATAATTTTATAAAAATTTTAAATATTTTCTATATTGTGCAAACACATTTTTTAAAGAAAATAGGAAAACTATTAAAGGAAGCTCAGATTAAAAATATGAGACAATAGTTGAGTCCAGAACATATGTTTACCCTAGGTGTGGCCTAAAATTGGTCAGTGAATGGCATTTAATATCTCACCCATTGGTGGTGCATTTAGTTTGTTAATTAATTTAATTAATTTAATTAATTTAATTAATTTAGTATTTTAACCAAATTGGAATTTTTATAAACTCACCTCTATGGAGAATCCACCAGTGTTATCTACATAAACCTTGGGTGTATTTTAGAGCTTATCCTTCATCCTTCCATTGGCATATCACGTAAGACAATGATGAATCATTGGATCAGAGAAGACTAGGGAGCAAAGAAAATAATGAATTCTTCTATTTATTGGTTGGAGAATTATTTGATGAATAACGATAGAATCTGTATGTTGGAATCCTCAATTAATTGTTTATTCCCTTGTTAATTAAATTTTTAATCAGAATCATATTTTTTATGATCTCGCCAATTATGGAACCATGGAATTAACAAATTTACAAGTGTAATTGATAATCTAATTGAATTCTAGCTAGAAATATCCACATTCATGATTGTTTTCAAAGAATTCTTGGAAATAATGGTTAAACATTTTTTGATTATTCCTTTATACAAATATTGCTTCACATTCTTTACCAATTGGACCGTGCGATCAAAATTTGAAATTTTCAAGCGATACTGAGCCCGATCGAACCCCAAGAATTATGATGAATCCATGTGTGAGAGTTATATTGATAAATCAAGGATGTATTTAGAGGTATTGAAGGTGGTAGGTTATTTTCTTGATGATCAAAAATCAGATACCAAATGGTTGAAGAAAACAAGATGTTTGTGGTTCCCATGTCACGTATGGGATAATGTTGATTGAATCAGAATCCAATTTCTAGGAAATGGAACCTAAAAACCAACAAACTAAGGGATTATTATTTGATTTTAGGAGGTGTGGAGGCGATATATGAAGATAAGGAGGTTGTATCTGGAATCATGCAACTATATATTACCAAATGTGAAAGATACCACTACACCCTATGTATCTGGATAAACACATGGAGTATAGACCCTATGTTGTAGGGACTAGGGTTTGTAGAAATTATAATGATAGAACAACATGTATCCCTCCTACATTCCATGTACCCCTTTCTTTAGTGGTCAATCTATGTGAGGGAGCATAGGGGTAGGATCCCATTTGGAACGACACGACTAGGAACACAACCATGTAATGAAGTACACAAAAACAACCAAAGTGAAAGAATAGGGACCCAGAGTTCTAGGACGTATCTTAGAGACACTTTACATTCCATGTGTCCCTACATAGTGGGTGAGTCATGAAGCTCCCAGGACACAACCAGGTGGTGGAGTGGGACCACATTCCATGTGGGCCCCCTCACATGCACTGTTCCCCTTCGTACCTTTTTAGGAAACTTCAATCTCTCACATCTCTTCCATTTGAAACTCTATTTTGGATCATGAGTGGTATATCTTGTTTTTTCCATGTGAAATTCTATGGTTCCCTTAATTTTGTATTTTGGGATTAAATTTGAGATTTTATGAGTTAGATTCTAGTTTAAGCAGAAGTTGACAATGGAAATGATCAAGCAGGATCGCTAGAGGCTTCAATAGGATGGAACCCCCCATAAGCTTTGGTGCGAGTCCTCTATCTACCAAGTGTCTCCATTTATCTTAAAGGTTGTGATTACTTAACCTATAGAGTGTAACCATCCATTATATCAGATGTAGGTCCACTGCATTTCGAGTGAAACCCCTATATCAGATATGGTGGGGGTCCTCATGACATAAGAGTTTAACCCCCCACCCCTATCACACTAGGGTGTGTGTCCTAGACATATAGAGAAGAACCTTTTATTAGTAAGGTCTTGGGTCCACAGACTTATAAGTAGAACCCCTATTGGATATGGAACATTTCCTAGAGTTATAGAGCAGAACACGACCTGAAGCATTGGGGGGGGGAGGGTCCTCTATAGACACTTATAGGGAGGAACCCATCTACTATCAAACATGTGCCCCATTGACTGTGTGAAATAGTGGCGAGGCAGGGAGCTTTCCATAATTAATTCTAGTTAGACGAGTGTGATTCCATGCATCATTTTTGGAATTTTGGAACTAATGGTGACACTTTTCTTGGACTAATCTATGAGATAGACATCCCATTAATCTCTTAGTTTTGATTTATTTTGGTGAGAATATATATATATATATATCTTTATCCAAGCCTTTTGGTTCAGTTTCTCTCCAACAAAGGGTTTTCAAGATACACGGGGAATTCCTCATGATTAATGTGTTTATATTATCCTGGTTTTATGAGGTTACGTGCCTATTATAGGTGGATAAGAATCTATGTGTTGTCCATCTACACACCGTGTTGATCCTCTTCAGCTAGGATGAGGTTAATCTCTCTCTAACTTTTTTGGGTTGACCTGGTTCTACTTTAATATTTTATACATCCTATTTACTATTTACTATATTTTTATTCCAATTGTGTCTCTTAATACCCCCCTTACAACTTCTATGGAATCATAAATGGTATCTATATACTCACCCTTGTATGGGATTTTCCTTCATGTGTCATGTATTATGCAGATGGAGGGAAATTTGTTGGTTACTATAGAGGCTCTTAGGGATACTTGTTTATTTGGACCATGTATAGTGGTTTTAGCTTGGTGATCAAGAGTAAGTCCCTCTAAACAATTTAATTTCTAGTTTCCCCTGGTTGATACATATTTCATGTTGGGCGTGTATTTTTCCATTTAGATTTCTGTTTTCACTATCATACTCTTGTAAAACCTAGAGGAATTTCATGTAGAGTTTTTATATTACATCTAATGAATCTCTTTTATTATTCCTCAACACTTCCACTTTGACATGTTTGGGTGTCTGTTTACAAGTACATATAATAAATGCTTCCTCATGTAAGATATTCCTTTGAGAACTAGTTGATATCCCATGTCCAATGGAGGTGGGCTTGGGGTAGTTCCATATCAATCCCTAGTTGGGGTTGAGTCATGAAAGATTAGCATTAGAGATGGTTCGATCCTTTGGATGGTGTTTAAAGTTGGCACATTATAAAGAATTAGTTGGGATCATGGAAAAAATTCACAGATTCTCGAGTTTGACTCTTTGGACAAGGAATCATGTAATTGTATGGAAGGCTGATGTATCTATTCACCCAGACCCTTACTACCTACTTTTCAACTCCAAATTCTGATATATTGGATGAAGAGACCAATGGTTCATTAATCTTATAAGATTGAGTCTTTGACTGCCATTATTGATTGATCTCCCAATTATTAATATATATATATATATATATATATTCTTATATGACTATGGAATGTATTGATCAATTTTTATATGCCTCTGTGATGATATATAGTCGGGATATGAGTCTCGAATTGTCATGATGATTCGATGAGTGATGTGACCACAATTCATGGTACACCCGAGAGATATCTTCATCGGGGGTGGGAAGGTAATAGAACCCTCACCTATTAAGTAGATGATTATACTATCCAATTAGGGTGGGGATGCATATAGGTTTTGCACACTATTAGAGTTCCAGCACTAGAGGTTGTGGAGGTTCGATGAGGAGCCAAATCCATAGGCAACGAAAGTTATTCTAGAGTTTATGATATGATTTTTTAGACTTGTAAGGATCCCGAACAATCAGATGGTTTCACAAATAGCTATTTCTCTTATTAGAGTAGTACTCGGTCACAGTGGTATTGGAAGATGACACACCCATGATGAGTGTGAATCCTTTGTCCCAAAGTCAGATATCATCCAGGTATCATATTTATCTAGAGTCAATTATTAGGTGGTTGAGGTTATTCATGATCCAATGGTTTGGATATCCCACTCGGACAGAAACCCTTTCGATGGTGATCATCATAGAGAAACCTATTCAATATGATATTGAGATTATGTAGAGTCTGGTGATAGAGATGTTTTATCTGATCATCAAGAATGAGAGGAAGAGGGACACACCCCCAAGAAACATTCTTATTACATGATTAAAAAATAGTGGGGTGCGTTAGTGCCACCTACAATGCATAGTTTCAAGGTGTGATAGAAAAATAACTTTGAAATTCATGTTTCTGATGTGTTGATGTGTTATGATGTTGGAGAATTCTATAGTTGAGGGGAACATGAAGGAAAGTGAAAGGATGAGATCTCAGTTAATGAGACTTTTTGGATGGGAGCCTCTAGTGTAGTTCAGGGAATGACTTATGTCACTACAACTCTAGTTGGATTTCTAAGCATGAGGTAAAAATCCAAATTTACCTATCTATAGACCCTATTTAGGAAATAGAAATATTAGAGGAGGATTGTTTTATCAACAATTGTATTGGAGGATCCTATATAGAGTGTTGATGGTCACACATTCCTACAAATGGGGAATCCTTACTCTGTAAGGAGAGAGAGAGTTCTTTACCTCAAATCTACCCATAGCGGTAGTGAGACTAATTATTCTTTCCTCATTATTGACTGGTCATCAACCATCCATGATTAGATGATTTCTACCAGTGAGTATGGTAGGGATTCTAGGTTTTGGGATGGATTTTCCCAATTGAGAAGGGGTAATCATCATATAGAGTTGGTTGATATCATTAACAAGATATTACGACCGATTTATGAGTTGTCTATTATTATCCATATATTGGTAGATGATATTAGATTCATATACCTTGAATGATGGGGGTGGTGTGATGACATATTGGGTTTAACTCCACATCCTGAGATGGACCTCTATGTAGACTTACACTAGGGACAACCTAATGTTTGTGATAACATACTAAATGATCCCATGGGGATGCGATAGATTTTGGTGTAGTTGGGGGGACTATAAAAGTAGTTCGTAGTGTGTCCTAGTGTGTTCAGGTAGGTTTCTCTAATAGTTTCATGAATAAGTTGTATGGGAGATTTCATATTTATGGGGATTATAATATCCCGAACTATGCACGGTTAAATAACAAGTACCTCTTACCGAGGATTTACAACCTCTTTGACAAGTAGTGAGGCACAAGATGATTATCAAATATTGATCTCTAGTTTGGATACCACTAGTTTATGGTTTTCAAGGATGATGTTCCAAATATTGAATTCTGATTTCAATATAAAAACTATGGGTTCATAGTGAGTCACATTGATGTGAATAATTACCCCTCTATGTTTATGGATTTGATGAACCATGTATTCCTATCATATGTAGACTATTCCATATTTATCTTCATCATTGAAATACTAACCTAATTTTCATTAGAGGAGGTCCATGAATATTACTTGAATAAATTTCTATATTTTTTAAAGAACCACCACTGTGGGAAGATCTCAACGTTTCACTTTTTTTATTAACGAGGTTCTCCTATGAGGATTGTCATTTATATGCATGGTTTAGCTGTGGACATTGAAATGATCAATGTAGTGGTTTTTGGGGATCCACCAACAAATATTTCATACATACATTGCTTTCATGAAATATAGGGGTACTACATGAGGTTTGGGGATGGATTCTCCACGATTGAATCCCATTTAACCATTGTGTCATGGAAAGGGGGCCCTTTACCTGGATTTTTCAGTTTTATAGGGCCTTCATGGAGTTGAGGATGAGGCTGAAAATTTCTCATGTGTTGAGACTATAGGAGGAGGTTGTGGAGTATGTAGTGTATTGCAATGTCTTAAAATATGGGATAAACTGTGTGTTGATGCACCCTACGAAATTGTTACATTCCATCCAAGGTATTAAGGACCCCACTAATAGAACTACATTACTCACAACCTAGAGACTATAGCGGTAGTCTTTGACTTAAGGATGTGGATTCCCTATATTCCTTGAGAGTTCATCATTGTTCACTAGGACACTCATATTCTTAGATAAATCATTAAATAAAGAGAGATGAAACTGATCCAATTGTGTTGTTTGGAGTTCCAATAGGACTATGACATTGATCTAATATATAATTTTGGAAAGGGAAACATGGTATTTGATTAAATTAGTACGAATTCCAAGGATTTCTTGGTGAAGGATGTTTTTAAGTAGTTATCTTCCTTGTATATGAACCTAGTGGTTCAGGAGGGTGTATCTTTTCTATAGTTGATGGTGTGGACTCATTATATTCTCAACCAAGTGAGAGAGACCCAACTAGGTGAAATCAAATTTTATGTCACATGTGACTAGATACTGAGGGGGATTCACTGGATTGATATTATTAATGAGGGAATAATGAAATCATTTTGAAGGGACAGATGGTGGTCCCAGTCATGATGTTGGAGAAGGTGATAAGGGAGTTTCAAAAAAAATTCCTAGTCGTATGTCTTGGTGTGGGAGACATGTACATATTCAATTAATATTAGTTTTTGTGGTTCGGAAAGAGATGAAGCATAACCATGTTCCTCTCTTGGTGCCCCAACCCTTGGCAGACTAATGTTGAGCACCATGTTTTGGAAGGTTTGTTTCATCCCATCTAGATCACAAAGTGGAAGTGGGGATGCATATACATGGAATTTTTTATAGGTCTTCCACGCACAATGAAGATCCATTACACCATCAGGGTGATAGGTTAACTGAATCTCAAAGTCGACACACTTCAGTACTATTGAGGAGTAGAGTTCAGTGGATAGTTTGGCATAGATGTTTGTATGGGAGATCATTTGACATTATGCGTGAAATTAATTATTATCTCTGATCATGATGCATGGTTAACACCAATATTGTACAGAGGCCTATAGGATTCCTTTGAGACCCAGATGAGGATGAGTATATAGTTTCAACCAATACAGATGGGATGACTGAGGACACTATCCAGGTGTTGGAGGATATGCTTGGAGCTTGCGTGTTAGACTTTGGCCTGAGTTTGGAGTATCAATTACCATTGGAAGAGTTTCCATATAACAAAAAAAATCTACAATCAGTAGAACACCTTTTGATACATTTTATTTGAGAACCTTTACATCAATCTTACGTAGGATAAATATTGTGAAGACATATTTTGTGGGTCTTGAGCTGGTGCATGCAATATTGGAGAAGGTCTATGTTATACATGATCAGATGGGGATGGACCATAAGAGACATAAATCTAATGAAAATCTCTATCATAGTACTTTTTAATTCATTAATGGAGAAAATATATTATATATAGACTCCCCATGATGTAGACTATGAAGGTTTATTCATGGAGGCAAGATATCCCCAAGGTTTATAGGACCATTCAAGATCATGTAGAGGGTTGACTGGGTTTCTTACCACCTCCCCAACCCCCATACATAGAACTGGTGAATGTTGTCATCCATATATCATAGTTGACCGGATATGTCCATGACCCTACACACTCCAATTTCTGGGGTGGTTGGACATTGAGGATGAATTGAGTTTTCTAGATCACCTCGTGGTGATCAAGGATTGAAAAGAGAGAACACTATATGGATTAGTTGATCCCTTGGTTCGTGTGCTTTGGAAGCATGGGAACATGCATGAGAGCTCATAGGAGGGGGATATCTTGATTCTAGCTCAGTATCCCAAGTTGTTTTTGTATTTTTTTTGTTATTTAGGGTTGAAAACCATGAAGGTGGTAATGATGTAGAGATCTAGTTTTTCCCTTGTAAGAAATAGAGATATTTCTTCTATATATTTTTAGAGCCTTGTACTGAGACAATGTGAAATTATAAGTCCTAGTGTGCCCAGAAATAATATTATAAATATATTAAATATATTTTATATTGTTTGCACCAAGGATCATAAAAAGGGATAACACTTAAATGGAATCTTGGATCAGAAATCCAAGACCACAGTTTAGTATAGAACATGATGATTACCCTAGGAGTGACATAAAATATGTCCATACGGGGTTTTTTTATATCTCACCCATTGGTAGTGTATTAATTTGGTTAACTAATTAAATTAATTTAGTAATTTTTTTTATAACATGACAAGAATATCTATAAAATCACTTCTATGGAAAATCCACTAGGTTTAGCTGCATAAACTCTAGGATGATTCAAGTGTTTCTCCATCTTCCTCTAGTTGGTGGATCACATCAGAATATGAAGAATCTCATGGTCAGAGCATATAAGACGGTAGCGAACACATTAACATATTGCATTTATTGGAGGGCATGTTCTTCGATAATGAATGTTCCAATCTCATATAAAGACTTATCAATTAATGGTTTATGCCCTTGTTAATTAAATTAACTAAGAAAAATCATATCATTTATGGTCGATGCTAATTTAAGAACCTTGGAATGAACATATGTAATAGTTTAATTAATTATCAGATATATTTTTAACCCATTATAACTCCATTCTTGATATTTGGTTGATAAATATTATAATAAATGGTTAAAAAATTGTTGATTGTGCATTTATCCAACAATTTATTCATGTTCTTCACCAATTGGAGCTCTCAATCCAGTTACGACATTTTTATGAGATACTAAGCCTAATTGTATACTCAGAAACACAAAATTCTTTCCAAAAGAGATAAATCAATAAATTATATATGTTTTTGTATAGATTTCTTTTTTTGGGTGATAATTTTTATTATTATGAATCAAATACAGAATGTAATAACTATCCCAGATGAACGTGGTGCATGTTCTACATAGGAGACTGTGCGAATGAAATTACTATATGAGTTATAGAAAATGGTGGATGGAAATAAATAAGTAAATGGATTCCGTTTGATTTTATGGGGTGGGGAGGTGAGATCCATTCCAACGGATGATGAATCTGGAATCCTAGAAAAAGATATAAGGATCTATGAACAACATGACTACACACCATGTATCTAGATGAACACATGGCATGTAGCCCCTATACAACAACATCTATGGTTTCAAGAAATTATAAGGTTGGAATGAAGTGTTTCTCTTGTACACTCCATGTAACCCTTTATACGGCATTTGATCCATGTGGTAGATAAAACATTCAAGAACATGTGTGGGAATACCCAGGCTGTAACACATCTGATTACTGAAGTATAGAGACACAACCAAAGTAAACAGGCATGGTCCTCAACTTCTAAGAAAGTACCTGCAGATTTTCAACATACTATGTGTCCCCATATGATTGGTGAGCCATGAAACTCTAGGGAAATGGTTAGGTGATGGAGTGGGACCACACAATATGTGGGTCCCCTCACACTCCATGTACCTGTTGGATCCATTTTAGGAAACAAAAATATACGATACTTGCTTTATTTGGACTCGACATTCATCTTACGAGTAGCCTATCCAAAGTGTTTATATGTATAATGGGTTGGTTACCTCTTTTGAGTCTTTTCGGATAATATGTGAGATTTCATGGACATTTATCTTACTTTGGTGGCACACGAAGTAGACAGTGATTGGTAAGTATCAATAGAGGCTTCAATAGAGTGAAACCCCCCATCATATTGGATGCAAGTCCTAAATATATTGAGTGGAACCCACCAATAAGATATAGAATGGGTCTTCGACATAGGGAATTGAACTCCCCATCATCATGGGTGTGGTTCATCTAGAAACGGAGTAGAACCCTTTATTAGATAGGCTGTGGGACCTTGTGACACCAGAGTGGAACCCCCAGTCACACCAGGGTGTGGGTCCTCGACCAATTGTGTGGAACCAAATATTATCATAGGATTGGGTCATCTAACTACTAAATTGAACACCTTATCGGAAATAGGGTGGGTCCTTGATGACTATAGTGGAAACCCGTATCTGATAGGTCACTAGCCCTTGACATACATAGTTGAAACCTCTGACACATCAGGGTGTGGGTCCTATATGGATACATATAGAGTTGAAGAACTATGACACACTAAGGAATGGGTCCTCTACTTGGATATTGTGCCCCCTTGAATGTTTGACATATCAGTGAGTCATGGACATTCACAAATCTACTTCTGAGAAGAAACGTGAGATGCTAGGCATCATTGATGGACTTTAGGAACAAATAGAGACTCTTTTCTTGGGCTGAGCTATGAGATGGATATACCCTTAATCTATCATTTGGGACAATTTTTTATTATAATATATATATCCATGACTTTGGATTAAGTTACTCTCAGTCAATGGGTTCCAAATACACATGAGGTATTCTGATTTCTTTCTATTTTTATCTTTACTAGGTTGGATAAGGATACTCTCATACTATGGGGGGGAAATTCAACATGAATTCCATGTACACAACGTGTTCATTCCCATGTTCATGTATGAGGTTACTCTCTCACTCGTGGTTTATTTTGAGATGGATCTATTTAAATAATTTCTACATATTTTTTACTATATATGGTCTTCATATTCTGATTATTTTTCTCACTAACCCCATTTTAGCTTCTAGATAATCCTATTGTGTTTGTATTTACTCACAGTTATGTGGAATGTTCTCACACATGTTGTGAATTATGAAGATGATAGAGAGGTAAGTGGTGACTACAAATGAGGTAATTATATTTGGTTCTTTAGTCCATATACAATAGGTGTATATTGGATATTAGGATATTCTATTTATCAATAGTTTACATTCCAATTTTGTTGGTTCGTGACATCTTTCTGGTGGGGCATGTAATTTGTCCATTTAATTTTTTGTTTTGACTGTCGTACACTTGTACACCCTAGTGTCATTTCATTATTCAATTATATATTATAGTTGTTGCATATTTTTTTATTATTCCTCAGAACTTCCTCTTTGAGATGGTCGGGTGTGTGTATATAGGTACATAAGTTAATGGCCTCACCATGTTAGATATTCCTTTTGGTGCTTTTCGCTGAACCCTTTCTTATGAAGGCGGGATTGGGGATGTTTTGTGTTGAGACTTGGTTAGGTTCGGGTAATGAAATTTTTATAGGTTAAATTTTATGATATATATGAGTTTTTTTAATGGAAACATAGGGAAAAGGTACAAATGGGGTTTGAGTTTTTTTCACACATGAGAATCCATCAATTTATGTGGAGGTTGATAAATTATTATTTTTTTGATCTGATAATTACTAACCATCTATAAGCTCAATGGAATCATTTTTAGGCTATGGATAATAAGCTACATGCATCTTTCAGTTATTGGTTTTTTGCTTCCAATTCCTTCTCGAGTTTTCTCAAGTAGATATGCATTAAATCCCAATTTTTAGTATTTTTTAATATACCATAAAACCCCAGAGAGAACATGTTTAGATTTGTAGGTATAATATTATTCATACAATGGCAGTTCATTGGGATCTTACTACAAATATGTTTAGCTAGGATGAATTGATTTGGGGAATTTATTGGGATATCTTTCAATAATGTGAGTTTTGGGAAGACCCTATGATCATTTTTCAAAGAGAAAATCCTCCACATATTATATAAAGAGATGATACACATCCTATGGAGTAGAGGATTATCCCAACATATCATAATGATATGAATCCTTGACCAAAAATAATGTATGTGTTTCTAATAAAGAGAAATACTAGGTTCTGAGTTGATTTATATCAAAAATTCACTAAGGAATAAATGGGTGGTGTGAATCAGGTGTTTCACTTAGTTTGGAAAATGTTTGATGAATTGGTTATTATAATAACAAGTATGCTCCAAAATGTTTTAATTCACTGATGAGATAAGAAAATATAAAAGGAAAATGATGATATTCTATCATAGTCATAGTTTCAGGTTCTGATCCATTTAGGGTACAACTTAGGGACTCCATATATTAATAGAGGTATGTAATTACTGCACCATCAAAAAGAAATCAAAACCATAGTTGAGTATACACAAAAGTTTATAAACCTCATAGTTGAATCCATTGACATAGTTTGTGGTGGGTTTATTAGAGTTTAAAAATTTGAGAGGGGAATAAAGGGACAAAATTTTTCTAGGTTTGTACCTCTATGAATCCCAAACTATACTAAATTCCTTTAAATATTGAATTTTGTTGGGGTTTTCCTATTATAGAGACATCTAAGTATTGGGGTTTGTTTTGGTATTCCTAGGGAAGATTTATTGTCCAAATACCATCAATTCCAAACATTAGGAACCCCTCCATCAGGGAACATACATATAAATACTAGTCTAATGGATCCGATATAGGAGATATTTTCATAGGATAAATATAGTTAAGTGATAATATTTAATAAACATGAAGTGGTAGGGGCCATATAGATTGGGACTATTTTAAATGATGTGTATTTGGGGGATTTCAGAGTTTCCTAATTGAATGAAATCCATGTTAGAGGAAACAATTTGAATAGGGGTTCCCCTATGGTTTTAGGGAATGTAACATAGGATGAATATTTTTCCGAATTTTTGGAAGTATATTTGTAATATATTGTTATGTATAATTTATTAATCCACATCTTTCACTAACACCACCTAGTTATTTTCATTAGATGTTAGGAGGTGGTGACAAGGCCAATTAAAAGATGCACACAATGGTGGGCATCGATCAGGTAGTTCCAAACATGGTTTGAGGTAATATTTGTTAATTCTATATACTGGATCAGGTACCTATTATTAAAAAAATGTGAAATTAATTTATTACTTAATTATTCGTTTGAGGGGTAGTGATTCTAGTTTTATTAGAAACCCCAACTTATGTGTCTTAAGGATCTTTTTGGGGTTTATGAAAATATCACCCATATCTTAATATGCTATTATCTTATGAAAAGTGTGGAGTGGTTCCTGTGATACCTCATCATGTTCGGAATAAATCCATATTCTTTCATTCTTTGTTTAGAAGTGTTTCTTTAAGTAGATTCTTGACCGAAATTCATCATCTAAAATTGGTATTCATCAAAATAATTAGTCAATATTACCTTTTATGGGAGAGTAATGTAATTAGTGTTTATTAGATGAGAATACCCATTGGACATTTCATATGATTAAAAATCAATTAGAGATATTATATTTCTATACAATCAATGAATTATACCACAAATCCTTATAGTCAAGGGGGATATCTAGAAACATTTCCGTATGATTTCCTTGTATTTAAACCTCATCAATATTTTTACTTCTTTATAAAAATATATTTGAGTACCACACTTATATAATCTACAACCTATTGATTGGACCTAGAGTATCCCTTGGGGTAGATAGTGTGGAAATAGAACCATTTTGAAAAATTGTATCCATAGGTCAATTATGCCCCTAGCGATCACATATTATATTCAATGATAAGGTGGCTAAGTGATATAGGATATGTATTGACTACTAATATTTTAACTAGGTGAGAATGATGAAAAAATACCATTTACTATGTATCAATGACCCCTATGACTAGAAAAAGAGATCATAGAGGTTCTTATTGATCATCATATGGTTCATATTGATTAAAATTTGTGTTAATGTGGTACATATCAAGAATAAAACATACATATTTCACTATAGGAATTATTTTTTCTTAGTAGCTACATTGGGAATAAAAAAATGGCCATCATATTTTTTTTAATCATAAAATAGATTTTGTATTAATTCTTAGATTGTTTATACTTGTTTTCATCAATTTTATCCTCATCTATTAAGTGTTAAAGTATGAGAATTTAAATAATTTCAACGTTTTCCAAAACTTTTTTTAGGAGTAGTAGTTTTATGAAAATGAATTTAATTAAACAACATGTATTTGGGAAGTAATTTTTTTTTGGTAATTTCATCTTAGAGTGTGGATTAGTTGTGAACCTCATAAAAAATGAGTCTATAATATTTAAGGATCTGCCGAATAATTAATTTCAGATTCATGAAATTCTTAGGTTTTAAGGAATTTTCCATCACTTACGGAAGACATCAAATGGATTATATATTCTATGAATTCTATTAAAAAAGGGACAATGATTATTTTGATTTGACAGATAGAATGGATTTATTTAATGAGATTTAGTGGAGGCTGATTAGTTTTACTACACTATATTTAATAGAGGAATGAATTTAGTATATTTTTTTTCAATGATATTTATAGTGTAATTATTGGATGTATTCTTATATAGAATTATTTATTGTTTACTTATGATAAATTAAATCTAATACTCTATGAACAAAACAACACAACCCTAACTTAGAGGTCAAAACATTAGGGGTTTCCATGGAAAACATGTGTCAAAAATTTTATAGAAAATAATTTATCGTCTATAATGATCTCAAGATACTCATGTATTTATTTTATCAGAGGTATCTTATACTGGGGAAGAGAAGGTGGAATGAAATCCTATAATATTTTGACATTGAGATCATCTGTACTCATTGGATGAAAAATATGATGTGGTTTTTCCTTAACTAAAAATAAAAAATATTAATGAAAGAATGTGGTGATTGAGGAGTGGTGTTCTATGGAATAATTAACAAATATTTTTTTGTGACTATAGAAGAGATATAAATAAATAAACTTTGATTTATAATAGTTCCAGTGATTCTTGATTAATTTTTGTGGGTGTCCCATATTCGATGCATTAATTTTTAGATCCTTCATCTTTGGATATTCTTAGGCGATGAACCTTGTAGTTTCTCATATGATGGGGATCATATAAACCTCTTCTAGGGTTCAGTTGTATATATATTTGGGATTCATGAGTAAGTGTTAATGGATTTTCAACCCTTCCCATATTTAGTGAATCACGATTTTATGAATCTATACTATGATATCATTCCGTAGTATTGGTTTCCTATAATGGAGAAGTGTTTTATTATTTCATGTCTTGGTGCCACACGTGTGATTTTTTGGTGTGGAAAAGAACTATGTTATACCCAACTTGAGATATCATATTGATGATACATCCTAGAATGGGAATAGATATTGATAAAATTTTATATAGGACCCCCATTTTTGTAAAAAGGTTGTGATAGTGTCTAGGTATTCATTGAAAGATTGGCCGTGCCATCCCACATCCACCCTAATTTATGTAATATTTTAAAAAAATTCATGGGATATATGTATATGGATAATGCCTTTTAGTTTCATGTATTTCCATTTAATATCATTTCTAATTGAGATTATCAAATCATTTATAGGTTTTTGTGAGGATTCTAGTACACCTTTAGGATAACGTTATTGCTGAGCAAACCATTCAATCCTAAAAATAATGGCCCAGTTTTGATTACTCTTTTTTCAGTCGATAATATAGGGTGATCTTGTTTAATATATATGAGTTGTTGCAGGGATTATAAAATATTTATAGTGGAGTTCATATAAAACAATAACTAGAACAAAACTTTTATAAATGATCCTTTTTAGGTGAAGTTTGGGAGAACCTTATGGTATCCTATTTAGAATTTTAATAATGATGACTCATAAACTATGGTTGAAATTATAGTGAAGTTGATGTTAAAGAAGGTGAAAGAGATCCCCGATAGGGTGAGAACACCAAAAATCTATCATAAGTCTTATTGAATATAATTATTGTATCCCATTTATAATAAGGAGAGATACTATGTGTTCTTAAATTTATATCCATGATATTGTTTATAGAGGTTTTCTCATGGTGAGGATCATCATTCCTTTCTAGATATTATTCTAGATATTATTTTAGAGATTCAAGGTTTATATTTAATTCCATTTCACCCATAGTTGAAAAAGTTGAAAAATATATTATATATGTCATAATTTAGATGTTATTTTAATGAAAACGTGCGCATTATAAACCTTAGGGAGATAGATGCTGAGGAAGAAAAAACCAAATTCTATTACCTAGAGGTGTTCACTGATTGGATGGAGAAGAAACATCAATAGTGGGTGATTCTTCATGTTCATGTCTGGTGGTAGTCCAAGGATATTTTAGATAAGATATTGGAGATAACGAATTTGATATGAGATTAATACCCTTATCTCTATATGTGTGTTGTACTTTTAAAGTTGAAAATCCCTTATTATGGGTTATATTTAGAAACCATTGTTGTTTTATCAAATACAACTATTTTTATTGTTTATAAATTTTTCATGTGGTTTGATTAATTTTATAGAGTTATAGGTCCTTAAAAAAATTTATATATTAAAATAAAATATTCATATCTTGTATGTGTTAGTGAGTCATCTCATCTGTACCTCTAAAACAATAATCTTATCAAAAAATCTATCTTAATTGTTTGATTTGAGATATGTTGTTTTATCTTGGGGTGCAATTTTAATTTGGGTTTTGGTACCCAGAATGATCCTGGTTAGGATCTCTAAATTCATCATTGGTGTCCAAGAAATAAAGCTAACAATACAACCATAATATCTCAAATTTCTATTAGAATTACTTTTACTTATAACTTAATGTTATTGGGGTGTTTGTGTTATTCTAAGAGGAGTTAACTTATTGTAGAGTAGAAGAAGATATTAAGGCGTCGACAAATATTTAACAATACATGGAATTATTTTATTTCAAAATTAAAAATTCTCTACGAAAATAATTCATGGTTCCCATTATTCTTTTATAATTTAAATATTTTTTTGGAATTGTAATCTATGCTTTGAACATAGGGAAATAAGTTCAAGAATAATGAAGGATGGTGATTGGACAATCAACATCCACCATGATACTGATAGATTAATGTTGTTCAATGGTAGGTGGCATGTGATATTGGACTTAGGGTAACCATGAGATTATAAAGGGCAGTTGAGCTCCCCAACTAGTGATTTTCTCATCCTTTTGACTCACTATCACTCTACCCACTATTTTTTAATCTCCCACTCAAAACAACTAAATCAATTCTAGACTTTACTATCAATTGAGGTTCAAAAGAGGAAAATGGGATTGAGTGGAAGAAAATGGATAGAGGCTCTGTTAATACTGATATTGGTTAGATAGGTAGGGTCTTATGAGGTTTTTAGATAGAGGAAACACAATTACATGATGTAGTAGTAGTAGTTTAACTAGTTGTAATGTGGAATAATATGATGGTGGTAAGATGATGTGGTATTATATTAGTGTATAGACTACTGGGATTATTTAATTTTTGAGAATATTATATTTCCATACTATAAAGTTAATTAGCAAGGATATTGATGGATTAATTTCCGGAAACAAGGTGGGTAGTTTGGATAATATTCTTTGACTAACACCATTAATGGGCTATACCAAGTCAAGCTCATTATGGGCTTAGTGATGTGAGATGACTATATGTGGTGGGCTATTCCGAATTGTATATTGGGAAGAATTTATGCGTATAGAATAAAATCATGAACTAGTATAAGATTGAATGGGATAAAATTTTGGTAAAGAACCCTTTACACATCCTAAGAGGCACATGATTTGGTCATTTGGTTGGTCACCACTTCTGAGTGACTTCACTATTGGGCTTGGTGAGGCAGTAAGGCCTTATGTTTAGGATAATACCTAGCCAGAAAGACACTCCAATGGGCCACACATGAAACTTTTAAACTATTCTATAGTATACTCTTTAAAATAAAATTTACATGGTGTTTTTATATTCCCAGTTTTTTTAGTTCCATGTGATGCACCTACACATGTTCTAAAACTAGCCTTTTCAGGAATTTACACATATTATTTCCCAAGTATCAGAATTTGAAAAGTGATAAGTCTATTTTGAGTTTTTTTATACATATAATATTATTGTTCAATAGTTTTTCTAAATTATGTGATTTTTTAAGGTTTTTTTGGTAGTTTTATTAACTTATCATAATATGGTAGATGATTGGTTTCAAGAAAGATAGTCATAGTGGACACAAAATTTCGTAATCCCTTGAACACATGATGATGATACAATGTGGTTCTCCTACACACCTTATTAATTTTGTTATACCCTTGATGAACTTGGTATAGTGTACTTCAAAAAGAACATGGTGTTGGGAAATCCCTTGGTATTGACATCCAGGATAAGTCATAGGTACCCCATATGATTGATAGGGTTTGGAATATGTAAATGAGATATGGATTTAGTTATCTATCAATATAGTTGATAAAAACATTCATGATATTCAATCCCAAATCAGTTTGGGTCCTCTACATGGGGAAAATACTCCCTTCTTTGACACACTCAGCAAAAAACATGCATGTCCCCCATTAAAAATTCAGAGAGAATTCCTGGTTATGGTAAGCATAGAGTTTGTATATTTTTAATCCATAAAAAACAGTCGTTACCTTTGGTTTGTAACATAATAAAATCATTGTGGAGATGGGATAACATGTTAGGAATTCAGTTCCAGTTTTATCTACTAAAATCTTAGTACATATATCTTTATCTCTACCTTCGTCTCTGGTATTGAGGTGACATGTTTCTCAATTATCACATATTTTTCTAGGGAATCCAACAACATATTTTTATACAGACTCATGAATGGGTGTTCTATATACATGCTTTCTGTTCTACATTGATTAAATAGTATTTTGGGGAGATATATGATTACATAGTATTGATGGTGTTGGATGTTAATTACACTAGAAAATGATAGTTAGAGATGATTTCTATATTGGGAGATGGTGTGATGACGAGTCCCCATTAATACTTATTATAGGTCAGTCGTGAATTCATGTTATTTGACTCTGGAATTTTATTTTCTTTGAAAATTTTTATTACGTCAAAATATTATTGATGTTAGATATCATTACACGAATTTAATTCTAAATTTGGATATTATATCTATCTTTTCATTACATATGATTTCTGGTGGAGACATGAAATTATGAGTAGGTTCATTCGGAGAAGGCCTCATGTTGGTGTCTTAGGGTTTCTTGTAACTAGCCACCATCCCAAATAATTTTAAAGGTATGATTACATTTTCAAACATTTCCTACCAACTAATCTAGGATGTTCCCCATTATATTGGGTCATGTTTGAGAATTTTGAGGAATATGTGCCCATTACCAATTAGTTAGAATCTTGTGTAGGGATAGGGTAGTGGTGTATTTTTATAATTATTCTACTTTGGGATAGTTATTTTGCACTATAATTCAACTTTTGTGATATGGGTTATTGTGTGGGATTCTAATAAACTCTAATGGTGGTTGGGATAAACATTCTAGGTGAAACATTTCTTGGGAATGGGTATCTAATTGAGTAAATTGGGAGTATTTTGACCAATGATTATGGTGATTTCCCATTTCATCATGATATTTTTTATATTATGGTTATAACATGATATACCATGTTGTTAATTATGATAAGGATAATAACATATTCACACATTCCATTAGTTACTCTTATAGTGATTACAAATCCACCATTGTTAATTTTTAGGATTATTGTGATATCTTGTTCAATAATTTTATGTTTTATTCTCATTATTGTTACCAATTCACCGATAGTTATTATTTTATTTATAGTGATTATATATTCTAGATTTTATTTTTTATGTTTCATATGATAACTCCATTAACTAATGTTTATCATTATATTTATACTGATAATCAATTAATACTTATTTATTATTATATTTCTAGTGATAACCTATTCACCCTTGATATAATTATATTTTTTATGATATCTTATTAAGATATGTTAATTATTATTACTATGGTGATAACCCATTAAACTATGTTGATAATATGATATGGTGATAAGAAGTTCAAAAATATTTTTTCCACATAGTGAAACCCTTTTTACTTAAATTTGTTTTGTATAGTGATTTCCTAGTAACCTTAAATATTTATTTTGTTGATATCCCATTCACCTTATATGGTTTGGGAGTTGTGATTCCCCATCCATGCACATTTATATGATTATTGTTCTTAAGAAATTAACTCTATAAATATTATTGTCATAACCCATTAACCATTATTTTCTATATGATAGTGATGACCTATTCACACCAGGGTTGATTGTGGTGATGAGTCACTGAACTATTCTTATCCTTGGAGTAGTGATGAACCATTAACCAATACCCATTTATTGACAGTGATACTATTTTCATGTATTCTGTTATCATTATGTAAGGTAACTCATTGATACTCTTGTTATGATTAGACTATATGAAATTTTTTCCTATTCTAAAAATTTCTTATGTTGGTGTAGTCACTCAGCTGGGAATCTTATTAACACTTAGTAAAAAAATAGTGGTTATAATATATATATGTATGTATATATATGTGTGTATAATATAATATCATATAATATCATATCTCACTTGTAACCATATATTTTTTGAGTTTTTTGGGGAACCATTATTTGTTATATACAAAGTATATTACTCACACCATTTAAAAAACATTAATGGGTGTGCATACTAAAAGGTTAAGGATGTATGTAAGGATGAGGTCCCAATGAATGATGGATAAAAAAGGATTTATAGATTTTATTGGGTTATGGATCCAAGATCCTAGGTATTATAGTTGTATGTATTTTACTATATTTTTTTGGCTATTTTTATATAGGTGACCCATTGGGTGATCCTAGGTCGGCGTATTACATGAATTACATTATTGTTGGTTCATATTTTGTTAAATTTTTATGGATGGATTATGCACATAATTTAATTATTATATATTTTTTTATGGATTAAGGTTATATATTATTTATAAATTATTTATGAATATTTGATGATGGCATAGTTACCCTATTATAACGATAATCCCATGCTACTAGATGGAAGCCGATCATAATTGGGGAAGCAAGCCCGATATAATGTCTCTCATTAAATCAACAGTATTTATATAGAATAGGTTATGGGATCTAAATGAGACCTTATTTTAAGTAAAAGGGGACTCCTAAAAAGGAATGGAATATTTATGTACACCCAAATATATGAATATCCACGCCATATACATTTATAGGAGGAGAGAACAATCAACTAGAAGGATTCCCCCAGTCACCTTGACTATTTTAGAATTAATGATAAATTTTAATCTTCAAGAAATATGTGTGGAGAATTACTCAGTATATATAATAACATAACACATTAATATAAAATTAATATATGTATACTTATATACCATCATGAAATAGAATAATAAAACACATAGTGGATACATACAATTTCATCAAAACATAGGAAAAGAACATCATTCCTCTAATTGAAAAATTGCATTCTTTAATATTCAATGTTTTGAATTATAATTATATTATGATATAATTATCTATAATCATAATGATCTATCATATCATGTTCATGGTGACTAACCTAGTAGAGTCTCTATAGACCAATCTTTAATATTAAATATAATCAAATATATAAAATGTAAAAACATTGTAAATAATGGTTGTACCAGGAATAAAAATACTATTGTATAAAATATGTCCCAACTATCAATTCTATCACATATATAACACATATATAACATATTTTCACAAGAACTAGCTGAGATTTTACTATTATGTATAATTACTATTAAACCAAGATATAATAGTTCCGATATAAATATAAACATTAATATCATTATCTATTTTGTATCATGAAATATTTCTTAAAATAGACTATTACTTGAAAAAATTACTTCTACATAGTTGAAGGAAGCTAATATATGATCATAGGCATCCACCACCATCTTTAGTAGAGTAACATCATCAATTGTTTATATTCAGATAACGATGAGGAATATAATATCATGAAGGATGATAAATATAAAAAGGTAAAACCAATCTATTCATGTGGTCTCAGATGAATATTTATTCCATTATCCTTAAGGATGTTTAAAACAATGATTCCATCCTTGTTATAACCTTTATATGTTTTGTATCATGATCAATCTGGTTAATCATAAAATTATCACATCCTCAAATTATTTTTGTGGGACTCACATTATATAACATTAAACACACTATAGAGGGAATATTATACCACATTATATCATTATTGTTCCCTAATAAATGATCATAATTATATTATGACTATCAACATAAACATAAAAACAACTATCAATACAAACAATTCATAGACTATCTTTGCAATTCCAATCATTTCCTATAATTGAAATTTTATACGTATTATCTATATGTTTATAACCATAGAGATATTCCAAAACAACAATAGATTTTAAGCATGAAATGGAAAAAATATGTAAATTTTTTATGGGATTATACCATATAACACCCTGAAAATTTAGTTTAAAAGTATACAATGGTCAATAGCTTTCTTTACACGGAACCCCTACGTGATTGTGCAATAGATTTTAGTGAATCAAGGGAGAAACATACCATTTGCGGAGTTCTCATATTACAACAGTTATTAGGCCTCAATACATATGGCTATGTTCGAAGAATATTATGGGAGACCATATCATTCTCCACATTGTGGGGTGGAAATAGGTGAGACTAAAATGTTTGGGCCAAACCTTGTCCAAGAGACATCGAAAAAGATCTAGTTTATCGGGAAGAATGTGTAGATGAATTAGAGTTGTCAAAAATCACACGAATATCATCGTCACCAATCATTTTCATTTGAGGTGAGTGATCATGTGTTCTTTAGACTCTCTCCGAGGCTTGGGAATCATCATTTTGGGAATAGGGTCATGTTATATTCTCAATATATAAGACATTTTATGGAAGATGAACTAGTTGGTGATAAGGAATATCTATTGGAATTACCACCATAGTTGAGTTCTATGAATAATATGTTTCATTTATCTTAGTTTAAAAGGTATCAACCAAATCATTACCATGTGATTCAATAGGATCAAATTTACCTAGAGATGGATTCTTCGTTGTGCATGTTCTAGTGTGTATTTTGGATAGGAAAGAAAATGTCTTCCATAGAAGAGCATTTCTCAAGAAATTATTTTCTGAAAACATTGCCGGATTCTGAAAGTGACATGGGAATTAGAGAATGAAACAGTCTAATAATGGATTGAAATATTTTGGGAAAGATGTGGCTTTTTAATAATATAGGACTAAAAGCCCAATGGTGGGGATAATGTTTCAACCCATGTTTCAAGTAAGTAACCCATTATTTTTTTCATGTTTGTAAACTATTTGGGTGTAGTTTTAGAGATTTTAGAGGTCCATTGTCAATGTTTTATGGATTTTATAAAGCTTCACAATTTTATAACTATTATTGGAAACCATGATACTACTACAAGAAACCATGTATAATGAGATAAGGGTCTCTGGGTAGGGGAAGAGTTTAGGTGAACAGTTTGGCCAAACCATGAGGCCACCCAAGTGTAAATGTGAAAGTGTGACAGAGAGTATTTTCATGTTTTGGCCCATGGATTACCTAATAGTGTGTGTCAACCATGTGTGGTTCTTATGGAGGAATGTTTTGACTCATGTTTAGAGCACAACTTGTCTAACCGTAAAAATAACCATGCATGGTATAAAAGTGTGATCACAAAGAAGTGTATCTCACAATTGTTCATCCCTAGGTCTATATTTCTTCCTCCCAAAAGTTTTGGAGTCTTTCCCCATTGATCTGGAAGTTATCCAAAAAAATTCTTGGTTTGTTTAAGCCTGATTCTTATGTAACGTCTTAGTTTAGTGTGTTTTCTTTATATATACTCATCTTTCATCTCTCATATTATTATAACTACTTTACTATGTATGGATCTTGGTTTTTTGATGCTAATATAGATTATATATGGTTGTTTTGATATTTGGGAAAGAGATATGAGTTAGTTTTTTGGCGATTTAACTTGTATTTACAGGTTTTTCATGTCATTCTTCATTTTCATCTTAATTCCCAAGGTAAATGGCTTCACTTTCGACTCAACCTTATTAGAAAAATAAAGGATTTATTTCAAATTAATTTAACTAAATGAATTTTTTTGTGATTTTTTTTGGAAAATCATTGTAAAATACTTCTTTTGTGTTGGTTTACGGATTTGTGGAAATTTGTTATAAAAAGAACATTGTTTTCTTGATTTTAAAATGTTTATTTTAAAACATGGATCTGTTATAATTTTGAAGTTGGTTTGTTTAAATGTTTTTCAATAAAATAATGGTTTTATTTAAATGGCTTGTTATTGTTGATTTGAAATTGTTTTGGAATACATGGGTTGGTGTGTGGTCATGCTTTGGATGTGACCTTGAATAAGGGGCATGTACCATTAGTGTATAAAGGTATGTGACCCCAGATAAGGTGCGTGTGCCATTAGGTCGTAAGGAGTTTATACAATTAGTGAGGAATTAGTGGATAGATTAGAAACCACTCAAGGGTCTATGCCAATCTCTAGAGAATTCATGTGTGGGTGTGTTCTTGAATCATGGAATGAGAAAGTCAAAAATAAATGTTAAATATTATAATGTATTTTTTTGCTTTCTATCCTTTGAAAATTAATTTGGATAAGATATTTTTTTTATAGAAAATTATTTTGGTGTGAAATTTCCTAGATTTCATATAAACTATTTGTTGTTTTTTTATATATTTGTGCAGACTTGTGCTATTCTAGTGGTGTGAGTAAGAATGTAATTTGGGGAAAATCAACTTAGTTTTATTTCTGACCCCTCATTTGGCACATTACTACTTCAGTAGATATAAAATATTGGGATACAGGTAATGGTAAAACATAATCCTTCATTAGTGTTGATATGTAAAACAAGGAATGGAATTGGAGTAAGAGTTTGTATAATATTAGGAATTTTTATGATTGTGTCTTTGGAGTCGTTCAGTTTTTATGGTTTTTACAATGCTGTATTCCTTGATGTTAGTAGTCTTCCACTATGGTACTATAATTATAGACAGATTTTTTATTAATATTTTTTAATATTAGTTGTATAATTGTCATCCTTATTCATTTTTTGATTTTTTTTATGTCTATTTTGGATGGGTTTTTTTATATTCAAAGGTAAAATCGTCCCCCAACTATTTTGAATCCCTTGGCATTTTTTGCTAGCCTTGGCCCCATAGTGATATCAGCTCAATCCTTATATCAATTCTTCCTTGACTCAAGAAAATGAGGAGTTTTAGGATGTTATAAATTCCATATAACTGATCAACCTAAAAATATCATTTAATATGTTCAATTTTTTATTCATAATGAATAGTAAAAATATAAAATTATTGATACCATGATTAATGTTAGAATTGGTTTATCAGGTTCATTAAAATAAAAGATAAATTAATGATTCCCCATAAACTATTCTAAATAATATTTTTAAATAAATATCAACATTATATATTCCTACCTCCAAAATCATGTCTATTTGGATCCACTTTCCAAAGAATGTGACCATATATTAGTTAAATATTTCAGGAAATTCCTTGTGTGTCCCTCCCCTTACTTATAAAATACAACCTCTTCTTAACCCATATTAGACCAATTTTATCATTATATATATACCAAATAAAAAATAAAAAGTATCCTAGACTCCATTCCTTGATCATTTATCCCATTTTCTTCTCTTAATACAAATCTATCAAGGATTACGGTATAAGCCAAATGATTTCTCTCTAAGAAGTTCTATAAATTTTAACCGAGATCAATCAATATTATTTCTTAAGTCATCTTCTATAAATTATTTTTATCAATATAAAATAATGATGATAATATCATAAATACATTTAGATTTTATTATTATGGATGAACCTCTATTTCACACATATAATCCATCAAATGGTAACTCGAAGTATCACTTGTGCGTATGTGTACATTACCACCTATCTAAATATATATGATTTTTTATACATTACCATAGTTGATGGATAGTTATTATGATATATTCAATGTTTATATATTATGATTACAAAATAATTATTGTCCATTAATTATAATATTTTATCTACTTTCTTACCACCTAATCTATTGAAAATTTATAACATCATTTGTGCGTACATGTGGAATACCATATACATGAAATGATCTGATTTAGTTTTCAATTATAATTTTGTTGTAATTTTATAAGGATATATTAAATATATATATATATATGATATTTAGGATTTAAAAATTATTATTTTATGTTGTAGCTATTATTTTCCTTATTTTCATTCCACCAATAATAAACTAGAAAAAACACTCATTTGTACATAAAAATTAACATCGTTAAAAAATATTGTATGTCCTTTTTCATCACATAATTATATAAATAACAACCAATGATTCAGGTATATTGAAATCAAATTAATTTTG
Organism: Viscum album; assembly: GCA_963277665.1. Taxonomy (NCBI): domain Eukaryota; kingdom Viridiplantae; phylum Streptophyta; class Magnoliopsida; order Santalales; family Viscaceae; genus Viscum; species Viscum album. The sequence goes on from OY728127.1 coordinate 1,572,208,982, forward strand.
AGGACTAACTAGTATATGACACAAACAGATGGCCAAATACCGTATTAGATTAGTGTCTTTGGAAACATAGAGTATAATCATCTAACATGGTGAATGATCTTAAAAATCTCTCATAAAGATCTTCCCCTTATTTTACAACATAAAACTTTTCTTTATATCTTGGGGAAAAGAAAACATAAAAAGAGTGAGCTCAAATGCTCAGTAAGGGTAAACAAGAAGAACATGTCCCGACCCTTCCCCCAGGGCCCATGTCGTGACTACCCCAAGCATGCCTCGCGAAGGCCATGGCATGGAGAATAACTCCAAAGGCATCATCGTACAAGTGGGAGGATTTTTCCTGAGTACCTGTACACATACACATGCCCAACCACATCTCAGCAAACTGAAAGTTGGAAAACAAGTATACTACTAAAACAAGGACAAGTGCAAGTACAACTGCAAGTAAGTGGGCCTGAATACAAACCCAAAAAGTAACTAAAAACCAAATGTAGAAAAATGAAAATTTTATGTCCATCCGTAGAAAACCCACCTGTTCTTGAGAGTAGTGAAGCTACTAGAAGATGAATTATTATGTCATGTCCGCCCAATCCTACTAGGCCTGACCTAGTCCGGGGCCACCAACTCCACCATCGTAGCATCCATCAAACCCATCTCCCTGAGCTCCCCTATTGAAGTGTAAAACGTTTTCACCAGACACAACACGTGAGGTTGGAGCCTATGTAGGGGTGACTAACACAATAATCAGTAGGGACCCCAAAATAGAGGAAAGGAAACACAAAAATTCCACAATGTAAAGAACGAAATACAAGAAAACACACACTAGGTATATTCTAAGGTAGTAACAATAGTATCATCAGTCACATCGTCAAACACCACAATTGCATGAGAAATCCTTATCTTGTGAGTATAGGGGGCACATAATGTCTAGAAGAAGTGCTTCCCACCAACCATGGACCGCTTAGGCACACCACCCCATTGCGTATCGTGGGCCTGAAAAGTCATAGATAGGTTTTTCCTAATAGTTGTGGCCTACTAAGGTACTCTTCCCTGTCCTGTTCCATGGGCCTGCAATGTCAAAGAGAAGTTCTTCCCACTGTGGGCCTCTAAAATCACAGAAAAGTGCTTCCCGTTGGGCCAAAAGTTAGCAGTTTTTTAGGTTTCTGCCAGTCATATGGTTCTGTACGTAACGCGCATGGGAGAAACAATCATCAATCCATTAACCGGATCTCAATTTCCACAAAAGTCACCATAGTGCATTCAAAAAGATCCGACTTGTTGAGAGGGTCCCAAGGCCACAAATGTCTCATCAATCAGAACCGCAGTTTACAAGATACATGCATTTTAGTAATAGGGGGACCAGTTGCAATGGGGCCCTGCCTGAACCTGTCAGACCAACCCTTCCAACCCGGTTGAGGGGTCCCACATACCCCTGTTCATTTAGATGGACTTGACCTGACCTAGTGCAGGTCATGGTCAGTCTGGTCTGGCCTATCTAGTGGGCGAGGCCCAAAAATCCTCGCTGGACCCAACCCGGTTGGCCGAGGGTCCATCTCACCAGTTCGCATGACGACCAAGTCTAGTCTGACCCGAAATGAAGGGGGTGTGGGTTCATCCAGCCACTGCGAGTCAGACCCATTGGGCGTGGGTCTGGCCTGCTGGCGTGGGTCCAATAAGTCGGCATGGGTCTGTCTTGCCGGTGTGGTATGGCCCGCTGGGCTTGGTTATGACCCGGACCGGCGGTGGCTCGACTCGGCATCTGGGGATAGGCTGCGCGGTGCAACTGGTGGTGGTGACCAACCGGGACGTGGTCTAGCTACCATGTCTAGCTCCCCTCCTAGCCCTATGGGCGTGGGACCCTTCGACCAGCTACAGTCGACTGACCGCACCTTCGCCAACTATTTGGACATCCCAGACAAGGGCCGACCCTCCACGCGGTGCCCCGCCTGGCGTGACATCCTCCAGCACACCCCCCAGCTGATGAGCCATAGATTCCAGGCCAACACGACTTGTCGGTGCAGGTCGGCCCTGCCACCGCCTCCTCCGCTGGTGCCGATATGCTGAGATAGAGTTTATCAGACCACCAGACACGCTCTGATGGTATATTCATTGAGTCGTCTACATCTGTGGCCTCCAGAGAGTGCTCTGATCACTGCGAAGATCCAAAAACTACCTTTCCATCATTTCTAGGGTATGAACACCAAGAACACACATGCAGAGGCACACAAAACTTGTTCGTGTGGACCCAGAGATTCAGTGTTAGAGGTTTAGAGATGAGGGGGGTTCAGTGACTTTATTCTCCATCATTCCATGCCATGATTTGGACCCCGAATAATATAACACCAAGAATAAATCACCCACCCACATAACACACGAATCGTGGTTCAACCTATTCATGGGTTGATATGTGTTTGTGGTTTTTATAAAAGGATGTGGAAGATCATCAAATCAACGACCCCTACATCTTTTGAAGTTTGATTCCACGACATTCATCCTCAAGGGATTAAGATGTCGACGTTGCATCCTGGCTCTGATCATCGAAATCCATAGAAGATGATGAAATTCCTCCAATGTTCTTTGTTCTTCACAGGGCTGGGATTCCTTCAGAGATCCTCTAGATACACCTCCAAACTATTAATACTTATTTCCATAGTGCATCAACCTTTAAAAGAATCATGTTTCATGATTTCCATTATGATGCGACATCGCATCATTACACTATTTTATTTATGAAATAGTGTTGTTGTTACCTGTCATTAATGCATCATTACATTGCAAGTTAACAGACCATTAATGAGACTCAATAATGTGCATCATCACTGCGCTGTTGCTTCCTCGCAACATTGCCTTCCACCACTCAACTGTGAGAATGAAAATAAATTAATTTTTTAATATTATTTTATCATCTTTCTCAAAAATTCAAAAAAAAATGTTTTCCTCTTGGCCCTTTCCAGCCGAAGTTAAGTCACTTCTAAGAGAATCCCAGCGTTCAGAATTCAATGTTGCCCTTAGATTTTAAATCCAAGCACCCGTTCAATTGATAGAAAATCAAGCTCCAACATTTATATAACATACCGAAAAAAAACGTTCAAAAACACATTCCAGTTACTCCGGACCTCATCATCATGTGATTTCGAATTTTTCAGTATCAAAATAGTTACATAAAAGTAAACAAAATTACATGGAAGTTATGAGAGAATAAGTTCTCCCCACCTCAGGGATTTAAGTCCCTGAAAGCCAAAACAACAACTAAACAAAAATATGGGGGACAAAGCATGAATATGAGCCTCCAGCACCAATGTGCTTTCCTGGAGATTCTCATACATCCATCAGACATGTACAAGAGTAATCGACCCCCCGTGTAAGACCCCCTCTTGGAGATCATCTATCTCAATCGAGAACTCTCTAAATGTCACCCCATCATCAATGTAAAGCTCTCTATAGTAGATGACATGTGATGGATCATGTATGTACCTCCTCAGGTGCGATATGTGAAAACAATCATGGAACTGTTGCATCAGTGGGGTAATAGGTATGTGGTATGACACCTCGCCAACTCTGCTCAGGATTTGGAATGGTCTGATGAACCTCAAAGATAACTTACCACCTCCACCAAATCTTCACAATACTTGTCAGGGTGTGACCCGAAGGAACACATGATCTCCCCCGCCGAACGCCAAGGGTATCTATATCTTGTCAGAAAAAGACTTTTACCTTCTCAGTGGAGTCCTCATCTGCCCCTGGATGATCTGCACCTTCTTAGTGGTAGCCTATACCAACTCTGGACCCAATTCTGCAGACTTCCCTAGGTTTGACCAACAAAAGGGTTATCTAAAAGGATGCCTATACAAGGACTCAAATGGTGCGATGCCAATGGTGGAGTGATAGCAGTTGTTGTATGAAAACTCCACCTATGGAAAGTGGTCCTACCAACTATGACCAAAGTATAAAATGCAAGTATAAAACATGTCCTCCTTGTTCTGTATGGTCTATTCCTTTTGACCATCCGTATTGGGATGAAAAGCTATAGTCAAATGCAGATGCATCCCGAAAACCTCCTATAATCCCTTCCACAACTAGGATGTAAAGAGGTAATCACGATCTGATACAATCATTGAAGGCACCCCATGAATCTGAACTATCTCATAGATGTAGAGGCCTCCCAAGCCTTCAACTGGTCCCTTCTCCCTAATGGGTTGGAAGTGAAACGACTTGGCGAGTCATTCAATGATCACCCATAGAGAGTCATGACCTCTAGAAGTATGTGGTAACCCCGTCATGAAGTCCAATAACATACAATCCCATTTACACTTTGGTATCTAGAGTGGCTGAGTCAAGCCTGCTGGAACCTAGTGCACGGTCTTCACATACTGGCAAGTGAGGCATCGTGAAACGAACTCAACCACTGATTTCTTCTTCCATGGCCACATGTATTGACGCATGAAGTCCTAGTAAAAATTTATGACACCCACAAGTACCACCAAACGAGATGTATTAAAATCCCTAAAAAAATCCTCCCGTAACATCACTCTCACTAAGGTGCACCCTCAGAAAAGGATGATGTGCTCCCCACTTATCATAAATCCATTAGGAACCCATCCTGAGCATATCCGAGCACTTCAGGCCCCGAAGTAAACATCCCCCATCTGTGTCTCCCTGAATCCTTATAAGAGTGAGGGAGTAATAGTCATCAACTATAGGTACGAAGCTTCACCATCATCTATGAAAGATATCTACATTGCGGGAAACTTCTATGTCACCTCACATAGCAACTGCAACCCAGTCCTCCTGCTAAGTGTGTCTTCCACCATGTTCCCCTTAATAGGAGTATAGAATATCTCAATGTTATAGTCCTGGAGAATATCTAGACACCAACACTGCCTAAGGTTTAGATACTTTTGGTAGATGATATACCTGAGACAGTTGTGGTTGGGGTAAAATACAAACTGTTCACTAATCAGGTAGTGCCGCCACATCTTCATGGAAAAGACCACTGTTTCTAACTCAAGGTCCTGGGTTGCATAATTATGCTCATGTTGTTTCTGCTTTCATCCGATAGAGGCGATCACTACTTTCTCCTACATCATGAAACAACCCAGTCTGGTCCCTAATGCATTGTAGTAAATTACATACCCAATTCCCTCCTCTGGTAGTCTCAATATAGGGGTAGTAGTCACTCTATAACTTAGCTCCTAGAAAATCTGCTGACATTTCTCCATCCAAACGAAGGATTTTACCTTCAATGTTAACACTAATAAGGGTGCTTCTACACTAGAGTACTCAGGTATGATCCATCGATAGTAACCATCCAACCACAATAATATCCGCACATCAGTCACACTCTTGGGTGCCAAGCATGAAAGAACTGCTTCTATCATCGCTGAATATAATAAAAATCTAGCCTCTGAGATGTCTTGTCCTAGTAAATTGACCTCTTGAATCCAAAACTGACACTTCTAGAGCATTCCAAAAAGATTGTGTTCTCATAGTGTTTCCAGAACTATCCGCAGGCGAACATCATGCTCCTCCTCTAACAATGAGTATACTATTATGTCATCGATGAAGACCACAATGAACTAGTCGAGGTAGGGTTTGAAGATCCTATTCATGAAACCCATGAACACTGATGGGGCATTGGTCATGCTTAAAGGCATCATCAGGAACTCATAGAGGCCATACTGGAACCAAGAGGCTGTCTTTGGTACATCCTTCTCTCATACTCGAAGCTGGTGATAGTTTGATGTAAGGTCTATCTTTGAGAACCACTTTTCTCCCTTCAGCTAGTCAAAAAGTTCATCAATTCATGGTAGTGGGTATTTTTTCTTCATGATTGGCTAGTTTAGGAACCGAAAGTCCACACACAACCTCAAACTCCCATCTGGATTCTTGGAAAAAATCATTAGGGCTGCCCGCGGTGAAACTATGGGCCTTACAAACCCCATATCTTGCAAGTCCTCTAGCTATACCCTCAGCTCACAAAGCTCACCGGTAGCCATTCAATATGATGGTGTGGATATCGGTGTCTTACTGGGATATTGGTCAATATAGATGTCAACCTTTCTATAAGGTGGTATCCCGGAAACCTCATTGGGGGAAAAAATCATCATACTCTTCCACCACTATAGAGAAGATTGGACTCCTCTCCTCTACTAAACTGTGGGTGAGGTTGGCCAACTGGTGAGTGATTGGTTGCACCCTCCTCTGATAGAGTCTGTCCTGTACCGCAAGGGTTTCCTTCTAGCCAGTGAAGGAAAACCTGGTTCCATCTCCATAGACACACCACATTGTTTTCCTAAAATAGTCGATATGAGCATGGAATGTGGATAACTAGTCCATACCCTGGATGAAATCTTATGGCCTCGACATCACTACAAGGAGATCCCAGCTGAAGCTCTCTCCTCCTAGAGTAAGCTCGTACTACAGACACCAGTGTGTGATTTTCTAATACACTCCCATAGGAGTCTCTAGCCGTAAGGATCAAGCCAATGGATCCAGCGTAATATTCGAGATCCAAATGAGTTCTGTGGTAAGGAAGGAGTGGCGAGAACCTGTGTCTATAAGTAATTTATCTAGGGTAGAGAAGATATAGATCGTACCTCAAATAATATTTGGTGGGCCGTGGTCCTAAGCATCTGCTGCTAGATGTTGTGTTCACCCCAGTATGCCTGCTTCCTGAGGTTGGGGGGAACCACCTGGGCTTGGTGGTAACACAGAAAACTATCACCCACCATCGACTACTTGGACTAATCCCCTGCCATGTCCACCGACATGAGGATATCCTTTCTAAAACCGATTTAGATTCCTCGGTGTCCCCTCGACCATCTTTTGGTCATCTGTATGGTGAGTCGGGAAGTCATGTTCCATTTGTCTCTGCTCACTTCATGAGTTTCAAAGCTTGGCCCTGACTAACTCTCTTTGGCCGGGGAGCCTCAGGATGTTGGCCTTGAGTCCTGGGGTTGGCCTCCGAAAGACCTGGAACGCTTGGGCCCACTCATCTGTTGTTTGCTACCTGCCAAAGGATCTGCCTCCCAGGGTCTTCTAGAAGCCCAAGCTCTAGGCACCTGCTCTTCCAAGAATATCCCCACCATAAGGGCTCACTCCAGCACCCTAACCTAGGTAGGGATACTAAGAGACACCAACAATGCCCTGATCTCCCACCTAAGTCCCTACTCAAAGGATCCTTCCCTGAAGAAAGGTCCTCACCCCATATCAGTGGAGTAATGGTAAAGGTCTGTGAACCTTTATGAGTACTATTCCACCATCATGTTGTACTGTTGTTGGTGAAGCAGCTCTTGGATATGCACATAGTGCAATTAGGGAACTAATCCTATGAACATCCTCTATCCAAACTACTGGTATTAGATTCTATCAATCAGGGGGTGGTAGCACTGGTGCACCACCTGGCAGGTCCATCTCAAGAACTGGTCCTTGAACAGATGCCACGTCTCTAGGCGGGTTGTCCTCATGACCTTGTATCGGTTTCCTAACTAGTCGTCCATGTGGTGGAATCCTAAGATAGATCTAGATGTACCACAAATAGAAGGTTATACCTGGTGAGATTTGTCTTATTAAAAAAATGATACAGTAATGAAACTAGTGTTTTAATGTATTGAGCCGAAAACAGAGTACAAGGTCCTGGTGTATGGATACATCTGCCGCCACACCAACACTGGACTCCCCAAATCTGAAATTTGAACTCAAAATACATAACAATATTGACAAGAAACAAAACAAAAGACTCTCGGTCTTTAAGGGGGAATGTACCATCTTCTGATACCACTTTGTCATGACCCATCCCACAGGGCCTGTGTCGTTACTACCCCATGATTGTATCCCGAAGGCCAGGGGCTGGTAACTAGTTCCAAGAGCATCAACATGCATGTGTGAGGCATTTTACTAAGTAACTGTGCACACACACACATGCCCAACCACATCCCAATACACTGAATGTGAAAAAACAAGTATACTGCAAAAAAAGTTTGAGAATGAGTACAACTGAAATATGTGAGCTAGAATACAAACCCAACAAGAAACTGGAAACAAGAAGCACAAAAAAGAAACACTCTTGGCCTTCCGTATAAAACCCCACCTGATCATGAGAGTAGTGAATCTACTAGAAGCTGAAGTAGTATGTCATGTCTAACCAATCCTACTGGGCCCCACATGGTCCTGGGCTACCAAGTCCACCATAGTAGTGTCTATCAGACCTATCTCTATGTGGACCCCTGTCAAAACATTGGCCGTCTACACCAGAGACAACATGTGCGGACGAAGCCCATGAATGGGTGAGAAATATAGTACTCAGTAGGGACTCCAAAACAAAGGAAATGCCACACAATAATTACTCAAAGTAAATCATGAAACACAAGACAAATCACACAAGGTATATTCTAGGGTAGAAACAGTAGAATCATCTATCACATCTTCAAACACTTCGACTACTAGTGAACTCCTCCTCTAGCAAGTATAGTGGGTCTTCCAAGTTCTTACGAAGTGCTTCCCACTAACCTTGGACTGCTTAGGTATAACTCCCCATTGTGTAATGAGGGCCTAAAAAGTCACATGGAGGTGTTTAGCAGTTATTGTGGCCTATAGAGGTCTCCTCCTTATAGAGTACCATGGGCCTGTAAAGTCACGTAGGAGTTCTTGTCACCATGCACTGGAAAATTCATAGAGAATTGCATTCCACTAAGCCAAAAGTCAGCAGTCTTCATGTCTCAGTCAGTCATAGGGTTCTTGTATGTAGTGCACTTGGGAGAACTACTCCTCAAGCCCTTTTTCACATCTGAACTTCCACAAAAGACCATAAAGAATGCTAAACGATCCGCCTCGTCGAGAGGGTCCCAAGGACACAAATGACACATCAATAAGACGCACAGTTTGGAAGATACGAGCATTTTAGTTACCCAGGGACCAGTTGGGATGGGACCTGGCCCGACCCAGTCTGACAAACCCAACCAACCCAACCTTGTGTTCCCACATACCCCAGTTCATTTTGATGAACATGACCTGACCTAGTGTGGTATGAGTTTGTTTTGGTCAAGCCTTGCAAGTGGGCTTAGCACAATAGGACTCAACGGGACGCAGCCTGGTTGGCCGAGGGTGCATCCCGCCCGGTTTCCAGGTGACATGGTCTAATCCAGCCCTATTCGAAGGGGCTGCGGTTCCAGCCCGCCGGCATGGGTCCGACCCATCTGCACAGGTCCAACCCACCAGTGCAGTTCGACCCGCTGAGCTCACGTCCGGCCCACGGGGGACCGGCTGCGCAGTGCTGCTGATGGTGCTGACAAGCTCGGATACAGCCTGGCTACCACATCCATCTCCCCTTCCCCCATGGGTGTGAGGACCATCCAACATCCACGATCGATAGACCGCGGTTTCTCCAGCCTTCTAGATAGCCTAAATGGGGGATATCCCTCAATGTAGTGCCTAGCCTGTTTCTGCACCCTTAATTGTGCTACCACAGCTAACCGATTGTAGCTACTCGATAAAAGAAAACATGACAGTGTGGGTCAGCCACTACCGGTGCCAGTTTTCCAGTAAAGAGTTTAGCGGACCACCGAACGCACCCTAGTGTTCCATTCATCGACCCTTCTTCACCTGTGGCCTTCGGGAAGCTCCCATTTCAAAATGAGGATCCCAAACCTGCCTTGCCCTCATTTCGATGATACAGCCTCCAAGAATGCCCATGTGGAGGCTATTGGGCCTTGTTCGTGATGACCTGGGGCCTCTGTGTTAGAGGTATAAAGATGGGTGAAGCTCGGGGATTTCTTGTTCGACCATTACATGCCACGATTTGGACACTGAATAAAATAACACCAAGAATAAATCACCCTCTTGCATAACACACAAATCGCGGATCAACCTATTCATGGGTTGATCCATGTTATTCATTTTTAGAAATGGATGGGGAATAAAATCAAATAAAAAACCTCTACCTATTATGACGTCTGATGTCAAGGAGTTTGTGCTTGAGGGATTAATTTGTCGACGTCGCTTCTTGGATCAGATCAACGGGAGGTGTTGAAGATGATTAATGTTTTCTAGTGATCATTATTCTTCATTATGGAGGGAGTCCGTCAGAGGTTCTCTAGAGGATCCTCTAAAATTTTAATCCTTCTTTCCCCAACACGTTGAACTATAAAAAGGATCACATCGTAACATTTTCATTATGATGTGACATCACATCATTGAACTATTTTATTTATGAAACAACATCCCTGTTATGCATCATTAATGCATTGTTATGTTGAATGATAATGAGACATTAATGAGCCTCATTAATGCGCATCATCATCGCCCTATCGCTGCCTCGCAATGTCTCCATATGCCACTCAACTGGGAGTAATAAAAGAAAATAATTCTTTTAAATTATTTTATTACCGTTCTCAAATGTCTGAAAAATAACTTTTCTGCTCATTCCTTGTCGGCAAATGTTAAGTCATTTCTAGGTGAATCTAAGGGTTATGAATGCAACAGTACTGTCAGTTTTTTAATCTGAGAACTGTTTCTAATTATAGAAAATACCACTCACACGTTTACAAAACGTACCTAAAAAAAGTTCAAAACCCATTCTGGACCCTTTGGGACTCAGAATCATGTTCCCTCAAATTTTGCGATCTTAAAATAATTCCATATAAATAAAAAATTTACATGGATATTCTGAGACATTACAGAACCTCAAAGAAAACATAAGCATAAGAATGTAAAAACATGAACATAAATTTTGAATATCAAAATTGTGAGTCATGAAATAAATCGAGCCAATACGTAAGGAATAGATCATAAAGAAACATTAACCATGATAAAATATCATTGGCATAAAGCATTGAATTTTGGTAAACATATAAGAAAATAATTTGACTTCCATAGTAGCCAAGGAATTGCTTCCAAGACCATCATAGTGGAAAAAGTCTATTACTTAACCGGGTATACATTCCATTCCATCCATGTATTACTGTACCATATTTACATGACGTTCCAGCCCTATATTACTAAACTAGATTTACTTACCGTTAAACCCTTTATTACTGAACCTGATTTTCTGGCCATTATAGTAATTTCTATCTCTAGAGATATAAATATTTACAAAATGCATTGAAGGGAGATATAGGTAACACCCATCTCATAGTGAAATAATTCTAACATGTGACAAAAAATCATAAATCATTAATCATAGCAGAAACCATGAAATAAAATGGGTTTCTTAAACATCATTACATCATAACATAATCCATAAAAATAAATGGATTTCATATAAATAAGTCCATCATAAAAACAATCAAATAAATGTAATAATAGGGATATAAACATAATCTTATGCCATCTTATATGGAATTTTTTTGATAAAACACTTGAACACGGTTATTGAGGAAAATATCTTTTCTTCTTCCAAAAGATTTTATTTTCACAAAATTCCATGAAATTTTAAATGAAAATAATTCTGTTAAAAATAAACATGAAATCTTGTAGAGTAATATTCATGGAAATAAGGCATTATGAATATGTAAAAATCAATTTTTTTCATATATAATAAAAACAATTCCCCTATACATTTGCAATAAAAGTAAAAAAGTAGCTCATATGGAAAAAAAAGAATGATTCATTCCATACCATGTAGTAAAACTATAAACTGAGTAAAAATTTATTTAAACATACATAGAAGAATAGTAAACATTTTATAAAAATAGTTTTAGAAAACATGGTTATTGATGATAAATATATCCTCAGTAAATACCTATGTATAAATAATCTCAGATAAAAAAATTAGATGGAAATATTATCTCTTACCTTAAGTCTGATATGCTTCCTATATGTCCAAACATACTGCATCATGATTTATATAATGTTATTAAATTATTATATAATTATGGCAATAATATGTAGTCATATTATTCTTCGTTTGTTTTTAAAAATTCATTGTTACTCGTTATTCGGGTTTTAATTGCTTTTTGATCGTATACATGTTTTGTCCAATAAGTCCAGTTACCCTTATTAGGTCATATTTATATCATTATTAAATGATATTAACATAATAAATATCATATTTATTAATTATTTACATTTATATAGTCCTCATTGAGTGGTTATCATGTAGAAAAAAACACATCGCAACGTGGGGACAGTAGGATGTACGTACGTACGAGCACCAATATCATTCCCATAATTGTGGAATGGTATTGATTTGCATGGTGTACTCTATTTAAAAATCAATATCATTTTATAATAATCATATATAGTAATTACATCCATTTTTATACCCATTCATGTAAGGTGGTGGTGAAAAACATATTACAGCACAACGAGGAGATGGTAAGCCGTACGTACTTTTGCGTGGTGATTTCACCTTTCCTAGGATAAATAGAAAGTCAAATAAGATTTTTCATATTTATAATAACGTATAAATATTTAATTTATACTAGATTTATTATTATATAATGAAACCAGTCATGATGTAGAAGTATAAGTAGAAGAAAATAGGAATGAATCGGTAGAGATGATTACCTCTTCTTTGATGTGCTCCTTTTAGATTTCCACTTAATGGAATTGAGTTTGTGTTTGGAGAAGACCAATACATCTAGAATTTAAGTAGGGAATTTAATAATATAAATTTTCAGGTTATATATAAACTTTAAGGCTTAATTATTTATGTAGAAATAAGGGATGGGGTTCCCTTTTATAATTGAGGTGAGGGGCAATTTTGGAAACCTGAAAAATATTAATTTCAAATAAAATGAACCCCCCATAAAAACCTCCAAAATGTCCCAATTTATAATTTTATATGATGTATGGTTTTAATATCATTAACCAATAAAATTTATATTAGTTTTTATGAAAATTTAAACATTATCATTTTAATATTAACATTGTTATTCTATTTAATTTTTAAGTAGGGTAACAAATATTTCAACATTAAAAGGGTGAAATATTTAATTATTTAAAGTAAATTAGACAATAAAATAATAAATTAAAATATTTGAGACTATACTATAATTATACTATATTTTTTAAAATGTTTTATGATTTTTAAATAATTAAATAAATCATTTTTCTAAAAAATATCAATTCTGTCAATTTTCACAATATTCATTTCATGGATTTTTTAGAATATCAGGATAAGATATTATCCTCAAAAAAAATATTTTATAATATCAATAATGGGTTAATGGAATCTATAATATTCAATAAAAACATTAATTATACCATATTATATTTATTTTAATATTTTAATAGAATTTATTTAATATTTCATAAAATAAAATAATTACTACATCAATATTGTTTGATTATCTAATACAAATATTTTATTGAGAAAAATTAAAATTAAAATAATATTATGATGATAAATTTACCATATTTAATAAAAATATATATTGTCGAATTTATCTTCTTGAAAATACAACATTAAAAATTTTATACTTAGTAATGTATGAATGTGACAATTTTATCATTACTTTAAATAAAATAATATAATTTTCTTAATCTATTCCATATGTTTAAAAAAGGTCCATAACTTAACCACTAGATTTTTATGGTAGACATATACTCGACCAACAAAATTTGGTATTTTTTTCCTATTTAATGGTTATTGAAATTTTAATAAAAATTAGTTTAATGATTTTAAATCAATTAAATAATTTTTGCATCATCCATATATAAAACATCAAGGTAATTATTTTTTTCCTAAAAAATAAAAATAAATTTCCATGACTATTATAATCATTTTATCATTCCAATATTTTTTCATAATCGAATATTTCTTTTGTATAACTTTATTTTTAAAATGAAATATTATGTAATACATGAATGTGACATCCTTATATTTTCATTATATAAAATATTACAAATACAACAATATCAACCAAATAGCCCCTAAATATAAGAAATAACTTTATTCCAGGGAAATATGTTTATTTAGTTAAAAACTAGAATTTATATTTGTTGATACCACCCATTTGTCCATATGTATATACATAATAGATATAAATGACTAAGTAAACGACACTTTGTCATTCTTTTATTTAAATATTATTTAAGTCATTTTCATGGACACATGTCCATTAAATGAAATAATTTCGATCCTTACGTGTGACAGGTCTAATTATATTCATCAAATAATTTTTTTTCATTTGTGTTTGTGATTTTATAGTAATTATAATTTTATTTTTAACCTAAATTACTTAAATTACCCTTTACCGTGGTAATAAAATTTACCACGGATTCTATTAATAATGATCAAAACTAAAAGGGTCCCACTAACCGAATTCAGAACTCATAAATACAATTTTTACATCCATATTTCAAAATTCAATACAGAGAAGTAGCATAATTAAATTTAAAATAAAACCGTTAAAATGTCACAAAAAACAGTTTTTTGGAAACATTCCCCCTTTTAAATCGAAAATATTTTTATAAATAATTCATATATATATAATAATTTTTAAATAACGTTTTTGGATAAAAATAAAATAATTACAATTTAAAACAAATACAAAAAATAATTTTTCTATTTAATGAATTAAAAATAAAAAAACATTATTTAAACTATTCATAAAAAAATTGAAACTTCTCAGAAAAATACAAAAAAATCTTCCAAAATAAATTTTTATATTTTGATCAAAAATATGAATTTATTTTTGAAAAATTGAATATAAAAAGGTTTCAAAAAGAATAATTAATATGGGTGCATAGTCAAAAGGTGCTAAAACAACATTTTTTTTGAAAAGTACTTCTTTTATCTCAAAAAATGATTTTGTTCTTATAACATGTTTTTTAAAATATAATATTAATTTTAATGTTATATATAATTTAAAATGTGGTGAATACTATTCATAATAGATAGTTTATATCCCATTAAATAATAATATTTTAATAATATATGATTTTTTAGTGAGACTCGATATTGTGTACAATGCAAGCTATCGAGGAAGGTCACTATTGCATGTAAAGCAAGAGAAGTCAGTATTTTGTGTAATGCTAGATTTCTTGTGTGTTCCATATAACATAATACAAACATATTTATTTTACACATTGAAAAAACTTTGTAATCAGTGTATTGTGAAATAAATTCTTTCAAACGAACATGAAATTGTGTGCATCACATTACAAGAATAATGTCTCGTATACTAAAAGATAATAAGGTGTTGTGTAGAGAACAAGCTAATATTTTGGTAGCATACAATACAAGGCTGCAAAGACATTAAAAGTAATCTACCTCATAAAATCTTGTGGGGTTATATTTTATCCCCCTTAAAATAATTTTCGCATTTGAAATTCGTCGGGGTTATAAATGGTTTAATATTTGAAAGTTTCATTCATCGGATTCAACATCATAAAATGGAATACTAAAAATCCATTTTAAAAAGAAATTTTAGAAACATAACAGTTACTCAAAGTAACTCGTAATTGGGTTTCCATATAGGAGAACAAAGATGGGAATTGAAAACAAGGATATGGAAGAAAAATATAACCAACTATTTCTAATAGAGAGTGATAGAGAATGAGGTTATGGAGAAATTTAAAAATTAGAAAGTTATAAATCTACAATAATTTAATGGTGCATCAGATTCATTAGATAAGAAGGTACTAAGCTAAAATTTATAGTTTACACGATCCTTTCCTTATTATTTAAGAATTTTCCATGTGAATGAATACTTACATGATTTTGGTACAATATCGCTGTTATTCATGCTTGGAATAATTTCTATATCATCTCTTATTTAAAGAAATGAAGTTTAATATTTCATTCTTGATGTTTTTTCCGATCATGCGATATAATTATATGTCCTTCCATCTATCTTTATCACAAATAAGATAGAAAAAGTCTTCAAATATAAATAAGTACATATATAGGGAGATAATATATTGATCTAACAAACATCAACTAGAGTATAACTCATATTTTCCATAAATGGTTAACATTACAATCCTTCTAAAAGCAGAAAATAGAAGTCTTTAAAAAGTGGTGAACAAAACTGACTTAATATCCCATATCTCATAAGTTAGTTCTTTGTTGTCACATTCCAAACATGTGAATACCTTTATCATGTATTCTCTTGAAACAATGTAAAAATATGAATTACTGTAGACCCTTAGTCAAAACATTAATTATTTCAGAAATTAACACTTTCCATAGACATAAAATACCAAAAATTTTGTATACTCAAACCATGATATCAATTTTTACTTATATCAGTCCTGAGGTCATTAATACGGTAAAACAACTCATTATCTCTTCATAACATCATTATTCACATATCTTATATTCCCCTGAAATATCTGAATAACTTTTCAGGGTTACTGGTACTATTCAACATATACATTCAAATACATAAGGAAAAATAATAGCGTAACAATCATTTGATGTTTGTTTAATCTATAGTACCATAAAATTACTAATACAACATTATTCATTATAAACATACAATATTTCCAATATCTTCTGAAACCATTGACCAAGTTGAATAATTTTATTCCTCAAATATTCTTTCATCTCATATATCATTTGTAGTCTCTTAATCATCTAGAGCCTAAATACTACCCATACGACCATGATTATTCTCTTCATGAAAATTTCCCTTAAGGCATTGATTTTCATTATTCCTGTACGTTACACATTTAAAACATTTAACCATTGTTAATTCCTTAACAATACCTTTATCCTTGTACATTGTGTTAACTAAACCTTTTCCTTTGTAATTACTATATTTGTGTAATTTTCCACACCCTAATCATCTTCCAGTTCCTTTGAAACATTCTCCATGTTTCCTCTTCCCACATGATTTACATGAAGAAAATTGAACTTTATTTCCCCTATGATCACCATGAAACTCCATATTTTTCTTATTAGTTGGGTTAGTGAACTTAATAAAGTTGAGATTACTGATAATATTATGATATAGTTGATTAGGAATAATAATAATGTCTTTCCTTAAAACTTCCATTTCATTTGTTTTCTAATGAGGAGTATTATTCCATTGTCCATCATATTCTCCATTAACATGAATCCTCATGCTTCCAGCCATTTTCTAAAACCAACAAATAATAGTGTGAGAGGAAAAAATAATACTCAGAAAACAACATAATCAATGGGGATTACTTTCAATCTATAAAATTTTAGGAATAATCCTAGGTCATTAATGATCATTTTTATAAATCTTGGATTGAAACCTTTAGTTATAATTACCCTTAGGAACATCCCAATACATACCTTAGAAATATCTCTAGGAATCTCACAAAATATTTCACTCCCTAGTTTCTAAAGGTTGAACAAACATTCACTATGATACCAAATCTAATGTCCCATGGTTAACATTCATAGACAATACATTACTTTTGCGGAATACCTAGTACATGACAAAAACAGGCTCACCAAGACTGTATTCGCTTACTGTCTTTGGAAACATGGAGGGTAATCTTCTAACTTGGTGAATGATCTTAAACATCTCCCATAAAGATCTTCCCCTTTTGTTTTCCTACCAGAAACCATTCTTTATATCTTCGGGAAAATAGAACATAAAAAGGGTGAGCTCAAATGCTCAGTAAGGGTAAACATGAAGAACATCGAACAAAACATAATCCTAAGAATGTGAAAAAATGAACATAAATTTTGAATATCTAAATCATGATTCATGAAATAAATATTGGAAGTATGTAAGACAAATATCATAAATGAACTTTAACCATTATAAAATATCATTTTATTAAAACATGAAATTATGATAAACAAATTAGAATATAATATGATTCCCATAATAGAAAATGCATTGCTGCCAAGGCCATTATAGTTGACAATGTACATTACTAAACTAGGTTTACTTTCCGTTCCATCCATGCATCATTAAACCAACATTACTTGTTGTTCCAGCCCTGTATTAGTGAACCAGGTTTACATGTCATTCCAAAAATGTATTATCGAACCAGATTTTCTTCTTATTTCAATCATGTCTATACCATGAGATATAAATATTTACACAATGAATTGGAGGGAGATATAGGTCATAGCAACCTCATAGTGAAGTCATTCATACATGTTCCACAAAACATAAATCATTAATCATAACATAACCTATGAAATAAAATAGGATCCTTAAATATGATTTCATCATAACATAATATATATAAAATAAATTTATTTCATATAAATAATCCCCTCATAAAATCTATCAAATAAATTCAATAATAGGGATAGAAACACAATCCTATGTCATCTAGATGGAAAATAATTTTGATAAAAACGTGAATTTAATTCTTTAAGGACAATATCATTTCTTCTTCAAAAGAACATATTTTCCCAAAATTTTGATCAATTTTAAAATAAAATAATTTATTTGAATATAAACTAGAAATCATGTAGAGTAAGCTTCATGTAAATAAGGCATTGTGAAGATGTAAAAATATGTTCATGTCATATAAGTTAAAACGAATTCACCTTTAATGTTTTCCAGAAAAGATAAAAAGTAGCTCGTATGGTAAAAAAAGAAATATTCCTTCCATACCAGGTAGTAATAGTAAAAAATGTGTACAAATGAAATTAAAATTTAATTTAAAAATAGTAAAAATTTTATTAAAAAATTTTAATAAAACATGGACATGGATGATAAATATATCCCCGGTAAATACTTACGTATAAACAATCTCAGATAAGAAAAAGTAGATTGAAAAATTATCCCTTACCATAAGTCTGATATTATTTATATGTGTCTAAACCTCTGGTATATTGATTTAGGTAATGTTATTAACTTATTCCAGAATCAGTATCATCATATATGGCCATATTAACCTTTATTTGCGGGTAACAATTCATTGTTACCCATTATTCAGGTTTTAACTACTTTATGATCGTATGCATGATTTGTCAGATAAGATTCATTTTCCCTCATTAGGTCATATTTATTTCATTATAAAATGATATGAATGTAATTAATACCATATTTCTTCATGATTTAAATTTATATACACATTATTGAAAGGTTATCA
This sequence comes from Viscum album, assembly GCA_963277665.1. Classification (NCBI taxonomy): domain Eukaryota; kingdom Viridiplantae; phylum Streptophyta; class Magnoliopsida; order Santalales; family Viscaceae; genus Viscum; species Viscum album. The sequence goes on from OY728127.1 coordinate 1,572,227,957, forward strand.
GGTTGAATGAATCACAAGGCATAATGGAGATGGTATGCCGTACGTACGCATGAGCAACGATATCATTCCAATAATTGTTGAATTGTATTTATTTTCATGGTGTACTCTATTAATGGATCAAAAAAATTTATAGTAATCATGTATGGTAATTTTATCTATTTTTATACCCATCCAATCTAGTGATGAAAAAATGATTACCCCATGACGTGTAGACAGTAAGCCGTATGTATTCATGCGTGGTAATTTCGTCTTTCTTAGGATTCTTAGAAACGTGAATATGGCTGTTTGATTATTATAAAAACATCCCATTATATATTTTATACGGTATTTATCATTCTATAATGAAAAGTATCATTAAGTAGAAGTATTATTAAAAATAAATATGAATAAATCAGTATTAGATATTTCTTCTTCTTTGACATGGTTTATTTATATATCCCTTTAATAGAAGTAGAGTTGGTATTTTGAGAAGACCAGAACCTCTAAAAAGTAACTAGGGAAGTTGATAATTGAAATGGGTAGGTTATGGATGAACATGAAGGCTAAATGAATTGTATAGAAATGAGAGAGGAGGTGCCCTTTTATAATTGAGGTGGGGGGCACTTTTAGAAACCACAAAAATATTAATTTATAAAAAAATAAAACTCCACCTAAAAACCTCCAAAATGTACAAATTTAGAATATGAGATGATATTGGGTTTTAATATACTCAACCAATAAATTTTATACAAGTGTTTTTTTGTTAATTTAAGAATTATCATTTTAATTAACACTTAGTTATTCTATTTAATTTTTAACCAACATAAGAAATATTTCAATATTAAAAGGGTGAAATATTTACTTATTTGAAGTCAATTACATCATAAAAGAAAAATTTAGAATTTTTTATATCATATAATACATATTATATATTTTAGAAAATGTTTTATGTTTATTAAATAAATTAATAAATCATTATTATGAAAAAATATCAATTGTTTCAATTTTGACACTATTCATTATATCCATTTTTAATAATATCAAGATAATATTTTTATATAAAAGTATATTTTATCATATCCATAATGGGAAAATAAAATATAAATAATTCAATGGAAAAATTAATTATCCCTAATTATATTTATTTTAATATGTTTAATATTTTATTTTTGATATCTCTCTAATAAAATATAAAATATATCAATATTGTGTAATTATTTAATATAAATATATGATGAATAAAGGTTAAAAATAAAATATTTAAATAACAAAAAAGTTACTATATTTTAGAATAAAATATTTAGTCGAATTTATATGCTTGAAAATCCAACATTAAAAATTTTATTCTCATTAAAGTATGAATGTGACAATTTTAACATTACCTTATATAAAATAATATTATGGTATTAATCTATTCCATATAGATCCAAATGGTCCATAACTCAACCATTGGATTATTATGGTAGATATATAGTTTAAAAAAATGGTACTGTTTTTCCCTTTAATGGTTATAAACATTTTAATAAAAATTAGTTTATTAATTGTTTACCAATTAAATAATTTATGCATCATCCATATATTAACCAATAAGGTAATTATTTTTCCCTTAAAATTAAGAAATAATTACCCTGATAAATAAAACTATTTTATATTTCAAATAAGTATTTATAGTAGAATTTATATTCTATATAACCTTATTTTTAAAATGATATGTTATTTAAAACATGAATGTGACCACTCAAAATTGTCATTTGTTAAAATATTATAAACACCATAATATCTCTCTAATGGAACCAAAATGTAAACAAAAATAAATTTATATCAGGTAAATATTTCAATATAGTTTGGAATTAAAATTTATATTTGTTGATACCACCCATTTGTATATATTTGGATACAAAATAGATATTAAGACAATGAAAATGACACTTTGTGTCTTTCATTGATTTAAATATTATTTAAGTTATTTTGTTGTACAAATATCTATTAAATGACATAGTCTACATCCTTTAATTTTAAGAGTCTAATTTTATTCATCAAATAATTTTTTGTCATTTGTTTTGGTCATTTTATTGTCATTATGATTTTATATTTAAACTAAATGATTTAATTTACCCTTTACCAAGGTAATAAAATTTACCATGACTACTATTCATGTTGGTCAAAGATAAAAGAGATATACATAATAAATTTGGACCTCATGAATCCAATTTTACATCCATTTTAAAAAATTCAATACACAGAAGTTGTAGAATTAAATTTAAAATAAAACAGTTAAAATGCCACGAAAAATAGTTTTTTTGGAAAAATTCCCCTTTTTAAATGGAAAATGTTATTATAATAAATTCATTTATGAAATCATTTTAAAAAACCATAATTAGATAAAAATGAACTAATTAAAATTTAAAAATAATCCAAAACATAATTTTAATAATTAGTGACTTTAAAATAAAAAAAATCACCGTTTTTATTATTCATAAAAAAATAAAACATATCATAAAAATTTCAAATATTCAAGCAAATTAAATTTTAATATTTTTAAATAAAAGAGGATGTTTATTTTTTCAAATATAGTCTAAAAGAGTGTAAAAATTATATTTAAAATGGGTGCGCCATCAAAAGATGTTAAGACAACATTTTTTTGAAAAGTACATCTTTCATCTAAAAAATTGATTTGGTTCTCATATCATGTTCTAAAAAATATTAGATGAATTTTATGGTTATTTAAAATAAAAATTTGGATAATACTATTTTTAATGTATAATTTATATCACATTGAATAATAATATTTTAACAATATATTGTTATTTATTGAAACACAGTATTGTGTATAATACACACTATTGAAGAAGGTCTCTTTTACCTGTAACTCAAGCAAGTCAGTGTTGTGTATATTGCAAGGCCCATTTTCTATTGCATGTTAAATAATCCAATAATAGTTATTATATATATTAAAAATATATATACTCAGTGTAGCATGAATGCAATTCTATCAAGAGAACATGAAATTGGGTAGAACACTAGACATGAATAGTGTTGCGTATAATTAAATCTAATAAAGTGTTGTGTATGGCACAAGGTAATCTTTGTGTAGAATAAAACACAAGACAACAAAGAAATTAAAAAGAATCTATCCCATACAATAGTTTGGTGTTAAAATAAAAATGGTTTAAAAGTTTAAAATAAAAATTAAATATTATAATTATTTAATGACTAATATTATGATATGATGCTACCCTGAATAATAAGTAAGAACCACAACCCCTGAACCAAAATAGGCTTCATGAAAAAATAGTAAAAACTTATAAAATGTGATTTTTATAATTTTTTTTCAAAAAAAGGTGTTGAAATCTTATAAGAAGAAAATGTTTGGTATTATTGGTTATGGGTTATATATATATGTATAGTGAAATATTATTTATGATATAGTATGTAATAGAAAGTATGAATCATGTATGATATATGGTAATTTTTATTCATCTAAATATTTATTCATTGATACATGTTGGATATTAAAAACCTATTTATGTTTTTGAGGTGAATATACTAATAATTTTAAAATTTATATCATTAATATTTCTTAATTAATATTTTATATGTTATAATTAATATTATTCCATACAAGGTGTTTTTATTCGAATGTTACCAAAGTGGAAAGGGTTTACAATCTCAAATTGCATCCCTTGGGACACTTATTATGTTGTAGACCGATCTACTTTATTTTTTTTGTATATAAACCCAAAATAATAATTTTTATCAAGACTATATTTCTTGTAATGGAATTTAATTTTACAATTAATATTATGTAAATCATTTGAATGATGACTAAAATGATACCAAAGGAGAAGTTATTTTTTGTCATAATCGTAATTTTTCTAGGATTATTTATTTTTAAATATATTATAATGATATTACATGATATTACCATAAAAAATATTTTGTTATTTTTATCCTATGATTATTTCTAGTGATTACATGTTTTCCTTTCATTTCCTCCCTTTATGTAATCAATATATCAGAATAATGTTTTTAAGAAAAAATAATTTTTTTAATCTCTTCTGTTGGGAATCATTTCCTTTCATTTTCATATTTTATATAATTTTTTTTAATAATTGTTTGACTAATATCCAAATATTTAAAAATTTCATATTTACCCACATTTGAAATTCTATAAATTTTTTTAATGGAATCCTTTTTTACATTTTCTGAATAATGTACTTTTAACTGTATATTGAAAATGTGAAATAAATATTTGTTTTAACATATAAAACAAGAATGTATTTTAGTATAATCATGGATCATATTTTATTTTAATATTTCATTAAAATATTCCCTGGATATTTTGAAATATTATTATTTCCTTAAATGATTTATAATTTTTAGATTTTATATATTATATTTCAAATTGAAATGTTTATTTTCTCCAAGAAATGTTGTAGTGATATTTTAGAGGTATTTTCATCTATAAAATATTCTTTTTCTGTTTTTTATGATTTAGTTGGGATGTTATCAAATATTACCTAATTTATTATTTCTCTATATGTTTGGAAATTATAATGATGCAATTTGATGAAATATGTTTTCTTTTAATTAGGCTAAGCTTTGATGAAATGATAAATGTTTTCATGATGTTATAGAAAACATATTAATGTATTATGATTATGTGATTCGGGGGGGGGGGGTATGTTATGCATCTCCAATGAATTAGGTAATGATTAATGTTTTATAAGGTCAAAGGTTACATGGGAGGTTATCCGAATTGGAAAATTGGGTATGCAAGAGGTTATATAAAGTCCCACAGAGGTTTAACAAGAGGTTATCCCAAGCCCTATGTAGGTGTATGAGTAGTTGGCTACAACCTAACTAGTGATTAATGTATTTGTGGGAAGCCTTTCCCTAAAATTTCAAATGATTATGAATATTCTTCAATTAATGCCACTTTTTACGACATGATCTTTTGAAAAGTGGTCTTCGCTTTGATTTAATAATAAATGAGGCTTCAGCCCCAACCTTTTTTAAAAAAAATTTCCATTGAACAAATAATATTTTTTCATGAATAATGATTATATGAATTTTGGGGATTGAAATTTCACATGTTAGGATCATGTTCTCTTACACTTATTCTAATGATATTCTAACCGATGATCATTGATTGATATATCTATATTAATCCTTACAATGAAACTAAGATCATACTTTCTATTGATTTATTTTCCCTAGTAAATAAATAATGTTTTTAAGTTTTATATGTATATAGAAGGTTCTATATGTTAATAACTAAGTGGGAGATGATATAGATATTTTATATACTATTTTTTATTCTTCAACGTACCGAAGTCAATAGATATTTATCATAATTTCATTTATTCTAATGATATGTATTGAATATTCATATAATATGTTATAATATTTGTATATGTAATGTTTGGGTCACTATGGTAGGTATGAAAGACATGTTTAGTTTTTTTGAAGTTATTATGATAAAAAATTAGTGAGAAACCTTTTGATAAACATAAGTATTAGAGAACATACTATGTTATGTAATATAAATGAGTGTTGGTTTCCTAGAAAATACATCCCAATTTGTATACTAGAAAGTGGATGATGATATAGAACAAATGCACTTAGGGGAACAACTCTAAATAGAGGACATTTATTTCTAACACAACCAACAACTATAGATAATGAGTGGGCCAGAGACTGGACACATGGTTAGAGAATCCTAGGGGATATTATTGTGTTCATGGTAATCACTACTACAATCCAACATAAATAAGTTGAATAATTAATGATAATGGATGACCTAGGATAAACCAGTTTTGTCAACGATTGGGAATAATATGTCATTATTTAGAAATCATACGAATGGTATTTCATGATTATATGATTACAAAAATGTAATGACCCAAACTTTTGAATAATATTTATTTCCTAAATTTCTATTTTATCTTATTTTATACTCCACAAAACTATATCCTTTAATTAATGTAGTGATACTGTTGGTTTTCGACTATTATATGATCATTGGTCAATAGGACCGTTGGAAACTAAACTCTTAATGTTATGATTATTGTTTATAAATACAAGTGATCTTGGTTAATTAATACATAAAAGAAGAATCTATGACCCCATCAAGTAGACTCGGGATGTACAAATCCCATCTGTTGGTACATGGGAAGGAGGTATCATCACTGGGCTTTGCTCTGGACCAAGCCCAAGCCAATCTTCAACGTGTGGATCTTGAACGAAATCTCCAAAGGGAAAAGTTCAAGATAATATAAATCACCAATCAGGGAATGTTGTCTGAGTTTCCCCAAAATTCAATCATCATATCACACCTTACACTTAGGTCATATGAAGGTGTTATAATGGGCTATGTAACAAGACCATAGTTACTTTGTGTAATCCATTTGTATAAATAAAATTATTATTTCTTATTATGTTAAAATTGTGAATTTCAAATGTCTAGATAAATCTTGTATGAAGTTCCATATTATTTATTAATTTTGGATAAAGGGTATTTTAAATGTTCTTCGTATACTTTAAATAATTAATTATGTAAAATTATTTTCAAAAAATGGTCTTCTAAAGTTGTGACCAGTAAGAAATTTAGATTCTAATAAGATCAACTAGATTTTTAGTGAATAGTAATGTATGAATTGTAATATTACACTTATGAATATTAATGTGACAAATGGAATGGTATCCTCACTTAAAAAAGTATAAATATGATTTAGGCATCTTGACTGGTGAAGCGATATAATAGCATAAGTAAATTACTGTATCGGAAATTATTAGTTAAGTATTAGTATTTTTTAGGTAAATAGTTATTTTTACTTACAAAATTAAATATATCATATTTAGAAATTTATTTTCATAAATAGATTTCAATTTTCGAATTCAGAGCATCAATATAAGGTTAGGGGGATTTTATGATATTTTTATAAAATGTTTTGTTTTTCGATGAATTGTAAAAATACATTTTTGGGTTTCGGTGAGATTAATGACCTCATTAATGATGTAATAATGATTTAATAATTCTGGTATACTTGTGAATAGTATGATATTTTATGAGGTGTCCCAAGTGGCCAATATCTTTGGAAAATACCGAGGGAAATTCCATGGTTTTTCAAATACCACCGATTAGGTGTCCCTTATAAATTAATTAAATATTTCCTCACTTTTTCAATAAATACCAAGACATTCCCCCATTACTTTAATACCAAAATCATCCTCAATGAATCATTGGTATTTTTACCTCCCAAGGTGTCCTATCAAGGTTCCCTCAATCCCCAAAGGTCCCAACCTTTGAGATTTCGAAGTCACTCTTCAAGGTAAGGGGACCGTTCACCCTCCTCTTTTAAGTCATGAATTACTTTATGTTATGTCATCTATATTCCATATAATTATGTGGTGGTATGTTCTTATATACCATTATTGCTGTAAATTATATTTCCAAATTATGAAAGACAATTTCCACTCTAATCAACATATTTTATAGATTTTTAAGTGACGTCGTTATCCTAATAAATGTTTCGAAAAAGAAATTGAATTTTCTCTTTTCTTTCAAGTTTTCTTTTCATGTGGTATGTTATTAAAATATCAACACCATAATCTTATTTTTATTTAATTCTATATCTATACTATATAATGATTCATTTTTGTATGGGAGACCCTTTCCTCCACTTTTTTTATTGTTTTCTAAAATCATGTTATATAGCTGTTATGCTGCATAAATTTTGTCTTAAAAGTTTTCTCTCCTTCTCTCAAGAAATTATCATATCTTGTATATCTGAATACCCAGATCTATTTCGTTTCTATGTATGTTCATAAAGACATAAAAATTATATTTTTGATTCTATAATTGACATACATATTACCCTAACTCCATTTCCATGGGTTATAAAGGACATAATGATCTTATTTTGAAGAACTTTTAATACGTCACAATTTTAAAGTGAAGCCCATTTCTTTTACTCTCTTTGGGTTATTTATGAAGTGTATGATTACGATCTACGTGGATCACATAAAAATAAGATATATTAAGGGTGAACACTGATAGTGATCAAATGCATTGGGTAAAGAAATAAATCTCTAGATATGACAAGTTTCATGATACCATGGTGAATTACCTTGGTAATTTTTATGACACCTTCGAGATGAACCTTGGTGATATGATAATGAATGTCTAAATTAAATGTTGTAGCCACATATTAAATTTATGATTCTAGTTATTTTTATTATTATATGACTCTACTTCAATTTTTCATGACTTTATGTTTTTCATCATGTTCATATTGATATTACAAGTAAATTGATTCCCTTGCTTTCCTTACTGGGCCTTCAGCTCACCCTTTCATTTGATGTATGTTTCCATGTTATGAGATATAGTAATTTTTATTAGGATGAATCTTTTATGATTCCTTAAAATTGGATTAGAATATTTTTAATGTTTTCATGAATATTTTTCCTTATTTCTAAGACACTAGGCTTCAATTAACTTCGGTTTGTAAAATGTAATGAAAAGTTATGTAATAAAAAGGCGTGATGCCATGTAAAAATATTTATTTTTGTTAAAAGTTATAAACATGATTAAAATTAATGTGATTAATATTAATCAATGATTTTTTGTGTATATTATTGGAATAATGTATTAATAAACAATATGATAAATAATATTTAATGTTATATTAAAAATGTCAAATGATTAATTTTTTTCTGTATTGGGTTTATAGAATTATGATATTTATCAAAGATATAATGGAATTATATAAAATTTATCGACATTATAAACCATTTAAATATTTTTTATAGTAGTTTTTCATAATAGACTGATAAGAACATTTTGAATAATATTGATAACCAATAAAAGTGATTTGGTGGTAAGGTTACATTTTGGTAAATTAAAATAATGAGGTGTAGATAACCCATTATATGTACATGATTTTGAGATAATAATGTTCAATTGAGATAAATAGATTATTTACATTTTCAATGTAAATTATATAGTATTAGTGACATTGAAATTAACTAATGGTTTCAAGATAAAGTGATATATGTTATCTTTGAGGAAGTTTATTTCAATTTTGAATTTATGTAATACATTGGATGGTGTGTGATTTTATTTTAAGAATGTATATAGTGTTTATTTTTAGATGAATATATGTAACCTTTAATTTTTTGTAGTGATTTAGGTCATTAGAAAGGTTTTTTTTGATATATGATCATGATATTCAAAATTTTTGAGGTTAAACTATACTATATATTATTATACGTTGAGATAAATGTCAAATTTTATTTGGTAAAAATATTTGATAAAATAATTCAGATATTTTTGGGTTTTGAATTTTCTCAAACAGATTTTCTTGGAGTTTTAAGTAAAACTATTTTTGGAATGGTTTAAGTTTATAATTGGGTGTTATTTTTGTGGTTTTATAGAATAATTTTTTATTTCATAATATGATTATATTTCCAAATTGGATAACTTTTTCTAAATATTTATTATTTGGTAAATATATTGAGGTAAAATGAATGACTTGTTTTTATTTTATGGAAAGAAAATTTTACTTCTTTAGGTATGTAAAATTCATATGGTTTATTCATCTTTTTAATATAAGATGAATATAGGTGGGAACTATTTAAAACAAGAAACTAAAGGATGAAATAATGCCTTTAAAAGTGAAGAATATAAGTAAATATATATTATCGTATTACATATTAAAAAAATCCTAAACAAAAGTAAAATGGAAAATCAAAATGAATGTTTTTTCTTCAAATAATCACTTCTAAACAATTAACAATTTCTTTCACCAAAAATGGATATATTTTTTTATGGAAATTTAAATTCTCTTGGCCATGCTCTCTCTCACTGTAGAATATTCTTTAGATATTATATTTCTCATCCATGTCCATATTATTACTTCCAATTAGTATTATATTTATATAAAAACTTGATTATGTTTCATGTATCGAAACCTTTAGGTTTACCAAATCTCAATTTCAATGAAATAATATTATTCTATTATAAGACATGGGTCTTAAAAAATGTATTTTAAAATATTAAAACCATTTTTATAGGAAAATATATTTTGAGGAAGAAATGTACTTAGGGGGGTTTTAACTCCACTAATATTTAGTTTAAAATAATATTATCCTCAATAAATTTCATAATATGAAATACAGAGATTTAAGCGATGTATGTTAAAATAAAAAATATTATTCCTTAAATGTGACCATTATAACAAAACCATTAATATGGAGGTAATGAATAGTAATAAAAAATTATGAAAAATATTTATAATTGTTTCATATAATTAAAATTTATGGACTAATGCATAACAAATAATATCCCAGGATTCAGTAATGTAACTATATGTTTCAAAAACAATTTTTTCATAAAAAAACGATTTATATTGAATTTTTATGAGGAAATTATAATTAATTGTTACCATTTATTTAAATTATATTTTATATAATGAATATAATTTTTAAAATTAGTACATAAGTAATATTTTAGGGTGTTTTAGGGATTTTAATTAAAATAATTTTTTAGTGAATAGGGGAAAATAAATATTTTTGTAAAACTATTATTTATTTTCATTAAATAAAGAAACATAAAAAACCCATTATGTTTTTAATATGATATTACAAAAAAATATTAAAATTTTAACAAAATATAAGATAAATAATTACATAGGAATTAATATTATACTTGATTTGGGTATTTAACACCATGACCCTAGAAAATCCGATCTAATGCATTATTTTATTACATTGGCATGATTATAAACAATTAAATCCTGAAGGACTGATCTGTTTAGATGTTTTGGAAGATTATATTACATACATGATACTCCTATTATATTGGAAAATATTAAAAATACAAAATAATACATAATAAAAAGAAATAAATTGCATCCTTGAAATCCAACTCAATGTTTTCTTCTATATAAGATAGGGAAAGGAAACATAATAAGGGTTTGATAAAATTGTAATTAAGGGTTATATTAATCAATAATTAGACAAGTAAATTCAATAAGAGATAGAAATTTGGGGGAGGAAAATAATCAGAAAACACATTCCATCATCAAACTAAGAATGTAAAGGCATTTGTATATTTTTTCGTAGTGACAATCTCATGGAAAGTGATAATTGGATAAAAAATGAAGGAAATTATTATCTATTGGATATCATGTATCTATTACATGAACCAATATACCTTTAATAAGGTTTAAGTGTATGGTTTGAAACCTATTTTTTTTTTTTTGGAAACTATAATGTAGGGTTTGTCACCAACTACTTTGTCTCATGAGACCTGTAGATGCAACGAGGGGGTATAGTGCACCCCAACCATCACTGCAAGACCAAAATATTCATCATACATATATTAAGATAAATAAATATATTCCCTAAATATATTTTTATGAAGTAGAGGATATATATTTATCAATTTTTTACCATTTAAAACAACACTCAAAATAAATATCCTATATAAAATGGTTTACGACTAGGAAAATAATCATATCTATGACAAAAGAATATGAATATTTAATAGAAATATAATTTTAAATGAAAAAATATTTCAAATGGGTATTAGATACACCATATAAAAATTATTTTTTAGACAATACCATGAAAATCTCAATTAAATAGAAATTGAGACGAAGTCCCTTACCATATTGTAATCAATCAAATTGTATGACCAATTGTAATAATCATCAAATGAATCATTGAATACCATTAAAATAAAGAGATTCATGATATTATATTTGAAATGGAAGAATATGACAAATATATGAAATATGTGACGAATAATGTAACTCTCACGGAAATAAAAGTGATATGAGAAACAACTTTCCATAATCCCCACCCAAATTTGTTTCATTTGTGGCTATAGAAAAACAGACATATATTTTTTGAAATACTGATCCAAAATTTAATTATTTTCATTTATATTACTACTTATCAATTACAATAATTACATTATATTTCTTATTTTTTTGATGAAAATTGAAGAATTTTAAATGATGTTTTACTTAAAAAAATTTATTTTGCAACACCTATTCTATTTTATCTAAATGAAAATTATAAAGTAATATAAATAATTAAAAAAGTGTATAATTTATATAATTATATTTTTATTTTTTATATATTGTTTATAAAATTGACTGTTGAGGATGGTTTTATCTGTTGACATGGAAATGTATCCATAGGTGGTTGACTGACCTTTTACAAGGCATTGCCTGGAGCATAGGGAAAAGATGTTTTAAAATCGTATATATATAATTTATGACACATAAAGAAGGTTAAAATAATTAATATATAGTTAAAATATTTCTTATTTAATTACTTTAATCATTGTTTGGGTAATGGTTGGTGGATAATGAAATAGGAAGCATAACCTGAAATGAAAAATGGGGGTTCATGAGCTTTTGTTTCCCTAATGATCGGTTCACTTATTTATAAGTAATGAAGTTCAAGAAAAATGGTTATAATTCACTAGAATTTAAATTATATATTATTAATTAACATAAATAAGTTTAAATTGTTATATATATATATATATTTGTTATATGGTATGAGTATTAATCATGAAATAACCATTTAGAGATAATTTCTTATAATATTTTGGGAACTTTTTTGATAATTACACACTAGTTTTGTTTAATTAATTAACAATATATAGATATAATGGCTTAAAAAAATTAGAAAATTATTTAATACATATTTTATAATTTTTTTCAACCATTAAAATAGTTTCAGGATCATCCGTGAAGGATAAAATAGAAGAATGGAAATCTGTCTTCCAAGAAGGTTGTAAATCTGCTCCACAAAGAAGAAGATTTCATTTTTAAAATAAAAGATATAGAGGAAAGAGTTTCAGTAAGTATATTTCATTAAAATTATATAATTATAGGATATATATGACACTATATTTATCCTAATCATTTGTAAAGATGACTTTAGTAGATGATAATAAATGAGAAAGGATATTAAAAGAAAATTAAAATAAAAAGAATATTTTCTTCTTGATTTCTCCACTTTGAGTACCTTATTAAGGGACCATGGTGTGGTATTCTGTTGAGATAATGAAATCATAGAAGTTGGGAAGGGACTAAGAAGGTGTTTTTGGACATAATTTTGACAAGATTAATGGCTTATAGATGTGAAGGGAAGTAGAAGTGAGGGGAGGTATTTTTAGTAGAGGAGATTGGTGTTTTTTTATTGTTTTTGTCATTTGTCTGTTATTTATGATCAATAATATGAATATTAGGATAATCATCAAGAAATATATTAAATTAATGAGTTTTATTTTTACATTATCTACATACATCTTCCATACGTCATCTATGATTCAATAAATCAAGTATTTTACATTTATCCTAAATTTTCATATTTTACTATTCACCAAAAATACAACCATTTTACTGAAATTAAAAAAATTCACACATACCATTTTTTCACATGTGGAATCCAAAAAAAAAATCCAATTTATGAAAATATTTTTCAAAATATTATAAATTCAATTTATAATTAAAATCACCATTTACTAGAAAAATAAAAAATTTAAATTTATAAATCATTTTAAATCACATTAAAAAATTAACTAAGGCCAATGAAAATTATCATACACACATAATAAAAAAAATATATTAATTTATGAATAAAATTTTTGAAACTAACTTTTATTTTAAATCATTTCATTAATTATAAAATTGTTATTATGTATTTATGATCTATAAAAATACCAACTAATAAATAATAATTTTTAAAATATTAATTTACATATACTATGATATAATTTTATCATACATTAATTATAAGATGTATAAATATTATTTATAAATTCACAGGTGTGGTTACTATTAATTTTTATCAATTAAAAATCATAAGGTTTATATTAAAATTTTGATGGTCAAGTTACTGTTTCATTAGTTTAAGTTATTTAACTTCTAGAAATTCCTCTTAATTTATTCATTCACATTTATAAGGTTTTTTTCTTTCTCAATGTTATTTTATTTGATTTATACTAAATGAAATAAATTTTTTGTAAAATTTAAGATATTGTATGAATATAAATTATTTAATAGGATAAATAACATAAAGTCTTTTGGTGTTATATTGTTCCCTCATTCAAAAATTTTTCCCTCAAATTTTTTCATATATATTTCCCTCTCAAAATCTTTGGGTGGTTTTTCTTCATAACATCCTCTAGTTTCCTTGATTCTTATTTTATTTTATGTTTTCTCTAAAGAACCATTACTAGGTCGTTTTTCCTATTTCTCAATACTTGATATATAGTGTCAAAATTGTTAATAGGATCTTCATAGTATGATAAATAAGGTTCCAATTATATTTCCTCATAGGTGTTTACATGTATTGAGTATAGAATGTACTTCTTTAACAATGTCACATGAAATAGATCCTGAAATTTGGAAAGACATAGTGGAATTTCTAAATGGTAATCTATAACTCCAATTATTTCAATAATTTTTAATGGTCTGATGTATTTCGGGATTAGTTTTCCCTTCTTACTAAACCTTAAAAGATTCTTCCACAGAGATACTTTTAGAAATACATGATCACCCACATGAAATTCCAAATCATTTCCTTGGTTGTTAGCATGAATCTATTGCATACTTTATAATGTTTTAATATGTCCCATAATTGTATTTACCTTTTCCATTGTCTCTTCAATATGTTCTAGGCTTGTATATTTCCTTTCCCCAACCTCACACCAAAAAATTTGGGTTTCAACATATTTCTCTATATAATTCTTCATATGGAGCCTTTTGAATACTACAATTGAAACTATTATTGTGGGAAAATTCCACCAAGGGTAATTACTTATCCCATATTCCTTGAATGTCATTTTAGTATGATCCCAATATGTATTCCAGTGTTTGAATAGTCCTTTCGTATTAGCCATCAGTTTGAGGGTGACAATCAATACTCTTGAGAAGCTCATTATCCAAAGACTTTTGAGTACTCTTATGTAATTTTAAGTAAATATGGGATCTTTATTAGACTAAATCGATAGAGGTTCACCATTATGTCTAAAAACATCGTTAATATTGAGTATTTCTAGCCATTCCAGTGGAAAATAGTCCCTTATTAAGAGGAAATTTTTAGACTTGGTATGTCAATCAATAATAACTAATATTGAATCATTCCTTCAGGGAGTCCTTGGTATTAATTTTAAAATGTAAATTGTAATATATTTTCACTTACACATAGGTATAGGTAGATGATTTTTGACTCCTTTAGGTTGTTGTCTATTAGATTTTACCTATTGAAAAACTGAACATCTTGACACATAGTCAACAATTTCTCACTTCACATTTCCCACCAATAATGTTCCTTCATATCTCTATACATCTTATTACTACATGGGTGTATGGAGAAATTTGAGGTATGATAATCATCATTTATTTTCCTTTTTTATCCTAGGTATTGATGGAACACATATGCTCTTTCCAAATTTTATAATTCCATCTTCACACTCAAAGTATTCCAATCATTCATTATTGACTAGTTTATTTTGTTTTAAAGGTTCTTATGATTATATGTATAGATTTTTATATAATTCATTAAATATTGTATAGAAATCAATTGAAAAAATAATGATGTTTCCCCTTCCATAAAAATTTCCTTATCCTTTTTTAATAGATCTGTGAATATAGGATCTCTCTAAATCCTTTTTTGGGTTAGATATCCAGGATATTTCATGATTTATTTTTATAATACCTTATTTTCCATTCCTGGGTGGTTGTGTATTGAACAATAATTATCATTGAGTATTTCCATCCATCTCCATTACCTTGTGTGGAGTTCATTCTATGTCAAAATGTTATTCAAACTCATGTGATACTTATATATCTCACATATTTCACCATACAGATAGTGTATCCATATTTTCAAATGAAAGAAAAGGGATGCTAACTGAGGATCATGGGTTTTCTAATATTTTTCACGTGTCTTAAACTTCCTTGATGCATAAAAAATAACTTTATCATTTTTCATAAGGATATAAACCAATCAATTTTTTGATGCATCAATGTATATCACAAACCCAATATTTATAGAAGGAAGATTCAAAATTTGAGAATTAATCTTATCATTAATTCTAAAAAACATTATGCACATTATTTTTCCTGTAAGAGTTTAACCCCTTTAAATATTATTTTGGTTATACGGTTATACAATCAAGAGAAATTATTAACAAAATGTTGACAGAAACGTGCTAAGATAATTAAACAACATACCTCAGTTAGGTTTGTTGGAGTATCCCATTCTTGGATTTTCTTTTTCATTATTGGATCAACTGAGAATCCATCTATAGTGATAATATATCCCTAAAAAGAAACTTTTTAATCCAAGAATTAATACTTTCTAATCATCCAATATAACTCTTTTATTATAGGATTCTCCAGAACAACCCACAAGTGGTTATCATGGTACTCATATATTTTAGAATATATTCATATATCATCAATGAATACCACAAAAAAATAATCATCATATTCCTTAAAAAAATTTCATTAGATCTATAAAAATAGAGGGTGAATTAGTTAATATAAATTACAATACTATAAACTCATAATGTCTATACATGGTTCTAAATGATGTCTTCTGAATATCTTCCTCCCTCACATGCAATTGATGATATTCAGATCGAAGATCATTCTTTGATTTTTTTATCTCCATGAAGTTTATCAAATAATTCATCAATGTGAGGTAGATGATAATTTTTAAATACTATAATATCACTAATTTCTCTATAGTAAATTTTCATCCTCATAGATCTATCTTTTTCTTGAAAAATAGAACATGGGATCACCATAGAGAAACACTAGGGTGAATAGATCACTTGTCCCTTAATTCCTCTGGTTGTTTCTTTTGTTCCACTAGTTCTATAGTGGATATTCTAAATTAATTATTTGATATAGTTCTTTCACCATGAATTATGTTAATCAAGAAATCAAATCCCCACTTTGGTGGATGTCTACCTAAATCATCTAGAAACACATCAATATATTCTTTCACTATTAGTTAATCCTTAATTTGATGATTTCATTCCCCATCTCTAGATGTTATTTTATATTTCACCCTAAGAATTTCATTTAGTATAAAACTAAATGTTGATCTAGATAATAATTAGATGACCAAGTTTTTATTCTAATGAAAATGGAATATAAACCATTCTCAAAAATTGTAACATCGTTATTATTGCAATAAATTTTTGCATCATAGTTTTAAAGAAATTTCTTACTGATGATTATGTCAAATTCAATCATATGAGTGATTATAAGGTCAAAAACTAATGTATGCTTATGTTTCAAAATGGAGACTGATTGACCCATGTTTGTTGCAATGATAATTTCCATCGGAGTTTGGATTACAAGTCAATTATTAAATCAAAAGGGAAATGTATAATTTTATTGGAAATTTGGAAATATATAAAATAATTTGATGGACCATAACCAAATAAAAATTGGATAAGTTTGAGGGAATGATTAATGCACCTACCACTACATCATTAGAAACTTCAAACTCTGTAGTTTTGATCATATAAACATACTCTTGCTACAATGTAATTTTACAAGGGATGTTTTTTTGATGCTTAGGGCAATAATTTTCATAGTGTCCCATATCTCTGTAATTTTAGCATTGATCATCATTGAATTGTATCTTCACCTCACATTCATTATCTCAAAGACCATTTCGTACACACCTATAACAAAATATAATTCCTTTGGAGCATTTTCTAGGATGATTCATTCACTATTTATCACATAATTGGAATTGGTTCATTCCCTTCATATTTTTTTATGTTTCTCCTTTTCCATGGTTTTCATAGTACCTCTTTTTATCTTTATTTTCCTTAAAAAAAATTGGATCTAGAAAATTATTTCTCCATTTTTATGGAATTTAATACTATTCTCTCATTTGATAAAAATGTTAAAGAATCTAGTGACATTTGAAGACTTGTCTTAAGACCATAAAAGAAATTATCAATCATGTCTTTCGAATCATGTACCTAATATAAAACACACCTGAATAGTCTTGTGAAGGTAGCCTCATAATCCACAACACTCTATTATTCCATTTTCATTAAGATAATGAATTTCCTATTCATATCAGATCATTTCTCCTGAGAGAAGTATTTGTTAAAGAATGTTTATGTAAACCTTCTCTATTATATGTCTTCTTTTCCATCTTCCTCCTTAGTAGTTTGGATCAATGACCACCATTGATCAGAATCTATCATGAGACAATATAGAACCAATACTACTTTTCATTTTCATTTCATCCTAATGATAGAAATATATTTTAAAGATACTTAATCCATTACTCAGCTACCACTAAATTAGGAGACCCACTAAAATACTGGGGTGTCTTCCACAAGAAATGATCCTACATAGGTGTTTTATGGTTATTTTTGGTAACCATAGTATCATTTCAGAGTATGTTCATGATTTTATTAGATCCGACATTAAATGTGTATACTTTCCCAATAGGTAAATCCCTCCATTGTCCATGGGTATTGATTCCATTTCATCCATTAGGCACCATCACTAAATTATGGAATTCACTAAATTTGGTTATGAATAAAAACATATAATAAAAAACTAGATAAAAAACATATGGATACTTAACAATTTATGCCTATCTAATCTTATAATCATAAACATTATATCTTTGAGGAAATATTTACTCACAAATACTTCATAATGGTTTAAATATAAAATGTAAATTATCCTAAGAAAATATCATGGGAGTGTCAAACCATGTGTGCAGTAAGGCCCATTTTCCTGTTCCAAGTTACCCCAAGTCAGGATCAAAACACCTTATCGAAGTTGTTACTCCTAGGTAAAAATGTGCTGGAACCAAATCCACATATAAAATCTAGATCAAGATGCATTTATAGGAAAAACCACATAATCTATACATTACCCAAATTCAATGATGTTCATAAATGAGTATAATCAATTTATATCTTAGGGTAAGGATCCCAAAACTATTTTGTCAAAATCTTATTTCAAAGGTTGCTATTAACCTTCCTCTAATACCAATTTTAACACCCTGACCCCATAAAATTGGGGCAAGTGCATTATTTTATTGCATAGGAATAATTGAAAGAGATAAAATCCCAAAGGAATGATCAGTTTAGTAATTTTGTATGACCATATTACAAACATGATACTCATAGTGCATTTGAAAAGATATAAAATAAAATATGATACATAACAAAATGAAATAAAATTCACCCTTGAAAACTTATTCAATGTTTTTTTCTTCATAACATGGTGAAAGAAAACATAATAAGTGTGAGTTCAAATGATCAGTATGGGTTATATGAATCAATAATAAGTGATTAATTTCAAAAAGGAATATACATTACGTACAGGTAAATAATATGAAAAAATTCCATCAATAAATTGATAATGTAAATGCATCTATATATTTTTCCATAGTGAAAATATCATGGAAAGTGATAACTGAATGCTAGATCAAGATAATGATTTTTTTTGGATGTTATGTATCTATCACATGATAAATTATACATTAAATATGGTTTAAGTCCCTAGGTTGAAACCCATTTTATTTAGTTTGTAAATAAACATGAAGAGTTTTTTGCCAACTATTTTGTCTCATGAGACCTGTCGATGAATCGAGGTGATAGAGAAAGAATTTCCCCTAACTAAATTTAATGAACTTGGTTTTTATATAATAATAATTTTTATTTCTATTAATACTTATTAATAATATATTAATTTTATGTTAATGGGTATTCTTTTTTTGAAATCATACCCGACACAGTACAATGGGTTTCTCCGAAATTTCTTGTTGCAGACAAGGCTGCGTCATACTGAAAAATAATAAGATAATATTATTACATTAAATGGTAGTTAATGTATAGTAGTTATATTAGAGATAATGAAAAGAACAAACCATATTAATATTAAACATCTTTGTTAACATATTTTACATTTATCTAGTAAAATTTATAGGCATGAAATGAGAATGAATTAAATTTTTATCATAAATACTCAAATATTTTTAAAAAGTAGTTTTACTGCCATTTGATGGAGAACCTCTTTTAAATATAGTATTTTTCAAATCTATATGTTATATTTGAAAAAAAATAAAATTCTTCTTTAGAATAGGTACATCATTGTTTAATTTGGGTAAATGTTTGGTATTTTTTGATAATGTTCATTTTTTAATGAATAGTAAAAATACTACATTTTAAGTCAAAACTGTATTTGCATCTGATTTATTTATATGGTTAGATTATATTTTTAATTAGTTTTAAAGTGTAATTAGATTATGTTTATACCATTTAATACAATTTTATTCATTTTAAGTAATTTCACTTTTTAATTAGACATAAACACATGTCAATCGTTTGATAGTTATTATTTTATAAAAAATGCTTTTTGGTTCTACCAAAGGGAATTGTTTTTAAAATATTTTCTAAGGAATATATGTATTGAATATGGAAAAATGGATTTCATATTTTGAATCAATATTTCCAAATTATTTCAAAAGGTGAATTTTATTTTTTGACATTATGAATAGTAACTTCAATAAATATTTTATTTACCATGGTAAAAGATTAAATATAGTAAATAAGGGTAAAAAAATAATATTATATTAATATTAATTTACCTTAACATGGTTCCTAATCCTATTATATGATATATATCCGACATTAGGCATCCTTGGGTCGATTTTAGGACCCCATGGAGCCACTTGTGTGTGAAAATGACATTTAATTAATTTTAATTTAAAGTTAAGGAAAATATAACCTAACCAAGTATCTTTTGGAAAAAATTTTATATGGGTTCATATAAGTTTTATTTTATACTATGAACTATCATTATAAATATAAAATGATTTCTTAAATCATTGTATTTTATTTATAATTTTTACATACTAAATAAATAAATTTAATTATGACACAATGATAAAGTAGTGATTTCTTCATTAATAAAGGATTAAAATAAATGATATTATAAATGTTAAAATAAATGTAATTTGGTTATTTTGATATCATTCATGAATTTTCTAGATTTTATTTACATGTTATATTTTCATTAGTTAAGTTTTATCGAATCAATCAAGTTGTTATGAATTTAAAAAAAATCAAGATATGAATAGTGTTAAAATTGACATAATTCATATTTTAAAATATAAAATATTTTATTAAATGGTGTAAAATTCCAAAAATAACTAATAATCATTCAAATTGTTATCATAAGGAAATAAAATAAGGCCTTTTAGCTTAAATCAAAAGGAGTTACCTGATTTGAGGTAATGTATTCTCTCTGGCTTCTTCCATTTATTTTTCCTTCTCTAACCACATAAACCCTCTTTAATCCATTATATTATAACAAAAATAGTAGCTTAAATTAACTGGGATGTTTTAATGAAAAGGTTTTTAACAAAACATACACACACATCCATTAAATGGATTTAGAACATACAGTTTCTGTGGACGGTGAACTACTGCCTCATGAAACAGTGATTATTTAATTATCGGTTACTACCTCTCATGGTGGCCATTAAGATGAAATTGTATTTATATATTATTTATATTATAATTATATTTTCTAAATGATATTATAATATTTATTTAGAAACATATCCTTATTCCTTTTATGATGTGTAAATACAATATTTTCATTTGACGAAGTGCGGACTACCGCCCCCTCAAAGTGATATGTCTCATTCATGCCGTACGTAGAATGTATAAAGGATAGTATTAATAAACTTATGTAACATATATGAAATATTATATTACATTATAATTATAATATACCTATGCATAATTATGTTTTCATTCCTTTATATATGAAAGAGAAATGAAAGTATCATTCAGGTGTATGTACAACTTACCATCTCCATGAATGATTCATTTAATTTCTTATCTCCAAATGTTATAGTCTATTATAAATAAATATATTATGGATATATATGATATATATGATATATAAATCATGAATATTATTTTGGAGATAATTTAATTTTGACCAAATAGTAAATTCTTAATTATAACTAGTTCATTTTTGACTTAAGTACCCAATATCGACCAAACGACTGATATTAACATAAATAATTATGTAATATTTATAATTTGGTAATAAGTGATATAAAAGATATACTAAACATGAAAACGTATCCTAATAAAGTATAAATTAATATAATTTTATTATTAAGGAAGAAAAATGAACATATGTGATAAATTGGACTCATGGTAAGGATACCATTCACCCGCTTCTTTTAGTCAATGACTTATCTTATGTTATGTCTTTTAATTTACACTTTCTTATACTGGGATATGTTATTCTTTATAATTATTTCTGTACATTTTATTTCCATGTGATGAGAGACCATTTTCTCTATAATTAATTCATTTTCTGAGTTTTTATGTGATTTCATTATGGTGTCGAATTTTCATAAGTGAATTTCTAAACTCAATTTACCCTTTTGGGTTTTACGCTTACTTCATTGATTATATTATGTCATGAATATGTGTCTAATCAATGTTTATTAATTTATGGTTTAATTTCAACATCCCTTTCCTTGTATATACTTTTGAAACACATAATCAACCCATTGATAAATTCTAACGTCAATAATACAAATGTTATATTGAAATCGTAGATCAATCACCATTCATTGAGTTAAATATCCATGTCATTGGTTTTGTTTTCCCAAGAATATTTGTTTATGCACTCTAATTTTTTAACACATAATATCCACTAATATTGGGTGTATTTATATTTTTCACAAATAATTATGTCATTGATTTATCGTTAATCTAATGATACGATATTTTAAGGGGATTCGTCTCAATATCCTTTCATTAAGGCATATATTGATGTTTCTTCACCTTTATTAACTGATAAGGTTTATCTACAAAAATTTTGAAATTTTATATAATGAATTAGTATTTTCTCATGATATTTAATTTTTTATTTAATGTTATTTGTTAATGATTTTAATTCAAGTGTTTCTAAAGTGGCAAGGGACTCTTTAACTAAAATATCATTTTAAATGTTTTAAAGATTTATACATTTAAAACCATTCATTTCATGTCCATGTTTTCAAAATGGTTTTTATGTATTTATTAAAATGGACATGAATTTTTTGAAAAGTTATTTTAGTTCAAAAGTTTCAAAGTGGTATGGTATAATTTGATTCAAAATTCCCTTCATTAAATGTTTTATATGGTTTTGGAGATGAATTGAATATTTCTATACCATAAAATGAACTCTTGCGGTTATAGTGTAGAAATTTTATAATACATTTATGCTTGGATTGTGTGTAATTATTTTATAATGGTACTTAGACATTTTATTGGTGGTTACTTGATAAACAAATGATGGGGGGTTACATGATAAACGGAATGATAGGTGGTTCTGTGATAAACCAAGAACATGTGGTTACGTTATAAACTCCAATGCATTGTGTATAGAATTTGTCCATATGACAATTGAATTTAGCGATATTAGTGCAAGTCGACCGTATGGTTATTCCATTTATGTATTTTTATGTCCCATGTTAAATTTATACGTTATATATTGTTTTCTATATAATTTATGGTAATCTTTTGGTTTCAAAAAGGGTAAGCAATTAGATTATATTCAGTGAAGTGTTTTTGCTACTTATTTATGGTGAAAACTATTACTTTGTGATTAAGTATTCATTTTTACATGTTAATTTGAAAAATAACATCTTTCCTTATTCTTATATCCCTTACTGATCTTTTTATGCTCATCCAATGTTTTTGAAATGTTTTTAGAGGACTTAAGGTGGAATAGGATCAACTATGGGATCAATGAAAAGTTATATTGTTTATAACATAGAACTAAACAAGTTTCTTTTCATTTAAGAGTTTTTTATTTTTTTAAAATCGATACTGAGTAGAATTGTCTACATGAAATATTCAAGGTGTTTTGTATAATTTAGGACCTAATTCTCTAAATCTCAAAACCTGAAAAGACCATCAATGTCAATTATTAAATTAATTATAGATTATGTAATATTTAAAGATGGGTCCATATACTACAAGTCTAAATAATTATTCATAAATATATTTAGTTTAATAAAAATATGAATTATAAATATTTGTATTGAGTGGAGGATAAATATTTATCAATATTTCCCATGTTAAAACAACATTCGAAATAAATACAATATGTTAAAAGGTATACGAATAACATAAAAATCATATCAGGGAACATGAATATGGATATTCAATAGAAATATAATATAAAAAAAAAGATAAAAAATGGGACGTATATTCCCCCAATTCAAATTATTAGGTTCACAATACAACGTATGTCTCAATGAAATAGAAATTGAGATGAAGTCCCAGGCCACTTTGTAATCAATTTAATCATATTACCAAAATTTAATAACAATCAAATGAATCACTGAATTAAATGAATATAAATAAAGTAATTATATTATAAATAAAATGTTAGGATAAAACACTTATAATAAATCAGTGGTTAATAGAGGGAATCACATGGAAATAAAAGTGATATGAGGAACCCCTTACCTTAATTCCCGCTTAATTTTGGCGTGTCTGTACCCAATGAACAAAAAATTTATATTCCTTAAAATTCTGATCAATAATTGAATTATTGTAATTTATATAAGTATTTATAAATTATAATAATTATTTTATATTTATTAATTTTTTTTTATGAAAATTGAAGTGTTTGATATCATATTTTGTACAAACATTTCAAATTTCACAACACTTTTACAATTTTTTCAAAATGTAAATTATACATTAATATAATAAATTACATTATATAATGCATATAATTATATGTTTTTATAGTAAATATAGTTTATAAAATCCTCCCATAAGTATGGTATAATATTTTTTCATGGAAATGTTTCCATATGTGGTTGGCTGACCTTTAACAGGACATTGATGGGAGAGTGGGAAGAAGATGTTTTTATATTTTATATATATAGTATTATGAAACATACAATATGTTAACATCATTAATATATATTTAACTTATTGGATAATTAATTATTTTAATTATTGTTTGTGGAAAGGTTAATGGAGAATGAAATCTGAAGCGTAACCCAAAGGAAAAAATGTGCGTTCAAGAGCGTTCTTTTCCTTAATGATTAGTTTGCTTATTTATAAGTAATGAAGTTCATGTACAATGGATATAATTCTATAAAATTAGAATTATATGTTATTAATGAACATAAATAAGGGTAAATTTATATATATATATATATATATATCATTTGGTCATATGATATAAGGATGAATCATTAGATAAACTTTTTGTGATAATTACATAGATTATTTTGGGCATTTTTTGATCAATAAACAATAATTTTTTAATTAATTAATAATATGTATATATAATGGTTCAAGAAGATTAAATAGGATTTAATAAATATTTTATACAATTTTTTTACAATTAAAATGGATTCATGACCAGAATTGAAGGATAAAAGTGAATAATGAAGATATGTTATCCACAAAGGTTTTAAATCGGCACCTCACAGATGATGATTTCATTTGTAAAATAAAAAAGATAGAGAAAGGAGTTTCATGAAGGATATTCCATAAAAATGATACCATTACAGAATATAGTTGATATTATATTTATCATGATCATTTGGACATAGGAGGTTAGTAGTGTATAAGAAATGACAAAAATTTAAAGGAAATAAAAAAAGAAAGAGGATTTACATATTGAATTCTCCACTTTGAGTACCTCTTTATGGGACCATAGTCTGGTCTTTATTGATAGCAAGAGATCATAGATGTGTGGAAGGGACTATAAAATAGTTTTTGGGATGATTTTTTACAATCTACAAGGCTAATAGGTGTGAGGATAATTGGTGGTGTGGGTGGCATTTATAGTGGATGAGATGAGTGTTTTTTGAATATTGTGGTCATTAGTTTATTATTTTGGATCAAGAATATGAATATTTTTAGAATTAACAACAAATATATTAAGATAATTAAGTATAGTTTTATATTTTGGTATTATATAATTAATACGTCACCTATGACTCAATAAATCAAGTATTTAACATTTATAATAAATTATCGTATTTTATTATTCACCAAAAATTCATGTATTTTAGAAAAATATAAAAAATTCACCTTAACCATTTTTCAACATGTAGAATCCAAAAATAAACTCCATCTTAAGAAAATAATTTTCAAAATATGATATATTTAATTTTTAATTAAAATAATCATTTACTCGAAAAATAATGATTATAAATTTAAATCTCATTTAATATCACTCTGAAGAATTAAAAAAGGTGTTATAAAATTATCCTACAATCATAAGAAATAAATTTAATTTATGAATATATTTTATGAAAATAAATTTTATTCTAATTTGGTTTATTAATTATATATTTTAATTAAAATTTTATGACATATAAAAATACGAACACTTAAAAATTAATTTTTAAAATATTTATTTACTAATACTATGACATATTTTCATCATACATTAATTTATAGAATGAAATAAAATTTAGTTATAATTTCATGGGTTTGGTTAATATTCATTTGTCCAGTTTACGATTCATAAAGGTCACATTACTGTTTCTACGGTCATGTTATTGTTTCGTTGATATTGGTTCCTTAACTTCATGAAATATCACTTACTTCATTCATTCCAATTTATAAGGATTTTGTGTGTGTTCTATATGTGATTTTATATGATTTATACTAAATGAAATAATTTCATGTGCATTTTATGCAATCATATGAATTGAAATTATTTAATAGGATACATACCATAAATTCTTAGGGTGTTATATGATATACATGAATTTTTGGCATAAAACCCCTCTTAGTCTAGGAACTATTTTTATGGACACAATGGTTTCTATATCTATAAATTATATTAATACCGATTGAATAATTGTTTTAATGAAATTTTTATAATATAAATTCCATCATATATTTTAAAACTCATTTTATGATTTTTACTAGCTATGGAATGTAATTAAATCCAGCATTATTCTTAAAAATGCTTCTAAAAATGTGTTTTTCATGATGTTTTTCGTATTAATTAAAATAAAACAGAACAACATAAATAAATTGTATCTATTAATTTGGATTATAATATTTTAATTATAGTAATTAATATAATTTAATAGGGTAATCTTAATTATTTGATAAAATAAATATTATAAATTATAAATTTTTCCCACAACCAAGTTTAAAATATGTTTGTCGTCAGGGGGGGTAAGCTTAGATATAGTGGTAGTAAATCAATATAAAATTGTATAAATATTATTTTTTTAATATATTGATACCTTTCCTTATGTTAAATTTTATTTTACGGATATATGGATCAAATTCCATGGAAAGTTACCATATCTGTTGAAATCGATTAAGAAATTCCATGTATATCCCTCCCATCACATATAAAAGGGTATATATTCTACTCACTTATTCAAAATATTTGAGCCTTATATCTTGGAAAAACCATTATAAAAATCCTGCATATGTTCCTTTAATTCTTCCTTGATCTCTTTGTCTTCTCTTAAGATGAATCATTTGAGTCTTAATGTGTTATCCCGTGTAGGTCTCTAAAAGAATATGTATTAATATTAACAAAGATATTTCAATTTTCATTATTCTTTAATCAAATATAAACCTATAGAATCCTCCAAAACATGGTTAATATAGTATCATATATTCATAAGTAAATTATTATGATGATTTACTAAACAGTTTCGTTATCTTCTCTATCAAATTGGAAGTGAATGAATCCCCCGCACAAACATATGGATTAGAACCTCTAAGTTGTGATATGATTCATTTTTAATCACCATATTTCATGGATGGTAATTATAGTTGATTTATTATTTATTTATTATATTTATTAGATAATTAAACTTTTATAATTATTATATCTTATCTACAATCTTATATTCCCATACATTTAAAAACAAAAACATCATTTGTCCATACGTGTGTACCACCGCCTATACAAAGCGATGTGATTTAATTTTCATTTACAGTTTACATTGATGGTAATAAGTATATTTATAATTAATATATATGATATTTAAGAAATAATAATAATTTTTTAATTTGTAATTATCATTTATCCTTTTTTATATCCATCCAATTAAAAGTTGAAACATCACTCATGTGTGTGTAAAAATCACCCTCTTTATGAAGTGATGCAATTATTTTTTATGTACCACTTTATATAAATGGTTTTAAATTTCTATATAGTGATTAGTAAGTATAATTATTACATGATTATTATTCTATAGATTATGGAACCATGAACAATGTTCATAGAACCTAATTGCATATCCAAATGATTTATTTAAAAGAAAATATTTAACACCAAGAAACAATGATTTAAATAAATAATTAATAATAAATTGTTGTTGAAATTTTGTAAGTGGAACATATATGGTATTATAGGTTTCAATATGTTTCTATTATAAAATATCAAAAAAAAATTAACTTATTACATAGGAGAATAAAGAGCTTAGGAATGATGCTCAATATAAGGTATGAGTTCTTCATCTAAGTATTGTTTCATTATGACATGTTAGATGTTGTGCACCTATTTATGGCCATGAGGATAATATAATGAAAAATAATAATATTATGTCTTGTATTATCCATAGTTAATTATGTTTAATGTATAAATTCAAATTATTTTCTCAGAGTGGATTTTATTCTAAAGTTACTTAAGTTGTATGGTGTTACCGCATCAAGTTCTCTTCATTGAGGAATATTGTATATGATACCCCATTATTATTTTATGAGTTGTATATACTATCCTATTGATATATTTTATCACAAATATACCTCTATTAATGGTATTTAATATTTCATTTTATGTTATATCATTCACTGTAAAGAATACTCAAGCATTACTAATGCAGTAATGGTTTTACGTTACAATCTCTCTTTTTAACCAGAATATTTATGAATAACTTTTAAATGATTAATTTTTATAATATATCACTCAAAATTTATATGTAATTTAGTATCCTCTATTTATTTCACTATATTACATTTTTTCATTCCATTTTCTTCAATTTAGGTTCTCAACAGACCGAATGATTGTTTTTATGAAATACTGAATTTTGTCCAACTTCGACTGAAAATCTATTTCTTCCATATCTATATTTTCTTTAAAATTATTAGAGTAAAGTTTTAAATATTTTATTTTTTTAATAAATTATTATTTCCAATTTTTTACATTAAAAAATTTCTTAATTAAATCTTCTTATCATTTTTTGAATGAGAAACGTTTAACTTTTTTACCAAAAATGGGAAATGGTTTTTTTCTTCAAATTACACCATATAAATAAATTTTTAAACCATCATGAATTATATATGATTTGATTATTTAATTAAAATTTTCCATTTTTATTTTAATATAAAATATATTCTTTAATAATTTTAAAATCTTTAGATATCAATTAATTTAAATAATAATGAAAAGTGTATTTTCATCCTTAGAAATTACTGTTAAATATTAAATAAATTTTCTTCTATAACAATATTCTTTGATGTATTATTTTATTTAATATTGAAAATTTAAAATTTTACTATCCTTATTCTTCCTAAATATGGTCAATGATTATGATGATGAAATATTTATGAAACATTTTTTTTCTTATGGGTTATGCAATGATGTAATGATAAATTGTTTCATGATTTTGTGGAAAAAATATGATAGAATTATGATTAAGTGATTGGTGGGTCTATTATAATCCTTTAACGCATTGGGTAAAGATTAATATTTTATGAGATAAAGGGTATAAGGGAGGTTATATCAAGGGAAAATGAGGCTACAATGGGATGTTATCCCAAGCCTAAAATATAGTTCCTGAGAGGTTTTCCCAAGATCATGAGAGGACACACGAGAGGTTATCCAAAGCACGAAGCTAGTACAAATGTGGTTTTCTAATCCTAATATGGGATTAATGTATTTGTGGGTATCCATGACATAATATTTATATGATTTTTATTATTCCACATATTATACCACTCTGTTATGAAATGATTTTATGCAATTTTGATTTAATCAAGGATCATGTAATTTAAATACATTATGATTTATGTCTAATGAGATTCCGAGATTTGTTCAAAAACTCAAGGTTATATGAATTATGTTGCGTTAAATTAAGAGTTTAAATTTCCTGTTATCATTCCATTTTGATCACGATATTCTTACGTATGATAAATTATTTTTAACTCCATTTTTTACCATTACTGTACACCTAAGAGGACACATTCATATATTTAATTTCCCCAAGGATATGAATAATTTTTTTAATTGTGAAATGTATTATAAGGGTTATACATATGAAATATTATGTGGGAGATGATGTAGATATTTAATTTACATATTTTTTCTATATCTATGTTTCAAAATAAACAATAAATTTATGGTTATGGTATGGATCACAATGATATGTAATTATTATTCATCTAGTGAGATTTAATATTTCTGTATATAAATTTGGGGTTTCTATATAGATCACCCACATCTTAGTGAGTATATTATGTCACACCCCATCCAAACAGTCATCATGTTGAAAAATCAAATTCCATGGCTGATCACCAATATCGTTATCATAATAAACATATGAAATAAATGCAAGAATTCAAGTACCAAAAAGTTACTATAAATTCATTACTACCATAGTACCTCTTGAGGTTACACGAGTGTATATCAATTTTTATAGAAACATGAAATCCCATACAGTCAGATCAAACACATCACCAAAGGGAAAAATTATATTTTTTCATCATATAATATAATGATCAATATGTAGAATATAAATTCATACTAGGAATCTATCTATTAATAGTGGAAAAACATGCGTACAATATTTAAAAATTTAGAGCCTATCTTATATAAAATAACTAACCATCAATTTATAAAAATTAGTATCATGTTATATTATTTAGAAACCTTGGTTAAGAACCCTTTAACAACCCATTTGAAAGAAATATCTTATAACTTCCCACCTTCAAAAAAACCATGAATTCCCATTAATTTTATGAATTTTAATCCAAGAAATTATTTAATTGATAAAAATTTTCATTAGAAAATGATATAAAATTAGTTAAAATTTGACATATTATTTAAAATAAAATCATTTAATTTCAGTAAAATATTTTTTAAAATAAAAGTAATCCTCTTCTAATGGGCATAAAATGCTCCACTGAATCATATTCCACTAGGGTATTTAAACAATTTTTATCCATGGATACAAAATCATTTTGTGACTATTATCTAGATAAATGTCCATCTCATTTTACATAACCATATAGTGTTACATATTAATGTCATATATAATAAAAATTTCATACAGATGATAAAAACTGGTAATAAAATAATGAAAATACAAATGGGAAATATAATCAATATTTAATTGAAACTGACCATATTTTCACATACTATTATTAACTAATTTTTATACAGTCCATCCAAAATAGAATCAATTTTCTATATCATTCTATGGGTCATAATATTATGTTGAATTAAATTTTAATGAATATAAAAAAATCATTATAAATGATGTTAATCACATTGAGTGGCACTACCACACAAGAATTATATTCAATTTGGTGTGAAAAAATGATGATAACTTCCACAACAAACTATGAGAAAAAACTAATTTTATTGCAATATACATTTCTAATTTAATATTATTTTTGAAACAATTCCTGTGAAATCTCACAATGAAATATAAAATCACTACAATTCTGATAAAAGGCATTCATTCATTGTTACTCAGAATCCTCCAACCATCTCGAAAAAATTACTATTCAAATAATAAAAATAAAACAATATTATATTAAAATAATGTTAAGAATACCTATATAAGCTATATATAGAGATGATTAAAGTGAATTGGGAATGAATATACAATCTTGAATTGATTAGAGGAATCAAGATGAAACTATTTGGATCATAAGAGAAAGAAGAATATGAAAACTGGAGTTTAAGAAAAAATTATAATTGAAAATTTATCTTCTTAAACAATGATACTAGCAAGGTTTTGTAATTTAACCCCCCTGAATCTCATATATTTCCATTTTAAATGCATAGTTTTCTGTACTTCCAAACTCATAGTTGACCAAAACATATATTCTATTGGGAAAGTAGGTTCCTATGATTGTAGTGGATTTTACAGGATCCAAAAAACTTAATTCTCAAGTCCCCTAAGAACTTCTTAGAGTAATTTTTCTTTCTTTTAATATATAATTTTGTGAAAATATTTTATCTCCATAGAGAGATCATACATACATGCCACTTGATTTTATTATATAATTTTATTAAATAATATCGTTACTAGTCATTGTCCAACAATCCATTACCAATGTTAGTAATAAAATCTGTGTAGACAAACTACATTAAATAAAAAATCCCCAACACACATATGTAATGAAGCTATAATGTTCATATGAGATATTCTACAAAAGTCACATCAACATATCAGTTAAATTTCCCCAAAAGATTTATATCCAATATGTCATCACTAATTCTATTTCCCACCACACCATTCATACATATTGTCTTTATAACATTATAATACTCTATGACCCTTACCCTGGTAAACTATCATTATAATTTGATGGTTCCAAAATACACCTTCAAATCCAAATTTCAAGATAGTGTTTTACTTCAAGACATTTTGGTTATCTAGACTATAAATAGTAATTAAATAATTTTAATTTCTCATAATGGAACCCTCTTCATATGAATTCCCTAAAAAAAATTCTTACAATAAAGTCAAAATTTCTATTTCCAATTATTGTACTTAGTTACTATAATAATACAAACTTGGATCCTTTTAAAGGTTTCAAGTCACAAATAAAAACATGAATACTATAACACTCTAGGAATTCATAAAAAATTATTATTGGCAAAAAACATATTTTTGAATCCCCTAGTTACAAATTAAAAAATCCTTTAAATAATTTAGAAACCCAATTATATATCTGATTTTCTAAATTACGACATAGTATCCTTGGGTTTCCTGTAAAGAAAAAAAAATCCCAAAATCATTATCCATGCATATATTTTCTGGAAAACCAATGATAAAACCATTTTATTCACATTAATCTATTACATATCACCTCATTCACAAATTATGATTTTCCTAAAAATAAATTTCATTTTAAAACCACAATTTTTAAAAAAAAAATTATGTAAAGCTATGAAAGAAAATTATTTTACCCATTCCTTGTACATTGTTACAATTATTTATTTTTCTAACCCCCTTTGATGAAAATATCAAATTCATCAACATTTGTCTTAAAAAAATAATTCTAATAACAAATAAATCGGTAAAAAAACCTTCACATTTAAATTAGTTATACACATTAATAATATATTGTATAATACATCTAATTTATTTTAGGTTTATCTTAATTATTATGAAATATTATGGAGTAATTATTTTAATCAAAACTACCTTTATCCACATTCATAATTACATAAAAAATATACAATGATGGTTTATGAAAAAAATATAGACAAAAGATCCCCATTCTTCCCTTAAACTCATCTTGAGATTTTTCAATTATTTACTAGGATTCTCAGTCCCAATCATTAATTAAATGAATGTGAATTCTATTATCACTAGAAACCACATGTAGAGTTGGATTTTAACTAAAGAAGTGTTTTTTCATGTATTCTCATGATCTGACTCACAATTATTGATACAATATATCCATCTCTAAAAGGCAATGTGTAATTAAAACACCCACTCTTATAAAATTTTGAAAAGACTTTTTCTCTATAAACATAAATAACAAATGAACAAGGCTACTACATGACCTTATGAATGCTTCCCCTAATACAATAGGTAGCCTATTAGTGATGTGGGAATAAATATATCATTGGGAGACTATTACCTTAATGATAAATCATAATTATGTCAACAAATCTAATATAAAATATTTTTTGAGTCATATATTCACAAAATATATAGAAAACCCATAAAAAACTCAAAACCAAATTTTCCATCCCATGGTCTCGAATATTTTTGTAAATATAGTATGTGTGATATTAATCAATAAGTAAAAATTAAAAAAAATATAAAAAGATATAACATAATTAATAAATAATATATAAGATAATAATCCCCTATATAGAATTAAGAGTATAAAGAAATAAATTATACTAACATCAATCCCAACTCAATAAATATTCTGTTGTTGTATAGGACTGAACTTCAAAACAATGGTCATCCTAAGTCATAAGTCCTTCCCCAAGATAGTCTCTAAATGTTTAATGACACTTGAATTCTACCAATATATATAAAATCCAATACCATATACATTGTTAGTTGGAATGTCCAATGGCCTAGTAAGATTACCCTTCTCACATTGACTCACTATGTGATAGTGATTAGGAGGATTCATGTTAAATTATAGGGTGATCACCACTCAACCCAACTAAAAAAACAACTCTCCTATTTTTATGAAATAAAATTATACCTATATTTCATTCAGGAATATATGATAAACCTTCCATGCGGTAATATACTATTATAACCCATATCCATCCAAGAGTAACTAGTTTTTGTTGAAAATATGTATGATCTCACGTGTATTGGGAAATATCTTAAGGATAGTCTAGTCATATTGGATGATTTCATCAAATTATATCATCTCAGAGCTATAGAGACTAACTCATTAGAGTCCCATATAACCCATTAATAATATCATTACTCTTAAAAAAATAAAACAAGAAGTATCATGGGAAATATATTTCAAGAAATTGAATAATAGAAAATCAATTAGGGAATAGAAATAAAAAAAATAAAAAAACCATTAATAAAGTAAATAAAAAAATAATGGACAATAGAATAAATAAAATTTTATTAATTAACACCTGATGAAATAAATGAAAATATAATGAATGGTGTGAAACCATAGTAGATCACAATTTTAGCACAACTCAATATATAACAAAACACACATCATTAGTGCTTACGAAAATTATTAATTTGATAACAAAAGGTATTCATCAAGAATTTTCCTATATATAATCCTTCATCATTGGGGATGAAATTAAATTTATAATCATATATAATTATGAATACACCTATATCATATGGTTCAAATATCAATATCATCATTAATATTATCACATTTGTTTGCCAATTATATGGTGTTACCTTATGTGTATCCAAAGAGAATGACAACAAACTTAATTATAAGAATATAATTAATTATAAAATATATTGACCACCCATCTTAGAAAATATCAATAGATAATATTTGACGAATTTTTATAATTAAATAATTTCCAATATGGTATTACTGTAATTACTAAATTTGTAAATGTATAATCACACCTGATCATATAATAAAATTCCAGTCATACTCCACAAGCTAATTTACAACCATTAGGTCATCCAAGAAAAAAATATACTGGTGTTATATCATAATAAATTATGTACATCATAAAAATACAGAGATGTCATAGTATATGATCCCAACAATTCAAACTCAAACCAAAAATATCAAAAATATATCATATAGGGAACCCAATATCCCCATATCACCTGATATTAAGTCCCAATCCAAGTGCATGAAATTATCTATTAGTTAAAAGAATACTAGGATAATATACCAAAATATTGATTTATCCACCAGTGGAGGAAGGTTTTGAATTATATCATTAAATTTAACCATAATGAAAAATTTTAAATACTATGATTGTATCCCAAAATATTGATAACACTAAAAAATGATTTATTGTGAGCTACCTAACTAATTAAATAGTTGATAAAACATGTCAAACCAATTCATAATGTCCATCCAAAACATGATTATACTATTTGTGGGATGATATATTTAAATATCACTTAATCCCACAGGTAAGATTTATGATTAGGCTAAAAAAATTATCCTAGACTCCATCACTATAAAAGGAATCCTAAATCTTCGCATGAGTGTATAATCATTAAGACACCCACTAAATGTACTCACATACTCAAAATAATCGATCACATTATGGGTGATTTATATATATTCGGGACATGAAATTATGTGTTGATATTTATCATGATTATTCCTAATAAGAAACTATCAATTAAGAGGTATACATAAGAGAATAATCCTTAGGGAACAAGAACCACCCATATAGATTATCATTTTCCATTCCTTTCATAGAAAAGTACCTTTTTATTTCATTTGAAAGCATGAGTTGACCAAAAATAAAAAAAATTGAAATGGAATATCTTTCTATATTTACCCACCATAAACCTTAGATTAAATCTACCGAATACCTTATTTGGAGAATAATTTCCATTTTTTGTAATATCATTTTAAAATTATTTATATAAATCACACTTTTACATATAAACCACATTTTTATTAATTTGAAATTAAAATAAAAATCACATATAAAATTAATTAATTAATTAATACCAATGAAAAAATTAACTTATGTATCCCGTAAAAACCATAATATAGGCCAAACAATACTATTCAAGTACGGTTCTGCTGAACAAACAATTTTTCCATGGTAATAACATCATTAATTGACTATTAACAAGACTATCCCCCCATTTTAAAGAATTATACAATATTTTAAAAATATATTATTTATAATAATATAATATAAGAGAAAAAGTAAGAAAAAATAAAAAACTTTTTAGATCAGTATAGTTATTATGTAAAAGCAAGATACCTCAATTATGAAACATGTATCATTTTTATTAAGTAATTACTTTAATATAAAAGGAACCTATCACTTTAGATGGTAATTAGTACCAATATCAAGTCATTTTAAATTATGATGTTTTATTTTATATTAATTATGTGTAGATGAAACATAAATCCTATGTATCAAGGTGTGAGAGAAACAAAATTAAATCCAAAAATATATA
Source organism: Viscum album (assembly GCA_963277665.1). Taxonomy (NCBI): domain Eukaryota; kingdom Viridiplantae; phylum Streptophyta; class Magnoliopsida; order Santalales; family Viscaceae; genus Viscum; species Viscum album. Next base: position 1,572,264,863 of record OY728127.1, read on the forward strand.
TTATAAGATTTCATCATTTTTATATCCTAAACAATCATTAATTTGATCTAATTTTTGATAAAACAAAAATGTTGAATATATCCACTTAATTAGCAATGAATGGTGTTTGTACCCTATTCTATGATTTCTTCTAGAAACCTTCACTAAAATGAATATCAAATTAGGTATATATAGATGTGTTTAAATTAAATTAATTCTATAATCCCTAAAAATGATTCATTATAATTTGAGGGAAATACTTCTATGTGTTAATAAGGGGGACCAATTCCCCATAATTCCACAATTTGTTTATAAAAATACTAGGTAAAATTAGATTCCCATTGTATCCCCATTAGTAGTCCACTAGGCTCTTAATTCTATTCAAATAGGTTATTAATGCCAAGGTACATTTTATTTAATCACTTCCCAACCAACCATACTTGTGATTGGATATAATGGTTCATTTGGATTGTGTTTCCAAAACATAATGAAATGTATCACTCTCAGGGCATGATAAATTATACACCTTTTTTATGTTTTATTATACTTCTGTTTACAATACATCTATTTTTTACTTTTCAGCTACAACATCATGAAATTCTACTCAATTCGATTTAGTTTTTTTATATTTATCCTATATTCTAATCTATTGGAATATAACCCCACTTGGTTTCATCAAAACATTATAATGTGGTTTATTAAAAAATATTTTTGTACCAATAACACGTTCTTTATCATTTCATTAAATTATTAGAACATAAAATAGTGACAAATATATAGCTAAATTTTCAAAATCAATCAAATAATCAAATCCATCCTCCCCTAGTTGGTGTAATTTATTTATATTACACCATCAATATTCACGAAATACCTACTTATAACATATTTACATTAAAAAAATATATAACCATTCACATGTACTAAATGGTAATATATCCTTCCCCAATCATAGGAAAACTCTATTCAGTCAAAAATTTGTCTTTAGTATACAATAATCATTCACATTATGTGGGATGAATCCAAACACCATTTTTTTATAGTATCATTATCGATTGTTTCAATACTAACTATTTGAAATTATAAATATTGGTCTATAAAAAAATATCTATAACAAATCCAAGGGTGTAACACACATAATCCTCTTAAATAATTTATAAATATCCATTATTTTTTATATATTTGAATAATTCAAAAATGATATGGCACTGTGAAATAATTCCATGATGATATTTTCATTAGACCCATACATAAGGTGGTAAAATATGACATTTGAATCAAGATTAGAGGATCCATATTTTCTCTTCATAAATCTATATTGTTATTGGACACCCAATATTTTTGGAACAATTTATTTTGAAATTATTACATTTCTCTAATATATATTTTATATTTTATTATTCATGAACCTAATTCCTTTTTTATAAAAACAAAAAAATAACATTTTTTCCAAAAATATTTTCATATGTGATAAGTGTAATACATTATTTTAGAATGTATTTTCAAAATTTTTCAAAATGAAAAACAAAATATGTTATCATTTTTTGATATATTTAATTTCATGTCAAAAAATGATCAAAATGGTTGAATAATTTATTTTTAATCTATAACTCAGATATAAAAATCAGAAAACCCAATTAACAGTGATATTCCATATGGGTATCTCATAAATCCTAACCATTAACATAGTATTGTTTATATTGAAATATACATAAGTGGTACTTGTACTCGTAATTTAATTAAATCATATAATTTAACAATGAAACATTAAAAATTATATATTTGTAAATATTGTAAAAAATATCTCATATTGAAATACTACTTTAGAAAAAACTGATATCATATTAACTTTTTACTCATTCAGAAATTAAGTTTCTTTTTCTTAAATTAAAAAGTGTTTCTCAAAAATAATAATTAATGCTCATTAAGTTTTATTATAGATATGACACACCAATAAATGTAATAAAATAAAAACATGAATTGATTATATCCTATGATAAACTATTATCTCCCAATTTATAAGTGAATTATTTTGTTCACCATAGTATTTCTCAGGAATATTACTATTTAAATAGTACTACTCAATGTGTTTATAAAAAAGATAAAAAGGAAAAAAATTCTGATAATTATTTTTTTATTTACCATCATTTTTAATTGTGATCAAATTTAGAAATAAAAATGTTGAAATAATAAAATTGACTTTATAATAATGTAAGGGGTTCTATTATATGTAAAATCTAACTAAAATGAAAAAATATGTTTATAATATCATTTCATAGAGAAACTATTTCATCAAGAAGATAATTCTAGAGGAGAGAAATAAATGTATAGGGTAATATGTATACCATGATCTATTCTTAATCCACCCATATAAATAAGCATTAATTTTTTTTCTATTATGTAACATCAATGATTTTGGAAATAATCCTATTTATTATTGTAAAAATAAATAAATAAAATTTTTCACTATGTTGAAAGAACATGAAAATGTTAGGGTATTTACTTTCTAGGGAAAGTATAAATTTATTGGTCCTAGGGTTGGGGATGTTATGAGAATTGGGACACAAATTTAAATTATGACTACTAGAATATATCAAAGATAATTTTTTTTGATAGAGATCAAGGACCAAGAGGATCAATGGGTGCTTGAGTGGGTATTAGGGAAGGGTAGGGTTGAATTTTAAAATTATATTTCGGATTTATATTTCACCATGAAATTCAGGTTGAGCTATAATGACATATATTTAGGGATCCATGTTAGGGTTTACAAAGGTTTCATACCACAATTTCCATATCCCTTATACATATGTTTACCAAATGATTCATTGTTCTCTGACCCATAGGGCTTATTCTGTGATGGTGTTAGACAAGGGTTAGGGATTCCTACCTTCGATAGGCCATTCCACACCTGATAAGTGTTATTCCATGAAGGGATAGTCCTATGAGCATGAAATATTCTTATGATAGCCATATTGTTACCCACTATAGGTCGTTCCACAACATTACTGGGCAATGTGGTGTGTCACATTGAGGCAAAACTATTAACATATTTATTTTTATTATGGAGACATAGAAAATTTATTATTTATCCCGTTAGGATTTTAGGGTAATAATTCATCAAGATATGGTCTATTTTTTCATATTTACCCTTCCTCTACCCCAAGATGACACCAATGATGGGAGAATATTTTTGTTGAATTTCTATTGTGACAGTGGGTAAGTTATTTCTCCCCCAATTTTTTTTATTTTCATTTTGATATGATATTGGGTGAATTTATTCTATGGTTCTGAGGAATATTTTACCATAACGTGAAGAAGTCATCCCAAATTGACATGGCCATTTCATAAATTTAAAAAAGTATTTCCCCAGGTAATGATCTAAACCTTAAATTAATAGTTCTATTTCTTTTAAATAACTAACATAATTTATTTATGGTTTTGGTATAAGTTTTTTGAAATTGGAGGGTGGTTACACACTAGAAATTATTTTTATTCCATCTCGGTGTGTTGGAAGTATTCCAAATGAGGTCGACATGCCAATGCATGATGTTTCTATTGGTGAGGGCTTCCCTATGTGTTTTCATACATGATTATACTTTATATTAATGAATAAAATTTATGGTGAATTTTTTTAATTAATAATTTTTTGTTACAGACTTTGGTCAGAGCATGGGTGGCTATATGATCATGGAATAGGCATGGATGAACAAAAAAAAAGGTTGTGATGATTTTAGGGATGATGGTAAATCCTTTAAGGAGTAATATAGTCCTTATAATGAAATGTCATATTCATTATTATTCATGATTTATTTCCTTTATACATATTGAAAGGGACAGGGTAGATGGATTGGGACCCAGAGCACACTATATAAAGTGATTTGGAGACCGCTGCCCCTGTAATTATTAGGTTATATGATCTTTAGAAATTTGTTTTTCCGGACCACAAAACAATTGTGCTATTAAGGGGAGAATGTGATGGTTGAGTGGATGTGGGACCATGCGTTGGTCTTGATGTTTGAGATGTGGCATGGGTAGTCGAGGTTATATTCCTAGGTATAGTTTAGAGTTCAAGAACGATCTAGGATTATTGGTATGGGTATGATTACCATATATATATATATATTATGTGAGGTACACCATCGGGATAATATACAAGGTATTTTTTATAAATAAGAGTGGGATGAGTCCTCTCAGACTATGAGAGGTCTGACAAAGAGGGATTTCCAATATGTGATGGTCTTGATAGATATTCTAAGAGTGACATGAAATGGGTACCATGAGAGAGTTGTGAAGTGGGAATAGTTCATGGATATAGACAAAATTCTTACAGAAATGTTCAGATATAGCCAATGGGTTGTTGTATCACTGAGGGGAGAATGATACAATATTTTATTAACATGAAAAGTCTGGTATGGGTTGTATTCACATTTGTGGATTCCCATATAGGAAGGATGAGATTTGCTTCGTAGTGTGGGGATAGGTCTTGAGTTTGTTTTCCCCAATTTAATGGATGAAGAGGTTATGATATGGGCTACATACTAATATTGGGTTAAATGTTCTAGATAATGTTATTTGATTATAGTTTGGGTGTTGTGGATAATAAGGCCTAACCTTTCTATGAGTGTGACTGTGTTGGTAGGATATCTCGGACTGAGATCGGATACTAGTGTGTACGATATACAGTTTTACCTTTAGTGAGAAGTTATGTATTGAGTCATGATGGCCTAACCTTGAGTGACAATGTTATGGTTTAACCGAGACTTGAGTAAGAAGGTAGTGGTTAAGTTATTGCATGACCTCAATCCATAGAGTCAGTGGCTAGGTAGTGGTAAAGATGATAGATTTCCATATATAAGAAGTTTGATTCAGTTATGATGTGGGAGATAGACCCTACCTTAGGAGATATGGTATTGGTTAGGACATGGATGTGTCTTACAACCTTTTGTGATAAGTTTGTGGACGAGGATCGATGTATGGCCTCCAATTAGTGATAATTGATGGTCTAAGACCTAGATTCTAATATACATTGAGTGAGAAGGTGACTACACAACATGGACATATGATCTTACCCTATACCCTTATGTTGGGGTCATGATATGTTAGACACCATACCTTATATCATAATGAATGTTTTGAGGTTTAATATGATTTTTTACCATAGGTCTTCAGGTATTTTATGGACATAACAACATCTTATTTGGTTAAATTTTCTTCTATCAATAAATAATTTTTTAAATATATTTCTCCACTTTAAAAAATGAAACCAAATATATATAGACGAATGTAGGTATTTATAGAGTTTTCTGTAATAAATATAGGTTACAAAATTATGAAATTTATTTTAAAAAATAATAAAAAAATAAAGTTCACTATTATTTTCGAATCAGATAATGATGATAAGAAACTAAGAAAATAATTTCAGTAAAATATAATTTTTTAATTTATATTATATTTATCTATTAGTAGATAAATAACAAAATTTTAATTTATAATTTCATAGAAATTATAAGAAGAATAAATAAAATACAAAAAATTATTTCCCAATAAAAATAGTATATCATAATACATTATGTTTTTAATTAAAAATAATATTTTGATATTTTAGGATGTGAATATTAAAACATTAAATTCATTTTTAATATTCATTGAAATATTTTCTAAAGATATATTTTTTAGATTTTTCTTCAAAAATACATTTCTAAGAGAATATTGCAATATATTATTTTCACAATTTCCATTTCTATTATACCATTATTAGTATATAAGAATGTTTTGGAATTTCATGAAACCCATTTATGGGAAAGAATAATGTTATAAGACATATTATATTTTTATGAATATTTATTATTGTTTTCAAACCTATATTTATAGTTTTACAACTTAAGCAATATTTGTCTCAAGAAATCACTTTTAATGCATTATATAGACAATATATTAAAATTATTTTTCTTTAAAATTTATAAATAAATCTAAATTTATTGGATTTAAGGTTTTGGAATAATTATGTACAAATTATAAAATATATATCCAATTTTTAATCTTAAAATATATGATACTCATGTAAAAAATGGTTATCATGGAAAAAACTGTTATGGTTAATGTAAACAATGTAAAAAAAATGACATAAAATATATTTAAAAAAAGTGTGGTAATGTGTATTTTTGAACTTTATATAACTTATATCTTATTACCTTTATTATTTCTCTTTTAGGGACATAATTTTATTGAGAGTGACTTAATATTATTAAACTTTTATGGGAATTTTCAATAATGGCATAACATTTTCTTATAAAAGGGGATATCCTCTCCTAATACCCATGAAATAAGGACCCCATAGGTGTATAAAAATATATAATAAAAACACATATTTAAAACCTTTTCAACCTTAAAAACGTTTTTCTCTTCTCAAAAATCCATCCCTCAAAGGTTTAACCCCCCTAAAAAATGAGATAAACTGTGTAGCGTGTTATAAATTTCTAACCACTCCTTTGTCTTTTCTAATAATTTATGTGCATATATGCTACATAAAATCCATTTAAATAGTCTTAAAATGATAAAATAATTATGTATATTATTGATATGTTATTATAAGGATTTTAACATCATTAACCATCATATACTTTTTCATTAAGGAAAACGAAATTGTGAATCGTACATATGTGAAAAGTACCAAATCAATGAATAAAATGTTATATTTTTATATCACTACCTACCATGGATGGTCTAAAAGGATAATTTAATAAATAAATATGATATACAATACATGTTTCTGTGTCTTTTATAAAGCGCCATATATATTATTTATCATATTTCTTGATAACTTAAATAATTACCCATGTATACGTACATACTACCGCATCCATCGAATGATGAATTATGTTTTTCTATAAAACCTTTTTGGATAGTATAATATTATATAATATCCATATATGTGATTTATATGATATATATGACTATTATATATTATTAATTTTAATATTTATACAAGTAAAATTAAAAATATTATTATATGGAAATCCATTGATATCGATAAATAACCCAAAACTAGTTCTCCAATGAATAATCTTACTTGAAATGAAACAAAATTATCTTTAAAGGTAATTAAAAAATTATAGTACAACATTGGAAATAAATTACAATAAATTTAAGGTTTTTTATTTATGAACTTTTAGAAAACAATAATTTTTTACACAACTTTAACAAAATTAGTACAAACAATCATCACTTGTAGCACCTTATGTTTCCAGTAAGTAACCCATTATTTATTTATTTTACGTATATAATGCATGTGGATTATTTTTGAGAGGGTTTTATGGAGTTTCAGATATTTTTGTGAATTTTATCGAGGTTCCCAGTTTGAGAACAATTAGTAGAAATTGTGAAACAACTTTTTGAAACCATTTAAAGGACGATAATAGGCTATAGGTAGGTGCATACTTAGGTGAAAGGTTTGTTCAAACCATAAAATCACCTAGTAGTAAACAAGAAAATTTTATTAGAGGGAAAAATTAATTTGGGGCACATTTTTTCAAGCCATGCAATCCAACCATGTGAGGGGTGTTTTGAGGTAGTGGCTATCCCACAATTTGTGCATGGTTCCCGTAATCTTGTGCATAAACGATGCATAGTTATAAAATAAGATATTAATATTGTAGATATAATTAGGATTTTATCCTTAACAACTATTATTTCCACTACTATGATCCTTCATTGGTTTTATATTCTCCCGAATGCTATAAGGACTTATCCCTTCGATCAGGTAGAGTTCCGTTGTTAAATATTGGCACGTTAAATGCCATATTCCTTGGTATATATCCTTATTACCCTCTTGTAATCATCAATATAGTCTTTTAGGGATATTTATATGATATATTATCAAAATAATGATAAGACTTTGGTATTTTGATGTCAGGGAACAAGATCTATGGTGGGTTTGCTGAGTTTCAATAATTTTTTTAAGAATTTATGACATTGTTCATTTTCACCATAGTTTTTGAGGTAGGTGGATTCACTCTGGAATCCCATTATTAGAAAACGATGTCTTTGTTAAAAATTATTTTAATGTATTTAAATTTAATGTGAAAATATTGGTAAAATAATTTTTAGTGAAGGTTTGTGAAACTGTGGAATTTTTGGGCAAAGTTCATTGTTAAATTATTTTGAAATGATGATCTTAAAACGATTAGCTATTTTTATTCAAGGAAAATGTTTTAATGGAAATGATTTCAATAAAAATAGTATTTTATTGAAATTGTTTCATACAATTGGTTTTCTTTATGGGTTTTGGAATAAATAGTCGGGTTGTATTCATATTCATTTGGGATAGAAAAGGGTATGAAGTTACCCCCATCTAAATAATGGGAAATATAAGGGTGAGAAGTTTCCCTCATCAAAATTTTTCACTATATAAAAACATAGTTAAGGGATGTCTCACCAATTTTAATTATAAGGATGTATATTATTTAATGCATATTTAGATGTGTGGATATGTGGAAGGGGATGGGTTTTTATAAAATGGAAATCTTTGAAATGGTTTTAATGAATTGTTTGGTTTATTTCCATGGAAATGGTTTTGGATTAGAAAATAGTTTTTCTATGAAAACTATTTAGATTAGAAATGGGTTGGATTTAATATAAAATATTTGGAAGAGTATCATATAAATGTTTTTATATAAATGTGGTAACTTGTTCTAACCTAGTGGAGTGAGTAGGGAAGTAATTTTCGGGAAACCTATGGAGTTTCATTACTCACCCCCTTCATGGGATCTTTAGTGAATTTTAATATATTGTTTATAGAGACATTTGTGAGATAAAAGTATCTAATCTCTTTAGTTTTTCTTCATGTTACATTTCTATGGATTTAGGAGTTGGATCTTGGAGAATGTTGGGATATGTGGTGTTGGTGTCTTTGGAGTATTTGAGTTTTGTTGGTCCTATATTCCTCTTTATACTCTGATGTTAGTTTGGTTTTTTCATTATACCATAGAATGGTTATATATTTGTTTGGATATTATTGTGTAGTATACATTGTTCCCATTCCAAATTTAGTGGTTTTTTTTATTTTTTACTTTTTTTGGTTGTTCTTATATTATAAGGTAAAATTGGCCAACAACTATTGCTAAATCCATTAGAATTTATTTCTAGGAATTGGTGTCTTAGGGATGTCACCAAAGTCCATTTAGAAATTTCACCTCATCAAAAGCCAATAGGGAGGTATCATAAGTTATGTATGGTATTAGTTTTTAATATACTTGGATATTAGTTTTGTATGTCATGGAGTTGTAAATTCAATCTGGTCTAGTCCTTGAGTTGGATTGGTATGAGTTGGGTCACCAAGACTTGAAATGTAGACCATATGGATGTATATTTATCCTATTGATGTAGAACCTCATGTTACTAGATATTTAGTTACATAAGTTTATTGATACACCGGTATGTTTTATAACATCATTTTCATGTATTTATAAAATAGTAAGAGGTTGAAATTCATTTTATAAATTACATCCCAATAGGAGTTCTTGTTTCATATTTCGTAATGATTTTTGATTTGGTAAAAAATTGTTCAATTTTTGAAATTATTATTTTTATTCCAATTTTATATTTTGAAAAGGGAATGACGTGGGTATTTTGAAAACTGTTTGATTTTCAAAAGCAAGGTGGAATTTTTAAAAATGGTATGAAAATGAAAAAAATTGAATTCTAGATATCCATGTTATGATAGAGATGATGTGTTAAATTTGAATTTCTAAGACTTCAGTTCTTGGAGATTGATTCCTATGATTTTTTTTATATTTATAGAAAGTGGAACCCGATTGGTGTGGTAGAAACCAACAAAATGGGTTACTGAGAATTTATTTTCACATGAGCCACATGAAAACCAATAGCTAGTTTAATGTATTGTCTATGATTTTAAATATGTGGATATAGGAATTCAAAGGTATGAACCAAGGAAAGTGGATCTGTCCATTGTTTTCAATAAGAAGAATCGACCCATTCATTGGTGTGATTCCTAACTATAAAAAGGAATGGTGGGGAGAAATTTAATGAATAAAATATTTTATTTCCTAGGAACACATGAAGAGATGAATGTTTTGATTCCATTTGGAATGACCCAACAATTATCATTGGCTTTAGTGTACAATGAGTCATTACTAGGCCTTGAGTGATATCCCCAAGATGACCAAGGATGGAAATAAATTCCAAAGGGTTTGAAATACATGTTGGGGATGATTTATCATTTAGGAAATAAACCAATAAACCTACCTAACATAACCAAACATTCACTATATGATGAATGATCAAATGGAAGACAACTAAACAACTTTATGTATCTCACAACCATATCCAAGTAAGAAACAACAGAAGAATAACCACCAATCAAAGTACACAGCAGATAAACCACACAAGACTCTCCCAATACCACAAGACTCCATGATCCCCAAGCTCCAAGCTCCAAAATCACCGAACAGACCATACATCACAAGGTAGTTCTAAACACATGTGAAACATTACCTTTTCTCTTGTCCCAGAATATAGCATCTACAAAATCACCAAAGTTCCAAAACAAGGGTGTGTATAAAACATACTAGGTCTTCCCCTATGACTTCCCTACTAACACCACAAGTATAGAAGAGTTAGCAACAATTATATAAAATATTTTATATAAAACAACTTCTCTAAAACAGTTTGTAAATAAATATAAACAAGTTTTCTAACCCATTCATTACCAAAAGTATAAAAGTTCAATTGAAACCAATTTTCCTAGCAAGTTATTTTTTTAGGAAAATAACTAAACAATATTTACAAACATTTCCCAATATACCTTCACCAGAAAACCCAAAAATTCCTCAAACCCATGTAACCAACTGTGCATTCTATGTTGTGATAGTTCCATACTCATAAGCGATTTCTCGTTGATCTACCATGTTGTCACAAGGTAATTGGTCACCATGTGCCATTAAACCTTTGGCACCGAGCACAACATCATATTTCAACCAAGCCCCGTGTATGAAATTCCTATGTTCCATTAAACCTTTGGAAATGAGCACAAGGTCATATTTCAACCATGACCCATATATAAAACATGAACACACAACACATATTCCCAATGATCATGCCAAAACAACCCTTTCAATAAAAGACCATTTTTTATTGAAAACCATTTCCATCATAACCATTTCAATTCAAAACCATTTCAATTCCAAACCATTTCAATAAAACTCCATTTTTATTGAAAGCCATTTCTACGGAAAATACCCTTTTCATCAACAATTTATCAATTCTAGAAAATCTATAATTTAAAATCATCATTTTAAATTTATGAAACCAAACCCCCTTTTGCACAACTATTCACCCAAATCACGCAATTTCACAAAAACAATAAACCATCACCAATGAATATTTTTCCATGAATTTCACAATCAATAAACCAATTTGAATCTTTGACAATAAATTCTAGAAAGAGGAGATGATATTTAAGCCACCTACCTTGAAGGTTTTGATGAAACATTGACAATAGACAAAGAACACAAAATAAAGCGGGTCAAATCTCCCAAAATGGACTTAATTCCCTTATCCTAGCTGGATCACGAACCAACATTAAATTATTTGGCATCCAGAATGGTAGATCTACCCAGTATAGGTTCATATCTGAGAAATAATGGATATCAGAGAAGTAGATCTAAGACGATCTAAGAAAACATGACTAGTCCGGAAATATTGGTGACATACCTTAAGAATTGGATTCAAAATCACCAAGGGAAGGCTCTAGGATAGAACCAAATCATGTGGGGAGGGTTCTGCAGCCTTCTAGGGAGAGTTATCTTGAAATAGGGGCGTTGTGAAGTGAAACAAAAATATATAGAGAAAAAAGTAGTAATCTCCTAGAAAATAGGATCTAGATTTGACCTCTGTGCAAGGTTTGACAACACGGTTTGGGACAACCGTATACGAATCATATGACCTTCCTTCTTGACCCAACACTCCTTATAAAACCCCCAAACACTCCCATCCTTCACCTTTAACCTTTTTATGGAAACAGTTTTTTTTATGGAAACATCCCACTTTATGGAAACACCCCACTTTATGGAAACAAACAACTTCATGGAAACAACCCACTTTATGGAAACAACCCACATTATGGAAACACCACAATTTTTGTAAACAACCATCATTATGGAAACACCCAACTTAATGGAAAGTCTCTATATTATGGAAACAATATATTTTATGGAAACTCTCTATTTTATACACACCAAATTAAAAAAATGTGAGGAATGGGGTTATGTACCCAAAAAAAGGGGTACTACATTGTCCCCACCATTGGTTGTTCCATTCACGGAAATTAGAAAACCCTCACTAGCCAAAAATAGTTTTGACGACTACTCTTTCATTTCCTTCTCATGATCCCAAGTCAATTATTGAATCAGACAATTTTCCCCTAAAACTCGTACTAGGCCGATGCTTTTACCACACAAGACATTCTCTTGTCTATCCATGATCCACACTGGGATATGTATCTGTGATGCTTCCGGTTCATACTCAGCGTGATCCCATATGATCACATGGTCAGGATTAGAGTGATACTTTTTAAATAGGGATAAATGGAACAAAATATGCACCAAACTAAACTGTGGTGGTAATGCCAAATGATAAGCCACCTCTCCAACACATTCTATTATCTCAAAAGGGCCAACATATCTTGGAAATAACTTACCCTGCTTCACGAACCAACGATATCCAAGCCTTGGAGAGAACCTTAAGAAGACATGATCACCCACTATGAACGAAAATGGTCTTTGACGGTGATATGCATAAGATTTATGATGACTCTGATCCATCTCCATTCTCTTTCTAATGAACTGGATCTTCTTCATAGTTTCTTGGACATGGTTTGGCATGACTAGTGATGTTTTGCCTATTTCCCCCAATAATTGTGGAGAATGACAAGGATTCCAAAACAATGCTTCAATCAAAGCCATGTGTATCGAGGCTTGATAGATGTTATTGTATGAGAACTCCACTAAGGTTATATGATCCTCCCATGAGCCACCAACTTCCATTACACAAGCTCGCAACATGTCTTCCACCGTTTATATCATCTGCTCAGATTGCCCATACGTTTGAGGATGATACGCAATGCTCATAGTCAACTAAGTCCCAAGGGCATGCTGTAAGGATTTCCATAAATGAGACGTGATCCTCAGATCTCTATCTAAAACTATTGACACTGGTACACCATTCCTCTTTACCACTTATCGGATATAGATTTTTGAATGATCCTCCATCATATGAGTTTCACAAATAGGGATGAAATGGGCTGACTTGGTTAGACGATCCACTATCACCCAAATGCTATCATGTTTCTAGACCATTCTTGGAAGACCTGTAACAAAATCCAAGGCTATTGGATCCCATTTACACACTAGGATGGAAAAAATATTGTAATATACCAGATGGTCTCTGATGATCTACTTTAACCTGCCGATAAGTTAAGAACCACATGATGAACTCGGCCACCTTCCTTCTCAAGCTGATCCACCAAAACATCACATTCAATGACTTATACATCTTCTGTGTACTTGTATGTACAACCCATCTTGAATAGTGGTAATAATGAAGGATTTGTTCCTGAAAATCCAATGGTACAACCATATGATCTATAAAACACAAAACTGAACTCCGATCTAGTTTCCAGCCCTCAATGGTCTCCCAACCATTGAGTTTTGAACATATAACCAGACATTATGCATCAGATACTTGTTCCTATTTGATCATTTTTAGTAAATCCGGAATAAGAATAGCTGAAAATAAAACTGCAACATCACCTCAGTATTCACATTCCACATGCGTGTCAGCTAAGACCAACATCAACTTCCATTCATCTGAATTTTATTTCGCGAATTGAGCATATTACTTTCTACACAATGCATCCACCACCAAATTTCGTTTCCCTGGTGTATACATCAAGTCGATGTCAAAAATTTGGAGGTACTCCATCCATCTCCTTTGCCTCCGATTTAAATCTCACTTTGAGAAAATGTGTTTCAAACTTTTGTGATCCGTACACATAGTAAATTTCTCACCAAAGAGATAATGTCTCCATGTTTTCAAATCATGTACTACAATAGCTAACTCCAAATCATGTGTTGGGTAATTATTATCATGCACACTAAACATCCTTCAACCATAAGCTACCACATGACCTCTTTGCAAGAGAACACAACCCAACCCTAATCATGAAGCATCACAATACAGCACATACCCTTGTCTTGATTCTGTAAAGATCAAGATAGGTGCCGATGTAAGCTGAAATTTCATTTCCAAGAAATACTTTTGACATTCCTCCATCCATTGGAATGGAGAATTCTTCATTGTCAGGGACATAATTGGTGAAGCTAGTCATGGGAAATCAAAAACAAAGCATCCATAGTAACCAGCTAGACCAAGAAAACATCGTATCCTGAAAACTGTCTTCGGTGGTTGCCTAGAGATAACAACTTCTATCCTTTCAATATCAATAGAAACAGCTTTCAAAGAAATTACATGTCCATGAAAATGTACTTCTTGTATCTAGTAATCAAACATTGATAATTTGTAATACAAATGATGATCTCTTAGGATTTGAAACATTGTTCCCAGGTGAACCTTATGATCATCCCGTATCCTTGAATAGAACAAAATTTCATCCACAAAAACTACAACAAAAGAATCCAGACATTTTTGAAATATCTGATTCATCAATTCCATGAAGAATGTGGGTGCATTCGTTAGACCAAAAGGCATTACTCTATATTCATAGTGGCCATATCAACTTATAAAGGATGTCTATAGAATATCCTCATTCCAAACTCTTAGTTGGTGATATCCTAATCACAACTCAATCATAGAGAACCACTAAGCTCCCCTTAATTTATCGAATTGATCATCAATGCGTGGAATTGGATATCCATTCTTTATCGTAACTTGGTTAAGCATATGATAATAAACACACAACCGAAGAGTTCCATCTTCCTTCTTCACGAACAAAACTGATACTTCCCATGGAGATGTACTTGGTTGAATGAAACCCTTGCATTCCAGTTCCAATAACTGCACATTCAATTCCTGTAACTCTATTGGTTCCAGCCTATAATATGGAAGAGAAATAGTACTGGTCGCTTAAAGGAGATCAATCGTAAACTCTACTTATCTTTGAGGTGGTAACACAGAGAAATTCATGGGAAAGACATATAAAAATTGATCCAAAATAGCTGGAAAACTATTTCCCCCGATCAATCTCATTAATGCCAATGTCAACACTTCCAATTAGTAAGATATCATTCCCACCATTAGTTCCAAAAAGCTCTCTTCCCCCTTCTTTACAATCCTCTCTCCTCTAAAGAGATGCTCGATTCTGTCCTCAGTTATGAATCTAAATGTTCTCCTATAAAAGTTTATTTGAGCCATGAACATTGTCAGCCAATCCATACTTAGGATTACATCACAGACATCCATATAAAACATCGAGACGTACCATTTTAGCACAGTTCCATCAAAAGTTATTGCAAATGCTCTACCCACAGTGGATTGGCAGTCACTTTCACCGAGAGGAGTTTTTAGTTTCAAAAGAGATGACATCATTTCCAATTTTAAACATATCAAGTCAAGAACATGAGAAGCAATGAAGGAATGTGATGCACCAATATCAAACAAAATATGCATAGAGTATAATTCAAAAGAATCATACCTCTCACTGTAGATGGTCCAGACTGATCATCAATAATCATCTACTCAACTCCATGTAATTTTTTCTTATCTACACTGTTCTCATTGTTTCCTTGTTGAGGTTACCCTGGTTGAGGTGTCATGGTATTTCTTGAATCACCATGGCTAGATCTCTTCTACTGACCAGACTGATTCTGCTATCCTCATCCAGTCAATGAATATGATGCTTGTGACACCTGAGAATGGTCTCGAGCACCTAACCATGGTGCACTGTGACATCAGCGCGGAAGATATACCATATTGTTGCAATTATGACATTCTGTAGTTTTTTCCACACAATATCACTTTATGTGGTCCAGTGAACCACATTCAGAACAACCTTCTTTGCTCTGGGGTCATGGAGGAAGGTGTACTGATCCAACCGTATGGTTATGGTTTCCACTTTCACCATGGAAATAGTTGTCCCATTTCCGCTTGTTCTGAGTAGTTGAGTTCCCACTATTTCCTATAGGTATCATCATGCCTACTCCCATAGATCCTGAGAAATCACGTTCAGCCACAATTACTCTATTCAGCATCTCTGTATAATTTATAATACAATGTACTACAATCATTGATCGAATCTCCTGTCGTAGCCCAGATTCATAGATGTTTTCTTTCAAATAGGCACTTTCCGCAAATTCTCGTGCTATGTCTACTAAGTTCATGAACATTTCCGCATACTGTCATGACCTGAACCTACTCGGGCTTAAGCCGTAACTACCCCAAGCCTGCCTCCATAGGGAAGGGGCTGGCGAAAAGCGCCGAAGTCTAAAAAAATCAGGGTGGCCTTTTCATGAGTACCTGTACACACACACGCAGCCCACTCAATGCAGAGGTGCAAAGAAAAAAAAGGAAAATTATTGTACTAAATGCTATAAACAACCACACAAGTGCATTGAAATCTAAACAGTACAAAGTAAAAGTTGTAGGTAAACTGAAAAGAAAAAGGGAAAACATGTTCCCAACCAGAAATGTGCCACAACCCGAAAACAGGTAAACAAAAGTTCAATGGCTGGGAGGGTCCCTCACCTGGAACCCGACTACGACCATCGTACATGGTCCAAGCTCCCAAACTCCTAAGCTCCTCTAACGTCATGATCGACTTTTTCCTCATCTGCAAGGGAACACCCTGTACGGGAAAATCCCATGCAGGGGTGAGTATAAAAATACTCAGTAGGATACCCCGAAGGCTCGAGGGAGCAACAAATGAGGTACTGAAGAGGTGAGCAGTGGATCAAATAGGGAATAGTAAAGGAGGACGATAGATAGTGCAGTAAAGTGTATAGTATTGTAACAGCTCAACCCCAAAGAGGAAGGATGTAGACTCGTCCAAACACAAGGAGCTAGAAATAGTGAGAAGATGAAACTTATCATCGAGTATTCGCTAACTATAGTAGGAGAGTAGACTCATCCAACCATGGGAAGCTAGACACAGAAAGCTTGTGGAATACCCTACATGTCTTTGCCTCTCCTGGAATGAGAGTAACCAAATCCAAGGAGTGGGTACTGGAATAAGTTATATACATATCCTTATGCTCAAACATGAAACCAAAAAAAGATTGTAAGGGTATCTACATCCTGTAGCTCAGCCCAAGAAAGTGAGTAGCCAACAGTCCTAGAAGTAAACACCATCGATGCCCGACATCCAACCCGTCTTCCCCGAACTACAAGATAAGGGGCTCAAATCACCGTACCCTGACACTATCTACTTTGGGTGGCACTGAATCGCCCGCATGGTTTTAGGTCATGTCACAAGGACATTTCATGGTGGGGAAAGCGCCCGTCGTACTTGAGAGTTATGGGGAAATTCAAACCACACCTCTTCATTGTTACGTAGTTGAGAGATCTTCTAAAAGTCAAAGCTGTCACATCACTGACCTGTACAACCAAGGGTCCTGCTCCGGTAGTCATGGAGAAAAGCCACAGACTAGCTTAGTAGAAAAGACTGAGTATGAAAGAAGTTGTTGGTAACCCATTTCCCAACCCCGCTATAGTGTAAACCCTAAGAGGTCGTCGGGTAACCCACTGCCCAGTCTCTGCTGGAGGGTAAACACCAAGAGGTAGTCGTGTAACCCACTGCCCAGTCTCTACTGGAGGGTAAGCCCTAAGAGTTCGTCGGGTAACCCACTGCCCAGTCTCTATTGGAGGGTAAACCCTAAGAGGTCGTCGGGTAACCCACTGCCCAATATTTTCTAGAGGGTAAACCCTAATTGGTCGTCAGGTAACCCACTGCCCAGCCTCTGCTGGAGGGTAATCCATAAGAGGTCATCGGGTAACCCACTGAAATGACCCGATGGAGGGTAAACCCAAAGAAGTCGATGAGAAACCCACTTCCCAGCCCCGCTGGAGGGTAAACCTGGAACTGCTCTGGCCATCCCTACTGGATGGTACAACACTGGCCAACAAAAAATGGAGTGGGTATCGCGCAACCACCCAACTTCAGAACAATTAACCTAGTATAGGTTTAGATCCCGCATAGTGTGGGTCACACCAATACCAGGATCTCTACATAGGGAAACCCATCACAGTAGATTGTGGAAGGAGGATATGATCTCAATACTCAGCTAGGGAATCTATGCCTAGGCTCACTGGGGCTCCGTACTCTACTAGAAACGACCTCTTGGGTAGAGGATTGGTGCCTGCATAATGTATTGGTCACACTAAATCAACAAAAACCCTACCAGGGAACACGATGGGACATGATACTGAAATCCCACATGACTAAAGGATATAGGGGAACCGAAACAACTCCACCGATCACACCATCAAGAATAGAACCAGGGGAAACCAATCAACCCTACTGGTCTAAACCATCATGAACAGAGGGACCCTATACATCATAAGAGATCAAAGGTACATAAAGAAGAACACGACACACACAAGGGGGACACACAACGTGTGGCCCTATATCATCTCCAAACCATGAACACAAACGTTCCTGAGTACAACTAAAAAATGTACCTCCCAACATTCTCGTATACTCCTAGAGTATATCACATCTCTAGCCCAAAGGCTATCGAATGAATGGCACCCAAAGTTAGTGCGAACGGAGAAAACGTAATTTAACCAACCTGCTTCATCCATGGACCTAGCATGGGAAACCATATCTCTTCAAACATCAACATCACTCACACGGGAGTGAACGTGATCACATGCCAAGGGTTCTCCTCTAAACACAGTAAGAAGAACTGCCACTGGAGAACCTTTCATGATTTCACATTTAATGAGATCTCAAATGAGGCTCCTCACATCCAAATAGATCACACCATTTCTATCCTTGTAGAAAGACATGCGAGTTAAACTATTTACTCACCTCAGAAGGATATCTGACGGAAAGGTCGCCAACACTGCTTTACTCCTGAAAAGCATCCAATGATCCCAAGCCTCAGCTTCGAAAATAGTCGGGCCCATTACACCATTTCGATCCCCTTGATAAAACATTTCAAATTGAATGTTTACATGCATGTAACAAATATCTGGAGAAAAGGATGCATTTTGTCATACCACACACAAGCAGTGCTTCTTAGGACACGCATCCCGATCCGGAAGCACAACGAACATATCACATCGTTGCGATTCTCTCGGAAAACTACACAAGATTGAATATTCACTTGTCTACATCGGACATCGAGTGAAGAAGATGGAAATCACCGCAAACTCCCAAAACAGTCCTCATGGGGCCCACACCACGGTGCAGAATTAAAGAGGGCGGATTGTTCCATTGCAATGCCCTCGAAAAAACACCTAGAATTGATTGCTCGCACACCCTGAACTATCGTCCGATGAAAAAGTTTCTAACCACCGCTCGCTACTTAAAATACGAGCCATAGGGCCCAGGACTCGACACCAGTTTCAATGCCTGAAACCAACCTGGAAAAATCCACCTCGGCCCCAGGGTCCCGACGCCGCTAACGGTGCTCAAAACGGACTCTGGATGTGTCTGCAGCTCCCAAAACAAGAACCCCTGGAATAACGTCAATCCACTAAATGTAAGTGTCATGCCACCAAGCCCCTCATATTATAAATTAAAAATCCTTGAGACCATCTCAAAAGAATTGTCTCAAGACAAGGGTAGCACTTCCATAGACGGCACACAAAATAGACACTCGTAGTGAATGTTACAGGTGTCAAAAATCAGAGGGGACGAACTCCTTAGGCTGGATCGGCCTAGACCAGCCAGTCCGCCTAGCCTGGGCTAGCCCGGCTCGCAGCGCCGGGCCATGGACCCCGGGTCCGCGCAGCGCCAACCGACCACGAGGGCCAGTCACGGTCTTCCGTAGAGACCCGCCGAGTGGGGGTCTCTGTCCTCGCACATGGTCGTATGCCGCGACCCCCTAGCTGTCGCACCCCAGTGAGCTCACCCACTACGCCGACGCCGCCTCGCCCGACTGAAGACCACCGCCGCCTGGGATTCCCTGTGCCGCCGCCGCTGAAGACCGCCGCCACCCGGAAAGCCGTCGGAAAGTACCAAACAACCTTCAATCTTCACCATATCCTAAGGAAGCCTCATGACTCAAATTTTAAATCCAGAAGATGTGTTGGAAAGCTCCGAATATATATTACACAACCTTGGGATTTTCATGACAATTAGACAACAATTCGATGGTATAAACGAAGATCACGGTAGGTGTGGGAAATTAAAAAAAACGCATGATCCTACCGTATTGGGCATAGCCCTTCGCTTCGTGAGGGATACACCAGATCTTCAACTGACTTTCTGAGGAGGGGTGAGGAACTTGAAGGTTGGGAGGAATTCTTTGTTGAGAACTTCTTCCACCAGGGAACAATGTAGAAGGAGGGGAGGGTGTTGGCTTAATTAAAGGAAAATTAATTAAAAAATTTAATCAATTTAAACCCCCAAATTGACCCGCATCCGAAACTCTCGATAGGCTCAAGGTTAATCCTCACCTTGGGTAAACACCAATTCCTGATCACAATAGGGGTCTTCGAATTTTAATCCGAGCCTCTATTTTGAAGTTATAAAATTTAACACCTGAGACCGCTAAATTAAAAAAATGACCCTGGTGGAATTTTTCACAGAAGGCCCACGCCCGTGAAAGTTACACCCTCCTAGGGTAAACAGCACGATCTAGACTCAACAGTGCCCTCGGTTTTCCCTGTCTGAGCTACCGTTTTGGTGTTATTCCATTTATTTAGCGTGCCCAGTGTGAACGCACTGAAAATTTAATTCTGGCCACAATGGGGCTTAGAATCGCACGCCATCTAAAGGCACTGCTCTAGAATAACATCAAGAATAGTCCAAAGTCTTTTATATAAAAAACCGGGTTCTTACATCATTCCCTCCTTCAAGATTTTTGTCCCCGATAAGCAAACCCAGGTAACAACACAGGGTACTAATCCCAAACCTAGTTGTCCAGTATCCAGGAAAACACTTGCACAGTTCTACATCACCTCACACAAAGGATTTTATCTGTTCATGTGAGGTCTGCCCTCGCCGATGACATGCATAGGATCATGAACACATCTCCTCAGGTAAGACACGTAGGAGACGTTATGCACCCAAACTAGCCTTTGGGGTTAGGTCAAGGCAATGAGGACCTCTCCATCCCTTTTCATGGTCTTAAACGGCCCGAAGGACCTCATGGGTTTCTCACCTCCCCGGTTGAACCTCTATATAGAATGCTATGACTGGAAACACCGTTTGAACCTCGTAGAAAGATTGGTGATTCCTTCCTTCAGAATATCCATATGGTGAAACACCCAAGGATATCTAGTCATGAATGTTTTCACATTCGATGTCCCACGACCAAGACTCTCTTACACGCTCGAAAGATGAAGGAGTTTCCGCCATCAACTAAAGAGAAAGGTTACATGTGGTCTATTCCACTAACACATGGTTACACTGACCCCCCGTGTCAGCCTGGTAATAACTCAAGCAAGGTGCAAGGAGAAAATAATTTCACACATAGAGTCTAAAAATTCTACTGCAAAAAGTAGAAGAGCTATAAAGCATACCTATTATCACCTCATGCTTTGCAGGATCATAGATATCTAAAGCTCACAGCTATTCGTGGTCCCAACTGTCATCTCCTGAAGCCTGACATGGACTGCCTGGTGGTGATGGGAAGACCTCATAATGTCATCCCCCACTTCCAGCACCTCCCGCTCCTCTGCTAGTACCACCTCTCTGGGAACTACTCTGATCACAGTGCTGCCTTTATCGTGGTGGTGCACCTGCTACCTACCCGAAGTTCTTAGCATACCTGGTTGGGAATTCCCATGCCAAGTGACCTCGCCCATCGCAAGAATAGAGTATATTTTCTCTGGGCTGGCCTGGAGCCCTCCGACGCCACTGCGGTGTACGACCCTTCCCCTAGGTCCGCTCACGGAAGGGTCTCCTCGGCTGATCCCCTATGCTTTGACACCATAGTGGAGCACAACCAATTCTTAAAAACTAGTGGTGGGAAGGCTACCTGTATTGATGTTCTGTCTGCTGACCCCTACTAGCTGTGACAGTCGTCTCGGCCCCGTCGCACCTACTACCACCAAAAACCGTAAAGCATGAAATGAAGCTCTTTGTCACCAGCATTTACTCTAGAACCTCAGAATTAGTGGGAATGACCAAGGGTACTATGACAGCAGGAATCTCTCTGGGGATACCCTGATCAGACATCCGCACTCGGAATTGGCCATCATGGACTGAGTCTAGGTAAAAATGTGCACGGTCTTCGAACGTAGTCACGTACTCAATCACCATCATCTCTCCCTACTGAAACTGCAGGAGCTCCTGGATCTCAATGGCGTGTAAGTAGGAGGGGTAAATTACCTCATGAAACAGTAGCTGAAAGTCTCCCCATGAAAGTGATGACTCGTCAAGTAACTGAGTCACCATACTCCACCAACGCACAGCTGCTCCGTGGAAATGGCTGGCTACCAAATCCACCCTTTGATCTATCGGTGTCTGTAAATGCCTGAAGATGCAAAACACTATCTCGAGCCAAACCTCTACTTCCTGAGTGTCTGGCTCACCACTGAATCTTAGTGGTCTCTGTCGTTGGAACTCCCGAAGCACGATCAACCTATGCTCATGTTCCGTCTGCTCTACGGGAGCTGTCTACTGCTCACCCGGTGGGGTGCTGCTGCCGGCCCACCTATAGAAATAGACTCGCATGATGGGTCCCGGATTGAGGCCATGTTGCTCAGAGGGTCATCATCACGAACCAAAGCTGGTATCTTGGCACACTGTCTTCACGAAGACATCTTTAATGTTATCAAGGAGTTTCGTGGTCAGATGAGCATATATGTATATAATAGTAACAAAAATGGGGAGCTGACATAAGAAGGATAGTCAAGACACAATCCTATGTGATGCACAAACCAATTTCCCTACAATGAGTGTCTCAGAATGTCGAGTCGACAAGTGGGTTACCAGGGTCCCAGTGAATGGATATGTCAGCTGCCACACCATCACTAGACGCCCTGGCCTCATAGCCACTCTCGAGACACGTCGACAAGGTTTCCCTAAATCCCAACCAATTCCTTTTTAGGGACCTCCGCACAATGTCCCAAGGAATTAACCACCTCTGATACCACTTTGTCACGACCCAACCATACCCAGTCTCAGGCCGCAACTACCCCAAGCCCACCTCCATAGGATAGGGGCTGGAGACAAGCACCGAAGGCTAAACAACTCAGGGAGGCCTTAGACTGAGTACCTATACACACAAAGCAATCCCACTCAATATAGAAGTGTAGAGAAAAAAAAGGAAAAGTAAATTACTAACTACTATAAAAAACTAAAAAACATCATCGACCTCTAAACAGTACAAAGTAAAAGTTGTAGGTAAACTGAAAAGAAGAAGGGAAAACATGCACCCAAATAGAAAAGTGCCACAACCAAGAAACATGTAAGCAAAAGTGCAATGGCTGGGAGGGTCCCTGACCTGGAACCTGACTACGACCACCGTACGTGGTCCAAGATACAAAACTCTTAAGCTCCTCTGACATCATGATCGACCTGTCTGTTGTCTGCAAGGGAAAACTAAGTGTGGGAAAATCCCAAGAAGGGGTGAGTATAAAAATACTCATTAGGATACACTGAAGGCTCAAGGGATCAGGAAAGGAGGTACTGAAGAGGTGATCAGTAGATCGAATAGGGAATAGTAATGGGAGATGACAGAGAGTGTAGTAATGAGTACAGTAGAGTAACAACTCAACCCAATAAGAGGTAAGAAGTAGACTCATCCAAACACAAGGAGCTAGAAACGGTGAGAAGATGAAACTTCTCGTCGAGTCTTATCTACCTATATTAGGAGAGTAGACTCATCCAACCATGAGAAGCTAGACATGGAAAGCATGTGGCATACCCCACATGTATTCGCCTCTCCTGGAAAGAGAGTAACCAAACCCAAAGAGTGGGTACTAGAATTAGGTATATATATATCCATATGCTAAAACAAAAAACCCAAACAAGATCATAAGGGGATCTCCATCCCGCAGCTCAGCCCCAGAAAGTGAGTAGACAATAGTCCCAGAAGTAAACACCATTGATGCCCAGCATCCAGTCCTTCTACTCCGAACTGCATGCCAGGGGGCTCAAATCACTTCACCCTGACACTATCCGCTTTGGGTGGCACTGACTCACCCGCACGGTTTTATATCCCGTCATAAGGACGAGTCTTGGGGGGGGGGAGCACCCCTCGTACTTGAGAAATCTGCGGAAAGTCAAACCAAACCTTTTCACTGTCACACAGTCGAGAGGCCTTCTCAAAGTAAAAGATGTCACATCACTGACCTGTACAACCAAGGGTCCCACTCTGGTAGTCATGGAGAAATGCCACAGACTAGCCTAGTAGAAAGGACTGAGTCTGAAAGAAGTCATTGGGTAACCCATATCCCATCCCCACTAGATGGTAGACTCTAAGAGGTTGTCAAGTAACCCACTACCGAGTCTTTAATGGTGGGTAAACCCCAAGAGGTCGTCGGGTAACCCACTACCCAGTCTCTGCTAGAGGGTAATCCCTAATAGGTCTTCATGTAACCCACTGCCCAGTCTCTACTAAAGGGAAATCCCTAAGAGGTAGTCGGGTAACCCACTGCATAGTCTCTGCTGGAGGTTAAACCCTAAGAGGTCATCTGGTAACCCACTTCCCAGTCTGTGGTGGAGGGTAAACCCTAAGAGGTCGCCAGGTAACCCATATCCCAGCCCCACCGGAGGGTAAAACTGAAGAAGTCGATGAGAAACCCATTGCCCAGCCCCACTAGAAGGTAAACCCGGAACTGCTCTAGCTATCCCTACTGGATGGTACAACACTGGCCAACAGAAGACAGTGTGGGTATCACGCAACCACCCAACTTCAGAAAAATTCACCCAGTAGTGGTTCAACACCTGTGTAGTGTGGGTCAAGCCAATACCTGGAGCTATGCCTAGGGAAACATGTCACAATAGATCGTGGAAGGAGGATATGATCTCAATACTCAGCTAGGGAATCTACGCCCAGGCTCACTGGGGCTCTGTACACTACTAGAAACAACCTCCTGCGTAAGGGATCGGTGCCCGTGTAATGTATTGGTCACACTGAATCCACAATAACCCTACCTGGGAACACAAAGGGATGTGATATAGAAAGACGACATGACTAAAGGAAAATGGGGAACCCAAAAAACTTCGCCGATCAAACCGTCAGGAATAGAACCAGGGGAAACCACTCATCCCTGCTGGTCTAAACCATCGTGAACAAAGGGACCCTATACTTCACGAGAGATCAAAGGTATGTAAAGCAGAGCACGACATGCACAAGGGGCCCACATTTCGTGTGGTGCTATCTCATCTCCAAACCACGAACACAAACGTTCCCGGGTACAACTACAAAATGTACCTCCCAGTATTCTCATATACTCCCATAGTATATCATATCTCTAGCACAAAGGCTATCGAACGCAAGGCACCTAAAGTTAGCGCGAAGGGAGAAAACATAATTTCTACAAACTAATTCCTCCACTGCCCCAGCATGACCAACCATATCTCTTCAAACATCTACTTCACTCACACGGGAGTGAACACGATCACACGGGAGTGAACGCGATCACACGCCAAGGGTTTGCTTCCAAACACATCTAGATGAACTGCCACCGGAGCACCTTTCATGATTCCACATTTAATGAGATCTAGAATGAGTCTCCACAATTACAAACTGATAAAAACATTGTAATCCTAGTGAAAAAACAAGCAAGTTAGACTATTTACTCACCTTAGACAGATATCCGATAGAAAATTCTCCAACACCGCTTTACACCCAAACAACATCCCGTGATCCCGAGCCTCAGCCCCCAAAACGGACGGGCGCATCGCACAATTTTGATCCCCTCGAGAAAACATGTCAAATTGACTATTTACTTGCGTGGAATAGATATCTAGATAAAAAGATTCATTTCGTCTTACGACACACAAGAGGTGCTTCTTGGGACCCGCATCCCAGTTTCGAAGCACAACAAACGGATCACACTGTTGTGATTCCCTCGGAGAACTACACAAGATTAACTATTCACTTGTCCGCATCAAACAACCGGTGAAAAAGATGGAAATCACCACCGTCTCCCAAAACAGCACTCGTGGGGCCGACACCACTGTGTGGAATTAAAACGGGTGGATTGAGCCATTACAATGCCCTCGTAAAAATACCCTGATTTGACTACTCGCATGCCCTGAATAGGCGTCCGATGAAAAAGTTGCTAACCGCTGCTCACAGCTTATTAGACAGGTCATGGGGCCCATGCCTAGACAACAGTTTCAATGCCTGAAAACACACTAGAAAAATCTATCTTAGAACTAGGGTCCCAACGCCGCTGACAGTGCTCAAAACAAACTCCAGATGTGTCCACGCCGCCCAAAACAAGAACCCCCAGAATAACGTCAATCCACTTAATGTACGTGTCGCACCACTGAGCCTCTCATCTCAGGAATTAAAAATCCTCGAGACCATCTCAAAAGGTTATTCTCAATATGAGGATGGCACTGCTATAGATGAAATTCAAAACGGACACCCATAGTGAAAGTTACGGGTGTCCAAAGTCAGAGGGGACAAACCCCTTGGGATGGACCAGCCCAGACCGGCCGGTCCGCCCGCACTCGGCCAGTCCACCCGGCCTCGACCGGCCTGTGCCGGCCGCCCCGACTCACAGCACAAGGCCATGAACCCCATGTCCATGTAGCTCCGACTATACATGAGGGCCGGTCGCAGTCTTCAGTAGAGACCCTACGAGTGCAGGTCTCTGTCCCCTCACGGGGTCACATGCCGCGACCCCCCTCGCTGTCGCGCCCCGTCGTGCTCGCCCGCCGCGCCGACGCTACCTCGCCCGGCCACCTGTGCTTCCTCCTAGACCCCCACCTCACCCCAAATACATCTCGTTTCTTGGCCAATGTCGCCTCGCCCGTCCAAAGACCACCGCCGCCGCTGAAGGCTGTCACCGCCCGGAAAGCCGCAGGAAACAACCAAACAACTCAAATCTTCGTTGGACTGTTGCGGATGCTTCGTGACTTGGATTTTAAATACGAAATATGAGTTGGAAAGAAATTAATACATATTACACAACCATGGGATTCTATTGACAATTAGACTGAAATTCGATGCTATAAATGACGATCAATGTAGGTGTGGGAAATTGAAAGAAAAAAGCACTATCCTACCTTATTGGGCGTAGCCCGTCGCTTCGCGAGGGGTCTTCCAAAACATCAACCGACTTCTTGAGGAGGGGAGAGGAACATGAGAGATGGGAGGTCTCCTTGGTTGATAACTTATTCCTCTATAGAACAATGGATAAGGAGGGGAGGGTGTTGGCTTCAGTAAAGGAAAATTAATTAAACAATTTAATTAATTTAATCCCTCAAATTGACCCACATCTGAAACTCTCGACAGGGTCAAGGTTATGCCTCCCATAGGGTAAAAACCACCTCTTGAGCACAACGGAAGTCTCGAAATTTTAATATGACCCTCTTATCGTATGTTATAAAATTTAACGCCTGAGGCCGCTAAATTACGAAAACGCCCTTGGTGGCATTTTTCACTGAAGGCCCGCACCCACATAAGTTACACCCCTCTCAGGGTAAATAGAACACTCCTGAATCAACGGTGCACTCTGTTTTCCCCTTATAAGCTACCATTTTGGATTTATTCCATTTAATTGGCATTCCCAGTGGGAACACACTGAAAATTTAATTTCGGCCACACCGGGGCTCGGAATCGCACGACGTCTGAAGGCGCTACTCGAGAATAACATCAAGAATATTCCAAAGTCTTTTATAACAAAAAACAGGGTTCTTACACATAATATATGACAGAGATAATCTATTGCTTCAGGATGATGAAGTCTGTCGTTTTTTGGATATTGA
The DNA here is from genome assembly GCA_963277665.1 of Viscum album. Taxonomy (NCBI): domain Eukaryota; kingdom Viridiplantae; phylum Streptophyta; class Magnoliopsida; order Santalales; family Viscaceae; genus Viscum; species Viscum album. Next base: position 1,572,292,935 of record OY728127.1, read on the forward strand.
ACAAGTGAGGATAGAATTGTTTGTTGAACATATCCTCAAAATCTTCCCAGGTAATTCCTTCATCAAATTTAGCCTACAGCACTAAATCCCACCATTTACGTGCAATATCCTCGAGCATATACACAGTCGGTTTTACTATTAGCTCTATTAGTGTGACGATGAAGTCGAAGATAGGATTCATCCTATATCGCCACACCTCCGCCATCTCCGGTTTGGAATCACCCCGGCAATTAGGTGGATTCTGCTTCATGAACTGGATGGTATGATCCACATTTCATGGCTTATTCCTCTGGTTCCCTGTGTCCAAAGCTTGTAAAACTTGGAAAGTACTCTGAACTAGCTCTTAGTTCACACGTGGTTCAGGTGCGACCACATTCTCCGCAGGTTCTTTGGGTTGGTTTCGACGACGCCTACCAGGTGCCATTTTCAATGCCTAACAACAAAATCTATTAATCTCACTCTCTAGAAACTTTTGGTTTAGCATTTAAAATTATATCCCAACAACAATCACAACATTTTTTTCCAAAACAACCTTTTTCCCATGTTCAATCATTTTTGAAAACACATCACACACTTTTGAAAATTAATCCATTTTCAAAAAATGGTATGCATTAGATTTTTTAAAATCTTTCATTTGAAAACCATTTCCATTAATTTTCATAATTTAACAATTTTTTTCACAACATGAATCATTCAATGAAATGATGTATCCACTCGTAGTTGAAAGTCAGTAATCTACAATTATGTCATGCTCATCTAATTGGCTAAACCCATGACAATGAGATTTCAAAATTCTAGAAGTGTATCCAAACCCTTATTTACCCAACTCCAGGGTAACTTGATGTTCAGGATAAAAGGGTTAGGTACGTCCTTTTATGTTGTACATTCCATGTTCAGACAATCCTAATCCTTTCTACGATTCCCACCTAAGCAATAGACAAGAAGGGATTTCATCTCCAAAACAAGGAACATTGATGACTACATGTTAGGAAAGGACTTCCCTTTGATAAAATTTGTAATGTCCCTCCAATTCTCATTATCTAGAGAGTACAAAGAGTCATTACTAAGCCTTAAAAGACAACTCCAAGATGCCCAAGGCTGGCAATAAATGCCAAGGGTTTCAAATACCAGTGGGGGATGATTTATCCATTAATAAATAAACCAATAAACCTACAAAAAAACTAATAATTCACTATATGATGCATGAATAAATAGAAGACAACTCAACAACTTCATGTATCTCAAAACCACCTCCAAGTAAGAAAAAATTGAAGAATAAACACGAATTAATGTACACTGCAAATAAACCACACATTACTCTCCAAAGACTTGAAGACTCCATGCCCCACAATCTCCAAGTTCCCAAATCTATGAACAACCCATACATCACGAGGTAGTTCCAAAAACGTGTGAAACATTAACATTTCCCTTGCCCCAGAAGAAAGCATCTGAAAAATCAAAAAAGTGCCAAAGCAGTGGTGAGTATAAAACTCAGTAGGTTTTCCCCAATGACTTCCCTTCCCACACGACTAGGATATAAGATTTAGCAACAATTATATAAAATGTTTATATAAAAAACTTCTCGAAAATATTTTTTAAATAAATGTAAACATGTTTCCAAAACCATACATTTTCAAAAGCATACAACTGAAATTAAAACCAATTTTCCCAGCAAGTTATTTTTCTAGAATAATAACTAAACTATCTCTACAACCATTATACAATATCCATTTATCAGCATACCCATCCATTCCTCAAACCCATGCAACCAACAATGCATGCAATGCTATGATAGTTCCATACTCATAAGAGGTTTCTCATTGATCTACCACGTCGTCACAAGGTAATTGTTTCCTATGTGCAATTAACCCATTGGCACTGATCACAAGGTAACATTTCAACCAAGACCTGTGTATGAAATTCCCATGTGCCATTAAACCTTTGGCTCTGAACACAAGACCATATTTCAACCAAGCCCTGCATATGCAACATGAACCCAAACCACATATTCCCAACAATTATTCCAATACAACCCTTTCAATAAAAACACCTTTTTATTAAAAACCATTTCCGTGAAAACCTTTTCAATTAAAAACCATTTCAAAAAAATTCCATTTTTATTAAAAAACAATTTTTATTCAAAACCGATTTTCATCAACAATTTATCAATTCCAGAAAAACCATAATTTAAAATCATCATTTTAAATTCATCAAACTAAACCCCCTTTTGCGTAACTATTCACCAAGATCACACAATTTCACAAATACCATAAATCATCACAAATGAATATTTTCCCTAAAATTCACAATAAGTAAATAAATTTGAATATTATCCAATCAATTATAGCAAGAGGAGATGATATTGAATCCACCTACCTCGATGGTTTTAATGAAACATGAAAACAGACGAAGAACACACAAGAAAGTTGGTCGATTCTCCAAGAATTCCTTAGTTGTCTTATCCTAGAAAGATAAAAACTCAAAATTGAATTATTTGGAATCCAAAAACAAATATCTACCCACTATATGATCATATCTAAGAATAAATGGAGATCGGAGAAGCAGATATAAGAAGATCTAAGAAAACATGAAAAATCTGGAAATAATAGTGACATACCTCAAGAATCAGACTCGAAATCACCAAGGGAAGGCTCTGGGATGGATGAAAATACTGTGGTGAGGTTTCTGCAGACTTCTAGGGAGATTAATCTCAAAATAGGGGCGTTTTGAATCCAAACTGAAATATATAGAGCAGAAATGATTAAAATCCTAGAAAATAGGATCTAGATAGGACCTCTATGCATGGTTAGACCGCACGGTTTGGGCAATTGTTTATGGATCATGGAACCTACCTTATTGTCCCAAAACTTCTTATAAACCCCCATACACTCTCATCCTTCACCTTTACCCATTTTAGTTAAACACATTTTTTATGGAAACATCCCACTTTATGGAAACACTCCACTTTATGGAAAATACCCACAATATTGAAACACCCCAATTTATGGAAACAACCCACTTTATAGAAACACCCCAAATTATGGAAACAACCAACATTATGGAAACACCCAACTTAATGGAAACTCTTTATATTATGGAAACTCTCTATTTTATGGAAACTCTCTATTTTATATACAACAAATTAAAAAAAATGTGAGGAAAAGGGTAATGTACCTGAAATCGGGGGTACTACCAGCATTATATATTCTAGATGATCTTGCATCCCAGTGGAATGATTTAGCAGTTAATAATAATTATGAACAAGGAATTACATGTGTGGATTTTGATGAATTTTTCACCACAAAAATCAATCTTCAAACATTCTGGATTTCAATAAGGAAAAAAATTCATATTTAAGATGGGGAATCTCTCAGTGGTAGGGTATGATGATAAATTTATTAATTTAGTCTACTTTTCAGAAGAAGTTTATTATTGATCATCCTTTAAAGAACTCATTTTTGAAAAGATGGTAAGGAAATAGATTCACTCAAAGATTTTTGTGCCTTTTATAACAAATTATAATGAAATGGTCATTAGAGAAATGTTGGTAGAAATAGATATGTTAGTAAACTAAGGTGGAGAAAGTATGTTGATACCTGTAGTAAATGGTTAGTACTCTAATGTTAGGAATCAATATGTTAGTGAAACCTATTTTCAAGTCAGAGGAATGACTCATAGTTAGATGGTTAGATTAGTTAATCTTCATAGTTATCCCAAGGGAATGCCTATATGTCTTCAGTTTAAATCTTTTGATCACATTAAGAAATATTATATGATGCCACCTAGAGACTGACATAATTTTAAAAGGATGGGGAATATTCTATGTTATTATCTCAGTGCTCTATCATCAGGTGTTTGGAAAAAATCTCATGTTTCAAAGACATTGTATGCTTTGACTAGATAAAGGAATTATAATACATCTTGTCAGTGGAACTGAGCTAGATAGGTAGATTATAGGAATAACACTACCCCATAGGTGGTGTAATGTCTACAGGGAAATGAATAAAAAGTAAAGTGAGAAACCAATTTTATGGACATGAGGATGTGATTGTGGATAATCAATCTTGACCATTGATGGTGAGTGATATGATTATTTTTAATTCAACCCTTTTGAAAACATTATTGGATAAGGGTAAATATCAATCATTTATTGATTCTCATGCTGTTTTTTTTTGGGTTTTCATGTTGAGATGATACCGTCTATTTGAAAATATAAAATCTTCTTGATCAAAGAGAATATAAAGCCTTTACATGTAAATCATGTTCTAAAAATAATTTTATGGAGCTTATTTGATATATGATTTCTTTGATCTTAGGATCTAAATTCGTGACATAATCCTATATATGGATTGGTTGAAAATGTTCTATGATCACTTAGATTGTTATACCATAATGGATAGTTTTATAAATGAAGATTGAATAAAAGATCCCTTTCGAGGAGATAGAAATGTAATGGTAGGTGTAATTAAATTTTTGAAACAAATAGTTAGAATTATATCATAACAATTGGAAATATTGACATTATCATCTGTGTATTATATTAGGATTAATAGTTTTCTATTTGTGGTTTATCTCTTTCCAAATGTGTTTTATGAAAATTTATTAAGGTTTAGACCCATAAGAGAATTTTATTTTATGATATATCACTTACTCAAGACCATCACTATTGCAATTACATGAAATAGGATAAAACCAATATAATTAATGTAATATAAAGTCCATTTTGAAGATAATGAATGAAAAGGATTCCTTTGGCTAGCACATCCCCATGGGAAAGACCGGTCTAGTTTGTAGAAAGTGTAGATTAAAAACTATTTTTGGGTGGATTATCATAAACATAACCATGTAATAATAAATAATCGGAATCCACTTCCATGCACTGATGATCTACTCAATCGATTTTGATGATCTATTGTTATCGAATATTGAATTGTGATCATGATTTCCCAAATTTCTGGTTCGAAAGGAGGATATTTTTAAGACAACCATCATGATTAGATATGGCCATTAAAATTATAGGGTAATTCCTTTTGGTCCTAAAAATAAACCAGAATTATTTATGGAATTGATGAATTAGATATTAAAAATTTATCAATTTTATTTTGTGATTGAGTTTATGGATGAAATACTGTTTTATTCAAGGAAAGTGGATGAGCATGAGAAATACTTGGTGACCATTTTGGGAATCTTGGGAGATCATCATATGATTGAAAAATTTCTAACGTATGATTTTATGATATAATAAGAACATTTTATTATCCACATAATCTCTAAAATTGGGGTTTCTATGAATCCAGAAAAGATAAAATATTCTATCTCTTGGAAACTAATAAATAATGTGTTTGAGATATATTATTTCCTTGGATTGTTCCCTTTAATTAAAATGTGGAATATCAGAAGAATTTTCATCATCTAGAAGTTATCAATACATCTTCAACAATCTTGATTTTTCTAGAATCAAGACAAGGGCATGTGGTCTATTGTGATTCATTGGTATCTTTGTTAGGATGTGTCCTCATGTAAGGAGTTCATGTTGTTTCTTATCCATCACTGAATTTATGGTTTTAATAGAATAACAACACAACAAAAAATTGTTATTTAGCTGCCATAGTCATTGATATGATGGTTTGGAATCATTACCTCTTTGGTGATAAAATAACGATATTTACAAATCATACATTGTTGAATCTATTTTCTCACTGATGGATTCAAACATAATATTGTGAAGATGGATAAAGTATTACCAAATACATGAAATTGACATAATGTATACACCAAGAAAGGGAAATTCACTTCCAAATTCATTAATTAGAAATTCATATGGTTAGTTATAAAAATTTGATTCAGATTAGTGGTTGTTGATATCAGTGACTGCTGTCATGGGCTCTGATTATAAAGACCATCATCTTGTTGTAGTTTTATTTTTGTTTATTTGGTTCATGATTTGGTAAATATGGTTGAAGAGGAATAGATATCTGATTCCTAATCTGTTGTGATGAAATAAAAACTCAAGAGTAGGAAGACCATTGATTGATGAAGATTATGTGATAAATCATTTTTTGGTTTCAAGAGTTGATGATCGTACCTATGATTTTTATAGCACAACTTCTTCATGAATACCACTATTCGAATGGAATTTTCATCCTAGAAGACATAATATATACAAAAAAGTATAATAATTTTTTGGGTTGGAATGAGAAGAAATGTTTCTATGTTTTTAGGATATTCCTCACTAATCACCCGGTTAAGGAAGAGGACCTGATACTAGAGGGTATATTATTTTCCTTACCTATTCCTATTTGTAAATTGGAGCATATAGCCCTGGATTTTTTGAATGGTATCCCAAGGATGGCTTGGAAACACATATCCAAATTGGTGATAGTTCATCGTTTTAATTTTTTGTCCCATTTCATCTGCATTTGAGAATATCATATAGTGGGGGAATTTTCTAAAATATATATCTAAGAATTGATAAAGAGGCATGGAATACCATTTTCAATAGTATTAGATAGATACGAAAGATTTATGTCTTGTTTTTTTAATCCTTGTAGTAATCCATTGGGACTTAGTTTACTATGAGTTACTCATATCATACTCAGATGGATAGACAATCTATAAAGACGACACAAAAATTGGAGGACATGCATTAATCTCGTTTAATGGATTGGTGGATTTTTATTGGAGCACAACATCTGAGTGGAAATTTTATAAAACAGAATTTTCTAGGGCTCAATAAATATATATCCTTTTGAATCTTTTTGTGGGAATCCTTGTCCTTCTATAATTTTTTGGTTGGAAACAGGTGAGTCTTCACTGTTTGGTCTCAACATTTTCTAAGAGATAATGATGAAGACTCGGTTGATTAGGAAAAGGATAATGAAATATCCAAGTCATATGAAATTTTATGTAGATCATTGGTGATGATGGTTGTCATTCAAAGTTAGTGATCATTTTTTCTTAAAATCTCTCCATGTATTTGGAATCATAATTTTTGGAAGAAGGGTATATTATCTAATAGAAATATAATCCCTTTTTATATACTTGGTTTCCAAGGTGAAACATGGGTTGTTTTTTCCACTATAGTGTCATTAAGTGCATAATGTGTTTTATATATCTTATTTGAAAAAGAATATGCCTGATCTAGACCATGTGATTTGATGGTATCGTGTCCACCTAGATCCAGATGCTTTCTTGGTATATGTGATAGTGAGGATTTCGTATTGCAATGGTAAAGTATTTCATGTGAAAATAATTGGTCATATGTGAGTTCTATGGAAACATTTTCAGATTTAGAAAAAAATATGGGAATGTGAGAATGAAATGATCAAGAAAATGCCTGATTTATTTCAGTAATGTGTCGATATTCTACATTCTTAGTTGGGAAATTCCAATGGTGGGGAGAATTTAGTGCCACAAAATTTCATTTAACTAACCCATTATTTATATATTTTATTTATATACTATAACTAGGTTAATTTTGAGAGGATTTTGATGAGTTTTGGAATGTTTTTGGGGATTTTCGAGAGGCACACTATTTTTTCAATATAATTCAAAACCATAAAACAGCTTCTAGAAAACATTAAAAAGAATAAAATGGGATCTCTATTGGATGTTGGTTAGGTATAATATTTGGAAAAACCATATGGCCACCTAGTAGTAACCATAAATAGTGAAATTATGGAAAAATCTTGGTTATCACATGGTTTGTCTAACTGTTTCAGCCAACCATGCATGTAGGTTTTGAAGGTAGTGGTTGGAACATTGTTTGCACATGTTTTTCCTAATAGTTCACATTAGCCAATAATGGTTAAAAAATTTGATCTAAAATTTTTGGATTTAATTTTTATTTTCTCCTTCACCACTTGTTTTCCCTCTATTATAGCACTATCTCTGTTTTATTTCCTCCCAATGGTTGTGGAGATCATTCCCATTAATATGATAGTGATTTATTGGAAATTAATGGTGCATTAAAGGTATGATTCTTTCATATGTCACTGTTCTTGTTGATTTTCCTTAGATGTGTTCCTCTTCCCTATGTTGGATTCATATATCAAGTTTATTGGGGGTAGATCTATGATAATTGACACTAATCAAAGTGATATTTTTTTTGATGATGTCCACTAATAGTGTCGAAGGTGGGTTTGTAGACATTAAACATATTTTTTTGAAGAATTTATAGAAAGATTTATTTTCTCCATAGTTTCAAATGTAGGTGGCTTCACTCTTGGCACAACTTATTATTATATGAAGTCTTTGTATCAAATTTGTTGAGTTAATTGAATTTTATTGTGAAATTTTTGTGGAAATCTTGGTAGAAAACTTTTATAGTGAGGGATTATGAAATTTTGTAATTTTGTGGAAATTTATTTGGTAAATGGTTTTAAAATGATGATTTTAAAATGGTATTTGGTTTTTATACATGTAAAATGTTTTTTTTGAAAAAAAATTCATTAATAAAAACTGTTTTATTGATATTTTTCTACAATTGATTTGGAATGGGTTTTTCAAAAATTGTTGGAATGTATTCATTTGCATTCGGAACTGATAAGTGCATGATGTTACTCCATTCAACAGAATGAGATGGATAAGGGCATGATGTTTTCCCAAACAAGATGGTTCACTAATAGATAGCTTAGTGAAAGGATGAATCACCACTGACGAGTATAGGGAGGTCCTTGGATCCATGCATAGTTGGATGTGTGGGTATGTTGAATGGAATGGGTTATGCCAAAATGTAATATTCACAAGTCTTTTTTGAGAATTATTTTATTTATTTCCCTAGAAATGGGTTTTTTTTGGAATTTTTTTTGTTATGAAAACTATTTATCTTCGAGATGGGTTTCCTTTGATAAAAACTATTTTAAAGTGTTTTATATTTAAAATTTTGTATAAATGATCTATATTTATCTATCCTTGTGGCTTGAGTAGGGAATTCATTTAGGAAATCCTATTGTGTTTAATTACTCACCCCCTCCACAATAACATTGATTTATTTGTACATAGTTTTATCAAGAAATAGAGAAATGAAAAGTATATATTTTATTTAGTGATTCTTTGGATTAATTTGGAATGTATTGTTGAGTTCGAGCTTGGATTAGGTTGGGAGATATGGAGTTGTTTTCATTAGAGTTTTTGAGTTTTTTTTTGTGTTGTCTCCACTTTATACTTTGATGTTGGTCAGGATTATTGATTGTATTATGTTATGTTGTGAAATTTTTTTGGTCACTTTTGAGTTTTATATAATGTTGTCATTCATTATTTAGTAGTTATTAGTTATTTTATACTTGTTTTTTTTTCTAAATTTCTAAGGAAAAATCAACCCTTGTATATTTTTTGAAGCCCTTTTTATTTATTTCATTCTTATTTTTCTTGGAGTTGCCACCAAAGTCCAATTAGAAATTCTTACTCATCTCTAGCCAGTGGGGAGGTGTAATATGTTACATAACTATTCAAAAAAAAATACATGATATGTGAAATTTTAAATGAAAATGGTTCATAAATATGTAATTATGATAGTTTTACTAATGATATAGGTGGTCGAAGAAATTCCATGGGAATCAATATTAAATTTAATGTGGATAAATTTAACTTGGGATACATTAATAAGAATATGTAGAATGGTGTAATTATGTGGAAATGTTCACAAGAATTATAAAATAATCATCTTATGTAGCAAGACTCAGAAGACAGTTATCCTCCTAATTCATAGGATGGTGAGTCTATTATGTAATGTAATGCTTTTTTATGTAAATGATGTATAATAATAGATCATATAACATGGGTAAGATCAGTTTGTTTTAGTGGGAATGTTTAGTTATTTTTGAACATTATCATTGTTACCATTAGTGTTAAGGTTGGATATTGTAAGTAAAAACTATAGCAATTATTCTAATTATAGAATGATATTTAGAAATATATGAAAATCCATAGTATTTGGTTTTCTATGGAATACATAAATTTTTAGACATTAAAATGAAGATTTAGTTGTTTTATAGTTTCACTGAGGTGTAATCACCCTAAAAATTATTGGTTGGTTATTGAATTGATCATCACATGAATTAGATAAGATTGGGTTTTAGACTACAGACCTATGTCGATAGTTTTATGGGATATGTCTTGGTTGATCATTTTCTCATTATGATCCTTTGTGAATAATTGACTTACTAGTCACTTTAAGGTATTAGGTTTATAATTAAAAAATAACCTAACATAACATAACCTTTGTTAAATTATAATTGATATAGTTTAAACTAAGGTAATAATATGATAATTTCATAATGAAAAATGGTAAAACGGTCAAATGTGAAATATCTTTTATGTTATACTACATGGTAATTCCCATATGTAATTTATTTTTCAGCACTAATGTTTACCCAATTTTTTAGAGATAAATGAAACTAGTAGGAACAGAATATACAATGTGTGTGAGGGACAGTGCGATTACTACCCCATTTAAAAATTAATTGGAATTTGAAATGGAGTAAAATACCTCATAGAAATTATCACCAAACTATTAAAATATTTGAATAATAAAATAAATCACATTGGGACCCCAAACACACCACATAGGGCACAGTTGGATATAAAGTATTTCATTTGTAAATGATCAGACACTTTTATTGGATCTTCTAATTCTCCAATTTCCATGCAATGGATTAATGTTATGGAAAAGTTATTTTCCTTTTACTAATGATCAGAAAATGAGAATGTCATTATTTATATCTATCGGTTGGAATGTGTGGTCGATCAATGGTGTAATATAATTTATAATACAATGACAAAGGAGGATGTAAAATCTATGGTATAATAATAGATAATGAAAGTTTTCTTCACCAATAATTTTAATAAAAAAAATTATATAAATATAGATAGGGAGTTTTGGAGTTTTAAAAAATTGATAGATCCATCGACACTTATGAAGCCAACTTTATATGAATAAAAGGGTATACTAATTATTTTATAATAGATCATTGGAATAGAAAAAGAATGATTACTTAGTTCCCTTAAATAAAGTATTCCAGGAGATCTATAATTAAGAGACTTTGGGGAATATAATATTATTTGAATATGTGTATTTAAGGTGGGTCTGAAGGTGGATACTCTCAATAAACTATACAAAATCAATATAAGATGTTATTTTAAGGGATCTTAGATGAAAAATAATTGGAAAAATTAATATTCAACTCCATTCTAGTACTAATATTGGTATGAAACAACTGAAAAATTTCATATGAGGGCCATGAAGATGTTTTAAATGAGGAAATAATAGACATCAATCTTATGAATTATAAAAGTGTGAGAAAATTCTGACCAAATAGAATCATTTCATAGATAATGATATTTCCCTATATAAAGGTTTCAAATGCATGTATGTTAGTCATTAAATGAATCAATAACCCAATACGAGATTAAAGGATAAAAAGAGGTATAAATAACCCCCCAAAATGTAGGTAATAAAGAAGATTATGTTTAATCACTATCACTATGGTGGATAATGATAATGATATGATGTGAGGTAAAATTTTTCTAAATTAAAGATTTGTAAATTCCTTATTTTATTATGTTCCTTTCCATTCATTTATGTGAGAAATGTTTTCTATGAATATGAAATCACAAAATATTGAATTGGATATTGAACTATCAAGAAAACACCTAATGGAATGATGATCACATCTAAGATACATAAATTATCTTTGATCAAATTTTTTTGGAAGATACTTCCTATAGTTATAATTATTATCCCTTGGTTGAATTTGAAATAATATTAGTTATTGATTGACTATCCATACAAAGCTACCAAATATATTTTTAGTAGGATATATCATTTGATATGTTTTATCATCCTATTATCAATTATCAACACAAGGTTGATATCCCATCAGATGAAGATAAAAATACATTGGTTTCATACCAAGAATTGAAGGATTTTCACCATAAATGATTACATAGGATGTCTTCATTAATAACATTCCCATTATCTGAGAATATATTAATGTTTACCTAGATAAGTTTCTAGGTCTTCTCCCAGAGATTAACACAAATTTAAATATAGAACCTTTGATTAGATTTATGCCGATTTTAAAGAGACCTTATAGGATACATTTTTTTTTAATTTTAGGAATTAAAGAAGCATATTATAGGGAATTTAGATATGGGTTTTTCCACCCTAGTTCTTGAAAAAAGTGAGAACAGGTCCCCATTACTAAGAATAATGGTGGATAAACATATCAGTATATGGACTATTGAAATATTAAGAAGATCAAAATTATCATTAAATATACCTTAACTTGTATTGATGATGTTTTTGAAAAACTAAATGATGTTCAAAACTTCTTAATTGTAGAAATTCTATGAGGATTTCATCAATTAAGGATTAAAGGGATCATATTTTCTAAACAACTTTTTTGAATTGGATGTAAAAACTATGAATTTATAGAGATTAAATTGGGATTGAATAATTCTACTTTCAACCTAATGGTTCATTTTAATATCATATTTTTGGGATACCTTGATCAATTTATGATTTTCATAAAAGATGATATTATAAAAAACTCAAAAAGAATGGAAGGTAAGGGAGATCATATATAGAATATGTTAAGGACAATGAGAAAAGAGAAATTTTATAGAAAATTTTGTAAATTTGAATACTTGTTAAAAAAAGTATCATTTTTGGGTCTTGTAATCATGTGAAAGTTTATAACACTTGATTCCTTAATGTAATAAGTTATTGAGTAACTGATTAGACAAACCATTGTGACCGATATAAATATTTTTCCTAGGATAACATGATATTGTTAATGATTTGTGGGAAAATAACCACATCTATAAAATACACTACCCATGTGAATAATAAAGGGTGAAAAATTCATTTGGATGAAGGAATATGAAGAAAGATATAGGGGAAAAGGGGTTGGTCACCACACCAGTAAGTATATTACTCTATAGTGGGTAACGTTTTATATTATACACTGATGTTTTGAAAATATTTTTATGCTTTATCCTCAAGAGTTATTATATGGAAATTACTTAATCATCGTGCCAATTAATGAATATTGAGAAAACTACCCAATACATTATTTGGAGTTGGAGAATGTTTTCTTTGCATTAAATATTTGGGCATATTCTCACTGTAGAGAATAACATGATATTTATAATGATCACAAGAGCTTAAAATACATATTCACACATAAGTATTTGAATATGTCCCAAATGAGACTGTTGGAATTGATAAAATATTAAGGCATATAAATATATTACAAACCCTTAATGGAAAATAATGTGTTTGATGTTATCGGTAGAAAACATCATGCTACCTTGTACATGATGAGGATTTAAAATAACCTTTTACTCATGGATTTTCAAATGAAGAGTCTTGAAATCATATAAGAAGGTGATAAATCCAATATTTCCCAAAAGAATATGTAACCATCCATTCATATAAGGATCAAAGAAGAAAATAAAGATTATGTAGAGATATAAAAAATGTAGTGATTATTTAGAAGATCAACTTTGATAGAGATGAGATTTATGTTATGGATCATTGATATATGACTTATAAATATTGTAATTAAAGAAAAAACATTCAAATAATTCACATTTCTCATCCCCATCTATTCATATAGGATTTATAATGATATATAGAGACTAAAATGAAATTTATGGTGGCATAATATGAAGAGTGACATTGAGAACACATTTCTCGATGTTTGGTATGCGAAAAAGATAAAAGAGAATGAAAAGTCTATGGGTAAATTGAAAATATTACCAAAACTGGAATTTATGTAAGAAATAATAACTATGGTTTTTGTTATAGTTATCCCCAAAATAAATATAGGCCATAAGGATATTTTGGTTTGAGTCAATTTTTTTTCATTATCTTTTTTTTTCACCAAAAAAAATTTATCCCTATACCAACTCATTGTGATTTAGAGAATGAAATTGGTGAGGGAATGTGGAATACCATTATATATTGTGTCTGATTAGGATCCGAGGTTAACCTTAAGATTTAGGTGAATCCTTAAGAAATTATTGGGGGTAGAGCAGATTTTCTATATTAATTTTTATCCATAGATGGATGGCCAGTCTGAAATGGAACTTTAAATTATAGAGGATATAACAAGATCATGTGGGATAGATTTTTGAGGATTCTTTGGTAAAAAATCCACCTATTAGAGTTATCATATAAAAAAATTCTAACATTACATTTTTATTTCTCTATATTATTCCCTTTATTGAAAGAGATATTGGACACCGACATGTTGTGATGTAATTCGGTAGAGAGGAAGCTGATATGTCATCACATAGTCCAGGAAAAAATATATAAGTTTCAGACCATTTACCAGCAAATTAAAGATAAATGAAGTCAGATCGAAATGTTTTAAAAATAATTATCAACATGATCTAGAGTTTGGAGATAGTTATAAGGTGTTCCTTTTAATATCTCAATGGAAGAACATTATAATATTTTGGAAAAATTGGAATAAAATTCAAAGATTCTTCAATGATATAGAGATATGTGATATTGTCAAGATCATAAAATATTGATTAAAAATCCCTCCATACCTATATCAAGATCATGATTTTTTCAATATAAATTTTTATGGAAGTATATAATAGATCCAAAATAAGTATCGAGCTTGGAATTATTACAACTAGAACACGAACATTCATATGTAGAATAACCTAGATAAATCTAGGATCTGAGATATATATTTCTGGTAATTAATACAAATTTAGTGAGCTTGGAATTCCAGATGTAAATATGACATGATTTAGTATTAATATTCATTACATTAAACAAGCACAAACATGAGGATCGTAATGCTATAGTTCCTTTAGATTCTAAACACAAAATGATTTTATTTCATCAATGACATATAATATCTCCCATAATGATCTCCTCATATAGTTATCTTATAATTATTAACCTACCTAAACCTTTCATTGTAACAATGGGAAGGAAATATGAGAATGAATGAGCTTAGTTTACCAGTATTGGAAAAAATAGTAGAAATTAATTAATGTTCATTTGAATGAATAATATAATCATTATCATATGTTATCATGAAAATGACACACAAAGTTATTATATAATCAATATTATATCACAAACATGAGTCAGGGAATAAAACATTATCATTTTGGAAAATATGTCCCATAAGATGGAAAAATCATCAAAAATCAATCATGAACCATAATATCATGTTCAAAAAGTGTGGAACCAATATAAGGATAAAAAAAATTTATATGTCACTGTTAACTACAAATACCATCAACATAGAATATAAATACCAATCACCCGTGTTCCATTGTGGATCTGGATGCACTTGTTTCCCATAGTGTATCAGGATGCACCTATCTTCAATTGTGGATCAATTCCATTGACTATTTTCTTATTTTTATGTCATGAGATATAAAAATTTTCCCAACACATTGGATGGAGATATAGGCCTCACACATATTATATTGAATACCATAATTATGTGTTCCATAATATCATAAAACATTCATTATATTTTTACATCATAACCTATATAAATGAAATGGGATTTATAAAATTTTTATCAATTAACCATAAAATAAACCCTAGAAAAGAAATAAATTTTATAAAAATTTCATCAATATAAACATTATCCATCTAGAGAAATAATAAGGACAATATAATTAATTTTTATCCCTAATAATGAATAAGTAACATCAATGGATGTCATATTAGATGTAAAATGATTTCGAAAGATCACATAGAAGATTTATTGAGGAATAAAACCATTCCACTTTGAAAAGAAATTTATAGAGTAAAAAAATTTCCAACACATTTTTTTAAATCATAAGAAACATAAAAAAAGGAAGTGTTAAAATCATATAAAAATTTTACTAAATAAAATATCCTTTCTACCTTCAAAAGCACCTTTGGAAACATAAATCAGTTTGAAAATCATTTCGATTTTAAAAATCATTATCACATATATATGAAGCATTAAAAATTATTAATGAAACTTTTTAACAAAAATATCCAGTACTCTTTGAAAAAAATTAATCAAATTGTTTTAAAAATAATTTTCTTTGGAAATAACCTTGAAAACATATGATGAGAGATTTAAAAGTCACTTAAATCATTTCATGACAGAAATTTCATTTTCTAATTGAAGGAAATTTTTAAAATAAAATACATTTTTAATGTCATAATATTTTAATATAACCTTAATAAATTATAAATGAATCTTGAGATAAAATAATTTTCATGAATGTGGGAAATTTCTTTAATGTTATACAGGTTAAAAAAATTTCCATTCATATTTTTATTGAAATTAAATCATTAATTGTTTGGAAAATGGAAATGATGATTGGTTTAATTTTATTTAGTGAAAAGTAAATAATGGGAAAAATTCATTAGTAAATCATTATAATAATGTTAAAAACATTTTTAATGCAGTTTTAGAGACACATGGTTTTAAAAGAAAAAAGCCTTTTGATCGAAGAGACAGATAAGGATGAATTTTCTCAATTGTTTTTTCAAACTCATGAGAACGTAAGGATATAAAAAAGAAGTTAAAATATGTATTTTCTATAAATAACAAAATATGAAGAAGATATATGAGCCTATTGAAAGAAAATTAATAACATTTCATCATTTGAATTAGAATAATGAGAAATCCTGATAAATGAGAATATTTTAACATAATCCCATTACCTCATTGGTTACGTTGAATAATAATTCCCATAGAAGGATAAAATTAAATGAAATTTAGAATATCTTGATAATAAACCTGTGCATGATATTATAGGTGAAAGGGCATTTATATACACCACATAATAGAAGATAATTGTATAATAGGACATATGTCTAAAAGATGGAAAACTGAGGAAAAAATCCCTTTCTGTATTTTTAAGTTTTGAAGTATAAATTGTATGAAAGTGGTATAATAAAATGGATATAAAAATAGAAATAATTTTAATGAAAATAATAAATATTTACATTCATGGGTAGTATTTTCATCATATAAATGAAACAGATGGTGAATATAGATGTTTGTGACAAAAAAATATAAGTGAGTTCGAAATGCATTACCATATGTCTCAAATTCGTTCCTATACGTTCGAAACCAATTTATAATAAATATATTTTTAATTGAAATGTTGATACCCCAAACCTAGTATACTAGATATCATTCATACTTTTATTACATTGGAATAATATTTTAGGAATCATATCCTGAAAGACTAAATAATATAGTTGTATTAGTAAACTAGATACATACATTATTCCCATATTACATTTTAGTACACAAATTAGGACATATTTTTCTTGGGAGTTAATTTTTTATATCATGTATATCCTTATAGATCAAATATAGCACACTATATGGAATCCTAGGAGAGAAAAGAAGATATGTGTGAGCTCAAATGCTCAATAATGGTTAGTACATTGGAAGCTATCAATAATCAATAATCATAGTCAACATGGACGTTTAATAACTAAGTACACATTAAATTTAAATAAATGGATAATAATATCCTATTTATGAAAGTAAATAATGGAAAACATATTACATTTCATCACTAACCTGAATAAGAAATGCGTCCATCTATAATATCATAATGAAAATATGATGGATAAAAATAGTTTCAGACTTAATGTATGAACTGATTAATTATTGGATTCAATGATCTAAAAAATCATGATAAATTTACTTTTAGGACCTTTAACAATAATTTTAATCCACAGGTTAAAAATAATTTAATTAATGTTTAACTTTATTATATCATGAGACATACATATTCATCATGTGGCTATATCATATCGGGCCGAACCCATCATTATAGATCAAACGAATTAAAAATATATTGGACAATCAATTAAATTCAATAATAATTTTTCATTAAAATAAAATATCCATATTGAGTGAAGGATATATATTAATCAATTTCCCCGTTCATTCAAATAACTTTCAATGTGAAACGTTGTATGTAGAAATGAGATACTATTTAAGGAATAATATGATCCATGATAAATATTATGGATATTTAGGGGAAATTTAAATTCTAATTATCACATGAATGTCAATATTTAAAGGGTATGATAATTAATATCTAATGAAATATGTATGTGAAGGTCTAATGTAATGTCCCCAACCTGGGATCCACTAAACCGATGCCTCGAGTCGGGTGGCCAAATGACCCCAGGTGAGCCACCCCATATAATAGAGGCTGCCAAATAGTTTTGATGGATTAATAGATCCTGTGGGGGGACAATAAAATCTTTTCCAAAGTGGTCCACCATAGATAAAATTAAAAATAATTGGAAAAATAAATATTAAACAAGTACTATATACAAATTCCCAATACTAGGTACAAGCCCACTACTAATTTGTTAATTATGAAATGACATGTAATTAAGTTCACAATGTATATAAAACCCAAAATAAAATAATGAACCCCAAAAGTGGTTCCTTAATAATTTCTATAACCCCCATACATGCACATCCCATGCCCATAACGTCCATCTAGAATATGAACTTTTCACTTTTCTTGAACTACATCCATGAAATCAGCTCAGATACATAATGGCGGTCTGAGTAGGGTGTGATTAAGACTTAATAGGCCACCACCATGAGTGTCTAAAAAATATCCATTCTAAATAAATAGTCTATATATTCACTAAATAAATGAAAAGAAAAGAAAAATATAAATTTGGTTCCCTTAGTTAATGACATTGAATTGAACAATTTTTATAATTTGTTGCATGGGTTAAGCATGTTCATTAAGTACACTATTCCTATGATAGTCAACTACTATGTGTAAGGGGATTATTTATGTTCCCCATATCTCTTGGGAAAATGTATCATAATAAATTACATCACACTAACCTTGGAGGCTCTATTTAGGTATTCTCATCAATTGCAATCATTAGGAGAACAGATCCTCAGTATGACTCCCAAACCCATGTATTCTATGGGTGGGCTATAAAGCCTTAGTCCAACTAGACCCATGGGTGTATAACATCAAGTCAATACCCAATAGACCACCAATTCATGTGGACATCATTCATTAACCATAACACATGTCTAACATAAGCCATAACCATTTTAATTCATTCATCATGTATAGAAAATGTTCTTTCGATACAAAATTAATCATTATTCTCTAGGCCATTTAAATATTCTCATATTAATTTCTTATCCCAATTACCAGTTAATATTTTAGAATCCTTATCAAATCAATAAAAATTACCCTTTCCAATCCAAAACTCATTTAGCCCATTAACATTATACCAAGAAACCCCTTATTCTATGTTAACAACTAGACAGAATTCCAATTAGTATCATTTCATATCCAAAGTGACTTTCCAACACATTAGTCATGGGATCTAGGTCAACACAATTTTATTTTATATTTAACATTTTAATTTTTTGGGTTCATGGAGTGGAAGACCCCATGGGTGGCCCTTAACTAAGGAAAATTAACTTCAACATAAACCGCATGAATCATGAGAGGTTGAACTAAAAAGATACCCAAAAAATTATCATTTATACCAAGGAAACTAAAATAGGAACCACAATAACACTAAATGAGAAATATATACACTTAAATAACCAACCAGACTATGGGATATAACTTATATACCACCAACATCAATTTCCAAGATGAATACTTGCTTAACATAGCCTTTGATTTAGAATCAAACACCCATTGATTCCGTAACTTAATATCCTATGGAAAAAGTTATTCTTATGGATTTAGAATAATAATAGAAACAACCGAATATGTAATTTCGAAAAAAAGTAGTAAATAGGAGTGTTACACTCAACCAATGCTCTGATCTGTACATGACGACGCTCTAAACGACTTAAAAATGAGAGTGATCGACACTTTGGTTATTTAGGGTGATTTGGTTGTTCTATAGAGATACTAGAGAAATAAGGGAGTAGTATATTGAGTTGTAAAACTGAATTTCAAAGATGGAAAATAGGTAAAAACCCATTGTTAAAGAGTTGAAGGTTTTGGCTACATCGTTGGCCAAACCGTGGGCCAACCGTGGACCATCCTCAATTAAAAAAGAGTCAAAAGTCATGTGGTTTATTGGGAAGCCTAAATAGTTTGGAAAACTATGTGGTGTCTATATACGATGGATCTATACAGGAACCCATGGGTTGGAATCCCCCAATGATTGATTTCTTAAACCATGACCCCCTCTTTCAGGAAATCCCAATTGGGGAACACTGTTATTACTAACCATGCACCTACTGAACATCATGATATTGATGGACTATTTCACCTCTTTTCACATCTCAAACCCTTATAATACCACCAATTCTTGTAATTCACCATGTAATAATTCGTTTATCCCAAATAAAAATACATAATCCAATACATAAACAAGAACACATGTCAAGAAAGCTTCAAAATCTTACATAAATACCAACTTGTGTCAAAATAATACAAAAGCATCCAAAGGAAGAGTAATAATTCATAAAAATATGCCAATTAGAGTAAGATTAATTTTTTTTAATTGGTTAATATAAATACCATAAAAATATCTCTAAAAAATTCTTAAGGAAAACTTGCTTTTTGGTTCGAAAAGCATTTTGAAAATACATTTCTTTGAAAATCCCATTTAAAAAAAAATTCCTTAAAAATATCATCATTGAATCGAAAAGAAATAGTTAATGAAATAGTTATATTGGTGGTGGTTATTTCTTTCTATGCTATAAACCTCTAATGAAAATTCCATTTTCACTATAGAAAT
Organism: Viscum album; assembly: GCA_963277665.1. Classification (NCBI taxonomy): domain Eukaryota; kingdom Viridiplantae; phylum Streptophyta; class Magnoliopsida; order Santalales; family Viscaceae; genus Viscum; species Viscum album. Next base: position 1,572,313,681 of record OY728127.1, read on the forward strand.
TTTAGGAACGTTCCGTGTTGAAAAAAAAATTAAAAGATTGTTTTCACATTTTCAGTAAAAGTCAACGTGATATTATTTTGAAAATGAAATAATATTAATTTTATTTTTTTAAAATAATATAAATTAATGAAATTAAATTTAATAAATCATTTTTAAAAGGTTAATAAATATTTTAAAATATTTTTACAAAACATGGTTTTGGATAAAAACATATTTTCAATTGACGCGATAATTGAAGTAGGATTTTCATAAAAATATTTATTCAATTATTTTATTATCCACAATTTCCAAAAATGAAACTATTACCTGGAAAATATAATTAAAAATTATAGATGAATAAAATTAATGGGTTTATTAAAAAATAATCAAACAGTTTCCTTCAATTGATATTCAAAAATAAAAAATACCTTTTATAACGACAATGTGAATTAAACCCTTGTAAAGATCAAAATACTGATGTAAGAATTAACCAATGAATCGATTATGTGTATCAAATACAAAAATAGATAAAAAATATTAAATACATAATGAAATAATAAATATCCAATATAAAAATTATATTAGAATAGTAATGATGATGAGGATGTAATATAACCCAACGAAATGATATTTAGTTATGAAATTCATTACAACTAAGTAAATATTTTGGAAAATTCATTTATGTTTAATAAATAATATTTTAATGTAATATACCATGAATTATTAATAAATCATAATATTATTCTTCCAATGGGTATTATAAACCCTATATAAAATAAATTTGGGGAATAACATTTCAATATCCATCAATGAAGAGAAATTGAGACAAAGTCCCTTATCTGACACTTCCTTTTTTTTTGAATTTTGTTAAAATTCATGTATAATGTTTTCAAAAATGATAATAAATTATAATAAAACCATATTAAGATTTATAATACTATATATAATCCTTTTGTAACATTATATTACCCTTTCAAGAATAATATTTCATTATTTCCATTATTTCGGGAGTTAATTTTCTTGTTTTCTCAAGCATGTTTTGTCATTAATGTTCTGATTATTATGTATATTATATAGTTATATAATATTCATACTAATAATAATTAAAAAATTATCATATTTTTACATCAAATTTAATTTTAACAAAAATCCTGAATAAGTTTTATAATAAATGAAGTGCGTTACAATCATGAAGACGATTGGTCATAAGTATGAATGAGTTACATTTACATTTTCATCGATAATTTAGAAAATGTGGATTGGAATATTTTACCATTAAATAATGAGAAAAATACCATAAATAACATGTTAAATACATATATATATATATCAAACATGTGTTTTGGAAATGAGAAGAGTTTCACATAGCTTTGCGAAGGTAGTAGTCCACATGTATATGAATAATGTTATCATCTCTACGTGAGTGAAAAGGGAAAGAAAGAAAATGATATATATTTAAATTAAATAATTAATGATATTTTCTTTATATAATAACTATTCATTTATATAAAATAAAAATAATAAATTTATCTTTATCGCCTTCGTTGTGATGCATTTGTGAAAGATGACTCATATCACTTTGTGAGGTTGTAGTCTTTTATATACACAATCGACATTATCATATCTCCATTGAAATCTAAGGTATATATATATATATATATTATATTATGAAATTATTGGTATAAATATGTAATAAATATATCATATTTTTTTTATATCCATTATAATTCCTATCTATGATAGGTGGAAATGAGAAAACGAACGACATCAGTTCATGAGGCTATAGTCCGCTGTACACACAAACAATGATTTCAAAACACATTCATCGGATATGGACTTGTTTTTAGATTATTAAATTATTAAAAAACACCCCTCTATATATAATACATTTAAGTTATTATATAATCATGGAATAATAAAAATTTAAGGAGGTGGAGGTGGAAACAAAATAAAGACACTCATTGAAGAACATAAACTCCTCTTCGGGTATCCTCCTTATATTTTCACTAATTCCTTAATGGTTGGATTTTCCTACAAAAATAATGATTGAAGGAAAATTATAGGCAGGTTTACAGGTTAATTTTTTAGGTATCGGCCTATCCATTAGTTCATGATGGTGTGATGGAGAGCGGAGTGGGGGTGAACTTTTATAAGTGGGGGAGAGGAAATATATTTTATATTGGAAAATAATTGTGTTATCACACATTATTCATATGCCATAAGGGTAAGAAATGGACCATTATTGAACCGTATATGTTAAATGTTAACCAAATATGTCCATAAAAGATTTTTTAGTGATGTTTATATGTAATTTTCACCTTTATCATTTTAGTTTAATCCATGTTAACACATTTTTTCCTTACACCGTGTTAATTAATTTTTAATGATTTAACAATTAATTTATTTTAAAAAATATTTTTAGAGTATAAAAAATTATAAATTATTATGATTAAAAATATAAAATATTTTTTTTCAAATTCAATTATAATTAGTGGAAATATTTAATTTAAAATTAATCTGATATACATGATGTGAAATCATGTTTTTAAAGAGAAAATGTTCAAATGTTTACAAGGTTTTTATATTAAAATTAAATATAAAAATGATTCAAATGAAATAAAATGGATAATTGGTAAAATATTTAATTAGTTTTACTAGAAAAAATAAAAAATATAATTTAACATTATAAATATTTTAAATTAAATCACTATTTTCAATTTAAACTCAGAAATTTTCACTATTCATCGAAAAATTAGAATTTTTAAAATAATATAAAAAATACACCGTAAGAAAATTGTGTTATTATGATTTAGAAAATTAAGATATTGAGAGAAATAAATTCTATTTGAGTGAAAAAAATAATTTTATTCAATGTTCAAAAATCTGGACTAAATGTTATTTTAGAAAAAATAATTTTTTTAGAAAACATTTCTTTCTATTTTAAATGATTTCTATTTTATTTATAATATATATATATATATATATATAATTAATAAAAAATTGTAAAATATATATTTTCATAACTTAGTTAATCCTAATCATAATCTCTATTCCAATGGATAGGTGATAACTATCATATTAAATAAAAAAAATATTATATTGTTGTTCATTTAAAACATTGTAATGCATGTAACACAAGATATCAATGAAACTCATTTTTGTGTGTATCATAAGCTTTGAATAAAGTTAAATTTATTCTAAATGAAATATTTTTTATACGATTTTTGGTTTTATATTCTTTTTTATACTAGGTTTTACTTGTCATATATACTATTTAATAAAATGTAATTCTTAAAGAATTTAAGGGTGTAATACTCTCCCAACCATAAATAAATTATTTCATTGAAATTTAAACATAATATTAATAGTAAATGGTTTTATATTTGAAAATTATCTTCTTGAAAACCAATATTCAAAATGGGTTTAAAATATACTCTCAATAGGAGATAAAACAGATTTTCAAAGTTCATTTTGAATAACACATAACTATTAATCTATATTAGATAACATTGGTGGGAAATGAATAGATGGACATAGAATAAAATCATAAATAATTATAGAGGGTGATTGAGGTCATTGATCAAAATCACCTGAATTATCAATGGAATGTTATGATCCCTAAATCCATAAAATGGGAGGATTTAAAAGGCTATTTGATTCATCAGATATGAATTTAATAAGATAATGCTTTTGTTTCATGATCCAATTCTTTAAGTTGTGGAATTATTTTTTTGTCCATGAATAAAACTAAACATAATAACTTGATATTTTTCTATTTAAAATCATAATTAAATATTTTGGAGTCAATTTATTTATAATCTATTACTCAAAGAAACTAATACCCAAAATTTAATTTTTTTCATAAAACCTTATAATTGACTTTTAGTGGGTCAAAAGATCCAAAAAGTGTGACAAGTATTCGAATTTATCTCAAACTATTTTCAAAAACAAATACTGTTCTGCAATGGAATTATACAAATTAATATATAAATCTAAATATATATTCCATTGGTTTATCATTAATATTTAATTTTTTAGGTATTTTACCTAAAAATAATGACGTTTTAATAAGTGCATCATATAGGCCTATGGTATTTTCAAAACCCACATCATCCTTATATCAGGGTTTCAAGCACTTTATCCATTCCGGATGAGACAAATCGTCACCCAACATGTGGGATGTTATTTTTGAAGATAATATTTTAATAATTTCTAGTAAATCCCCAAATAAAATTATAGACATGATTGAAGTAAAATCAATCAATAAATTTACATTTTTCTTTGATTTTGTACATAATATTTTTCCACGAAGTCTTATTATATTATTTTACCATTATTAACACATAATTAATAATAAAAATTACTATAATGGTTATCAATTACATTAATGGAATGTATATAAAAATTATTCATTAAATTAAATATTCACTAGAAAATAAACATTCCATTAATTTCTCAAAAAATAATCTTAATCATAGTGGACACTCAAAACATAATACTGAAAAAGAATTTTTTCGTACTTTTAATATATTATCAATCTTAAAATCATAATCTAATGATGGGATCCATAACTCTTATGTTAATAATGAGGCATATGATTCTAAAAATAAACAAAACCTTTAGATGTTTCATAATTCTAATCGCCAAAATACCATCAATAAAAATGATTATGAAATTTAATTATTGAATCCAAATACATAAATACATCCTCCATTTTATTTCCCCATAGGTAATTTATTTGAATATGGTTTAACCTATAGAAAAAGGTGTTGACTCAGATAATTCCCAATCTCTTTATATTTAATAAATCGAACTATAAAAAGATTCACAAGATGATATTTATTTCATTCTGACATACTTTTCATTTTCACTTGAAAATTCATTCCTTTATGACCTTATTTTTGTCACACATTATTTTCTCCATTAATTTTAGATAGCTTATATTCAATCTAAGACACATTTCTCTTAAACTATGTCTTTTATTTTCATTATATATTCAAATACATATTAATTTTCTGTAAATAAAATGCATATTATAGTATGAAAAACCTTAGAGAGTGTCAAACATGGTGTGCAGAAAGGTTTTTGTCATGCACCCAGGTAAAGATCAAGTCTTTCATAATGATCCCTTTTCATAGTTATTACCCATATCTACATTTTTGACAGAACCAAATTTATTGGTAGTATCCATACATGGATACATTATAAAGTAAAAACACAAAATCTATATGTTACCGACACTTTAAAATATTATACTACATTTATCCTAACGAAATATCATATAATTATGATCTATAATATATGATTTTTAAGTATATATACAAATTCCTCTATGAAACAACCTCTAATACAAACTATAGTGACCTAAACCCATGTAACATGGAGATAGTTCTTAATTTTAGTACATTGGTATATGATATAAGTAATTTCATCTTGAAGGATAGAATAATTTACTAATATTGGTAAACTACAAAAATTATTGATTCCCATATTATATTAATCTTAAAAAAATCCTTCAAGAATAAAATAATTCCGTCTAACATATTCTAGCATATCAAATATAGTACAATTCATAGATTCCTATAAAAGGTAAAAATAATAGTGAGATCAAATGATATGTAAGGGTTATGGAAAATTGAAGGAATTGTGAATCAATAATCACAATCAACATATAAGGTAAATAACTAATCATACATTCCATTTAAATTATTGGATAATGAATAATCAATAAGGAAATGTAGAAAACTGAAAACACATTCCATTAAAACAATAAACAAACAAATAAATGAAAATAAAGATAATATTATAGTGATAATAACATGGATAATAATTAATGAACTTTAAATTCTATAAATTCCCAAATACTAGATTCCATGATCTCAGGCATCATGATACCTATACCATCAATACCATTCACAAGACGGTTTAATATACTGGTAAAAACCAATTTAATGTTATAATAACATGATTGTATCAAGACTCATACCAATGAATCACAGGGATATATTATATTAGGTTCCACAAATCATTGTTTAACTAATTTAAATCTTATATGTTGAATACTATATTTAATTAATTAATAAATATTCCTTGACATCAAATATCAATATTTCGTTAAGGGTACTAATTTATCAATATTCTCCCATTCAAACTTATAACATTTCAAGAAAAAAATAGTATATAAAAATGAGATAAAATTATAGATAAAATAATATCTATGATAAATAATAAGAATAATTAGGTTATATTTAATTTCTAATGATCACATGAAGGTAAAAATTTCATAGGGAAGTCAATGACTATAGAATAAAACTAAGAAGTGAATCTCAAAACCATACATGGTCAATACAATCATAAACCATATCGAGTAAGAAAAATTATGGTTTCAAAATATACCCATTTGAGCTAAAATAAAGGGTTTTAATAATTTATGAAGATAAATAGCATAAAAATATCTTTAAAAGCATTCTCAAGGAAAATATATTTTTCATTTTGAAGAACATTATGAAAATATTTTCATTTTAGAATCCCTTTTATGTTTTTCAATTAAATTGTTCATCATTAACTTATTAAGGATGCTTTATTGAAATTGATGTCATGATTGAGCTGAATTTTTTAGATATATACTGGTTAAAATAACATTCCATTTCCATTAAAAAAGGTTTGGAAAGTTTCTTTTTTTAAAAAGTACAAGATGATTGAATTCACATTTTCAGTAAAATCAAAAGGATAATTGTTCTAATAATGACATATGATTAATTTTAATTTTTTTAATGATCAAAATGGATAAAAAATACTTTAATAAATTATTTTAAATATTTAAAACCTTTTTAAATCATTTATAGAAAACATGGATTTGGAAGAAAAAATATTTCGAACCGAAGGGAGAAAAGAATTGAAATTTTCTTAAGAAGTTTTTTATAATTATTTTAGGTTCCAAATAGTGTAAAAATAGTGATGTTAATTTAAAAGTATCATTAATAACAATATTATAACAAACTTAAAGGTTTTATTAAACAATAATAAAATAATTATATCAATTTAAATTCATGAATAAATACTCCCGATTGAAATGATATTGTGAAGTAAACCTTTATAAAAATCATATATTTTTTATGATAATTAAGCAATTAATATCTTATGTGTATAAAGTATAAATACACATAAAAATTTGAAATAATAAAAATATAATTAAAATTAATTATAAAAATAATCATAGAATTTTAACGCTAATGATGAAGTAGTATAACCTAATTAAAATAAATAGAGTTATCAAATTTTTTACCACTTAGTAAATTTTATGTGAAATCCCCAGGGATGAAATAATAAAATATGAAAATAAATATACAATTCCATACTATGAAATAATTAAATTAAACTCCCAAGGTGATGTATATAATCTATATAAATTAAATTTGGTGAATGACATAATAATATTCCTTAATGAAGAGAAATTTAGATGAAGTCCCTTATATCACAATTCCTTTAGATTGAATGATATTTGACCTCACATAAAGTTTTATTAAAATATTGATAAATTATAATATAACCATATTAATATTTTATATAACATATTCGATCCTTTTATAACATCTTATTACCCATTCTTTAATAATATCTCATTATTTTTATTATTTAGGTGTTAACTGCTTTGTCATATCATATGTGTTTCCTTGAGAAAGATATGGTTCATGAACATGTTATATATTTTTATCATCTATATAACAATAATAATTACATAATTATCATATATTTACATAAATTTATCTTTTGATACCAATAAAAAATGGTAGTTTTGAAAACTAATGTACGTTACAATCCTAATGACTGTTGGTCATACATACGCATAAGTAACGTTTCCATTTTTGATGACCATTATGGAAAGGTGGTAATTAATATATTATCTTTATATAATTACAATAATACAAATAATAACATTTTATATAAATATACATATTTTCCATGTTGTGTGGTGATGAAAACAGTGTCCCATCACTTCCAGAAGAGGGTTGTCTACATGTAGACGAATGATGTAATAATATTTTCATGAGTGAAAAGGGAAGAAAGAATATGAAATATATTATATTAATATAATGAAAAATATGAAATTAATATTATAATTAAACCATTTATTTCACATAGAATAATTTACTTTATCTTTATCAACTTTTACGTGAAGCATATGTGAAAATGAATCACATCGCTTCACATTGTGGTAGTCTTCAATACACACGAGAAAGATTATTGTAAATCCCATGGTATGGAAGGTAAAATATATATAATAAATACTGAATAAAAATTATTACTATTTAATAATTTTCTTATTCTATTCTATATCCCCTATCATACTAAACTCTGATTGGTCAAAATGGAGAAATGAATGACATCAGTTCGTGAGTTGGTAGTCTGACGTAAACACAAATTATGATTTTGTAATTCATTTTATGTAAGAGGAGATATTTTTTGACCATTAATTTATTATAAAAACAAATGAGTATTTTTATGAAACTAATTTTATTATATCATCATTGTTAAATAAAAATTTAAGGAGTTAGAGAATGAAGTAAAATAAAGACACTCGTTAAAGTACAAAAAGTATTTTTCGAGTATCCACCTTAGGTTTTCACTAATACCTTAAAAGGATGGATTTATTACCAATATATTTATTCTAGGATTAGATGAGGTATGTTGAGAAGTTATTTTATTATGAATTTATTGAACCAAAATTGAGTTAAGGTTTGAATAAGAGAGGAGAGGGTGAGGCCTTTTATATATGGGGGAGAGGACACACATTGTGTTTCTTAATGAATATAGTGATGAAATGTATTTCCTATGTAAGAAGGGAGAAAAAGGGGCCATGATATAAACCATTTTGGTTTAATTGTTTTAAATATTTCCACCCAATAGTCTTTAGATATGAATATAAATATTTTTACCCCTATCTTTAGAGTTTAACCCCCAATAAACCCAATTTTTCTATAACCAAAGTATTTAATTTTTATAAAATTCATAATTATTTTTTGCCAAGTATTATGTTTAACTTATGAGAAACATTAAATTAGGATTATTAAAAATATGAAATCCTTTTTAAAAATTCAATTCACATAAGTGAAAAAAATTAACTGAAAATTAATCTAATAGACATGATGAAAATGTGGGGTTTTCAAAGTCAAAATGATCAATGGTTTACAATGTTTTTATATCTAAATTAAAAATTAAAATGATTCCAATAATTTAAATTTTTTTATTGGTAAAAATTTGAACTAGTTTTTTGTTCAATCAAATTTAAAATATAATTTACTTTCAAAAAAATTCAATCAAAAATGATTTTTTTAATAAAAATTTAGTATTGTTAAGTATTCTTAAAAATAGTGAAACTTTTTTGGAAATAAAAAAAAACTAAATGTAGGTTTATTTTGGTGTTTTGATTTCTTAAAATGAAGTCTATATTTTAAAATAAATTTTCTAATATTGTTAAAAAAATTAAATTATTTTCATAATGCATGACGAAACCAAGATTTAGAAAAAAATAAATTTATTAGAAAAATTCACTTTTTATTTTAAATGTAACATATGTTTCCCTAATAAAATATATAATTAATAAAATTGTTAAATCCATTAGGTTGAATACCCTGATAGGGGGGTGAATCAGGGTATGGCAGATTACAAATTTCTACATTTTGGATCTTGTTTCATTTCTAGAAAAAACTCAATTATTTCTTCCTCCCATTGAAATATATAACCAGATATGAAATCTTGCACATGACACAACAATTTTTACTTGGTTCTCCCTCACTGGACTTTTTCCAATGAGAAAACAATTGCGATATGCCAATTAAAAAATTCACTAAGGCTCATAGAAAATAATGAGTATGAAGTTTGGGATAGAACTTCAATGCCTAGGCTCACAGTTTTTAAAAGGTTTAGGGTCTTCTCACATAATTCCCATGAGTCACTCCCTATTACTCTTTCTCTGGATCACATCCGGTGGAATGGGTCACAATCTTCATCTTCCTTCACTCACTACTCTTGGAAAGTAATCCAAAAAACGTTTATCGACTTTTAGGTCAAACACGACTTATGGAAATGTATGTCCCATCATTTTCATGAATTCATACATCCTCAACTATTGTTAAATGCTTCATTGAAGTTCATTTTCTACCAGTAGATGAAGTACACCTTCTTGAGTACTACTAGGTATAGGAAAATACATTCACTGACTGATTTTAAGCGTTCACAAGCTTCCTTGTGAAAATCACACACCACCTTCTCCTCCCGCATACTTTGTACTGGGAATTATACATTGAAAACCACCGTCGCGTACCAGTTACACATTAATGAGCCTCCCTTTTTCCATGGACAGAATCCACCTTTCCTATCACGTACCACCTCTGCGTACTGATTCTCAAAACCTCTTATGCGAATCAAACTTTTTCCGTGAAGTGTTCTCTGTTTATTGAATTCCATCAAAAAATTTCAGCCTACTACTCCTTCATTATATACATACCGTTCCCATTGTGGATTAAAGTTCTCCACAAAAACCTTCGGCAGAATTACTTCCGTGTGAACCACTGTAGCTTTCATAGAATTCTCCCACATAGACTACCAACAGACATCACTGAAATCTTGGATAAAAAAGTTGTTTTCTAATGATATTCAATCTCAACAGTAATTTGTGGGATTAACAATTCCTATATAGGAAAAGATACCCACAAAATCCTCTTATCTAAGATTTACCAAATCTTCAGTCCATCCTTCACCACAAAACAATCCTTCTACCACCATGAACCTCAAGCCTCCCACAAACTATTTTTCCTATCCGGTCAGCATACTTATTTTTTTCTACACAGTTTATCTCCTCTTCTTATGTCAATCCATCCACATACTACACCACCTTCTACTGTGAACCGTTTTTTGTTATGTGAACCACTCCATCATACCGTTCCCGCTGCTCCGCGTACCATTCCTGGGACATGGTAGGCAACCTGAGAATTAGGGTATGCGGTTCTCATCCTTTTCTAATATTCCTCAACGTTCATCATACCATTCACTCCTATGAAGAAATACTTCCTTTTCCAACATCATAATATTGATTTTGAGGCCTAAAAATTCAGAATACACTATGAAACAATTCCACCATAAAAACATGTCTTCAGAAAACACCAACCATACTCATTTTCAGTCATCATGCTTTGTCAACAAACAAAATCACACCCAAAATATTCTGAGGGGACACCTTGAGGGATTTTTTATTAACAATATCCCCCTTGGGATTTTCAGAAAACTATTCCCATAACAATGATTTTCATTTTGATATCTCGTTTATGCTCCTTCCATCTTCAACCAGCATTCGCTTCATGCGATTAAGATAGAGACCAAAGATTCACTCACCACATACTCTAAGCCCACATGAGAAATACTCAATTTGAGAAACAAGAGTATCTTGAAAATTATATCAATGAATAAATTCATTTTTGATAACAATTTTCGATACCATATTGATACCAATTAACTGATTTCATCATGATTCTCAGCTATCATGATATCTAATCTTTAATTGATCACTTCTAGCATCATCTGATTTAATGATCCACCTATGTTACAGCTCATCTAACTTGATTCAGATCAACTTCAACTCACCCAATCTCGCGACATCACTTAACAGCTTACCCCATGTCTTTTCTCCCCATGTAATAGTTACACTCCCTCCCCCTTTGTAAATTAACTCGAAGGGCACTTCAAGGTTGTCTGTAATAGGGTAAAGAACATATATCAACATATTAGGTAAAAAACCATCATACCTTGAGGAGAGGGTGTAAATACCTGAAAATTTCAAGGAATTTTTTTTCTTAATTTATTTGGAATTTTACAAGTCCGCAGTTTATGATAGAGCCTGATTCCTAGGCTTGGTGTGCTAGGAATCAATTTCTGAATTTTTGTTCGGGAACGTTCAGAAAACGTACATGTAGGTTTTTCTATCTTTTGAACTAGAGCATGGAATTGAATTCCAAGGACACCGATGATCTCGTAGTGCTGGAATTTGCTTAAGGAGACCTTTGACTCGACCATAGTTGAGTCAGAGTAAAATTTGGTTTTTCAGGGTTACGTGGTATAAAAATAAAATAAGCTCATTATTTTATTTTATTTTTAAAATTTTGTTTTTGAAACTCCTTTGGTGTGGGGACCACCCGACAGTTGAAACTCCTCATTTAGTGAGGAGAATTAAATGTGTGGTTACAAAAGAGGTGTAACCACCAATTTAATGATATTTAATTATTTTAAACACTTAACTCATCTTAATGTGGTTTTTTGGGAGTGGAGTTGTGTTTTGGGGAAAAGATTATTTGTTGGAAAGGGGAGAGTTCTATAAAAGGCTTGTTGATGAAGAATGGTTCTACAATGATAGGCCTCCCAAGAACTTCAATGAAGAACAATAATTCAATGGATATTGGATTCCGATGAGACTCCGACGCTCAAGCTCTGATATGAAGTGCGAGGCAGAAGTAATGATCGACGTCAAATCCATCCTCTTTCTGCGACGTCGTCATCAAACAACGAGTTGAGGTAGGGGTCGTTATTGATTAATTTAAATACTCCTACCACATCTATTATTGAGGTTCTTTGTTAGCCAAATGTTATCATCTAACGTGGAGGGAACATTCCAAACAAACACTACCCAATGTCCCTCTGATGGTTCTTGATGGATCGACAACGACGGTGGCGCAATGGTGCCACCAGTAGAGAGAACCGCAGAAGAAATCGACAGCGCAATTGTCACAGGGTTTCCGGAGCTTTGTGAAGAATGGGGCCACGACCACCACAGGCCATAACAATGCTGGAGGGGCACGGTGTCGTCACACCATGCCATAGGAAGAAGGCAGCGATGATATGGGTCACGACGGTCGGAGATGGCGCAGTGCCATCACGCAACGCTGATGGGGATGCCACGGTTGGGCCGTGGCAGATAGGCAATAGGGTAGCCGGCTGAGCCGGCTTCCAGTGAGGGTGCACCGGGGCGGAACCTAGCGGGTTCCGTGGATAGGAACTAGAATTTTCTAGTCACGCTGACCAGGAAAGGTTCACCGCCCCTTGATTTGATTAGGGAGGGCCCTATAGGGCACTGCCGCCTCCTGGTCACGCTGACCAGGCAGGGTTCACCACCCTAGCCATGTGGCTGAGGCACCGCGTCACGTGGGCCGGGCCACTGCGTCCCACGGGCCGGGCCACCACGTCACGCGGGCCGGGCTGGGCCGACACCCTGGGCTGGGTCGACACCCTGGGCCGGGCCGCGCAGGACGGGGCCTAGACCCCATCTTCGAAACATTTTTGGTTAATCGCCCATAACATGAGCTAGGGACCTCCGATCAATGCACTATCAATTGCATAAGATTCCTTGGATTGAGACGAACTTTTCAGTATATTACACTGAAGGTTTTGGTGAAGTTCGATTATGGCCAGGTTGGTTCGGACTCGAAACAAACAGGGCCCTCATAGCATAAATGCTTATAACGTAAGGATCAGACGTCCGATTGACATACCGTGAACTACGTTTTTTTACCTTCGATGAGACGGTCCTTTTGGCATAATCCACATGGAATTAGGATGAGATTGGAGTATGGACGGGTTAGATTGTTCTCAAAATCTAACCTAGACCCTGTAATAGAAAATCTAATAACTCACAGACCGGGCGTCCGATTGACGCGCCATCTATTACGTTGAGACCCCTACGACGATGCGGTCCTTTGTGATAATTATATGTGAGACATAATGACACATTGAGTATCATATAGAGGCTCATTGAGCGGACCCTTCCTATGATGAGCGAGCAGATTGCAGAGACCTAGTGGAAGGCTGAGACTTGACGAATGCTGATCAATCGACTTGGAGTGATTCAGATGGCCCAGTGGGGAGCGCTTGGTTGTAGCAGCACACCCATAGTGGAGGAGTGCATGGTTGTAGCGACAGACCCACGGTACTCGACAGAATGAGTAGCTCTATAGGTTATGAGAGGGAGCGCTTGGTTGTAGCGGAAGAACCTTGGTGGGAAGGTCTTGGTTTTAGAAGCACACCCACATTACTCGATAGGTGGAGTACTTCAGCAGTCCAAGGTTAGTGGGAAGCTCTTAGTTGTAGTGGAAGACCCACTGTAGTTGACAGAAGAGGAGTTCTCCAGCAGCCGTGGTTTTGACTTCATGAATTAAAATATTGGTTTCAACTGAGTCCATGACCATTGTGTTTTCCTCATGATTGAGGTAGGTTACATGATAACTTAGGTATATGTATGGGCATATACCTAAGTAATGGTTATCTGTTGAAATCATACTTTGTGGTTTATCCTTGTTCAATTTTGTGATACCTTGAGGGTCCCAGGGTCCCTACTGAGTATCGTTATACTCACCCCTACACGGGCTATGCCCGTACCTCGTTGTGTTGGATGTAGACGACGAACCATGCTGACTGAGGCGAAGCGTACGAGGACATTATGGTACTCGGAGGTGGAACACCCGACGAGACGGTACTCAGAGGCAAAGGATGGATGTGGAGAAATGAGGAGGCTATCTATACCTATCCTTTAGGTAGGAACCTGGAGGATGATCTAGGAGCTGCTTTACCTTTCAGTTGTTTGTCTTTTTCAGTTGTAGTTATACCTTTTTTTGGGATTGTATTTCCACCCCCTTTGTATTTTCAGCACACTCGTTATACTTCTTTACTTAGTGTTTTCTTCCCTTTGTCCTTTATTTGTGTGTGTTACGTTTATAAAGGAAAAACCTTCCCAAAATTGGGAAATTATGCATTTGGTGCTAGTCTCTAGCCCTTGGTCTATGGAAGGGGGGAATGGGGTTGTCACGATACGGGCCCTGGGGGATGGGTCAAGACAGAGGGGATCCAACATCCATTTTTTTCATGTACGAGTTGTCAACTAGACCCCCAGAGCCAATTGATGGCTTTAAAATGATTCTTTGGGTAAGTCCTTTGACTGAATGTTTGCACCCAGTTGTTTTGTAGGCATATACTCCAACATTAAAATCCCTTTCTCCACCTTATCCTTTATAAAATGATATTTGATTTAAATTTTCTTTGTCCTTGAGTGATGAATGAGAAATTTTTTTATGATTTATAGAACATGAATTATCATAATTGATTCCTATTGAAAATTTAACCTCATTTTCCATATCATCAAGTTTTTGGTTTATCCATAATAGCTACATGAAAGCTTGAGTAGCCGTAATGTATTCAACTTCTATGGTACTCAATAAAATGAAATATTTTTTCTAGATTAACCATTAAATACCTAGGCCTCTATTAAAAAACTCACCTCCTGATGTTGATTTCATATCATTTAATAAACCACCCCAATGTGTATCTGTATATCCCAATAACTCTTGATGAGATTTGTCATTATAAATTAGGCCAAAATCTACTATGAACATAATATACTGAAGAATTTATTTACTGCAATCATGTGTATCTCATTAAGATTTCTTTGATACCTCACATATTGGAATGTGGAAAATAAAATATCAGGCTTTGTCATAATCAGATACAACAGACTTTTAATGATTTTTCTGTATTCTATGATATTAACTAGCTTGCCTATATCATCTCATGATAGTTTCAATTGGGGTAGCAACTGAAGCCTTCGCCTCATGGAAATTATCCATTCCAAACCATCTTAAAGCTTCTTTATAATATTTATATTCAGAAAAAAATCTTTTTACATCTTTACTCTACTTGTAAGCCAAGGAAAAATGTCTGCACACTAATTATCGTCATTTCGAACTCACCATTCATGAATTCAGAAAATAGTCTGCAT
Organism: Viscum album; assembly: GCA_963277665.1. Taxonomy (NCBI): domain Eukaryota; kingdom Viridiplantae; phylum Streptophyta; class Magnoliopsida; order Santalales; family Viscaceae; genus Viscum; species Viscum album. The sequence goes on from OY728127.1 coordinate 1,572,329,474, forward strand.
TGTGCTTCATCTAATCTACCATAGATTGTGTCATTGAAATAAACTATTACTATCAACCTTTGAATATTTCCATTGTTAAAATAAAAAATTTAATAAACACCCCCACGCTGAAAACTAAGATTCTTTAAAAAATGATCAATCCTTGAATACCATGATCTTGGTGCTTACTAGATGTCATATAATGCCTTATTCAACCAAAAAACCTTGTTCTCATCATCCTGAATGAGAAAAACATTTGGTTGCTCAAAGTAAAATTATTCTTCAATAACTCCATTTAGAAATGCAGACTTCATTTCCATATGAAAAACCTTAATATTTATTTGCACTACTATGGACAATAATAATATAATTGTCTCCAGCCTTGAAATATGTGAATATGTTTCATCGACATATATACCCACTATCAGGGAGTACCCTTTGAAAACAAGTTGTGCTTTGTTTCAAATCTCAACACCATCTACATTCATTTTGTTGCGAAAAAACCCATTTTTCCTATGAAATTTTTGTCTGCTGGTGTCGAAACAATATCCCATGTGTCATTATTCTCAATTTGGTCGAGATCTTTATTCATTGCCTGAACCCAATTATCATCTCTAGCAGCTTCATCAAGTATTTTAGGCACCACTTGTGATAAGTATGGTGATTCCTATAGAGACATCATTCTCTCTGTCTACATTGGTGATGTCTGATCACCAATTACATTCTGCCTATCAATTTCAGACATTCTCGCCTGTCTTTAGGTAGACAAAGATTCATTCTCATCATCTAAGTATTCTTCTAAATCATTATCTTATTCTGGGGCATCTCTCAATCTACACATCTCTTCATCACTATCCTCTTGAGTTGATCTTGTATTTTCCAAAGATTCTATTCATTCTAAACTATAGTGAAATCATGAATTTAAACTATATTTTCTATCCACTTATTGAATCATTTTTGCTTTGATATTGATTAAGTGGATATGAAATATTGCTTCATCTCTACAAGATTCAAACTTCCTATTGTTATCCTTATTGAGAATGAATCACTTACTTTCAAAAGCTCAAAAGTATTTCAATGATGGATTCATTCCATACCATAGCTCAAATGTAGTCTTCTTCTTCTTTTGGGAAAAATAATTATGTATTTTATGTGTATACTGAAGTCTTCATTACCACTATTCAAAACATATCTTGAAGATCTTTCTCAATGCGCATTGTTCTAGTAGTGTTGTTCAAAATTTGATTTCTTCTCTCTACTAATCCATTGTGTTTTTTGAGTTATTACAGCTGAAACATAATGTCTTATCCCATGTTTCTCAAGATAATCTAACACTTCACTATTGGTGAAATTTGTTCCACTATCTGTTCGAATCATCATGATTTTTTGACCAATAACTTTTCACATTTTTGTCGATATCTAGAAATGAAAATAAACACTTTATATTTATGGTTGATTATTGATACCCATTCCAATCTTCTATAGTCATCAATTAATAGAACATAATATCATATCCCAACAATATCCCTTATCAAAATTTGCCCAGACACATCAATATGCACCATATCAAGAAATCCTTTTGACCATTACTCATTTGGATTATATGTATTTTGAATGATCTTCCCTTTTTGAAAGGAATCAAACGTATGAGTACGATCATGTGACAATCTAGGGATATTTCAAGCTGCATCATATTTCACTAGATCTTCCATGTAACCTTCACTTATGTGGCTAAGAAACTTATGCCATAACTTGTTTTATTCATCAATGGACAGAACGAACGTATCTACTTCCCCACTCATGAGGTAGAGTTTCCATTTCAAATGATTTCTTTGCGACACAACAACACCATACTTTTCATTGATGATACATAATTTCATGGAAAAACATATGGCATATCCGAGTCACACAATTTTCTGACACTATATAATTTGTGATTAAGCCCCTCAACAACCAATACATCTACTTGCCTCATGTATTTTCCTCCAATCATGTCTTTTCCTGAACCAATAATTTTTAATCCCTCATCATTACCAAATATTATGATACCTTGTTTATCGTACCTTATTCCATTCACTAGATCCTTATTTTATATCGTGTGTTAAGAGTATCCACTGTCAATGATCAATATCCCAGTGTGATCTGATGCTTTGAAAGTAATTTCTGCAACTACTTCTTGTTCTACCAGTTTATTTTTGACCGATGTATTTGGATTAATATGTAACATGGAATGGTACTCTTTATCTTCCTTATTATGTGATAGAACAACTTCAACCTGTAGTGCTGCAAATAAATTTTTAATTTTTTTTCTCTCTTGAAGATACATTTGGCTTCTTTTTATGAGTAGAGTGAGTCAGCCTCAACACATTCCTCTGTATTGATGATGTGAAATATCTTTCTATATATATGATTCCTTTACTCCTAAAACAATGACAATCAATTTATGACCTATAATTTTGAGTTCTATGCAACCAAATCTATTTTTCTTTTTCCCTTTTGTATCTCTTATCTATGGAACATACATTTAGAAAGACTCCCATTCTAACACAACAACAACATCATATGTGAGGTACATTCTTATGTGGGAATGATGCATCACTAGTTGTGACATGTGTTCTATAAATATTCTTATTCTACTTTGAAACCAAATAAATCATCATTCTTGCAGTGGTCTCTTATCGTCTAACTTGAACCATAACATTATTATTTTTAGATCAAGTCTCATACCAACCTTATCATTCAAAATTGTTTATTTCTTCTGTTTTGATGGACCATGCTACTCAAATCTCATCTTATCTGTTTCCTGTATGATCTTCATTCCTGATGTTGAGATGAAAGTTAGAAGTTTCTCCTGATCTTCAATTATTCATAATATATTAATTACTTCCCTATCCAGTCGTTCACAACATTTGATTTTATCCTTTCTTGTTTATGTCAAACTATCAATTTTTTTACTATTCTTCAATTTTCTGTTTGTAGTCAAACTCCTTTTCTGAGAATTCTAGCATTGAAGACCTCCCCTTTTCAATTTCTACATTCAACCCAGTATTTTCTTCTACCCAATACTGCATAAAGAGTTTGGCATCATGAATAAACTTTTTTAGATTCCTTTTATTTTGCTCTTAAAATATCTACCTCTTCAAGGGAAGATTCTAATTCATCCGGTTTATCAACTCTTCCTTCAATTTCTCCTTATTCATTGTAAATTTTCTCTATTGTTAATGAATATCATAAAAATACAGCCATGTCATCTTTTTTAAGATCCTTGTAGTCCACCAACTCTTCTTCCTCAAATTGTTCTACACTTTTATCCTCTCTGGAATGAAAATTCTGCATTTTGAAGAACTTTCTCCTAGTACTTCTCCTCCCTTTCTCATTTGATGAATAATTTTTGGGGTAATTTCATAATTTTATTCAATTTAATAATCAAACTTTTTAATACACTAGGCTACAAAATTCCCAATACTTCCCCTTCGAAAGCATGAAAATGGAAGTTTTCCTTTGAAATTAAATTTTACCCTTTGCAGAATGAATGAATGAAATGACATGACATCATCCATATTTTCCTCCTCATGACTATCTTCAACAGAGAGATTCATCATAGCCTTGAATACCACATCCTTAGAATTCCCCTTTTCCACTACATCATTATCATCATTTCATAATTCATATGCTACAAGGGTAATGTATAGGTTATCTAGTGTGAGCTCTTTTGGGTCTTGTTCTTCCAACAAAGAAACTTTTGGATTCAACTGTGATGTAAATTTCCTCAAGATTAATTTCACAATCATTATATCTTCAATGACTTCTCAAAGACCCCAAATGTCTTCCACAATAATATTAATCCCGTCGAAGAATGCATCAATTGTATCATTGGGATTTATTCATAGATCCTCATACTTGTTCCATAGAACCTGCATCTTTTCTTCTCGGACTTTTCTATCACCCACTAACATGTTTAACAAATTTTCCCACATTGCATGTGATGTTTTACAGGACATCACCATCGTATAAATTTCATTTGATATGTCTCCCCATAAATAATTGACCTCTTTAGCATCAACTTCCACTAACCTTCATTAATCTTCCGATAGAGCACCACTATTAATGTTAGTGGATATATCATGCATTGATGTTGTGAAGAAATACATCCCTAATGATTGGAAGTTCTACTACTTCCGATTTAACCATAAATCAAAATTATTTCTATCAATGATCTGAATTACTTTAGGATCGACCAACTCCATTTATTTTTTATAATAGAGAAAAAATAACTTCCAACCGCTCCCTCTGATACAAATTGTTAGGTCCACTAGGTCAAATACCCTAAGAGGGGGTGAATCAGGGTAAGAGAGATTAAATCTTCCCCCCTTTTGGATCTTGTTTTGTTATTAGAAAATACTCAATTCTCTCTTCCTTCTATTGAAATATATAACTAGATATGAAATTATTCACACGACACAACAATTTTTATTTTGTTCACCTCACTAGGCTATGTCCAAGAAGCATACAACAACGATGTGATCATGTACCAAATTCAATAAGGATCATAGCCAATAATGAGTACAATGTAAGGGATATATCATCAATTTCTAGGCTCGCCGACTTTACAAAGATATGGGTCTACTCACTGCATTCCTAAGGGTCCCTCTCTATACCTCTTTCTCTGACTCACTGTTAGTGGAAATGGTCACCGTCTTCATCTTCCTTCGCTCACTAGTCTTGGAAATTAATCCAAACAGAGTTTATTGGCTTGTAGGTCAAACATTGTTTATGTACAAGTAGTTCCTTTCATTTATATGAATTCCTATATCCTCAAGTATAGGTAAATGCACCATTGATGTTACTTCTTCACCTGTAGATTAAGTCCACCTTTTCCAGTACTACTAGGTATCAGAAAATACATTCACAAACTGATTTGAAGCTTCCATAAGTTTCCTTGCACAAATCGTGAACCGAATGCTCCTCCCACATATTGTGTACCCATAATTGTATGTAGAACATCTCCTTCATGCAACACTTCATCTTCCGAAAACCTCCCTTTATCCATGGACTACCTCTACCTTCACAACTGTGTACCGCCTCCGCGTACTGATTCCACAATCCTCTTATGCAAATCACCCTTTATCCGTGGACTATTATGTACTTGTGAACTACCTTTTTAAACTATCTGTGTACTATGCCTTGTTCCTCCGCATACCTTTTCCTTTGCATATTATAGTTCTATGTAAAAACGTTTGGCCGAATTTCCTCAGAGTGAACCACTGTAGCTTTCTCGGAATTCTCGCTCACAAACTTCCTTCATACATCACTGAAATCCCAGATAAAAAAGTAGTTCTATAATGATATTCGATCTCAACTGTAATATCTGGGATTATCGATTCTTATATAAGAAAAGATACCCTCAAAATCCGCTAATATATGATTTACCAAATATTCAATATAACCTTCACTGTATACCGATCCATCTGTTGCCACGAACTGCAAGTCTCCCGTGAACCGTTTTTACTATCTGGTCAATGTACTATCCTTGTTCATATGTAGTCGATCTTCTCTTCCAAATTCAACCCATCAGTGTACTGCACTACCTTCCACCATGAACCATTTTTGGTTTCACAAACTGATTCTGCGTACCATTCATGCTGCTCTACATATCATTCCCAGAACATGGTAAGAAGACTATGAATTATTGTTCGTGGTTCTCATCCTTTTCCAATTTTCCTCAACTTTCTCCATATTGTTAACTCCTATGAAGAAATACTTCCTTTTCCAATCTTATCTTTGACAAAAACAAACCATACTCATTTGAATTCATTTGGATTTTTCAACAAACTCAATCACATCAAAAATATTCCAAGTGAAAAAATTGATGGATTTTTTCCCAACAAAAACTTTCTAAACAATATACTTTCAAATGTTATTTAATCTTATTTGTACATATCATTCTGACAGTTAAGGGATAACTATCATATTAAATAATAATATTTAATTTTTATTTCAGTAATACGAAATCTTATGTGTGAAAAAATTTATTTAAGAAAAACATTTTGAATGTATAATAAGATATGAATGAAATTAAATTTAGTATAAAGTAATTATACTTAAATGTCATTTGGTGTTACATTCTCTTCTAAGATAGGTGTTTCATGTCACATATGTTGTTGAATAAAATGGTATTATTTTAAAACATTTGTGTGTAAAAACACATCCATTAATGGACCATAATTATATAAATACCTCCATATTTTATTTAATTATCCTAATTTATAACCCATTTATTTAAATTTCACTGTCAAACTCACGATTCAGGTAATAATCGCTTCGTTTTGGGTGTGTATATTTTTATTTGTTAATTTCTGGCCCTTAACATTGATATGGATTCTATAATACCCAAAATGTATAGAATTATATAAATATCATATATATATATATATTGTAAATATATATTTAGGTAAATTAATATGTGCTACAAAAATAAAAGGAAATACACTGGTTATGGAGATTGTCATTCGAACATATGCATGAATGTAGCTTGCATTTTATTGATGGGTTGAAATAAAACAAAGTATGATAATATATTACATTTATAATATATTTTTATTACCATATATATCCCATATTTTCATTAAAATAATCCTTATTTTCATATAGGCAATGCATAAATGAATTACTTCACTTCATAAGGTGGTAGTATGTTGTACACATGAACGGTGTTATCATATTCCAATAGAATGGAATGTAGTAAATACCATGTGATATATGATTCCATAAGATTAATAATATCATAAATATCATATACAAAAAATTAATCTGTCATTATATCAATCTGTGGGATTTGGATATGGAAACAAAAAAACATTTTTTCGTGAGCCTATGGTCAGCTGTACAAATGAATAATGATTTTGTAACGCATTTTGATGGAATAGATAAAGGTTTATTTTTTTAATTAACATAATAAAATAACATTAAATGAAAGATAATGTTTTTATTATATAGGAATAATTTTATAAAAATAAAAGTAGGTTTAGGAATACATATTAAATATTCCTTTATTAGGTATATTACGAATTATTTCAATAACTTATTTTGGGTTTCACCAAAGTTATTCTTAGGATGGATCTATAAAGTAACTAAAGCTGCTTGGATTACATTATGGAATTAAGGAAGATCGTTGAGAAGATCCATATAGTATTCCTCAATATACAAACCAAATAAAAGTAATTTCAACCAAATTAAAATAATTAAAAAAATATTAGTTGATTTTTATAAAAATAAATAACAAAAATAGATAAATTAAAAATAGTACATATATCTAATTTTAAAATGAGTGTGTAGTTTTTACTCAAAATGGAAAGGTCAGTTACTGAGAAATGTGGTCAAGACAAATGGGACTTATGATATAAACAATTCCATGGAAAATATGAAATTATTTCAATGATAAGAGAGTTTAAATTGACTAGAGGCCTCAAGAGGGTAATTTTTTAGGGATTATGACAATGGGGGAAAGGCTAGAAAACAACAATCATTTGTAACAGTAATGAATAGTTTAAAATATTTACTTAATAAGGAATGATCTTTAATAAGGAGATGAAATTGGGGGGAGTTGGCCAATAATGTTGGTGGGGATTGTTAAATTCTGTGTCATTGTTTACATATGTGGAAATCAAAAAATATGAAACAGGGAATGATTCTATTTTTTTAGTAATGTTTTCAGAATATTCTATAAAAAAAATTTAAATTTTATTTTTGGAGAAGTATCTATTGATTTATCTGGGAAAATTGTCCCTGATATGATATATAAAAAATTATATTTTCTTTTCTTATTATTAAATATATATATATAATATATGATTGATTTAAATAATTATAATATATATTATATATTATTTTTTCGAGTAGGGTAAAATAATGTTATTTTTAAAAAAAAGCCACTAAAAAATGCGCCCTACTAGTTCTTAAAAAATAATAATATATTTTTAATATTTGTGTTCTTATATTTTTTATGACCTCCCAAAAATGTACCTCTCTAGGAAAATTAATGAGGGAAGAGATATAATGTCCTCCTAATCCTGCCACAAATAGGACATAGTTTGGTGACTAGAATTGAGGTTAAATGATACACACATATGAGAGGCCATACCATACACAAATAACATGAGGAATAAGACAAAATATGAAAACATCAAAACAATCGAATAATAATTGAAAAAATGACCATAATACATTTATGTAATTTCATACAATTAGAATAACTGAAAAATAATCTACAAGTACCAGAAAATTCTCATCATCAGCTTCCAATTCCAAATAGCACTTTGAAAATTCCATAATCTAATAATGTAAAACATAATGTCCAAATAGCTCATGTGGTCCCAATTTTTTTATACATGTTTTATGGTCATATCATGTATATTAAGTATGATCCACCCCAGCACATGATGTGCAAAAAGATAATGAAATCAAACTAATGTCTCATGAATAATCAAGTGAAACTAACTCTTCACCTAAATATATATACTATGTTCTCAACCTAAATATGGAACTATCACAAAATATCATATAATAGTAATAATTTAATTTCCAATATAATATAAAATTATTACACTCCACTACCACTTCCCCACTAGTTTGATAATCTCACCCCAACATCGAACAGACTGATCCCCTATTCTCTAATAAACTTTCATAATAGAAAACAACAGAGAAATTGGAATATATAATTAAAACCCTGAAGAATATCATATCATCATCAACCTTCAATATTTAGGTTGTAACAAGGTTATTTCTAGGATCGACCACCTCTATCAAAACATGTATTAAACCTCTATAGACCACATCCCATAAACAATATACCATAAACAATAATTAGGAAACTATATCTGGTGATTAATATTTTAGAAATAGTCACAAAGAAATAAATAACTCAACACACATATTTTGGAAATGTTACTACGATGCATACCCACACATAGAAGTTCCCGAATATGAAATTAGGGGAGATGGAGAAGTCAACCATATGTCCTCGCCAACATAGATGTTTTGGAAAACATCTTCATAGAGTCTAATGGTTGTTGGATTGCCTATTGACATTGGTGGGGAAGCGTATGAAACCACATATCATAAGGAATATATATAGTTTACAACAACAATATGGGAGACAACCTAGACTTAAAAACAACTATAGTTATCATCAATATGAAACCTGGCTACCACTACTAAGGAATAAATATCTGATAATAATACAAAAATTTCAGGTGACCATCAATTATATAATTCTATTAAATATTTCTTTTTTACATTTAACAATAAAAAATATGCATTTCCTCCATGTATATTCCACCCTTTTCGAAAACATCTTACTAGTTTCCATAATTTAAGAATTCCATAAATAATCTAACACCATGGGTTAAATTATTTAACATTACTTATAATTAAATAATTATAGGAATTATAGGAATTTTCTAATGATTCAAGAAATGATTCATAAAAGATAGCAATTTAGCACAGTAATATAGGGTGGAGAAAAATAACAACAACCATCCCCAGTATATGAAATTTAATGAATATTATTTAATAATTATGAAACCAAAATTTCCAAATATAACATTAATTTTATGTCATAGTTTCAACCCATTAATTTAGTCCTACTCATATCCCCAAAAATACTATGAATAACACCATCCTTATCACCATTGTAGGTGTTGAATGATTCCACAAACTTGCGCATCCCCACCCATTTCTCATCAGATCATCGACCATATTAGGTTCATATGATTTAGAATACCATAGTTACTCATCTGGATATTTTTTTTGAAAGACTACAATAAATTCTGAAAAGGGAATATCGTCCATAAAACAAAGGATTTAATCCTTCAAAAGAAAAAAATATCAGTCGACCTTAAACAATTATTATTAAATAACAACTATTTTTTTCCATCACGAATTATCAGATTAATTTAACATTGGTTAAAACTATATACAATATATGGAATATTCTATCAATAGATAGGTTGTTTTAATATGTGATGAGAACAACTTTTATAATCATCAATTTCATGAAGAATGATTACCATTAAACATTCCTCTTTATTTTCGAACAACTACCTCGATGAAATCTATGACTGTAGATATAATTATATTGTATGGTATCATAAGATGATATCAATAAAGAACTATAATTTTTATCAAAGGGTTTTTATATTTGAATAATTACTTTAATGGATCTCCAGAAAATTTCTCTTGTAAAATAAAATTTTGAATTTGAAATCATATGTTTGAAATCTATAAATTTACCAAATAAAAAAGAATAAAATTTCTTTGAAAATAACCTCTTATACTTTTAATTTAATCTTTGATTTATTTTTCCTTCATTATGGAGGGAAATTCCATTAAGAATTTATATATTAAAATAAATGTTCCATACACATTTTAAAAAATAGTGAAAAGCACATTCCTCAAAAATTGAAATTGATATTAAATTTTTATTTAAAGTTATACATTTGAGAAAATTAATTTAAAAAAACATTTTATAAAAGTAATATTATTCTTTAAATCATTTTTAAAAGACATAAATATGGGAAGAAAACAAATTTTGACCAATGATAGAAATAAATGCATTTTTCCTTAAAACACTCTTTCAGTATCTTAGGATCATAATTAGAGGAAATTTAAATAAAAACATATAATATTTATAAATAAATTGAATATAATAAAAATAATAAGGTTTTTTAGAGTTATATCATGATATTTAATCATTGAAAGCATAATCATAAATAATCTGGAAGTATAATTAGAACCTTTAATAATTCATTAGTGTGAGTTCGAATTCATTTTATTATTATATAATCTATTATATAATAATTTTAAATATATTAAAATTATATTATAAAATCACCTAAATATATATAATATCATATATTATATCATTATACCATTTCATCACCCCTTTAATTATAATTCCTTGTTAAAAGTATCATTTCTGGCTGTTAAATGTTTCATTTTTTATGAGAATTTGTGTTAGATAGTTCTAGTACTTGCACACTTGTCCTATTAACATAATACATCTAGTTTTAGTCACGTTGAAAATATCATATATATTAATCATATGTAAATTTATAATCATTGATAATATATAGAGTTAGAAAAATGGATTAGACTGTTCATGGAGATGGTAGGTCATACGTACATATGGGTGTTGTTTCAAAATTTCACCAATTGTAATGAAATAATAGTAAATAAATAATTACCTTTAAAAAACAATTACTCAATCATAAATATCCTATATATTCTTGGAAAATTTCATTATTATAATTAATTAAATGCAGAAATTAAAAATAAATCACATCGATTCGTGGAGGTGATAGTACACACGTATACATGAATGACATTATCATTTTGAAAAACAAAATTAAAGCAGATAATAAATATATTATACTAAAATTATAGGTGTATAATGTTATCAATAAAGACATATTTATTCATTATACTCTTCCTAAAATAGATTCATGAAATATGATGGTGGAAATTAAATTGTATAACTATTGGGAGGTGGTAGTCCACACTTATACACAAGAAATAATTTCATTTCCCATTTGATAGGATAGAGAGTGTATATTGGTGCATAAATAATAATTATAAAATTTAATCATATTAATGAGAAAAAATGAAATATTTTACTTCGAAGAAAAAATATACACAGAAGGTAAAATAAGAATTAAATTGAAAGAGGTTGGGAAAGCTAATTACCTCTCCTTCATTAGGCCTCCTTTAGATCCATTATTAAGGACCCTTAAAAAGGTCTTTTATGAAGTAGAGAACCTTCAATTAGTTACTAGTAATGTTTTTATTTTATTTTTATTGGGTTTGGTGGATTTATAAGGCTTAATGCGGTGTAGTGAAGAGAAAAGAGGGGTTTCCTTTTATTAATGGTGGAGAAGACAAAGATTGAGGTTATTCAATGATTTAAATATAAAATGTCATTATCAAATCAAATTACTATAAATGGAAACATAATATATGGTGAAATAGTATTAGGCTAGAATATTCCCATATGATAGTATTTACAAATGTTTAAGAGGAAAAATTAACCATATTTATTAGATTAAACCCCTTAGTAATGTTTTTCCTCCTTAATCATAGTGGATGTTTTTACATTTTTTACTCTTCATATAGACCAAAAATAAAAGTATCATTAGTTCCAATTCTATTAATGATTATTAAAATTATTTAATCAATTTAATCAAATTAAATATCAAAATTTATAAGAAATTAGTTTTAAATTGAACTCATAAATATGTGACGAGAAACGGTTTTTGAGAAAAATTATTTCTTAAGGATATTATTTTTTATTCCAAAATACACCTAAAAATAATCCCAATTACCTTAGTTGGATTTCTCATAATTTAAATTAACTAACTTTACATTGGGAACCATTTTAGAACAAATGGAATGTTTTATATTCTGTAAATGAAAGGATAATCTTTTAAAAAAATAGTATTTTCACTATTAATTGAAAAATTATTCATTTAAAAATTTTATAAAAAATTAAACCGATGAAATTGTAAAATATTTATTTAAAAAATGAATTTTATTTTTCAATTTTCTTTCTGAAATTGGAATGAATTAATTATGTTATTTCTTGAAATAAATAAATGAAAACCATTTTTGAGGGAAATGTAATCTTTTGAAGCATATAATGAAATTATTAAAAATTGATTACTTGTTATCAATATACCTCCCTTATGTAAAAATATACATGCATAATTTTATAATATTTATATTTTTATTTATATCATAGATTTAATTTCTAGGTCAGAATAATATAATATATTATGATTCATTTATATTTGGGGTTTCATGTATGACGAGATATCGAAGAAATTAAAGTTATTTATGATGAAATATTTCATAAAATCTCGGGGTGTTACCAAAAGGGTTATGGAACACCATGAGAGTACAATTATAGTTTCTTGGGAATGTGAAAAAATTAGAGGTTTTTGGGAGAAGAATTTTTTTAATAGGGTTTATATGAACTCTTTCCAACACACATTCACGTCATTAATGGGTTATCCACCTCATAAATTGATTTATTTTTAGACCCATCCAAAAATATGAACATCATATCATACAATATATTATTAATTAACATCATCAAATTCAAGTATTCAAATTGAGTTTTTGAATATCTGTTCACTAAATTCGACCACTTATCTATTCATGCAGAGAATCCCCCCTACAAACCACCTTCACTCATGACTTGAATTTCAATTATATCTGTGAAATAATCTCTCATGTCTTGAATAATTCTTAAATTCATGAATTCCTCCTATATTTAAAAATTTTCTATAAAATAACATCAAATCGACCCAAGGAACCCTCTTAGCACCTTAGATATTAGAAACACACAAATTAATGGGCAATATGATCCATTCCCTTAAAATAAATTCATGTATGATGATTTATACTAAAACAACCATATTTTTTCATATTACATAGTGTTAAATAGTTGTATATAACAAAATAATGTATCAAAATTTATTTTATAATCTAATTCTAAGATGATATTATTGTAGTTTTAGCAGCTATACTGTTCTGGACATCTTTATTCCCATTACTATATTAATTTTTTTAGTGCATCATACTTTTAGAACTATATTATTAAAGTGTTTTTTATAAATCCAATCCTTCCTTTGATGTTTTGAAAAAATAGATCTGAGTTTTGTAATGATTTTTTTTGATATTATGGTTTTTCCATGTGGTTAGTTGATTAATATTGTATATATTTTTTTTATAAATTTAATAATATAGTCTATTTGGTAGTTTAGTAAAATTATATGGAAAATGAATATGTATTTTTGTATTTGAAAAATATAACACACACAAAAATATAAATATCGATATTAAATTTATAATGATAATTAATACATGTTTATAGTGAAAACTACATAAGAACTAATATAGTTACATTTTTAAATTTATTCAAAACATGATTTATATTTCTATTTAAATGATAATTATTATTTACACTTATACCATGAAAATTTACAAAAAATTTATATTTTTATTTTAATAGGATCTTTAATGGAGATCAAATATGAATATATGAAATAAAATTCACTTATCAACGTTCAAAAATTCACCAACCCCTAGTAATTTTTAAAAATATCTATAAGTATATTAATTAAAAAGAGTTGGTTTTTTTAAAAACTGAGCTATGGTAAAGAAAAATATATATATATTGATAATAAAAAAAAATATTTCACCCCTATAACAAATAATGAAGAAATTTAAAATAATCACTAACGTGAAATAAAAGTGAGACCAATGGTCTGTCTTTAAAAATTATAAGACCAACATTGGAATTTTCTAATAGTTCGATATAAAACAAAAATAATTACATGAATAATTAAAAAATATAATATAGAAAATAGATCACTCTCCCTCAATACTTTGTAAGGTTTCACTAAGCATCATTATTTCCCCTCACTACAAAATAATAATAATTTAGTGAAATATATTATATATGAAAATTATTAATAGAAAAGAAACAATGAATTCAAATTATTTTAAAAATAAAAATCGATTCTAAAGAGGAATAGACTTTAATTATATATAATTTAACTTATTTATTCCTTATAGGACATATCAAATAATATTTTATACAATTATTGTTAAAAAAATCAAATAAAATATTATTTTGAAACAATCGTTGGGGTATAAATATATTATATAATAGATAAATAATATATTGAATCAACAATAAAATATTTTTCCAAAATTATTAACTAGAATCTTATAATTCAAACTATATTTTATATTATGAAAAAAATAAGTTATTGAAGATGGAAAATTCACATCAGGGACTGACTCAATATGTATAAAATTAATATTTTAATTCATAATAAATCAATAAATGAATAAAAGAACAATATTAGTGACATAATATTTAGAAATATTCATAATTTCAATAAAATGTAGTCAAACCACATTGTTCTTTCAAATTACTTGGATTCATTTAAAAAATATCATTTATAAAATCATCATCTAAAAATGGTTCCAAAATATTCCCATTCATAGAATAAAATATCTTACAATTTAAAAATCATATAGAAGAATAAAATTTAAATAGATAACATGTTTTAAAAACATCAATATATTACAAAAAACAATATTTTTGACCGTAAGATAATTAACCATCAAAACCCCTATATTTTTATAAATAAAAATAATAAAATCATTAATAATCTTATGATATTTCATGTCATGAAAAAAATTATTTGAATCACCAACTTTTACCAAATAATATTTTGACCTATTTCTCAAAATATATTAATCTAACTATAAAATATCAATCAAATGAAAATTAATTAACATTTATACAAACCCACATCAAATATGATATTATAAAAATGTTTATATTTATGAATTTCACTTTTTTTTAATAATAATATGATCATTTCAAAAATGTATTCTAAGAAATGATCCACAATCTGTTATTATATAATGGATTAGAAACACCACCAAAATAATTATCCCCAATAACCTAAGACTGATCTTACGATATAATAACTTTTTTAAAGTGATAAACGATTAATTACTTTTCAATAGGAATATTCCTAATATAATTTGGGGAGGGTAGTTTGGAACCTCCCCTATTGAGAATGATTTTTCTAAAATTATAATTTTGTATTAATTATCTAAATATATCTATTGAGTTTTTTCTATGATATTCTTGACAAATATTATATTGATGTATGAGATGATTAATTGTATTATCTCATGACATTTATATAAAAAAATAAAAATTAGGGGATGATAATTGGGTTACTTGGGATGTGTTAAGATGTAACATAGATAATGGGTAGTTAAGACTTAAATTATATATATATATATATATATATATATAAATTAATGATTCAAATTTTGTAATACCAGAAAATATTATTAGTGATTGTTTTGAATACTAGTTCTATTTAATCTATAATATTCCATAAATAATATTTTCCATGTAGTAATTTCATTTAGGTTAGAATTTGTTTGAAACATTAACTTTGTGGATGTTTTTGTGGGATACCTTTATAAAGTATATGGTTTATTTTAGGAATTTACATAATAAAATGGAATAGAATAATTATTTTCTTTGATTGGTTTTTAAATATTCAATAATTCTTTCATATTTAAATTTATTTCCTAATTTTCTATGGAAGAAGATATTATAATTTAGAGGCCAGGTATCGGTTGGAATTTTTTATTTCATTTAAGGAACCTGGTTTCAGGGGACTAGTATGTTTTCACCATGGTGGATTTTATTGAATTGTTAAAATGTTATGTATATACTATTTAGAATATTTTGAGATAGTTCATGATTCCTTCTATGATTATGGTGTTTTTTGGATGTTTATCAAATGAATTCTTCTGAATTATGTCTCCATTAAAAGAAATATTATTCCACCTTCAGATAGGTGTCCATCGTGTAATAAAAATTAGTATTTGAAACTTGTTTTTAGATATGATATTTATGAAATAACATTTTATTGTTTATTGAACATTACATTTAAAATTTTGGATAATGGTTGATGAGAGAAAATTTTATCACTGAAATTCCACCAAATACTATCAAAAGAGATGACAATCCTATTTTATACACCCCTAGAAAAACAATAAAAATAAATTTAACAATTAGTATTATCTAAAAAGATCATTGAATTATATTATAGTTCATTTTAATGTGGTTTGAAGATATATTTTGGGCCAAAACATTGAAACTTGAATAAACATATAATTAAAACATTAATATGAATATAAATCATATGATGGGAAATAATATAATAAAACTAAATTATGTATATTTTTATAGATTTTAACACCTATCATTGTGCATCTTTTAATGTTTATTAAGATTTTTTAAATATTAAAAATTTATTTATATAATTTATCGTAATATTATCCAATTAAATATTTTTCATGAATTTATTTATCCTAAAATATAATTCCTGAAAGGAGAATTGAATTATATATTTTGATGATAATTTTTTGGCTTCAGAGATTTTGTAGCTGTAAAATTTTTAAAATTGGAGAAAATGAATATTACTACATTTTTATGGTGGGATAAACATGGGTTCAAATATATGCATTCCTAAAAAATAAATAAATGAAAATTTTAATAATTTTAGTCTAAACCGGTTTATCAATTTCATATAAATATGTTGGAAAATTAATTATTTTAATTATGAAATTTTTGAAGGAAATATATCTTTTATTAAGAGAGGAATTTTTTTAATTGTCAAAATAGAGATGAATGTGATGATTTATAAATGTTTCTAGTAATGGTCTATGAGAATACTATGTTACAGATTACTGAAACTATTTTCTATCATATTCCTTTAAATAATGGTTTGAAACTCATCATATAATTTTTCAATTTTACATGTTTAAAATAATAAATCAAGATTTTAAAATATATGTACTAAAATTAATTATTTTTAAATTTCATTAACAGTTTTTTATATTATTAATGAAGCTAAATGGAAACATGAGTTCAATAAAAAATCAATCTATTAAATTGTTTTATAAAAATTGGATGATATTTTCTTATATGATTCAAACATTGATATTATAATGTTTTTTATATTTTTATGATATGAATGGGAAAATACATCATTAAATTCACATGAAATCCCTTCAAGGAAATATGTTTAAAATAAATTCTACATTATAGAGCTATAATACATTTTAGAATAAAATCATAAGGCCTTTTTGTTAAAATTTCTATTAAAATTGATAATATAATTATTATTATGAGATATATTTTCTTAAAATATTTCATAATATAATAAAATAGAATTTCAAAAATCATATAATTTGTATTTTCGAACATATGATGAATTATCTAAAAATATCTCTATTATGTAGATATTTATTTTTGGAGGGTTAGAAAGAAATAAATACATAGAAGTGTAGTTATTATCTCCCAATACTGGATTATTAAATTATAAATGTATAGCATTATGTTTAAAAAAATAACTCATTATGTTTAATAGAATTAATAGTATAAAAGTTTCGTGGAAATATATTTTAAAAAATAGTCTTTATGATAATAATTTTGAGATATTTTAGTCATGTATCACATATTATTAATATGTTTAAGTCGTATTTGAGTTAAATTTATGAATTACATAATTTAATGTCTTTAATGCTTATTTTCTCTTTTGGAAAATATTTTTATCCCTCATCCTCACATATATAAACATCAAGGTGTATTAACTGATGGGATGTAATGATTAAAATATAACATGTTAGCTATCATATATATAATATATATATGTTGACTCATGTATAGTAAAATTATAAAATTTCATCTAAAGACCTTCTTTAATGATATTACATGGAAATTTATATAAAAGATAAATAATAATATTATAAAAATATCGATTGTGGATCAATGTACCATAGTTTGTCTATATATCAGACATGAAGGATTATATACATAGAATATATGATAATATTTTTTCTTTAGTTATCCCTAATTAAATTTTTTTGGGTAAATTATTAATAATATGATGGTGGCTGTCTAAATTAATATGATATTGTTAACCTATATAAAAATTAAAAATTATTATGTGATTTTAATGAAGTGTATATTAAATCTGGTGTCATAGAATAATGAATTTATAATTTTTAGTAAATTTATATTCATATAATTGAATTATAAAAAATTTCTTATCACATATTGAAAGCTCCATTTGATAAAATTAATGTGACAATTTATTTATAGGATTTAACACATTGGGCAGGATTGGTAAGTTATCAAATTTGACAACATCCAAAAAGGTAAATGACATTATTAAAGAAAATATTATTCCTTTGATTGAATGTATTAATCTAATTGGAAAATGATGATTCATACTATTAATTAATTTATTATGATATGTTGTTTAGGTGTCATTTAAAGATGTTTTCACTTCAAAATATTCTATATTAGAGATTATAAACATAGGTCTGCAAGTATAAATTACAGATTTTTATATGTCATTAGATATTCCTATATGAGAATGTGGCTAATGAATATTAAAATTTATGATTATTATTATTGTATTTCATGAATACGATACATTGATGTATTGGCTAAAATGATGATAAAATATGATTTTAGGGAATTAAGATAAGTTTTTTATGTCATAAATGATATATATTTAATGAAAACAAAAATAAAGGATTTTTCCCTACAATGGTGGGAAGATGATATCTCAACCTTTAGATTGAAGATAATCTAAAAAACTAAATTTGATGGACATAGTGAATAAAGGTTTCATTTTGGAATGTCAATATAAGACATATCAATCATATGTTATGATTAAATATGTTTTCAACCTACTTGATGAGATATCAACCCAAAGATATTATATCAAACAATAATTATCCATATGTGGGGGTTATTGTTTTATCATTGTCCTATTCTAATAAAGGTTCATTTATATGTTTCTAGATGATGATATTAGACATTACCTCAGTTACCTTTAGGTCACTAATAATGAAGGAAAATTTTTACATGGTATTCTCATCGGTAGGATGTTATATGTATAGATTTTTAAGTATAAATTCCATATGTTTACGTCGCATTGAATATAACTACATGTGAATGTGTATGGTGATCCTCATACTTTCTGATTATTATCAATTCATTTCATGACTCAATTTCTTTGATATATTGACATGAACCCCAAGTAAATATGTTTGTGGGAATTAGTATACATTAGCAATGTCATAAGTGATACGCCATTAATGAATGTATCAAAAATGTATGTTATCATATTAGGGGTGAAACATGATATCTCATCCATTTTATTGAAATATATTTTTCTAACAAAGTTACAAGGGAATAGTGACTGATGAGTTCATTTCATAAATTCAATGGATGATAGGTTGAGTACATAAATATTTATAGGTGCGAGGAACCTCTTTAAAAAGATATCAATACAATGAAATTAAATTTCATAATGAGTAATTATATGCAGTTTTCATCTTTTTAAAATTATCTTCTTCCTATTTTAGTGCTTTTAGATATATCTATAGGATGATATTGGACATCAGTGAAGCTTCCCAAATTCCACTGAGGAAGAAGCCGGGAGGTTCACACACTTAGGGATACGATTTAACTTAATTGAGTACTATTTGATGATAAAAGTTTAATTGAATATTATTATCAAGTCAAATGAATAATATTTGTTGATGTATTATTGATAATATATATTGAAACATCATATTTATATTTGAGTTGAATATTAAATAAATATTTATTTACTACTCCATGACAAAAATTTATTTAATTTTGTTATATATATATATATAATATTTTATTCTAAAATATAAAAAAAGGTGGATGAGTAGAGTTCTTAGGCTAATAAAATAAGTGATATAATTGTTAATATAATTTAAAATGAAGTAATTATTTATTTATTTTAAATTATGTTTACAGTTATCCTATTAGTGAATTCCATTATATAATAATAATAATCTATTATTATTTTTTTATTTCTTATTGGCATGGGGTATATGTTTGGTTAATTATTTTATCAAGGGCCTTTGTGAAATCATCAATAGTAACTGTGGACCTATATATACCTAGAATATACTTTTTGTGAATACTTTACAAAAAATGTTTTTTTAATAATGCATTCTATCCATAGAGAATTCATTGAAATAAATAATACCTCCAAGGTTCCTCTCAAGCCTGAGAGATGTACTCCATATCCTTCATCTCAAGAAACATAGTTACAGATACAAGATAATTCATTAATGATGGATTGTGTTATTACTAAGAGGAACAATGTAAACAATATCATATATATAGTTCTATCACCCATAGTTTCATTCACATCATTCATAAAATATGGAACACTTATAGATCCCCTTTAGGGGGATTCTACTATATATCCACTTAGTATGTAAGATAATAACCAGTTTAGAGATGCTTCATGATGATTTTTCCTGTATTATTTTTACCTTTTTTTGACCATATCACGGTAGGTATTTACTATGGGTGTTTCTTGGGTCAATTTTAAGAAATTTGGAATAATATGGGGCTATGAACAGTTGGTTCATAGATAGGGGAAACCATGTGGTTTTCCACAAGAACTAGTGCGCCCATTTTGGAGCCATAGGAGGCGGCTCATGGTTTTACCAGATAGTGAAACTTCCCTAGACAAACCATCATCCCTCGGATAGAAGGGTATTCATGGTTGGAACATTCATTTTCAAACTATGAGACCAACCAAGGGTAACTGTTCACCCCTTAACTAAGGGCACATGTTTTATGCCCACGATTTTGAAAATCATGCGTCTCGACATAGGAAACCATGCACATGGGTTTCAAAACCCCAAAAAACATTGATAAATTTCAATGCCCCCTATTTTTACCCCAAATACTCCACGCTCGACCTATTACATTATCCTTTGGTTTTATAGGATCTCATAAGGATCTGTAGGCTCCTCGAACCCCTTTATTGGCGAGTCGATGATAAAGTTGAAGGATCAAATCCTCTATGATGTTCATTCTCTTCCCCATTTAATTTCTCTCTCCCCCTCTCTCTTTCCTAATGATGAGGGTTTATTTTTACTCTATTGTTAATTTTTAATGATTTTTGTTTTTACGGGTCTTGTTTGATAGAATCTTGATCCTGGGTGTTGATCATATATCTTCCTTGACATTATGATTTCTATAATTCCACATCAAATTGAGAGTCACAATTTGGAAAGAGTTCATCCATGATCTTGTAGTCGGTGGCCAAATTGATATTTACCTCTAGGGATAAATATTATAATATGTGTTCAATTATGCTGTTACATGTCCATTTTGTTCAATTGAAATATAAATTAATGTAATAAATTTAATGATGTGAAATCGAGGAACCATTCACGGATTATATTGGAATAGTTGAAAATTATAAAACTATATTTAATGGAAACCTATGGGACATCCCAATATATTTTAAATGATGATTATGGAATATGAAAAAAATGATGGATTTGTTATTATAATGGAATTAAATCTTTGTTTTACTTTCATATTGGGAACTAAAGTGGTTGGTTGATGTAACCTTAAAGTGTAAATGAAATATGAATTTAAATATTGATAAATGGTGTAATAGTGAAATTTCATAGTATTCTATTAAATTTAAAAAATAACCATTGTCATTTATGGGAAATTAAATTTTTCTCTATGATGTGGATGATTGAATAATGGTTAATGACATTGAAGCCTACTATAAATGTGTTATATGTGATATCTGTGATTGATTGATAAATGGATTGTGTGCCAGGTTCGGATGTTCCACATTACCATGTGGTTCAATAATAATTATCTAGGATCCCAATGAATGTTTGTGAATAATAATGTATGGGACATGGGTTGATTCTAGAAATACCCATGGGGTGTGGGAAAATCATAGATTTACTAATTATTGATTATTTAATAGACTGATGCTATAGTCCCCTAATATATTAGTACATGGATTTATATTCCAAGATACCTAAAATGAAAATGGAATTACATGGATAATGAAATCCCATTAGATAATGAATTGTGATAACCCCATGATTTAAGGTTTGGGCACTAGCAGGAGATAAATGATGAATGATGTGGTTGGCTAAACAATAATTAAATGTGAAACAAGTATATTTTTCATTTGGTTATTTGATTATTTATGCAACATTCTTACACAATTATAGAATGGATATTACTTTATAGACCTTTATTAGTGGAATAATAAAATTTACTCACACCCAAATCGATCTACCTGATCGATACTAAAATAGACATGAAGTTTGAAGGATAAGATAATGGATGGATCCCTATGATATATGGTTGAGTTGTGATTCCGGTAGGAACATGGATAAGGGAACCATACATGTCGTCAGTAAATTCATGGGTATTATAAATGTGTCTTTACTATTGGGTTTATGTTTGACACCCGGTATAAATATCGGATGATATACTTACTACCTGGTTTTTGAATATTATTTTCCTAGTATGGATTCATCAAGAAATTATTGGTCTTATATTGGTTTTTTTATTATATTGGATACATCTTATTATCATTTGGATAATAGTTATTGATTTATGCTGTCATGATTCTTTGATAAAGAGGGAATAGTCTCCACCATTATATATTATGGTGTTTCTCCTATTCATAGGCCTCTAGTATAAAGGGAGGCGTTCATGTGGTCTTGTAACTAATCATATTGGTGAATCAACATGTGACATATAGTTTAGTAAGTGATAATGTTTTTAGATCAGTTTTCATTTATTTTCTGTTGTATTACTATTTGGGAATGGTAGAGCAAGGATTAGGATGAGTTGGGCCTTGTTCATGAGATAATACATGGAAGTAGTTGACTCATATATAGTGGGAAAAAAATTAACCAAGGTTTGTTTTGTTGTTCTTGATTTTTTCTATTAGAGTTTTATATTATTTCACTGTGAGTAATGCACTCGTTCTATGACGTTATTATTTTTATGATTTTTTGGGGGGTTAGATATTGAATGAAAGAGGTGTATAAATTCCTTATCATAGACACTCATGTTTTTTTGTGACTTGCATCATTTTAGGCGCACATATAGAATAATAGTTTTGGTAAATTCTTAAAATGAAAATGATTTTATTTGTTGATTATTTTTAAAATAAGTTAGTTTTCAATGATAATTTGATAATTGAATGTGATGAAAAAGGAGGTAAATTAAAATTTATAAATGTAGAGTCTATTGGGAAACTTATATTATGAAGGTTGTATACCCAATGTTATCCATGACCCTTTTGTGTTATGGTCCAGGGTAGTGATAGTTCTTTGGTTGTGACGGTGAGGCAGAGTATTGGAAGGATTAATTGTTATATCCTTAAGTCAATCCCTCTTATAAATGTGATAATGATCTATTACGTGTCATAAGATATATGATTGAAAATTTTCAGATATTCCTCCATTAATATTATTTTTCCTATGATAAAAGTAGGAGATGGATTGAAAGTATCCTCTAGTAGCGTAACCAAAGGCCCTGATATTCCATGTGAATGGCTGAGAGAACAGTTTAGTGATAACATTTCTCATTTTATTCATTTTATGGAGATATAATCTGAGGAGGGTTCTAAGTAACATGTCTCACTTGACATGGGAGTTTTAGTTGTAGCACTACTAAAATTCACATGAGAGGGTGGACCAATGGTAGTTAAGTTGTGTATCGAGTCGATATAGAATATACTTGAAAATGTAGAGACTCATTTTGGGTGGAGAGTCAAATTTGATTATTATATGTTGCATAGATTAATGAACCTTTGGTTGGATATTCAGACTCGATATAATAAGCTTGAGGGAATAATATGGATGACAATTATGGAGATGATTTTGTATATCTTTTACAATGAAATAATAAAGTATGATTGGGTATCTAATTTTATGTGGTTTTACAAAAGGGGTATGTCCATGGTGGACTGTGATGGATGATTCACTGATATTCATCGAACTGTCCCCACACTAACAATGGATGAGGAAACTGTGTAAATTAACTTTTTGGCTAGACTTAATTATGAGATTCTATCCCTTGTTAATATCATTCAGATAATGATGTTTTATGAAATGGTGAATCATGAACTCATTTAAGAGGCGTATCTAAAGAAGGCACCCAGTATAATTTTGGTGGTTTATACTAGATGACCAAGAGGAATGTCTTCAACAGGGAGAAATCATCATTATGAGAACGTCACCCATAACACTGGAAATAAGAGTGTCTAGGGAGACATATCAATTACTAACGGAAATTTTTTAGTGTATTTCCATATATTTGTTAGGATATGTCACTATAGTAAACAATGTATCTAACCATAGGTAGAGTGACAAACATTTTTTAGGATGTGACATATACAATGGTTCTATATGAACTGATCAAATATGAATAATGA
This sequence comes from Viscum album, assembly GCA_963277665.1. Lineage (NCBI taxonomy): Eukaryota > Viridiplantae > Streptophyta > Magnoliopsida > Santalales > Viscaceae > Viscum > Viscum album. The sequence continues at coordinate 1,572,354,400 of OY728127.1, forward strand.
TGTCGGTGCTAGGTTAAAATAGATTATGGGAAGGTGGGAAACTACCTCGTACAAGTATGGTAGTTATAATAGTAATGGCCATGGAGGTCAATGGAGTGGATGTGTTACTTTTGATCTCGATCACTGATATATATAGAGTAGTGCATCACACGAGACTCATACTAGAGTAGAGGGTAGAGAGAAACGACAATTTCGTGATTATAATCCTTTAATTATGGATAGAGATGTCAGAAAATTGATGGTTAGAGATATTATTCTTATATATTATACTCTAAATAGAAATTTATTTGACACATGAGCCACTCATTATTTCATATATGATAAACTATTGAATGCTTTGAGTTTGATAATGGAGTTTGTGAGTGGGGTTATGATGATCGACCAGCCATTGAGAATGTGGAAAAGGAAATATGATTATGCAAGGGGTGATCTCTTGGATATAGGGAGTATCATTTATTTGGAATATTTGAATAGTTTATATGTTAGGTTTTCAATTGATCATGGTTATGGATTGCTTGAAATCATACTAATCCCCCATAAATTATTACAACAAGATAGTTACCTTCAGCTCTCATGAGGGTGATAGTAATGTTTGTCAAGGAGACTGTGATATCCTAGATATCTATATAGGGCTAGTTCAGTAACCATTAAGAGATCTCACCACCCAAGATTCAAGACATTTATTGGATGATGAGCTTGTGATTCATTATTTTTTTCTTCCCAATGTGGACTGATTACAGGACATGTATTTGGGAGACCTCATAGGGATTCCACTTGAGAGGGATGATGAGTTATCAATTGTAATAATTCGTTGAACTAAACTACATTATATTAAACCTTATAATATGGAACCAAGAGAACATCAAGTTTTTAATAATAAGAAGAAATAATTTATGGATAAGGCATTTATTATTCCATGTATTTCACCTTTGGGTTATTTTGTTTTTTTTAGAAGGCTGTTGAGGAATTGAGTTTGTGTATTGATTACTATAATTTGAACCATATGATAGTGTTGAACCAGTGTCCTCTTTAATGTATCAAATATATGTTTGAAATGATGATGGGATCTTTTGTTTTCTAATGTATTGACTTTACAGTGGGGTATCATCTGTTTGAGTTAGACATTCAAATATACCACGAACTGCTATGAGAAGTAGGCATCTCTTGTATGAGTTAATTGTGATGACATTAAGACATATGAATAATCCAGCTATGTTTATGGACTTCAAGAACCAAATATTTCACCTATATCTAGATTATTATCTATTTAGTTTTGTGAATGACATCTTGATTTACTCCAAGACTGATGATGGTCAAGCTTAACAATTTGAAATCATCCAAAGTTAACTGAGAGATCATTGAAAATATTATACGATTTTAATGTTTTAATTATGGATATATATGTTAAATTTTAGTGTTCACATCATCTATAAGGATGGTATGGTAGTGGAACTAATGATTGATCAGGTAATTTTGTATTAGAATAATCTCAATATTGTTTTTGGTATCTGTTGTGTTTTGAGTTTACCAGACTATTATTAGAGGTTTACCAAGGTCCATTCCCAATCAACAACACCACATTTTATCTTTACTATTATATGAGATATGTTGGAATGGTCTGGATCATGTGAGAATTTATTTAAGGAGTTGATGATGTGGTTTACTACTACATTAATCGTGATCCTACATGAGTTGGGAGGGGATATGATGTGTGTTTTTATGTGTCTAGGATAGGACATGGAGTAGTGTTGAGGCATGGAGATTCGATTTTGGCATATGGGTCATGATATTTGATTCCACATCAATATAATTATTTTGCACATGATTTATATTTAGAAATAGTAGTGTATTCCTTAATGTGTTGGCATCATTACTTTCAGAGTGAAAAGTTAAATGTGTATACCAACATATAATCTTAATGGATTTTATTTAATATGGATAATTGAATCTATAACAGTGGAGGTGACTTGAGTAAATGTATTCCTTTTTTATCTATCATACACATGGGGGCATATAAATAGTGCTACTGACGCTTTGAGATGAAATTAAAAATCTCAAACCATCAAGGAGTCAAGTTCTGAGTAAAAGATGAAGACCTTTCTAACATAGATATGTATTGATTTTCATAATGGTTAAGAGAAGATGAAACTTGTATACTTGTCATTTGAGTCCAAAATGTAGACATGAATTTGTGAGAGGTTGTATGAGGATCTAGAGTTTTTTTACTTGATGGAAAGCCTTGAAGATGGGGGTTCACCTTCTGATTGTACTATATATTAGGATGAGATCATCGATGTCTGGAACCATGTAATTGTGACTAAAATTTTTCATGAAGAGATGATGAATGATATTCATGAGTTGAAGTTGGAATTATATCATGGTTTGAAAAAAAATGTACCATGACCTAAATAAAAAATATTGGTGGAATGACATAAAAATGGAGATTTTATGGTTTGTGAAACTATAGTACAACTATCAGTTGGTGAAGGCCTAGAATCAATGACTTTGTAATTTACTACAACCATTTACCCTTATGGAAGGGAATTTAGATGATTTTACCAGAGAAATCATGGAAGTTAAACCATGGATTCCATAGAATAATGACTCTATATGGGTGATTATGGAGAGGTTGATGAATGTAGTGCAATTATTTTCTTCTTGTAGGCTCTTATACTGGATTATTTTGGGGATATGTATTTTCATGAGATATTCCATTTACAGGAGGAACTATTGAGTATAATTTTAGAATGTGACTCATGTTTACATCACACATCTAGAACAGATTATAGAAGGATTTAGATACCCATGTGTTTCTATTTACATACTTCTAACCACAAATAGATTGGAAATAAGACCATTCTATCAAGGTTATAGAGGACATGTTGGGATTGGGAATCCTTAATTTTGTTGGAATTTGGTAGAACCATTGAGAACTCATTGATTTCACTTACAACAATAGATATCAAGGTATAATTTATATGGAACTATAGGATTAAAATATGTTAGTCCATATATATGACCACTAGGTATGATAGAGTTAGGTGAGTTAGAGCTTTTGGGACTAAGTCTTGGGTAAGACACGTTAGAGATGGTTTTGTTGAATTGGAAATGTATCGGTACAACTCACATTGTAAATAAGTCTTATATAGACCAACATCAATGAATCCTTGAGTATATAATGCGCTATAACATATTCTAGAAGGATTCTGTGAGATTGGGTCACCATAGGATATAGCTGTAGTTAAAATTACCAAGTAGGTTTATTGGAACATTTGAGATTGTGGAGATAATATGGATGATGAAATATCGATTGGATCTTCCACATAGGTACCATGTATTCATGATGTTTTCTATGTGTCAATTTATTAGTTCTATAACCCTAAATTTTCCCAGGTGATCGATGTTGATGATGATGATATTAAGGATGTGGTTTCCTTTGAGGAATATCTGAGTCGTATTGTTTATCATAGTGATAAGGTGTTGCATGGTAAGACTTTAGAGACCCAAGATTAACCTAGATATACATTATATCTCTTTTGAGTAATACTTAATACATGGAAAAAATAGATGCCCAAATATCTTATTAGTTTAGTTTCATTTAAAACATGAAACACAATCTTCATACATTATGAATGTTCTTCAATATCTCCCATAAAGATGACACCCTTTTTTTCGCAACTAAAAACCATTTTTATATCATAGGGAAAAGAAAAAATAAAAATGGTGAGATAAAATTCTCAGTAAGGGTAATCATGGAATATATAAAAAACCATAAACATTTGAACATAAAAACATGAACATAATGTTTAAAAATCAAAATCAGGAATCATGAAATAAATCTTAGATGTACGTAAGGAATGGAGTATAAAGGAACATTAACCATGATAGAATAACATTGGAATAGACCATGTAATTATGGAAAACTAATATGAATATAATATAATCCCCAAAGTAGCCAAGGCATTATTGTCAAGACCATCATAGTGGATGAAGATCATTACTGAACCAGGTTTACTTGTCGTTGCAACCATGTATTACTGAATTGGATATACTTAAAGATCCATTCATGTAAATATCATGAGATATAAATCATTACCCTTATGAATAGGAGGGAGATATATGTCCCATACATCTCATAATGAAATAATTCTCCCATGTGGCACAAAACATAAATAATTCATCATAGCATAACCCATGAAATAAAATTGGATTCTTAGACATCATTTCATCATAGCATAATCCATATAAGATAAATGGGCTTCCTAAAAATAATTACATGATAAATCCTTTAAAATAAAAGTAATAATAGGGATATAAACATATCCCGAGGTCATCTTAGTTGGAAAATAATTTTGATAAAATACTTGAACTTAGTTCTTGTGGAAAATATCCTTTATTTTTCAAGAACATTTTATTTTCTGAAAATGCAATGAAATTTATAAAGAAACAAATTTAGTAAATGATAAATATGAAATAATGTACAGAAAGCTTTTTTTAAATAAGGTTTCATGAAATGTAAAAAACCGTTCATTCCGTATATGTTAAAAAAACATTCTTCTTGTACTTTATCCAGAAAATCAAAAAGTACGTCATATTGTAAAAAAAGAAAGATTCCTTCCAAACCATATAATAAAAGTCAAAATGGGTAAAAATGACTTGAAACAAACAAATAATAATAGTAAACATTTTATGAGAATATTTTTAGAAAACATGGACATGGATGATAAATATAAACCCAGTAGATACTTACAGATAAACAATATCTCATAAAAACAGATTGGAAAAGTTATCCCTTACCTTAGGTCCAATTTCCTTCGTATGTGTCCAAAACTCTTGTATAGTGGGTTTAAAAATATTATTCAATTTTAATAGAACCACAATAATATTTATGATATCATATATGATTAACTTAATACTTTATATTGCCTATTCATTTTTCAATTCCATGTTAATGCTACTTTTTGGGTAATAATTGTTTTATTTATTGTACGTGTTTGGCCATGTTATTCTTGATATTATTACATAGATCATGATTTAATTAATTAGAAAATTTAAAACATGATTTATATATATGTAATATATTAAGTATATAAATATATAAATATATATATATAATAGATATATAAATGAAATGGAATTCATCGTTCATGGAGACGGTAGGCCGTATGTATGCATGCACGTTGTTTTAGTTTCCTTATTGAAATGGATGGAAGTAAGTAAATGATATATATATATTAATAAATCTATTAGTACTATTATATAATATATTTCATGATTAGTTATTATATATACTTTATAATCATTCTTGAATGGTTATCATGGAGAAGGAATCTCATCGCATCGTGGAGACAGTAAGCCGTACATATGCACGAGTGATGATATCATTCCCAAAATTGTTTAATGGTAGAGAATTGGATGGTGTATAATATATTTGAATTAGTATCATGTTATAATAATCATATATAGTTATTATTTCCACCATTATACTCATCCATGTAAAGTTGTGGTGAAAAATAGATTACACCAAGGTGTGGAGACGGTAATCCGTACGTACACACACATGGATTTCATTTTCTGTAGGATATATATAAGGTGAATTATAGTTGTTTAATATTTGAAATACAATATTAGTACATGATTGAATCCTATGATATTAATTTATAATGAAGCAACTAATGAAGAAGAAGTATAAGAATAAATAAATTTGATTGAATTGGAAGAAGAGATTACCTCTTCTTCGACGTGGTTCCTTTAAATTTCATATTAGGGAACTGGAGTTAGTCTTTTGAGAAAACCAGGACCTCTAGAATGTTACTAAAGATGTTTATAAGAGAAACTAGTAGAATTAGGCCAAGCATGAAGGATAAAAATGGAGTGAAGAGGAGAGGAAGGAGGTTCCCTTTTTAAAAGATGAGAGGGGAACTTCAGGAAGGTTGCAAAATATTAATTTATTATAAATATAATTTTGATTTAAAATTGACCAAAACTTATATAATTATACAATAATATGATTATGATTATAATACCCATCATTCAAGAAATTTTTTACAAGTTTTTAATATTTTTTATCCTTATCTTTTTCATTTTACCCTTATTTTACCCTTTTTATTCTTACTGTGATATCATGTTATTTACACGTTGTGGGTTAACTTAATTACTATATAATGTAAAATGACCCAAAAAATTTATTTATGTCATATTTTTACTTATATTAAAAATTCAGCCAAATATTATAGTTTTAGTAATTTAATATAATATAACAAACTATTTTATGTTTTAAGTAATTAATTGGCTCAATTTTGGACACTATTCTTACAAGAAATTTTTAAAAAATCATAAAAACATTATTACATCAATAATAATGAATTAAATCATATATAATATGTGAATGGAATCCATAAAATTATTGGATGACATGAAATTATTCAAATTAAATTTATTTTAATATTTATAAATACATTTATTAGAATATTGAATTAACGAGTTAATCAATACATCATAATTGTGTGATAAATAAATATATTTATCTAATTTCTAAAATTTATAAATAAATGAAAATGACGTAGGATTTATTTTTGGATTTATAATTACTATTTATAAATATATAAATATATATATATATATATGTTATATAACCTTATATTATATTCAATTTATTAAAAGATATGTGTTTAGGTTATAATTATCATTACTTTAAATTAATTCTTATAAATTGCCATTTTCACAAACATGTGAATCCATGAGGTCCCAAAATTGACCCAAGAATTAACATTAACAGAAAATATCTCATTAAATTAGATTGGGTCATGTGTTAGGGTAGTTTAATATTATTATAATATCAATTTTTACCCTTATTTACCAAATTTACCCTTTAACCATGGTAATTAAAATAATTATTGAAGATACTATTCATAATGTCTAAAAATAAAAGGTACCTATTTAAAAAATTTAAAACTTATCATTCAATTTATGGAATGAAATTTTCCAAATTCAAAATATTGAAGTTGTGGTAATTAGTTTAAAATTAATCACATTGTCAAAAAATAGGATTTTGTTTAAAACATTGTAAAATATTGAAATGTTTTAACCTATGAATTAAATGTAAAATTAATGAAAATGACTTAAATTTTATTAAAATATAAAAATATATTCTATTTATACTTTTAAACCTTTCAATAATATATTTTAATCCTATAAATTATTTCTAGGAAAAAAGTTGTTTTCAATTAAAATTCAGCATATTTCACTATTCATGATAATATGAAAGTTATCAGAAAAATATCAAAAAATAATCCAAATTAAAATATTATACCCCACTTATAAATAAGTAGTTTATTTTGTCAAATTTAATTTATAAAAGTGTCAAAAACAATAATTAAAATGGGTGCTCTATCAAAAGGCTGTAAAACTACATTTTTTGGAAAATAATTCTTTTATCAGAAAAATTGATTTTTTTCTCATATTGTGGTCTAGAAAATGTTTAGGATGAATTATAATGACATAAAATTCAAAATTTTGTTAACAATATTCCTAATTACTAGTTTATATCCCATTTAATGATAATATTTCAATAATATATCATTGTTTAGTGAAACATGGAATAACGTACAACACAAGCTATCGTGGAAGGTTTCTCTAGCAAGTAACACTAGAAAAGTCAGTGTTAAGTGTAGTGAAAGATTCCTTTGGTGTTGTTTATAACATAATATAGTCTTTTTTTATTCATACATTGATCAAAATCTATACTCAGTGTTGCGTGAAATGAAATCTATCAATAGAACATGAAATTATATGAAACACAGTCCAAAAATGGTGTTGTATAAATAGAAAGATAATATGGTGTTGCGTATAGAAAAAGATAATCATTGTATAGTGTAAAACAAAATACATCAAATATTATATCCCATAAAAACTAGGGGTGTTATAAATATGGTGTCATTGGTTTGAGTGATATGTAATCATGGACATGTTTAGGAGAAAACATGGGAGTGTGAAATAGATATACGGTCCAACTATCCTGATATTTTTACCTTAGAATCATAGATATTGTTTGGAGTAATGCTTGAGTACATGTTATTATACAATGGAGAAATTTTAAGATAGGAACCTCTATATATATTATTTACACTCATTTCTTGTTATCCTTTTACACTTGTTTTGATATTATCATGTTGGGTTTTACTTCGGGGTCTTCATAAGTGAATTTAGATAAATTTTTATTCATGTGGGGGAATGCATGGTTGGTGTAGGGTTAGGATAAATAATGTATATTTCACTGCGAAACTATGTACCCTTTTTGGAGCCATAGGTGGTGGCACATGGGTGGAAAAAACCATGTGGACTCCTTTCCCCAACCATGAAGTCCCATATAGAGAGGATTTTCTTGGTTGGAGTGGGATATTTCATACCACTCCACCACCTTGGTGTAACCATGCACCGCCTATGTATGAGTGTATGGTTTGGAAAACCATTCTCCTCTTCTCAAGAAACAGAATATACTTGTCTTAAACCCCTGAAACATTTTATTTAAATTTTTGAACGCCTTGGTTTTTAGAACAAATCCTCCAGGATTGAATCAATCTGTTTTGCTTTAGTCTAGGAGGCTCCTCGGACCCTTTTCTTGGAAAATCTACGATCTGGATGATGGAGTGACTCCTCAAAAATATGCAATCTATTCCCCCGTTTAGATTCCTATCATTCTCCTATCTATTTATTTATTTAGTGAGATGATTTTACCACTCTTATTAATTTTTTTAGATCTAGGTTTTTATGGGACTTTTTTCATACGATCATGATCCTAGGTTTTCATTTGATATCACTTACACCCCTGTGATTTTGATCGTTCTTCATCAAATTGAGGGATATTATTTTTTTATCATTCATCAATGATATTGAGGTTGGTGGTATAATTTATTACTCCAATTTTATTGATTATTATAATTTTCATTATATTTCATAGTTTCATTTACAAATTGTAATTTTTCAATCTAAATTAAACTGATGAATTTTATTATGTGTATTTGGTGAACCATTTATAGATTCTGTTGGAGCACTTTTAAATTATGAAGATAAATTTAATGTGACCCAATGGGGTGTACCAATATATTATAAATGATGATTATGTAATGTGAAAAGGGGATGTATGGGTTTTTGGAAGTTATTTAAAACCCTTTTTCACTTTGATAGTGGGAACTAAAGTGGATAGTTGATATAACATTATTCTATTAATGAAATATGTGTTTAATTTTTGAAAAATGATTAATAGTGAATTTTTTTATTTATCTATGATATTAAACTAAAGAACCATTATGATTATTGATAAATGAAATGGTTCTCTTTAATGTGAATGGTTGAATATGATTTAGTAATGTATAACTTTTCTATTAATGTGTTATATGAGATATTTGTGATTGATTGATAAATTTTGTGTGGGTCTGAAAATAAAACAAAAAATACCCATGGGGTGAGAGAATAATTTTCCAATCCCCCAACATGTGACACAAATTAATTATTTTAAAATTATTTTTTATTTAATTTCCAATCATTCTTTTTTTTAGAGGTTTATCATTCATTTTGGGGGAAATGGTGGGTTTTCAAAATATGGGCAAAACTGTGATCCCATTTTTTTGATTAAAAAATTAATTTTTTTTATTTTATAACTCCTTAATTTTTTAACATTTACACACATTAAACTCCCAATTGTAATCCCCTGGTATATTAAAACCACTATAACAATTTGGACTCCATTAGAATCCATAATATTTATTGATTTGATTTTTTAATAAAGTTTTGGGCTGCCCATAATCTCATTTCCTACTTTAAATGATTTTTTTAATTTTTCAATATCTCATTAATTTTTTACTTTTTTTACTTATTCCACCTCCCACCAAAAGACTAAACTCCTAGGTTCACTTTCATTGTCTATTTCCCGGCTTTGAGCTCATTTGGATGGAAGACTAGGGAGAAAATTAGCAGGATTTCTCAAATCATCCAAATTTGAGAAGGTAATTTTATTATTTTATAAACCTTTCAATTGTAAATCTTTCTCCACCATTTTAGTCCCCACATAACCTATTAATCCTCAATCGTGCCTACCTATCAGTTTTGGTTGCTTGTTGATTCAACTGTTGGGGGATTTGGGCTGATTACTTAATGATTGTTCAAGGTAGGTGATTACTTCTTAGTTGCTTCCATTTTCCTTAGGGTTTCCTCCCTCTTTAATGAAGTTATAAAATTTCCAGAAGTTAGGATTTGAACCTAGGGTTTGATTTGATGTATTTGTTGGTCAAATCTTGTGGTTTAGTGTTGGTTTTCACCCCCTTGTGGTGCAGTCGTGGTGCAGTTGATGTTTCCCACCATGTTGAGAGGGTTTTGACACAAAAGGTATGTGATTCCATGTATAGCCATTTATTATGAGTTAGATTGACATATTTACTCATTGTTCAAATTCCTCATATGTTGTGTGTGGTGAGAAAACTGTTTATGATTGATTTGTTTAAGCGTTTAATTTCATAGTTGCATTTTAGCGTGAAATTGTGTGTTTTTCATGTGTAACTCTATGGGGTATTATTTGTGTGTACATTATAACATATGATATTGCTTTAATAAATATTTTTTGGGCTACCAATTATGCTTTGGTAGGATATTGGTGTGAAATTGGGTTTAGAATAGGTTTTTTAATGGGTTTTATGTATAAAACCATGTTATGCCTCTTGAAAGTGTTTTATGAAAATGTGTATATTTTCATGTGCATCTTTTGTGGTATTATTTGAGATGATTTTATAATAATTGAGAGTGGTTTAATAAATCATTCTAGGGCTTCCAATTTTTTTTTCTAATGGTATTGGTTTTATTTTTCCTTGAAAGATGGTTTTAAAATGTGTTTTATGTTCAAAGCTTGGGTATACTCTTTATAATTTTTTTATTAAATATTTGAATGGTTTAATTATTTATGTAAGAGGTAATACCATATGGGAAAACTGTTTCTAATTGTGTATACTTTTAAATGGTCCATTTCAAATGTGAAAGAGGTCATCATGTGATGTGTATCCTCTTTGAAATGTTTTACAGAAATGTTTTACGAAATTACTAAAATTGAATGCGATGTGAACGTGATGTGGGCTATTTTATGTGAGATTCATGTGAAAAATGTATTTTTTTTATGAAAAGTGTATCATGTAACATGTGAGTGAGCTATTATGTGACATTTAGCATCATGGTAAAGATTTTAAAAATCAATTTGAATGAAAAGGGTGATGATGTGGTTGTGTGATGTACATGTGGGATGTTTGGTTGTGAGTTGGATTTCAAAATCAATTTGAATGAAAAAGGGGATGATGTTCTTGTGTGATGTACATGTGGGATGTTTGGTTGAAGTGTGATGTGAATGTGGTATTTAATGTTCAAATTTTATTTCATGGCTCTTTGAGCTTGTTTGAGATGAAGAGGGAATCCCAGGTATCTAGGTGGTTGGACGTGTACTCGTATGATAGTGATTCTGTAGGGTTTTCCCATAGTTTCACGTACCAATATTGATGCTTAAAACACTAAATAAACTATGACAATGATGATTATTGGGGACCACTATGTTATTTTTATGTTCCCTACTTGTGGCTCATGCACAAGAATGTATATTTTGACGGTTACTCTCACCAAGATACAAGGTACCTTGGACCCACTTTGAGCTAGTGCCTAGGAGTTATTTCCTATTTCTTATGCTGATTAGATTATTTAGTGTTACCATTAGCATACGATATGATTGGTTGGAAATTTCTGTAGATTCGTAATTTTATTTGAATTTGTTTATTATTTAAAATACTCGGCTTGAAAACCGTTTTAATTTTTAATGTTTCATCTTTTAGAAATTGTAACAAGAATTTCATGATTTAGAAAGCTTAAATGATTTTCGTCTATGAATATTCATCACATGGAATCTCATAGTGGTGGTATCCTAATGGGAATTTTCTCACACCCTACTTAATCCTTTGGCTGTAAGTAGACTTTCTGATTTTGTTGCCGTAGGTTTGGGTACAACTTCTATGCCTATGGTTTGGGTTTTATTGGTCCAACGTGATTTGGTGTTGTGGAGATGGCTTGAGGTCAGTTCCTCTTTCCATGTAGAGGTTTTTGGGCTGTCATTTATTGTTTTTTCCATTGTAATGGTCTTTGATTCTTGTTTTATGTTGTGTAACTAAACTCTAAAATTTTAGAAAAAAATATTTTGATTGAAAAATACAGATTCGTTTTCTTGGATTCATGTGCTATTTTAAGTTTATAAACTCTGTTAAATCATTTCCAATTTTCATTTTATGATACCTGGGCTCTTGTGCTAAACCATGGGGATGAAGAACGCCCTTCATGCCTTCTCTCAGGCTAGGTTTGGTGCATGATTAGATGAAGACCGGATTTGGTTCAAGATAAAATGGTATCAAAGGAGGTTTTCTCTTTTGGCTCATGTTATATGGGGAACAGTCAGGTTAGTGTGGAGTTATGATTATTTGGACATGACATTCCGGTTATGGGCAGTGTTACTAGACATATCATCCCATGAAGGGATTCGAGTTTCCTGGGGATGTTCGGTTTTGTCTGATTCCTTTGGTTTTCTTGGTTTGATGATGATTAGGGGAAATGAAAATAGAGTAGGGTTAATGGTCTCAGTGGGCTCGCAGGGCCTAGAATGCCATGTGGATCCATGGATATTTCCATAGATCACTCTCCGTGATGGTGATGTAATTGGAGTATTTCCTCCAACGATATTTCCAAGTCACCCACTAAAACTTGTTTCCTCTCGCATTGTATTGTGTACATTAGATTTGAAATCAAGGAAGTTTGGTTTTAAAGAAAAAATGACATAGTTTTAAAAACTGTAATTTTTTTTCAAGTGAATCTCTAATAATGATGTAATGTATTGATCTTTTAAATGGTAGAATAAAATTTTAATAAATGTTTTGAAATTGAATATGGTGTGTTTACACCTTTTTTGAAAGAAAGAAATTATGTTCAAGTTGGTTCTCAAAAAGTTTTTCCAATAGAGTTTTATAAAAATTGAAAGGTCTTTTACGGGGATGAGATGATTTGAAATTGATGTATATGACTTGAAATTAATTATTCAATTGAAATATTGGGATTTTTATTTTGTCGTTCGTGGCCTTGAGAAAAAGGAAGTATTGTTTCATTTTTTTTGGTTTTGAATGGTGAAAATAATTTTTGATTTAACCTTTGGTATTTCCATGAGAGAGAACACATGCATGGGGTTATATGGGATGATTGATGGTTAATGGAATGACTATATGAGTGCTGAGATAGATAGGTATAGGGTTCCCGGTGTGGCACAGAAACGTGCATGTTTGAGGCCCATGGGGTACCGTTGGTGGATACGCTAACTGCTGAACTGTGTGTTTTCAAGGAAATGTTTTTAAAGGAAAACATGATGTGAGAATGACTGGTTTAGAATGGTGTGTATTATGTTTTTTTAAGTGTTGATATTTTGGTATGTTTTGAGTCCAACAACCCCACATGTTTAAACCATGTTTTGGGTTTTTTATTAGGTAAGCTGGTATGAAGGGTTGGTTAGTGCTCTCTTCTGAGAAAAGTTCAAGAAGCCTTTACAGTGGTTCCCCTAACATGTTCAGTACTAGATTGTGGAACGTTTTGACCAATGTACCAGCATGTTTCAGTAGTTGGGTTCTTTTTTTATATAAGGTATGACCCTATTAAGGGTTAGTGCATGATGGTAGTGCAACCCAAATTGTTTCACCATTGGAAAATCCTCCAGTTGATCAAGATAAGGAATCACTTTCTCAAGCTTGAGAGATTGAGTTTACACCATTTCTATTCATTATTTTGTGGAAACTCTTGTAGTGATAGAGTTCTTGTGGATGGTTATAAGATACCATTGTTTCTTATGTTATATGAATCATTGAAGGTGGAAGTGTTCTAGGGTTGTTAGTGTGGATGAGTATTTGGATGGTGTATATAGAGGCCTATGGGTCCTTCGTAGTCTCTTCGAAGAAGGGATTTATTTTAAACAACCATTTTTGGATATATGTTCATGAGAGGATATTATGGCTACTTTCGGGAATTTTTTGTTTTTTGGGGACTTATTATAAGGTCCCCTTTCATGTATAGTTTTTTAGTCGCAATGTTTACATTCGGTGACACCTGGTGATGTCGTGTTGTTTTTGAATGTTAAGGTGATGGTCGTGTAATCATCTGAGAGTCTCTGAAAAGGTTGGAGTATGTATCTCTGGGGAAAACATCAAAATCCTCTATTTCAGAGGAAGGTGATTGTATGTGTCCTTTCCTTTGTTGTTTATCACCTGAAGAAACAAGGTTTGATGTGTGTGTACATCTTATAAGCCATTGTTTCAGTTAAATGTAGTGTTATGGTAATGTGACTTTTGGAATGTGTTATGTATTTGTGAACCCATCTAGGATTAGGGTATATTTTTCGTGGAACCAAAAGGAAATTTTCAATTTATGGATTTCCAAAGCTTAACTACGAGGCAGAAGATGCTTCAATCATTTAAGCTCCATCCACAGGTCCCAGAGAGAAGCTGACATGTAGTCAGGGGAAATTCCAGGGTTGTTTAAAACCTTTTACAATGTCCTATCCTTATTATGAATTATGGGGAATAGTTTAAACCTCTAATTTTTTCATCTTAATTTTTTTTTCTTGTTATATGGAAAGTGGTGGGAGGAACTCATTTCTATGTTATCAACCAATGTCACTATTTTACCCTTTGGTTTCCATTGTGTTTTTGATGTATGGTTGGGAATTTGGATATACAAGTTGAGTGCATGTTTTTCTCATGGATAGTAGTAACCATTCCCTAGAAAATAATGCAAGAATAAGGATCCACAGAGTTAGTGCATGGTTTCTCAAACTATATGGTTTAATCGTGGTGTTGTCCCAAATATTTAAATTTGGGTTCTTCATAAACAAGCCCAAACTGGTCGGTTAAGATGGTTGGTTGTTATGTTGGGGAGACCCAAAATGATTCTTATGTATGTTCCTTTGGAAATATCTAATATAGGTTTACCCCTAGTACCTAGGAGTCTGTTCAGGCCACCCCTGTTATTTTCTTAATCGTGCGTCGGGAAAATTTGATCTGTTTTGTTATGCTGGGGAGCCCATTTGTGTCTCCCCATACAAGTAACTCAGTTTAGTCCTTGGTCTTGGCTAGGTGGTTCGTAGTCTTGTTTGAAGCTATAGAACTACCTACATCTTCCTTGTGTAATCGTTGGTCGTGGAGTAATCCTAATGGTCTGCTTAAAGCAAGCTATGTTTATCCTTGTTCATTGTTGTTTCTTGTTTGGGTAAATTGCTGGAATCCTGTTAGGATAGTGTTTGAGGAGATTTATTATGGGATTAAATCAGAATATAATTGACCATTTCAGGAAGTGGATTATGTTTTTATTGGTGAATTTATTCTTTCCTTTATTAATCAATTAGAGGGGGTTTCACCTTTTGGGGGGCAGGTGAAACTTGGAAAATGATTCCATTTTGGTCTTTCGGTTGGTTTCGTTTTTAACTTTCACCTTGCTATGGATTTCTAAGGGAGAAAAGTCTTATGGAGGGGGAATTGTCACACTAATGACATATTTTAATTTTATTATTCATTTAATTTCCTTTATTTCTCTATTTTGGAGGTTTCCCTTTCATTTTGGTGGAAATGGTGGGTTTTCAAAATTTGCACCAAACTGTGAGCCCATTTTCAAATTTAAAAATATTTTTTTCTTTTATAAATCCATAATTTTAAAATATTTTCCACCTATTTTACTTTCCAATTGGAATCCCTTGGTATATTAAATCCTCCATGACAATTTGGACCCCATAGAAATCCATAATAATGATGGATTCAGGTTTTTAATTAAGGTTTTGGGCCAGTCTGTAAGAACATTTCCTGATTTAAATTATTTTCTTTTGTTTTTTAAATATCTCATTAATTTTTTATTGTTCTTCATTGATTCCATCTCCCAACCAAATCCAAAAAACTGAGGCTCACTCTCATTATAAATGAGGCATTCGTGGAGCTGATTTGAATTGTTGATTGGGGAAAACATTATCAGGGATTCTCAAATCATTCATATTTGAGAATGTTATTTGATAATTTCATAAACCATTATATTTTCACTCTTTATCCCCCATTCAAGTTCCCACATAACCTAATAATCCTTATTAGAGCCTACCTATCAGTTTTGGTTTCTTGTATATTCAATATTTGGCAGATTTGGGGTGATTTCCTTAATATTATTCAAGCTAAGTGATTCCATCTTGGTTTCCTCCATTTTCATTAGGGTTTCCACCCTCTTTAAAGATGTTATAAAATTTACATGAGCTGATTTTTGAACCTAGGGTTATATTTTCAATATTTTGGGTCAAATCATGTGTTTTAGGGTTGGTTTTCACCCATTGTGGCACAGCGGTGGGGCGATTGATGTTTCACACCATGTTTCGAGGGTTTCGACAAAAAAGGTAGGTGATTCCTTGTTTAAAAATTTTATGATGAGTTAGATTGTATTATTTACAAATTTTTCATATTACTCATTTGTTTTGTGGGTTTTGAAAACTTTTTATGATTTATTTGGTTAAAATTTAAATTTTATAGTTGTATTTTAGATTTAAATCATGTGTTTTTTATGTGTAACTCTTGGTGTATTATTTGTGTGTATTTTATAACATATGAAATTGTTTGCCTAAATCTTGTTTGGGCTGAAAATTCTGTTTTGGTAGGGTCTTGATGTCCCATTAGGTTTTAATGAGGGGTTTTAATGGGTTTTATGTGAAAACCCATGTTATGCCTCTTGAAGGAGTTTTATGAAAATGTGTGTGTTTTCCGATGTATATTTTGTGGTATTATTTGAGGAGATTATATAATACTTGATAGTGGTTTATTAAATCTTTCTAGGGATTCCAATTCTGTTTTGGATTGATATTGGTGTGATTTTCTCCTTGAAGGATGGTTTTGAAATGGGTTTTATGTGAAATGCTTGGGTATACTCCTTAGAATTGTTTTATGAAAGATTTGAATGGTTTAATGATTTATGTAAGTGGTGAAACCATATTGGAAAAATATTTTGGATTATTTATATTTTTAAATGGTACATTTTAAATGTGATAGGGGAAATCATTTGATTTGTATCCTCTTGGAAATGTTTTATTAAAATGTTTAATGGAATTACTAAAATGTGAAAGTGATGTGAACATGATGTGGGATATTTTGTGTTAGGGTGATGTGATAAATGGATTTTATTTATGAAAAAGGGATCATGTAACATGTGTGTGGGATGTTATTTTATTTTTAACATATTGTGAATTTTTTTAAAAAAATTTTAAAGGATGTGTTGAGTTGTAAAAGTTATGAAAAATTTGTTGTGGGCTATTTTGGGGTGAGTTGGATTTCAAAATCAATTTGATTGAAAAGGAGGATGGTGTTCTTGTGAGATGTAAATGTGGATACTTGGTTGATGTGTGATATGTAAGTGGTATTTTCATGTGCAAATTATATTTTATGGAAGGTCGAACACAATATGGAAACCCAAGTATCTAGGTGGGTGGATGTGTACTAGATTGCTAGTGATTCTGTGGGGTTTGACATTAGATTCACGTTGCAAGATTTACACTTACAACACTATCTATAAATGATGATGATTATTATTGGGGATCAAAAGGTTATGGGTATGTTCCCTAATAGTGGCTCATGAAAGAGAACATATATTGTGATGGTTACTCTCACCGAGATACGAGGTACCTAGGACCCACATCGAGCTAATGCCCAGGGGTTATTTCCCATTACTTGGGATAATTAGATACTTTAATCTTACAGTCGGCCTATAGTATGTTTGGAAATAAATTTCAGTATATTTATAATTTTATTTAAAATTGTTGATTCTTTAAAATATACTACTTGAAAACTATTTTAATTTTTAATGTTACATCTTTTATAAATTTTAGGTAGTATTTTATGTTTTTGAAAACTTCCATTGTTTTCATCATTGAATTTTTATCACATGGAATCAGTTAGTTGTGGTATCCTACTAAGAATTTTCTCACACCACACTTTCACCATTGGGTGTAAGTAGACTTGTTGGTTTTTTTCTGTAGGTTTGGGTTCAAATTTTGTACCTATGGTTCAGGTTTTAGTTGTCCAACGTGATGCATTGTTGTGGAGATGGATTAAGGGAGGTTCCTCTTGCCATGTGGATATTCATCGGCTGTCATTTTTGGTTTTGTACCTTCATAATTGTCTTTGTACACTGTTTTATGTTGTGTAATTAAATTCTGAAATTTTATAAATGATGATTTTAGTTGAAAAATCCAGATTCGTTTTATTGGATTTTCTTTCTATTTTATGTTTATAAACTTGAGTGAATCATTCAAAATTTTCAGTTTATGATAACCGTGCATTTGTTATAGCCCATGGGGATTGATAATGGCCTTAGAGACTTCTCTCATGCTTGGTTTGGTGCTGGTTTAGATGGTGACTAGATTCGGTTCATGATACAATGCATGTACATGAATAATTAAATATAAAACATGGACCAATTCTCTAAATACCCACCTTTTGTGGGACATGGATTGATTCCCAAAATACCCACAAGGTCCCAAATTGATGATATAGTCCCTTATTAAATTGTTTCATGTTATTATATTCCACTATATTGTAAATTATATTGGGATTGAATGGATACTGAAATCCCATGATATAATTAGTTGTGAAAACCCTGTTATTTATAGTTCAGACTCAGGAATGTGACAAAAGAAAAATGATGTGGTTGGATAAATAGTAATTAAAAGTGAAACCAATTTTTTTTCTCTTTGGGTTCATTAATTCTTTATAAAACTACATAAATTTTTATAGATTTGATATTTCATTAGATATCATTGGTGGTGGCCTTCTGAGTAGTACTCACACCCTACATGGGCAGCCTAATCGGTACCTAAATAGAAATAATGTTTGTGGGATAGGATAATTTATAGAGACCTATGTTATATTAATGAGTTGGGATTTGGGATGGAGTATTAATTGGGGGCCCATAAATGATTCTATGACCCTCTAGGGGGGTTTTGATGTTTCTTTATTTTGGGGTTTCCATTTTACTCTTGGCACTAAGAAGGCATGCCATATTTAGTTCCTTGGTATTGGATATTGTTTTCCTATTATGGATTCATCATGTGATTCACTGTATTATATTCCATTTGGTATGATATTTTTTATTTTTTATTATCAATTGAATATTTGTAATTAATATTTTTTGTTCTACTTGAATATACAGGTATAGTCTCTTCACATTTTACATTATACCCTTGATGTTAGTTAGCATCCTTTAGCATATAGAGAGGTGGGCTTGAGGCCATGTAATAAATCAGAAATGGGTACCAGCATGTGACACCTAGGTCAAAAAATTACATAGTGCAACAATAGTACAACTAAAATGACATTTTGACAAAAAATATATTGATTGAAGAAAAAATCTCTAGATCGAGGTAATTCAAGTTATCTAATTAATAATAAATTTTACATTACATAACCCTATCAGTGATATGTGATTCCTTTCATATTTTTCACCAATAATATTATTTATAAAAGATAATTACTCATCTTATTTGTTAAGAACCTAATGAGGTCATCTAATAATAGGACACCCATGATTTCTATTTCATGAATCGATGAGAATTCTAGAACCCCATGGGCTGTTGAGAAGCCCCTGTGTGTCATTAAAAATGAATTAAGAATGATTTCACCCAAAAATATTATTAAATAAAAAGCATATAAATTAAACAATGATATAGAAAATTGAATCACAAAATAATAAATAAACCAACGTAGATACATGATACAAGAATACAAGGTTGATGATTTATAAAATATAAAAAAATGAGAAAAAATAGAAAAAGACCGCTAACCAACCTCCTTGTGAAAATAATTGACTCCACTTGAACCTCCATCAACCTGTACCAAGAGGTACTTGATCAACCTCTACATTAATGCATCATGATAACTTGAAAAATATAGGAATGAACTAAAAATCCCCGTAGGTCACCACCCATATACCCATAACCAAAAACATTAAACGAAAATCCTTTCAAAACATGTCTTAAAATAATAATAGCAAATTGATTTCATAATTTCATTCTTTAAAAAAATCAATTATCCTTCCTTAAAAATACCCCATTTCCACAAATCATATTTTTTTTAAAAATTAAACCATAATTGATATTTGTCTTAAAAAATAAATCCTAAATAATAGGTAAATCATTTTAAGGGAAATATTGATGTAAATATGTATATCATTTAAATATTTTCAAGATAAAAACACATCCGAAAATATTTATATATTGTCATCTTGGAATACAAAGTGTTAAAGGGAAACATTATATAACTGTAATATCATGACCATTATATAGATGTGTTGGGATTATTTTTAGTTACCATTTTACCCTTATTTTGGTTATAACATGGCTAGGTTTTTATGTGGGGTTTTTAGGTGATATTGGAGAAATTTTGAAGACCATGGGGTTATGCATAATTTGAGCACTGTTAGGGTTAATTATGTGTATTTCCCTAGGAAACCATGAACCTTATTTTTAAGAGATAGGTTCAGGAACATGTTTTTCAAATTTTATGACCAAACCATGAGACCACCTTCCTAAAACCAGTCACCCTCTAACAGAGGGTATTTCCATGGTTGGTGCATTGTTTTTAAAATAATGAGATACTTTTAAGAAACCATGAGACCCCTAAGGAGAGGATCGTGGTTAATGTTCATATTTTGGAAAATTGTGCACCATTACACATATAATATTCTAATGGGTTTTAATTCCCCTATAAATTTATTTAAAAATCTAAAACCCCCCATTTTTTAACCTATATCATTCGGGATTAGCCTCAAGAAAATTCATATTATTATGGACAATCCTCATAGGATTACAAGGTTCCTCAAACCCATTTATTGACCAATCAAATATCTGATTGAAGGATCATATCATATATGATATTTGATTTCTTCCGTGTTTTATTTTATCTCGCTCATATCTTACTTTCTTGGAGAAGAGGTATTATTTTCCTCCATTTACCCTGGTTTAGATCATAATTTTTTTTGGAAAATAGAAATTTAGACCATAATAATTGGTATTGTTTAATAAATTTAATGTTATTGTGGTTTTCATCATTCTTTATCAAATTGGGGATTTTATTTGGTTAATTATTATCAATGAACATAAGGTAGGTGGTACGATCTTCAAATCCCATAGTCTTGATTTAATTTCATGTATGTAATTATGAAATTTTGTTTACCATATTGGGAAATTGAATTATAAATTGAATAATAAAAATAATTCATATGAATTTTATGGTGACTCATGGGCTATACCGAAATATTTTTTAAGATGATGTATAAATTATTATTGCTGATTAATGTAATTATAAAATGGGTTAAATAATTGAATATGGAATTGTTGATAAATGGGTTGTGAATATGTAACCATGAGATTTGAATTTTGTGAATGAGTTTTAGGATAGGGATTATAATCCATACAACCACAGGGTTCCAAACTACCACTCTAGGGCCCTAACAAATATATGTAATTCATGTGATGACTAGGTTGTGGGACTGAGACTACTACTCCAAGTACCAATGGGGTGTCATGATTCTCCTTTAGGCATCCATTATTTGAATATGAAATTGTAATTAAAGATTAATGGTAACACTTAGTTAAATTAAATGTGATATCTCTATTGCGGATGATTTAGACTATCATGGGAAAAATAAGGTATTTTTGGTTCAGGTGTTGGTGTGAACCCATGGTTTAATGTGTTTAATTATACAATAATTTTAATGGGAAAAATAATAACTTATTATTTTGTACTTCATTATTTATTCAACTGAATACAATGTTATATATGGGATATTATTTTATATTTAGTTGGTGGTGTCATGTTGAGATGTACTCACTCCATACTCAGGAAACCTAATCAATACCCGGAAAGTCTTCAGATGAGTTGGATATGATATTGGAAAGAAACTTGTATTAGATGGATAAGTCAGGAAGGAGCATGTATTAGGGAAAGAGACATGATATATGGAACCCTTTGAGAGTTATTATTGTGTTAATTTGGTTTTACATATTTCATTTATCACATATTATGGAATGAAATATTTAAGGCTTTGGTTTCGATGTTTTTATCCATGTTTTTGGATTATCATTGTTGTTTGTTATTATTGGTTATGGTATGATTCTGGTAATTTATTATTATCATTTGGATAATGTTAAATGATTTTCCCAATTTTTTTACTTTTATACAGATTGTATATTGACCATATGATATATATATATATATATATTATACCCTAAACAGAAGTTGTTATCTTATGGCATAGGGGGAGGTATACTTGTGGTGACATAACCAATCGTCTTGGGGTGATTCACATGTTATGTGATATTATTATTATTTTGATATTTTTCATTCAGTGCTAGTATGAAATGAGATTTGGGAATACATGCATTATTCTTGGAACTCAGAATTTTTTTTTTGAAATGAATCATTTTACGAACTAATGATAATGTAGGGATTTTGTGAGTATCTATAATTAAATTCCTTTCCTTGTTTGAGTAAATTTAGACAAAACGTTACTAATGTTAAATTTATAATTTTAAATGATTCTAAATGTGGAAATTTAAAATGGAAAAGGTTGATATCTATTGGGAAACATGAATTTGGAAATATTTACCCTCTCTTTTCCATGGCCACTATGAGGGTTGGTTGAGTGTAGATAGTGCCAAAATTTAGAACACGTATTTGGGTATCTTGTACGAATTGTTGTGGAATTATTTATGTCCCTATCGTTGAAATGTTTTAATTATGTTTTAAGTGTCCAACGAAACGTGTTTGTAATAATGGAGATATGCCTGTAGGACTATTATTATTGATTGGATGACCAATGGACTTGACAAGAAAAGTTCCTCCAGAAGTGGAACTATTGGATCCAATAGTACACTTTTAAGGAGGGGGAGAGATTTTACATGAAAAATGATACCTTTTTATGTATTTTATGGATAGTTACCCAAGTAGGGTTGTGAAAAATATGTTTAACAGGACTCAAGAGTTTTAGTTGGAGTACCATTCGACCTTCACATGAGTGGTTGGACCTAAGCCATTAAAGATATGTTCTTAGTATATCCACATGATCCTTGATTGGTTAGAGAGTATTAATGATAAGAGAGTAATGTTGTAGGCTTATATGTTACATTTTCATGCAAATTGGTTGTGGTGTATTCAGACTTGGGATGAGCATCTTGATAATATGGAGTGGAAGGACTTTAAAGAGATGTCTCTAAAACACTTTCACCCAAGGATTCTCTAGGAGGAGAGGGAGGATTAGTTTATGTGACTAACTCAATGGAGTATTTATTTGATGGTTTAAATTGGTATATTATTTTATCAATATTACTTTGTCCCAGCATTGGAAGGAGATGAAGATACAACATGGAATAATTTGTAGGATGTGATTAATTGTGGGGATAAGTCCCAGTATAAAACCATTTATCAAAAGAAGTTTCTAATTGTGGTGAATCAATAAATCATTTAAATGGGGAACCTAAAGAAGGATTCCAATAGAATTTAGGTGGTTTCTTATAGATGACTATTTGTTATGTTCTTCATGTTTGGAATAACCCCTTTGATAACATCAACTAGGGAGATGTAAGGTAGAGTTTCTAGGGAGAAGGATTGGTTACTTTGAGTCGTAACCAAATATATTTCCACCAGTGTGGTTTGATGGGTCAAATTAATAGCCAATTTTTAAAACCTCTAGATGAGTGGTGAGATTATATAAGGATGGGTCACTTTTAGAGTTACTACAGGAACCCTTGACTAATGGGTAATAAGAGAGGACCTAGGTCTAATCAGATTGGAAAATGTGAGACTTCTACCATGTATAATTATTGTTGTTTGTGTTTTTCAATTTGTGTAAGTTGATATGGTTGGAGTGGAAATTCTAGTAAATAGAGACCATATCACCATAGCATTATTTTTAAGAAGAGTTATATTATAGCACAATGTGGTGGGGTTTGAATATTGTATGCATATTAGCATCCAATTTTGGATAGTGAGGTTACACCATCGATAGTTAAATATACTATTACTATATATTCTATTCGTTATAGTTCCTTATTTTATATTTTGATAACTAATTCTTTTGTATGTAAAAAATGTGAATTTTTTGTGTCTGATAGTAGAGTCTGTGAGTGGGGTTAGGACGATTGGCACATCATTATGATTGTAGTTGAGAGACATCTATTTATGTGAAGGGTTTTCTCTCATGGTTGGGAAGTATTGACTATGTTGGGATCTCTATATAATTTAAAATTAAATAATTGACATTATTTTGGGTATGGATTGGTTGGTATCGTACAGATCCCACATAAATTGTTACCAAAGGATAGAATCCTTTATGTAACATTAGGGTAATAATTATGTTCACTTTGAGTGCACTGAGGGAGAATCCACTATATTAACAGATATATAAGTGAAATTTATGTATCAACATGTTTCATTTCATTTTTCATATAACATTAGATAAAGGTGTGTTAGTGGTCCAAGAGATGTTTCATGCAGTGGTTTCTTGGCTGAATCACAATAATGTTTTTTATATCAGTATATTTCAGGTTTTAGTGGGGTATTATCGGAGGATCATCTAGGGATTTTCCTACTTTGAAGAACCATTTTAGGTATTTAACCAAAATTATATAATGTTTTAATAGTCTAAAACATGTGATAATTAATTCTAGAAGTTAAATGAGTGTTTTCCTACTGTAATGATCATAATCCTACCTAAGCTAGGTCAGGAGTAAACTATGTTTTTTTGTGCACTCAGGATTAGACATGGGGAAATGTTGATGTTGGGAGATAGTGTTTTAGAATATGGGTCATGGTAGTTGAGGCCACATTAATGTAATTACCAAACAAAATTTCTCAATTTGGATGGTGTGGTTTTTTACTTGAACTGTTGGTAACATTATCTGTTGGGTGAAAATTATACTACGCATACAGAGTGTAAGTGTTTAAATTATATATTTTTTACTTAGGATTTGAATATATGGAATCCATGGTCAGTTGATTGAATTAATTATTTTTATTTTTATACATTTTGTATTCCTAATAAGGCAAACAATGATTATCACTCTTTGAGTTTGGATAACATAGACTCTCATAGTTCGGGACTCTAGTTACGAGTGGAAGATGATGAATTTGGTTACTGAGATTCCTACTGTGGTTCACATGGAAAAATATCGTGTAAAACTAACATATATATTAGTTTATTAATAATATATAATACTGATTTGGGAGAGGCAATATGAGGATATGGAGTGGTTTTCCTTGATGGTAATCTGTGATGGTGGGGAGTCAACCTCTAATTGGACTATAGATGAGGATGAGATCATATATTTTAATAACTATGTTATTGTGACATATTATATGATTTAGGATTTGATGAAAGTGTTTCATGCCTTAATGAGGGTGGTGAATCTTAGTTTTACTTAAATGTACCATTACCTCTATTGATATTACTAGTTTCAAGGAAAGAATAAAGATATTATAGGTTTTATAACATTATACTACACTAGTCAGCAGGTGAAGGTCGAACATAAATTTTTTTTTGTGGTTTTATAAAATAATTTCCTATTTTGGAATATAAATGGGAAAACATTAACATGTATTTCTTGGTGGTTCTTCAATGTAATCCTTTGATGAATGACTCTATATAGATGTT
Source organism: Viscum album (assembly GCA_963277665.1). NCBI lineage: Eukaryota > Viridiplantae > Streptophyta > Magnoliopsida > Santalales > Viscaceae > Viscum > Viscum album. Next base: position 1,572,380,176 of record OY728127.1, read on the forward strand.
TGTGTATAGATTGAAAAAATTATCCCATTTCTTGGATATCTATGATACATTCTCTGGGGATCAGTTGGGGGACTGGTAGTTCTATAGATAGTCTATCTGCACTGGGTCCCCTAGAGCATTTTTGAAGTTTATGAATCATATTTTCCCCCATGACTATGGAAAGTCTTTTATATAGTGCTTGGTACATTGTATGTTCTGATTATGACTTTGCATAATAATAAATATGGAAAGTTTGAACACACTATATAGGTATTGGAGGATATGGTATGGGATTACATCCTCAGCTTTTTTTGGTCTTGGGTGAATCGCTAATAACATGTTGAGTTCTACAAAAACAACATTTATCAAGCTTCTATTCTGATGACGCCATATAAATATATTTATGGTAGCCCATGAAAATTACCTCTATACAACAAAGAGACATGTGGGTTAGAGTTGATAGGACAATGTCTCTTGTTGGAGACATCTGAGTAATTTCAATTAATTCTAAAACTCATTGATATATATCAGATTACAATGAAGTCATATGATGATTAACATCGATGAGCCTTTGAGTTTATAGAGGATGATTGTGAGTTTTATTAGGTGTCACCTAGATTGTGTCTTTATCATATTTAGATGTAGGGTATGTTGGTGACCAAGTTTATCATAACGTATCTGATTAGGTAGAGAATTTGGCCAATGTCATACCAATTGGATATTCCACTGAGGTATAGTTCTATTTGGGATATTATTTTCATGTTTCACAACTTTGAATGTTACACATAGACCCTTCACATGTGATCGATGTTGATGATGTGGTCTTGAGGATGATTCATCCTCTGTGGAGAATCTAATTCAAGTGATGGATCATAGTGAGAAAGTGTTCTAGGTAATTTCGATACTGATAGTTCATGTATTATAGAAACATGGTTATATTCTAAGGGAAACATGGGAAAGGGAATCAGATGTATAGTATCCATGGCCCAACATTTTAAAATTGGATTCTTAATGATCCATTAGTGTAAAGCCTGAGGATAAGATATTATAAGGTGGGGAGATTGTAATAACCCAACATTTATGGGGATTTCTCATGCTCATTTTTATGTACTCTGTTATCCTTATTTTGGTGATACCTCGGTTATATTTTTATATTGGCTTTTTTTGTGTGAAATTGGATGAATTTGGAATCCCATGGGGATATGAATGGATAGATCATGTTTAAGGAAAAATGTACAACATTCCTTAGGAAAAAGTGCACCCAATTATGATGAGGCATGAGGTGGCACACAGTTAGTGCATGGTTTGTCCAAACTGTGCATCTAGACTCCCCAAACTGTACACCCATCATCATTGGTCATTTTCATAGTTGGAACATGGATATTCAAATATTTAATCAGGTAGAAGAATCTACATACCCCTTAAGGATAGGCATATAATTAAGGAACATGGTACTGGAAACCATGTTCCTCGGTATAGAAAATAGTGTACGTGGGTATTAATTCGGTAAACAATATTTAAAATTCATGAACCCCCAAATTTTAACTCCATATTTCCCCAAATTTTCCTTACGAAACATTATTTGACTATATATACGCCGTATATAATTACAAGGCTCAAATAATCCTTTAAAAAATAAAAGATATGATCGATGGATTGTCTCTTCTACGGTATGTTATTTCATTACTGTTAAATTTCTTATATTTCCCTCTTCTCCTTCCAAATGAAGAGGGATGATTTTCCCTCTGATGTAGATGGTTTATATCTAGGTTTTAATAAATATTAATCCTTCAGATAATGATCTTAGTTATTGGTCCTAAATCTTCGCAATTACTGTGATTTTTATCATTTCATATAAATTTTCTTATTTTAGATAGAGAAAATTCATCAAGGACCTTGAGGTAGGTGGTCTAATTATCGAATACTATAGTATTTATTTTAATTTTGATTATATAATTGTTAAATTTTCATTTCCTCATTTGTAAATATAATTCATAATTAAATTAACATATTGATATATTGATAAGATTATGAATTTTATAGCGACCCATGGGGTGTGATGAAATCCATCAAAATATGATGGATAAATTATGAATGTTAATAATTGAAAATATGTATAGTGTTGAATAATAGATTATGGAAACGGTTGATAAACTGGTTGAGAATATGGAACCAAAATATGTGACAATTTTTAATGATTTGTGGGGAATGGAATCCTATTCTAAATACCCATCAGATACTAGACTCCCACTATATAACCCAAATATATATATGTATTTAATATGATCCCTAGGTTATGGTACATAGACTACTAATAAAGCACCAATGGGTTGATAGACATCTTCTCTAGACCTTGGGTGATTGAATGTAGAATTAGAATTAATGATTAACGGAAACACATAATTAAATGAAATGTGATATCCATTTTGTGGATGATTCAGACTCCGGCACATGCTGAAGATGGTATTATCGATACAAGATTCATCATGAACCCATGGTTTTATGTGGATAATTAATGAATATTTTTTTATGTCAAAACTATTCAATTATTTTTTATATAATACCCTTTATTCAAATGTATATTCTTTTATAGACTAAATATTGTTTTAGACACCATTAACGGTGGCATACTAATTTTTAATCACATGCTTCTATATTGGTGCCTCAATAGACTTCAGGTTTGTAGGATATGATAAGAGAAAGAGCCTTGTGATTCATGCATGAGTTGGTATAGATCAAGGATGATGGAACTAGAAATGATGTCGGGACCCTCTTGGGTGTTGTTAGTGTGTTTATTTTGGGTTTAAATTTTTAACATGACTCATATTATGGAATTTTATATTAACTCCTTTAGATTGAATATTTTTTTAGCCAGTTTTTATATTATCATGATAATCTGGTCTTTAATGGTTATGGTATTATTCTGGTTATTGTTTATTATTTTTTGGCTATCTTTAATTGAACTATAATGTCTTTAATCTTTAATAATGATTTTATTGTCTCCAATATATATATATATATATATATTAGACCCTATATACTAGTTTTCATGCTCTAGTATATAGAGAGGCACACCTCAAGTCACGTAACTAATTATCATGGGGCCACAACATGTGTCTCCTAGGTTGGGATGTTACATGAAAAGACATACCATGGTCATCAATGTAGAAAATTATAAACAATATAATTTAACTAAATATCAATTACTCCTTCCAAAACATCTGAGATAACCCTACCAAAATGAACTATAAGGAACATCCCATAGGATGACTAGTGTACCACAAAGGGCCACTAGATAGATAATAATTATAAACTACTGCACTTGTGTACCTCGATGTCCCACGTAGCTAACAAGGTCTTAAGAGAAAATATAAATGGAGATGATCAATTTAGGGTTACAATTATAAAATATCTTAATTTTAGTAATAAAATATTTATCTCACTCATACCTTTAAACAACACAATAAGAATATCCTCATTAGTCAAGAATATTAGTATAGTTTTACTTCCCTCAAATGGGAATTTAATTATAATCATTTTAACGTATATAATTTTCATCACATATAATATGTAATTCCATATGGTTTTTAATTTTCAAATAATCCTTTAAAATCATGCTTTAAAATATGAAATCATTTACTAATATTTAATGAAATGAATATAATTTTACAAAAATCGCCATATATTTGTTATTAAGTTACATTAATAAATAAAAACTATCAATGAATATCACAAAAGGGATAACCAAACTAATTATTAGAAACAAACAATTTTTGAATCATTTTTAAATCAATATCATAGAAAAGTTTAGGGAAAATAATCATGAAATAATCAGGAATGATATTTTCCAAAATGGACACATATTCCAATAAATTATGTATTATATCAAATCATTTGAAAACCCAATTTTTAGTAAATTGTCCATAATCATAAGAACAAATTATTCTTTGATACTATATATAATTAAAACTATTTAGAAGACATTGGTGTCCCATTATTAGAGAATACTAAATTTTAAATTCAATTTTAAAAAGGGGAAAACGTGAAGCCTATAACCAATATTGTCTCATTTAATTAATGTGGATCCAATCCACCATTACAGAACCCAAACAACATTAGAAAGACATGAAGGTTCTAACTTAACCCTAAGATGCAAGGAGTTCACCATTTAAGAACAACCCTAGATAAAAGATCCAGAAATCATGGATTCTAATGTTTGGGAATGGGGAAGTATAATAAAGAAAAAAATAGAAAACAATGGGATGTCATAAAATTAAGAACCGTGCTTATGTCCTGGTGAAACATGAAGTATACAACATAATGAAGGGAGGAACCAAGGTGTCACTGATTATAGTTGAGACTTTTCAAATGGAGGAGATACGAGAGGTTCAGTAATGTAAAGATCCACAAACCCTCACATAATGATCTACCACCTTAAAAATTATGCCTTAGTGAAAAAACATATCCACTTCAACTGGATTAAATACCACTATTTTCCAGGACTCTAAGCACCAATTTCAATATTCTGAAATATCCAACACCATGATGTTGTTGGTGTTCGCAATGTCTATGGTGGTCTAAGTGGAACCACATCCAGGAGCCTAAAATGCCAACTGATCATGATGTAATTCATGTTTTAGACTAAACATGCCATGTCATAATATAAAATATCCATGGTTAATGGGGGTCCTCCTATCACACTATTACCAAGACCACACATACATGTTGGGCACGTAGATTTCCAAATTTCAAACAGGTATAATACATGTGAATCATTTCTCAAAACATTATTGTTACCTACCAATGTTACAACATAAAAACCCCAATCTAATACAATTAAAACAAATCAAAACATCCAAAACCAAAATAAAATTTATTCAATAGAGAAAAAAATGTCTGGAAGTTATAATATTCTTATGTATAACTGATTAGAAATAAAAAAATAAACATTTTATATTAGATATACTAGAATCCACAAATCCTAGAACTATTCCATGATATCAGAGTTATCATATTCAAATTTATAATTACTAATTTAAATGATTTAAATTTTTATTTGACATTAGTTTATTATTTTATCATTTTTTGTTAATAAATTAATAAGTCAAAATATATTATATGATGATATTAACATAACCAAAAATAGGATAAGAATAGATAAATAATATATGAATAAACCATTGGGGACTACATAGAGTGTAACCTAATTACACCTCGTGAACCCATATTCACAACATAATGCACATATGTATTAATCATAGTTGGTCATGTAGTGGTTTCATGATATAATTAAATGGTGTCATGTTGTCTAGGATAAACTAACGTATGGTTTTAGAGACAAAATACTATGTAGTTTTTGTAAAATATGTTTAGTATTATATGGTTGTCCCCTAGTATTCCATAGAAATAATGTGTTAAAATATGAATCGAGTATATATAATATGAGTTGAATGAAATTTAATGTATATAAACTCCTGATAAGTGATATTAAATGGGATTCATATTGTTTTTACTCAATGTGAAAAATAAATGTCTTTTCTGATTACATGATGACTTTCTAGGTGTGTATCGTAGATGACTATAGAGATTGAAACATGTCATGTTTCAACCTGTAAAGATAGTGTATTACATACTATTTTAGGTGGAGTATGTGCTATTCCATGAAATACACTACAAAATTAATTTATACATAATAGATTTGAATTGTATCATTAACCATAAATAAATTGTTATAGCATATCCAAAATTAATATTAAATTCTGTTTCAAATAGTTTTAAAGAATGTTAAATGATTAATTAAATTAAATGTAATATTTGGAATGAAATTCCATATATGTTTCGTACCTGCAATGCAGTTTGAATGCTTCAACAGTGGTACAAACTACATATGTTACAACATGTACCTATTTTAGAAATTGATAGTAAATTACATAAAATTATATGTTATTCAAGGTATTATAGATACAATTTTAGCGAATAGTATAAAATTATTACCATATGAGGAATTTATTATTTTAGATAGTTACACTCCCTGTTTCCTCCAAGTAGACACCATGTTGTAATTACCATTAAATAAAATCAATTAAATTATCCTTTTAATAATAAAATTAAATTGTAATCATTAATAATGTTTGGATGAAAATTAAGATAAATGAATCCATAAATTAATTAGATAATGATATTTTTTGTTTGGTTAATTAATCATGATAAATATTGATTCAATTGAATGTTTAATAGTTGTTTGAAATATCTCTTCATTACATGAATGTGACTGATAATGTGATGGAATTTCCTATGTATATATTGGTTTTTTATTAAACTTCTTATTTATTATTTGGTTTCTATATGTGATAACATTTTATTAAATTAAATGTTATGTCTTTTGAGACATCCCTATAAACATTACTATATCCGACCTGTGTGTCCAGGATTTGGTTTTAGTTTCCCATACCACTAGTTCACATCCCTTATGTATGAGAAAAATATATAAAAGATTAAGATCCATGGAGAAGAGGTGGTTCATAACCAGAATCAATGTGAAACCAGTTAGGAAAATAGTAATGTCAATGGTGGAAAAATATAACTTGGGTGAAGCTATGTATATATATATATCTCTCCTAATGTTAAAATTTGATTTATTATCCTCTATATAAACTTGAAATATAAAATCACTTTATCATGAAAAATTATTTCATTTAACATTACAGAGGTCTTAGTAGTGTATTTAATTTGATTCATGTTTATTTATTTCTAAACGAGAATATATTTAACAAGAGAACATAAAACAAAATGTAAGATAATAAAAAATAAATATATTATGTTTAAATAAAATATGAAAAATGGTAATGTAATTATTAAATATCCTCATAATTAGAAAAATACATGTAGAGGTTAAAATAAATATACTTACACAAAATAGAAAAACTAGAAATCACTCATCTAAATATTTAGTGAAAAAACATATATTACAATAATTATAATGAAACCATATATATAAGTATTATCCAAGAACTCATCAAGGTAATTAGTATTATCAATGATTTTTTATAAAAGTTTTCGTTGAACATAATTGATGACACATTATTAAAATTATCCCTCACAAGACATGATATTACATTAAACCAAGTGTTTTGGATATATATGTCATTATTTAAGATTATGGGGGTGTCCTGTAAATGGATCTAGGAGGTTTAAGCATGTAGTTGAAAGGACCGAAATACCAGAATAATTTTATATAATTGATGATGACCATGATTGGGTTTTGGGTTAGGAAAATTGATCCTTTCTATAATAATTTATAAATAATAGGACATTCTAAATATAGTTTAAAGGGATATTGAGACATGATAAATTTTTAATAGAATAAGAAATATATTTAAATTAGTTCAACTCAGATTTTTTTATGAATATTAAATAATAAATGAAATTTTATTTTTTAATTTTAGTAAAGTGAAAATTTTTTTTATAACCAAAATATCCATTCTGGATATAGAAAACTTCATATATAATAGTATGTTCATGGATTAGTACTAGAAATTTCTCAATATAGTACTCAATGAATTGAGTATTTATATGATGGAGGCCTCAATTCCCAATCTACCTACAAAGGAGGTGAGAGATGAAGATCCTCCATGTTACACCTCAAGACTAGAATCCAAAAGTCGGTGCATTAAATTATTTCATTTTCATAATTATAAGGAATAAAATCGTGGATGATCGATTAGTTTAGAATTATTAGAAAATTGATTACATACAAGAACCTTACATTAAATTAAAAAAAATTAAAACATAGATTTTTTTTGAGAACACAATTATTATTGATGATTAACCCAACATAGAGGTCAGAATACTCATATTGGAATCCTTGGATAAATAATTCATAAGAAAGGGGTGATCTCAGATGCTCAGTAAGGGTATGTGTACATTAGAAGATATTCCGAATAATAAGAATAAAAATTAACCTAATGTTTACAACTGAAGTACATTACATTTACACATAATATTGGTTTTAATATTTTCAGGACCCCCCATCCAATGATGCCCCTTCTGAGCTAGAAATGGAGAATGGGAGATAATAACCCCTAAGTTTTTCCTCTAGTAGTCCCTGGGGTGGCAACTATCACCAAGGGTAGGTATATATTCACAAAAGGGTTGGATTTAATATTTTTAAAGAAAATTTGATCCGGAGATAAGACGGTCCATCCCAAAACAACTACAAGACACACACACACACACATATATGTAAAAGAAATCAAAAAACATCCCACATGAATCTTTAAAATATTACTATTAAAAAACATGAGTCTCCAAAGTAAATACAAAAACAAGGAAAAGTAGTTACATGACAACTCTCACAATGTCCGAACTAGTAATTTCCATCACAATCCACATATTCCTCATAGAAACCGAAAGTAGTTTTCTATATGTAGAATAAGCATATGTCTATATTAATTTGGTAAAAACCAATCTCTCTTATCTACATGTTGGATAAGCATACTAAATTCCATGTGAGAAAACAATAGAAACCAACAAAACCTAACAATCAATAATATACATCCAAACCTCACTAAGGAATGATCACCTAATAAATCATGTCAAGAAAGGTAATATAGTAATAAAATTGATGTTTGGGTACCCCACAACACTTCCCACATGTTTACAAATCATACCCTAATGGAAAACGTAATGGCTCTTCCAAACTCTTCCACAAGCCCCATGTCACTACCCACATGCACACAGATGGGCCTCAATGATATTCCCATATCATGGGAAAATTAAGCTCACCACATTTCACACAAACACACCTAGGACACAACCATACCATATACTACCTACAGACACCAGACCCACAACCATACCTCATTATAAAAACACCTTGGAAAGAACACCACAACTCATCCCATATACACCTTGGAAAACACTCCTCACCCATAGACAGATACGCCTCAAAACTGCACCACAACCTGCATGAAGAGTCATGGGATACCAATTATTAGAATAGGAAGTATAGAAGATCCCATAACCTACCATCTATCCCCTAACCTGGATGTTGGGAAAAGACACCCTCCCCCATTACAATGGTGGTGTTTGACCAATAGTATTCAAATAGTGTGGGGTGCATATATAGATCTAAAAGATGTATAATTTAGTATATCTGGGCATTATACACTCAGCTCAACCAATGGGTTTATTGAAACAGGAAACTAAGCCAATGAAACCACCTTTTCTGCTACCACTAAATGTCTATCTACATAACAAGCCACAATTCAAATCATAACCCTAGAGAACTCAATTAAGAAATTATTATTCTTTATTAAAAAAAACATTCATTCATTCCATTACTACAAACGAAACTATTAACCTCGTGATATGACAAGACATAAAATATAAAACACTGAGGAAAAAGAATCAGAACAAATAAAATCACTTCAAGTTTTCGCATTGTTTAATACACATACCGACAACTTCCATCACTAATCATCAATGTAATAATTCTCAAACCATCCTATAAAAAGAACAACCTCAATCTCATACCAAATTCCATCAAAAAATCTCATCCCAACCAAAATCGATAGATCCATTGAAGAAACACACCACACTTATCAACAAAAAAATCTTGTTTGTAGTCCCACCATTAAACATTGCTCGTCCATTCCTTAATCAGTCAATCTCTCAATCTATGGTTCCATTACACCACTCACACAACCCCACACATAGACATACCTACAACAGTAGCACCACACAACCATACAAGGAACATCATCAAGATTTAATAAGTCTCCCACTCATTAATTTCCCTTTTTTAATTCAGGGGTGATTAAAGAACATGTTCGAACCTGGGCCATTCATTTATTCAACCAAATATACCTAGTTAATATATAGAAAAAGTATATGTATTTAATCTTTCAACAAAATTAAAAAACATTCATTCACAATATATTCCCTTTGAATAATCAAATACTACCGAAAACTATGATTTTCAGTGGGTGATTAGTCCATACGGAACACAATATCAACAGATAACAAAGAAGAACACAAGTCACTTTTTCACATCCCCGCATGTGGATCATTAAATGGATTGAATTATCTTTGTTAACTTTTTATCCTTCTATCCTTCACAAGAGTATGTTAATACAACCACCCAGCATGATACATAAATAGAATAGTTACAAAGGGATCCCAACGTTGAGAAACTGAAGATAAACACCTCCTCCTTGCGCAAAATAGGGTGTGTGAAACGCTCTAGGGAAACTTGATCGAAGAGAAGAAAACAAATGAATGACTATTTGTTGAAGAAAGGTTTGGGGATACTATGTATCAAGAGAGAAGGTAATATCAGATGGTATAAAGTAACTTGGATTTATAAAGGCCTAATCTTAAATCAACGGAGGAAACAGTTTAAAAATCCATTAGAGGATTATCTTGACCAAGACCATGACGCTTGGTCATTTGAAAACTTCAGGATTTATAAAGTCAAAGATATGATTTATGGAACATAAAAGGGCTTCAAAATCATTTAATTGGGGTATTAAATTAATTTTACTACAAATAAAACATCAATAGGGTGAAATTGGAAAAACTAGGAAAAATAGTAAATTTGACCATCTTTGGTATTGACTCACCAGGGGATAACCTACATTTGGGTGACTCAATATTAGGTGAGCTTCTACTGAATGACTCACCATTGGATGAGTCTCTATTGGAAGACTCAATTTTGGATGAGTCATCATCACAAGTCACAACTGGAAACCTACCATTACGAGTCACCACTGGACGATTCACCAATGTGAGTCACTACTGGATGAGTCACTGTTGTGATTCACTATTGGATGAGTCACCATAACTAGTAATTGCTGGTGACCTACCATCAAAAACTCACCATCGCGACTCACCATTATGAGAAACTGACAGATGACTCACAATTGTGAGTCACCGTCACAACTCACCATCGGGACCTACTGTCACTACCAACTGGTCCTGACTCACCATCTCGAGTCACCGCTATAAGTGACCATTAGATGATCTACCTCTAAAAAACATTATTATGAAAAACTCTTCAAATTAGTCTTTTTTTCCTCCAGAAATAAATCAAACATAGTATTTTTTTGAGAGGTAATTGACCAAATTGGTTCTATTCCATACATATGATACCCCTCAAACTATTCACAACCTCAAGAATCAAAAACTAGCCTAGTAGAAATTGGGTTTCAAACAACCACCACAAGAGATACCTCTCAAGGATCATGATATAAATGAGACAAAACTTTCATATGGTCACCCCAAGGTCCAATGATAAACCACCCTGTGTTGTTCGAATGCTAGAGTGAAACCTCAATATCCAAGATCACCACCTCCAGCATTTACAACCCCAACTCACCTCAACACACACCACACAAGAACCAAATGACACACTATTCAAACATATAAATCAGTGAATTACTTCATCAGTGTAAAGATATTATCCACTTTGTGCTGCACAAAATTTCCTACATGGGTTTAATCAGATCTCAATTAATGCTTCAATATTAGGAATCAATTCTTCCCCTTTCTGCATGTCATGAAATTGCCCTACATTCAAGCACACACATCACAATGTAAGGAGAAAAAATCATCACATAAAATAGGATAAAATATCAGTATATAATATGAAACAAAGGAAAATAAAAATAAAAAAATCCAGGTACTCGGATGGTATCTACATCTCCCTTTTCCAAGCACTATCCTCCAAGTCACCATGCCTCCACAACACATGAACCAAGGGAATGGTCTGTTTGTATGGCACATTCTCCTGACGATCCTGGATCTCTACTAGCTTCTCCATGAATTTCACATCATCTTCTACATCCAACTCTCTCCATTAAATGATATGGGATTCATCATGAAGACAATGATGAATCTAAGCGAGGAGAAAGACTTCATCAACCATATCCAATTGCGGTGGTAGTGCCAATTGGAATGCCACCTCACCAACTCTCCCCAACACCTCAAAGGGTCTAATGAACTAGGGATACTGATTTCTACCTCATCCAAACCTTCACTTCCCACATCAATTAGAAAAATAAAGAATATCTTTTCCCCATCCCCAAACTCTAAGGCTCTCTACCTGTGATCAGCATACGACTTATTCCTATCCTGTGCTAATTTCATCCACTCATGAAAAAGATGAAACTTCTAATGTGGTGATCTGCACTACCTCTAGGCCAAGAAGATACGTCTCCCTTTCCTTTGTCCTGCACTAGGGTGAACAAAATGGTCTTATGTAAAAATCGTCAAATGGATCCATGTAATAGAAAGAGTGATAGATATTATAGTATGAAGACTAGAAGAATAGAAAGTGTAATACCAATGATTTTCTAAATTACATGATCCTTTCCCATAACATGTCCTATAATTTTTGGATGATCTTCTATATCTTTCCATCTATCTAATGGTAGAGTGTATTTCTAAGACATAACTATGTTATAAAATAATGCTGTAATCCCCTTTAGAATCGTGAGGTAAAATATGTATCCTAGTATGATATAGTGGATCCCAGAACTCTATGATGTAGCACTACCTCATCGACATCCCTCGTTCCAAGGCATCTATAGCACTCGACTCATTGATTGCTCAAATGTGAGGTGATTTCTTCTACTGATGCACCACTAACCAGATTTCATCACATCCTCCCTATGACCTAGGTAACCCTATGATGAAATCCATTGATATTTTAGCCTACCACTCGGGTAAATCTAGTGACTACAACAACCCAATGGGAACCGAATGCTCATCCTTCACCTATTGGCACACTCAGCACTTATCCACAACCTTTATTACCACCTGTTTCATCTCCATCCACCAAAACTTCTCCTTCACGACACGATACAACTTGGAATCTCCTAGGTGAACCATTATGGGTGATCTATGAAAGCCAAGGAGAACTCCCTCACACATCACCACTGGAAACAATTTCCTTCCATGGAACAACATATGATTCTTACTATCATATGACCATCCTTATGAAGAATCACCTTAGCCAATAGGATCATGCATCACCAATGCCTTCGAGTCTACACACTAAGACTCCTCAAACTATTGAATCAAAGAGTACTACACAATCATATAAAACAGAATGTATCTGGAACTGTCCATTCCTGCATCTTGGTTCTAGGCTACTAACTCCTCCAACACCTTCAAAGAGTCTATATATTCATGAACAACATTCCTCTGTGACTTTCTTCTCCAAGAATTAGACATAAAAATAGCATTTCCTGAGGTGTAGGAGGTATCAAAATCATTTTATTGATGTAACTTCATACACCACAAATGTCAAAAGTTTAGATGTCACTGGGAAAATATATACCTGAAACTCTTATGATATGTGAAGACCACAATGCACTCCCAAATGAGGTAATTCCGCCAAAACATAAGAGCTAACTTGACTGATGCAAGCTTCAGATCATGGGTGTCATTATTATGTTTGTGGGGAAGTAACTTCATAGACCCATAAAATATTACTCCAAAATATTATATCAGTACACATTCCAAGACTAGATGGGAATCATCAGAGAACACAACGAACATTACCCATTTCTCTAGAAACTAGAGTATTGGATAAAAAACCAACTTTCACTTTAGATAGGCGTACAGTACTTGAAAGTATTTACCCCACAGAAAATCCTAGTCTTTTTTAGTATGATCTATCAATGGGGCCTCAAATCAATAGAAATTAGGTATTAATATCATGTAATAGTGAACCAAACTGAGAAAATTGCGATCCTTTTCCATATTCTTGGGTGCTACCCAAGAAACAATATCCTTGACCTTGGATGGGTCCAATACTACAACTTTCTGTGACACCACATGTCCCAAGAAGTGTACCTCTCATGTCCAGAAGTTACACTTAGAAAACATCCATAGAGTTGGTGGAGTCAATGAAACTCTAGGACAATCATGAGATGCGTGGTATTCTCCTCCTCTGACTTCAAGTGGATTATAAATTCATCAATGAATATGATAATAAACCAATTTAAAAACTCATGGATAATGGAGTTCATGAGCCCCAAGAACACGACCGGTGGATTCGTAACACTAAATGACATAACCATGAACACTAAGATCACATACCTTAACCTAAAGGATGCCTTCAGGATAACACCCTCATTCACCCCCAACTAGTGACATCTAGATCAAAGATTTATCATAGAGAACCAAATTTATCACCTTAGATGTACAAAAAGATCTTCTATCCTCGGGAGAGGGTAATAGTTCTTGAAAATTACCTAATTCAACCTATGGTAGTCTATACACATCATAAAACCACCATATACCTTTAACAAAAAAAAGACTAGAGCAGCTCACTACGAAACACTAGGCCTGATAAATCCATTCTCCATCTGGTCATCAATCTGAATAATTATCTCTATTAACTCATAAGGTCTCATCCATTGAGGATCAATCAAAATCGAACAAGCAATGGGCTCTATTCTTACCTTGAACTCAACATCTCTTTGATAGGGTTAAAGTAAAAACCCATACTACAAGTGAAATATGTCCAAACAACCACCCCATTAGATACCACTCTATGCAATTTTCGCTCCTCAAAATGATACCCCTAGTCAAACATTGAAAATAAAATAACCACTAAACACTGTAAAACCACACCACAACTGCCCACTAGGATGAATAATGCTTTATCTGGTACCATCCATATCCACCAATTTTCCACAAACTACTACACAACCACATATCATACACACAACCCAAATAACAAGACACACTACCCAAAACATACAAATAAAGGAATCTCATTTTCCTTGTCAAGATACCATCTATTCTGGGAGACATTGACTTTACAAGAAAGGTTCAATCACATCGCAACAAACATGTATTGATTAGGATATAGGTACATCCCTTTCCATATTTCATAAATTTATCAAACATCACACATCAAGCTAAATAACTCATGTAATAAAATAACTAGATCCAAACATCACATAATAATTAAAAAATTTAAATAGAAACTCAAAACGGTTATGGGTACTAGGAACACATTTGCGTGTCACACTCCCATGTACTCTCCTCTAGTCCACCATGCCTCTATAACAAATGGACCAAGGGAATGGTCCATCAATAAAGAACCTTCTCTGAATGATCTTAGATCTCTACTTTCCACTCCATGAACATCATTTAAACCTTTATATCCAAGTATGTCAAGTTAATGACATGTGAGTAATGATTAATATACCAATGAATACAAGATATATGTAAGAAATCATGTATCTGATCCAGCCACTGAGGTATCACCCACTGATATTCCACCTCACCAACACACTCAAACACTTAAAAGGGACCAAAAAAACCTATGAGAAAAATTAATACGGCTACCAAACCTCCAATGACCATGCTAAGGGGATACTATCAAGAACCCATGCTTTTGAACCTCTAACTCCAGGGGCCTCTACCTTTGGTCAACATATGACTTATGATGGTATTATGCTTCCCTCTTCCACTCTCAATCTAATGAGATCCTCTAGGTCATTCTCTGCACCACATTCAGACCAAGAACTGCTGACTCTATAACCTACATTCAACTTAACAAATAATGACATGACTTCCCATAAGATTCATCAAACATATCAATACCAATAGACAAGTGATAGTTACTGATTATTGAAAACTTGACTAGAGGTAGGTTTCATACTCAAGATCACCGAAGTTTATGACGCATGACCACAACAAATCCAATAGTGAAGGGATAGTTATCTCGGTATGATCATCTATTTGAGGTTGGAAATTAGTGCTAAAATACAACTGGGCTCCAAAAGAATGCATTAATTCCCTCTAGACTCATGAGAAAAAAAATGAGAATCCCAATCAAATATGACGGTCACCACTTCCCCATAAAGACTAATCAAATGATCAACATATCATATTGCAAAAACATCAATGTCACTCAACTCATAGATACCCAGAAAGTGAAGGTATTTCATTTGCTGTCCCATTATCAGCAAAATTAAATCACATCCTCCCTAATATTAAGGTAACCCTACGATGAAATCCATCGATATTTATTCCAAATTATAGTCATAAATATCCATGGAATGTAATTGACCTCTCCGAACATAGTGTTTCACTTTCACATCATGGAAACCATGAAACCTACCTTAAACTCCGCCACTGACCATTTCATCCTCAACTGTGAAAGCAGTCTCATCCAGCCCTTATAAATCTTGGTCACAATAGGATGGACCACAAATGGCGTTCTTTGAATATCTGGAAGAACTCCCTCATGCGTCATTGGTGGAACAACCAACAACCCTTGGGACAACATCTTGTTTCTATCATCCTTTGGACACCCATAAAGAGCATCTCCATAGACAACATATAACACATTACCTCACACTCTGAGTCTCATTCCTAATATTACATCAATTTTTACAAAAATACAAATCGACGGTCTTCTTATAAAGAAAAACTAGGTCCCTACTCTCCCCAACATCAATATGTATTATGGGATGTTCCTCTTTTCATTTCAAAACATTTTTAAAATCCTGAGCCACATATTATTGAGAATTATGACTCAGCACATCAGTAATCACATAACCCTTCCATAGGGTATAATATATTTCAAAATTGTAATCCAGAAGAATCTCCATCCACCTCCACTCACATTGATTCATATCCCATTGAAAGAAAACATATCATATGCTTCTATGGTCCATGAAAACCACCAAGCTCTCGACGTAGAGGTAATAACAAAAATTTATTATTGTGAACACAACTACAACCAACTCTAGATAATTGGTGTCATAATTAAACTCATGTGAACATAACTAACTAGACCCATAAGAGATCACCTACGTAAACTTCATTAAAAATTATCCCGAGAAAAGATGGGATATGTTATAAAAAAATAACAAACAACACATGCTCATTGGGAACCTAAATAAATGGACCACTAAATAAACCATCCTTTAAGGAATGAAGAACTTCCTAATACCACTCTATTCACATATAAGATTGGTCATTTTGTGTCAACACTATTAATGGGGATTCAATTCGACATAGAGTTGTTACCAACCTCTAATAATAGCATGAGAGACCAAGTAAGATACAAACCACTTCCACATTTTATCCTTCCTACCCAGAAAAAAAATGCATAAACCTTCAATTAATCCAATTCCATACCATTTTGAGCCACTAAATGTCCTAGGAAACACACTTCTCACATATAGACCTCACACAAGGACAACTTCCAATAAATACGGTGGTCTCAAAGGACATGGGAAAAAACTCATAGATGATTCATTTTATCCTCATAAAATATCGGGTAAACTAAGATATTATTGATGAATACAATGATGAACTAGTCTAGAAACTAAATGAACACTGAGTCAAAAGTCCCACGGACAATCCTGGTGCATTCAAAACACAGAATAGTATAACCAAAAAATCAAAGTTCCCATACATGCATATGAATTATGTCTTATTAATATCCTCATCTTCCACCCCTGACTAGTGAAATATAGAGTACATATCTATTGTTGAAAAAATATCTCCTATCAACTTGTTGAACAGGTCATCAATCCTTAGGAGAGGATATTGATTTTTTATAGAATCGTGATATAACCTCTATTAGTCTATACAAAACCTCAGAATACTATCCCCCTTCTTGGTAAACCGCACTGGAGAACCCCATGATGACACACTGGGATAGAAAAAATCCCACTACATCATTTTATCCACCTATAGTCTCCACTCATGTAACTTTTTGGGTTACATCAGATTGTGTTCCATCGAAATTAGAGACACACCTGACTACAACACTATACTAAACTAAACTAGACGTTGAGAAGGTAGTATCATAAATTAATCATGAAAATAATCTAGAAATCCTCTAAAAATAGAGAAACACTACAAACCTATGAATCTACGGACATCACTGACAACTACAAAAAAATATCAAGTTTCCTACCACCCAACTGAAAAACTCAGTCTCTAACTAACACCACTTGCTGGCCAATGACTTTAAAAAACACAACACTACACCAAAAGTAGTTGATGATTAAATGAATGGTATAAAACCAACACATGCCAAGGACAATGTCAAATGGAATTATCAACAACAATAAAAATTCAACAACTAACCATTTTCCCCAATCATCAGTCTACACTACCGGCACAAATCAAACAAGGAAGCCTAGACTTCATCTGGATTATACAACACATGGGGTATTGGAAGCCTCTACTTATAATGTCCCAAAATACAAACCAAATTATGAGAAACAATGGAGTTATAGGTCCCTTAATGAAACAAATAATAGAAAATTGAAGATGATAAGCTGACTGTAATTCCAACAACTACCATCTTTGTTGGTGATACTGCTTCTAATGTATGAATCTTACTAGAACCAGCACCTCTACAAATATTCTGATGTCCTACACAAATATGCTTTATCCTTGGTCCCAATGGATGGGAAATGCCCGGAGGCTGCCCTCTACCAACTCTATTTTTTCAGGGCTATTGTAAGACCACATCAAGTCCATTTTGCTAGAACTGTCTCAGAGGTAACTACTACTACTGAAAAGTGGATTAATTGCCCATCAGAAATTAGTCTTCAATAGAGATTATATGTTGAGCTTCGAATTTCCTGTATCACCCAAAAATATGTAATTCAAATATAAAACTCTAAAAAGTTACTCAGAATCAACATGTCCCAAACCTTCGTAAATGAAACTGTCATAGTTATTTCCCCAATTAATAGAAAACATCCATGGACCACTACAATAATACTTCCTCCATGAAACACCATTCTAGACATTATTCTAGGGATAATGACCCAAGGAATGACTCCACTTTGTATCCTCATAATACTTCCTCACCTCTAGATACATTAGGATAATACACTATGTGACCATGTACCTTATCATAATTTTCAATGCCTCCTAAGTACACCACCAACTAAACTCTTCATCTGGAAAAACATTTAGGGAATAGAGTCGGGTGTACTTTAACCATATCCCATGGTTTATCATTCTTAGACTCCCCTAATGAAGGGAGAGAAGATATTGTCTCTTGGATGCCCTCATTATTAATAGAAAACCCGAAAAACCGTTTGATATTAGGTCCACGATGTCCTCTTTGGGATACCATGAAATAGTATCCACTACTGATTCATCGATTCCCACATCTATATAAATTCCAATAGACACAAAAACTCAGCTTGTGTTTTGATAAGACTGAAGGCGATCTCAAGGTCCTCTATCTAGAGCTAAATCTACTTATCTATGACACTCACATCACGCATTTCTATAATATACAGTTGAAAGTTACTAAAATATCATTTCCATTACTCATAATCCTATGTCCTGTAAACCCTAAATGGATCAACTGGATCATCCTACTAAACTAAAAATACCTAATAAAATCATGGTTGGCAATCATGAGCCATTTTTAAACACATGTAGAACATTATATTCCTAATATCATGATATTTTTACAAGGATTATTTAAATTTTATTCATTTTATATTCCCAATACAAGATATTCATACCAGAACAAATGACATCATGATGCATGAACCTCTCCATGGAATCTACCCTACAATCATGTCCACCTCACTTGGACATTTAGTATGTTTAGAATAACTGAACTTGATCATGGGGACCCTAAAAAATCATGTATCAGATGGTCTCCTGGCCTAGGTCATTAACCAAGGTCAACTAGAAATGCTTCCATACCAACCCATGAAATCCTCATAATGCCTAACTCCAAACACAATCCTATCCCTTAACCATAACATTTGATACCACTCTATCATGACCCCCTTCCACCAAATATTTTAAAATGATTGGAGATATATAATGACCCTTATGTATCACCTCCAGTAGGCGCCAAGATCGAAACTAACACCTACAGTATAAAATTAAGACAATATGGGAGTAATTTTATTCTATAAATGAATCATGACTGTGAGATGGGTAAAAAAATCACCAAAGAACTCCAGAAAACTATATAAATGTATTCTGAAATCCATCCAACAATGAATGAATAAAATAAAAATTATTCAAATAAAAATATACAATGTAAATACCAAAAAAGAAAAGTATATGATAGTGACTCAACATCAACTCCATGCAACCTAGTAATGTATACCTCTGTCAATAAATATCTCATGGAAACTTGAAAATAGTTTTTTAGGTAGGGTGAGTAGGGATATATCTGAGGCCTAAAGTGAATATGTGAAAGAATCATCATAAAGTACTAGTGAACATGAAATAAAACATATGGAACAAAAAAAGTTCTTCTATCCAAACCCATCCTAACTATTGATCACTCAACGAACCATTCATCCAATATAATAATATAATATTGAGATTATAACAATGCAAGATTCCCCACTACCTCTCCTCCACCGATTTTCCACTCTTGATCACAAACATCAAACTTCCAATTATCACATCCCTTCAACACATATCAAATCACATCTCACCCATATAAACCAGGACCAGACACCACATTAAACCTCCACCATTCCCAACTGGGACACACATCACATAGCATTACATCACATCACATCACACCCCATAGATACCTCAGTCTATAGATCATAACTCGACTCAAAGACACATGGGACCACACATCATATCTCATCTTGATGGATCCTAAGACTACACATCACATCTCATCCGGAAGACACATGAGACCATACAACAAATATCTCCTGAAAACACAAGGTCCAAATATCACATCTCATTCGAAGACACCATGGAAAACACATCACTACTAAAGGATGAGTGAGGGTGAGGGGTATATGACCATATATATTAATACCATCCTAGATTTTGGGGAATACAAATGAAACCCTGAACCTCTAAGTGTTGGAACGGTTATCTAAAACGGGGGGGACACATTAAAAAATCATAAACATAGATAATATAGTGATAACAGAGAACACCCACCATAAGGGTTCACATCAACAATAATAGTTCACACCACCTCAACACCATATACTATATGTCAACTGTCACAACTGATTCCACCATTATACAAAACACTGTACACAACCTCTATATATGACACACAATATTTGTACATTTTCATATTACATTATCCCCCACTTTTTATCATTATCCTCTTCATTTCATATAACACAACCGATTCAATGATATTTAATCCATTTACCACAACCACATATCAATCCCATTATTATTCATTTATCTTCCCATCACATTTCATTATTATTTATTCCATGGATACCTAGGAAACTATCACAACCACACCACACTATAGGTGGATCAACTCACATAGCCACCTTCAAAATACCACCCATACAACATTTTCATTACACCACATCACCCAGGCCATCCCACAACAACAAAACACTATTCCAAAATGACTATATCACAAAAACTAAACTACAACCACTGTTCCAAAACCACTGCGCCACAACCATTGCACCTCAACCTCATCGCACCAAAAAACACAACTCCCCACACAAATCTATGACAACCAAACCCAGTTTCAATTCCCTTTATGCTGCATATCCCTGCCAGTAACATCAAGCATCACAGAATAACCAAAATCCACAAAAACCATCATAATGTGGACAACCTCCCACAACAACAAACACATTCCAGATTCCTATTTATTAATGGGATTAATCAAATTACTTCAATATATTAGCGTGGTTATTATCCAAAAAATAGATATCAGGGGAAACCAATTATTATCCAACTATAAGTTATCTAACCTTTTATTTAGGTTGAGATCACACTATAACATAGAAATGGCCATCACAAATATTTACAACATCATCAAAATGGATTCCATCCACTGTTTTTTCAATGACTGGGAAATGGAAAGAATACCAACATCAAGAACATAAAAAATAGAAAAAATACTATAAATCTCCATGAACACCAATTTTAGACATTTTAATTAATTATATGATTATGATGAATAATATTATCCACCAAAAGTTTGAAAAAAAATGTAGATCCCACACATAACATGTAAAAGAATAAGAATGAGGATCCCCTACATAAAAGAACTTTTTAATATTGATGACCACTGAAGGGAGAAAAAGAAAACATAGAGACAACATAATCACCATGAGAAACCATATATCAACAAACACCACACCCAAATATCATCAAAACATAACTCAAAGACATGACCCAAACCAATAAACACCACCGAAGGGAACCCCGATGAATAATTTTAAGGGAACATATGAGAATGAGAAGATAAATTCACATGGATTAATGATAATAATCCAATTTTAGATCCATGGATCAATCCCTATTTATGGAATCCATAGATGTTTCAAGAGTGCACTATTTACTGTCATAAAATGAGAAAGGGAGTGTAGGGTTTGAGGAAACACCTGAAGAGCCCCATACATTAATGGATCACATAATAGGGGAATTATATGTTGTGTAAACCATTTTCACATCATGGAAATGTTGGGGTCCGATATGACTAAAAACTCTTTTATTTTTTTTGTTATTTAACCCTTAAAATCAAGACAACGTGAACTATTCTTATTCCAGTCATGATACACTTTTACATGTCATGTAATCTTTACATAGAGTGTATTACCTCTTCTTACATATTTTTAATATCCAAAACCTCCATGAATTATCTATCCATACTCAAAAAACATCAATATCCAATATTGGGTATGTATTAAACCAAGAATGGAATGTATTATTGTATTTTTTTATTTTTTTATTTTAGTATTAAAAGACCGATGTGTTTTGAGATTCATTTTTCTTTTTTTTGGTTAAAATAATTACGTATCATGATTATTTACTAGGTTATTAAATATATTCCAATATATCAAATGAAATAAAAATGGTGGGAATGATCCCTTACTAAATTCTACTACACAAATAACATTTTGTTATTTTATATTATAACAGTTTCATATAATATGTGATAATTAATGACCCATTAATTTTCTTAGAATTATTTTCCTACCATGGATTGAATGCTATGATTGTCATTTTCTTATTTTTCTATATCATAAATAGTATTTAGAATACATGAATGTATATTGGTTAAATACATATATAGTGGTTTATATGATAAAACCAATATTTTTTATGACTTGGGGAAATAACTATACATTGAATGGATTTTCAAAAAAAAACTATACATTGAATGGTATAGTTCATTACATATTACGTTAACATTTTATTTGAAATTAAATTGTGGAAATTTTACTTATAACCCTAAAAAATTATATCATAGAATTGTTCTATATTTTTATGATTGGACAATTAATACATCAGGATGAAAAAATGAGAATTTTTTTTTGAGAAATTACACATTGATTCAATAAAAACTAGGTAAAATTTAGTTTTTGAAGAAATAATGGAAAAAATAATTTCTATCATTAGAAAGTCAATTAATATGTGAATAAGTTTGGTTTTATATGGATTTAGTTATTTTATCATGTTGATTTTAAATAGTAATTTTGAAGATATATCATGTCACTTGAAATACTTTTACTCATATCACACATATAAAGAGGATTACTGATATATTGGAATCATGAAAAAAGATACTTTGAACTAATAAATATTAATAAATTAAATCATATTAAGGGAAATATGGTTTACCTTTTCTTACTCCATCTCACAAGAATGAAAGATCCATATCAAACCCAATTTCTAGGATTCTAGTGGTATGGTGATTTTGTATCATAGATGTGAAATATTTGTTACCCCATAATTCCATTCGTGAACATTAGTGTATTGTTAGATATAAAAATAAGTCAAATTTAACATAATGCATAATGGTATAGTATTTCGGAAAATTATTTTACACATAAATATAATTTTTATTATATTTTAAATTATATCTAAATAATAAGAATAAAAAATGCATCAGATGAATTTATTTTGGACGAGGGAATCCCAAAACATTGTTTCAAGTTATAGTTGTCCTTAAATATTATTTCATTATATCCTGTTGGGATTGACCCATAGGCAAATTATTATACCACATAAGGATTCAATTAACATTCATCTACCCTTCCACAAAAGACGCGACTCTATTAATGTATCCCTTATCATCATCTCATGTGCTCATTCTAGGAAAATCACCCACCAACCACATGTAGTATTACATGGTTACCTTACCAATTGACCAACAACCCGATTACTAGGGTTTGATCAATAGAGGAATATTATTATCATATAATGGTTTAGTGAAAAGTTATGTGTAAAGAATTTATGGAAACTAAATGAATAGTTTAAAATTATATTGTTAAAAAATTTAGTAATAAAGGTTTTGTGTTAATCAAAAATACATTGATACTAAAGTAATTAATGAATGTTGATATATGTAGGTTGAATAATGAATATAATTCTAGGTGTGAATAAATATATTTTAGGCTGAAATTATAGTGGTTTACTTAAATATACTACGATGATGAATACTTAAAAGGTTATCTTTTGAAAGTGAAAATAGTTTCATGAAATTTAAAATTCTGTGTAATTCATCGTAACAAATCAGTTCATAGATGTTGCAAAAAAATTGTGGTGAGATGATACAGACCATTGTCATATTTTTTTCAAAATATTTTTTTATGGTTATTGGATTTAATGGAATAACTAGAGTAACACCACAATAGAAAAATTTTCTAGTCAATGTGTATGGTGAAAACACACTAACCAGAAAAGGATGTGTTAGAGTTGAACATATGTTTTGAATGATTTTTTTAAAAATCTAATAGTTTCACCACCTAAAATTTCTGGGAAATAAATATCACTTCATTGATCATTCTATTTTAGCATTTATTTTTACTAACATACATGATTCTACAATTTGATTTGGACAACCACTCTATGATCCTTATGTTTTTAGGAGAATGTATAGACAAAACATAATGATAGGAATTTATATTGGCCATACATGTGGACTAAATAGGTATTATTGTATATCTCCAATACCATGACACATTGGAGTTGATTAAAAAATTAAAAAGATATAAAAATGACTCTTAAATTAAAATTAATTTTTTTTACTACATGGATCATGTATGTTTGTAATTAACCGATGATACCTTGGCCATTTTTGGATATAACCTTACTATGTTTATGTATATAAAATGGGAATTACTAATTTATATATTTTTTAAATTTATAAGGACTTAAATTATATTTTTGGTATATAATTAATCATTATAGATGTTTTGAAGTACACATAAGTTATAAGGAACAATAGAGAAAATTGTGAAGAATAATTTCCTCTCTTTCCTATATTAGAGATATAGAAATGGAATATTTGGAATTAAAAACATTGATAGAGAGGGAGAAAAAATATAAAATAAATGATCAATGATATGTACAATGAATATCTATAGAAATAGAGTTTGTCGATCTATAAAATTTTAAATTGACAAATGATGGGAAATAAATAAATGAAAACAATGATTCCGAGATACCCAAATATTATTATAAAAACTATTCCATGATTGGATTATAAGTTACATTAGACAATGAAGATAATTATATATAAATGAATTAATATTGATATCCTTTTCCAAATATAGATATTGGAGAAAAATAAGATAATGCAGTAATTGAAATTTGTGCTAGACTAAGTCTAGAATTTTAATAACAAAATATTAGATTACTGATTCTTTGGTAGATCAACTAATTTCCTTATGTGTACTCCCGGAATATATTTCATTGGATGACCCAATGAAAAAAATGGAATGTAACTATGAATTTAGTAAAACTACATATTTAAACTAATTTCATGGTATATACAATATAATAACAAATCCATGTAATAAACGAACAAGTTGGAATCAAATTAATTTCTGTGAATACGTAATGAAAATTATCTTTTCATAGGAAATTATAATTTTATACACAAAATTTGGAATCATTTATTAAAGGTTCATTATTAATAAATATATAAATGTTATATTATCCAAACATGTAAATGTACGATCATTGAGATGATTATGAATCCATTGTACATGGTTTGATAATCATGTTTCTAGTTTAGTATATGGGATTTATGGTTGAAAATTTATATTTTTATAACCCTAATAAATATTTCAGGGGTCGGATTATGTTTTTTGGGATTATATATGAATGTGGTAGAGATGGAGGGTCTTGATGTATCTAATGCATGGTTAATGAGAATAAAATTTTGTATCATGCTTTTGAATTAATTTTTCACTTTTTATATGTTTAACGAATAATCATTCATCTAAAAATATTATTAACACCCTAATGCATATTTGGATTTACCAAGTGAATTTCATTAGAAAAACTAGTTATTATATATATATATAATATGTAATTATATCAATGATTTACTATATTAAAGTTATTTCCTTGTTTTTTAATGAAATGAAATCTTTTGATTGTTGATCACTAATTCCTATAAAAATTAAATTTCTTTAAAAAAATGGATATTGTAGTTACATTATTATTCAAACACGATGGTTCATATAAATAATGTGAAAATATTTCTAAAAGGTATAAATCGTTTATTTTACCACATATTAGAAAGGGATTATATAATTTTATTGTCATCCATATAAAATTGAGAGTCACAAAAAATAATATTAATGAAAAATGTATGTCATTCATCCCACTATATTGTGATCCAACGTGAATGAAATCAGATCCAATTATTAATATGTTGAACAAGGTTGTGTAAAGACATCTCATTTATGAGATTCTACAATCCATAATTCTTATAAAGAAGACTGAAACCACAAATCCATGTTTTTATACCTACAATGAAACATTTCCTCTATATTTTGAAAAAATATAATCCTCACTACTTTATATGAGTCATGAGAGTCCCTACACACCCATCCACAAATAGTCTTCCTTTTATTGGCCCATTTATGTTTATATCTTTCTATATTAATATATGGGAAACTAAGTTATATTTTTTTACTATTATATTATTATTGTATACCCTGAATATCGATCTGAAAAAGAAATCAATGATCATTCACCAAGTTACTGAAATTTCCCCTTTCAATAAAATTTTTATATATCATTGAAGAACATACTTAAGACATGGACACCTGGAGAGAGACATCCTTTATATAATTCTATATATGATTACAATTCTAACAAATAATATAATGAATGACAACTATAATAACTAATAAGTGATTATAAAATAGATTATATATCTTTAATTCAAATAATTTTAATGATAGAATTTCAATGATAATGAGAAAATATAAACAAATGAATTTATAAATTCCATATAGGTATAAACAAATTATAGTTTGTAAACAAATGATCTATGTTATCTATTCCATATCATCAAAATATAGAAAACAATTAAGGAAAATAATAGTATTCTTTAGAAAGAGATTACTTGGTATATTTTCTTTTAATATTATCCAAATTTGTAGAAAATGATATGAAAAAACAATCTTCTTATGAAACTACATGAATATTTTTTCACATAGAGAGGGAAACTGATTTATAAATTTTGTGTAAACTATAATATTAAATATTCTATTTTCCATAGTTTTAATAGAAATATATCATTTTTATGCAAAAAAAATATATTGATTACCCTTATGATGAAGTCATCTAGATAATTTAATGTGTGTCACTTTTATCCATGATCATGATATTCGATTCTGTAATATTTTTTCGATGATATAATAATACACAAAAATGAGTTCCAATCAAGAAATTCATTTCAGACGTCTTTAAAGATAACCTCATTCAATGCAGTAGAATGCAGAAATAAAATTTTTAAGAAATTAACAAATATTAGAATAAAATTTTTATGTAAATCATATGTTGTGTTATTTTTAGAAAATATCACTTTTTGAAATTTACTGGTACCATAAAAACCATAGATATTCTGTTACATAAAATGTTCTTATAATATTTCATTTAATTGTCTTATTATTTTGATTCCATATCAAACAAAATCTACAGTCTTGAAATCATTTGATCTTTTGATATTCATGGGTCCTTTCTATAGTGTGTCCCCAAAATAATGTTTTGATAGTTATATAATTTTTTTTTCTAGTTTGATAGAAACATATAGAACAAAAAATATTACACTATCTCTAAGAAAATTACATAATTAACTAATCATTTTCGGGTAATGGTAAGTGTATTTCACTTATATGATAAGATTTATTGATTCAATCATCCTATAATCAATTGAAATACATGAGACCTTAGGATTTTCTCAAATCATGGGAGTCATGAGGTAATAGTAATAAAACAAAAATTTGTAAATATCTACAAGGGTCATAATCTATGCCTTTTATGAATGGGAAAACCCTTTTCAAATTTATAATAAATAGACATATATTTCAATTGAATAATTGGTTTTTTAAATATTTCTAGTACCTTACTATGTGAATAAAATGATATAATCACATTGTAACAAGTAGGAAGCATCCACAAATCCTCTCTATTCATGAATGTGATGAATATAATTTTCACTTAACAACTCCAAAATCACCCAAATAACATTTCATACCATGGAAAAAATAAATAAGATTTGATAGAGTATTACTCAACCTCACCCATTATAGAATTAAAAGAAACAATCAATGGTGCCATTTAGTGACCAAAAATTCCTAATAGATTGAAAACATGTATTAATTAAATGAATTAAAACATTATTGAAACAAAAAATTTGTAACATAGTATAGGTAAAATTAAATTTAATTGTATCAAATGTTATCCTAACTGACGTATAATTATCTTGTTATCCTTTTTAAAGATTCAAATACCAAAATAAGAATCTTGAAATCAAATTATTTTATATAACTTGATATATGGAATATTTTTTATATTTCCAAATTATCTATACATTTTTCTTATAATTGAGTACATTATTGCAAATAGAAATTTTATGGGATTATATGATAGTTATATGGGAAAATCCAACTCATAATTTGTATAGTCACCAGTTTTCAAATATCATGGATTGTACCTATAGGTATTGTTATATAATGAATATACGGGAATTTAAATGATGTTGAAGGGTTATTAATATTTGGATATGTACTCATGATGGACATAATATTTTATAAAAATGAATTCTTAGAGACATTGGTATTTTCTTACTAGATAATCATCATTTTCATAAAGTTTTCATGTGATGTTAGATAATTTTTAGGTTTAGTAATGTTCTCTATTTAATTTTTTTTATTTATCTTAACTTTTTTAATTGGATGGTTTTGTATTATAAATGAAATTTGAGTTTATCTCTAATGTATAAATTTTTTAAGGGAAAAATTACCGTAAAGACCACATTTACCCATCATTAGATGTTGGTTTTGTGTTATATTTGAAATTCCAAATTATTTATAATTGATATATTTGTTCTTAAATGTAAAAATAATTCTTTAATGATCAAATATATCCCTAAGTACTTGGTTTTAGCTTTTGAAAATCATGGAATACACCTAAGGTTATGAGTGATCATAGTTAGACATCAGGATTTGAGATCCTAGATTAGTCTAATCATAATATTTTATAATATCTTTGTTTTAATGATTAATTATTTGGATTTTTGGTATTCATGGAGATTCATATGGTTGAAACTATATAGTTACCCCAAAAAAGGAGTAGTTGACCTCTATAGTGTAATACTTGAGTTTTTGGGGTAGTTTTTTTACGAAAAGTGATCAAAATATATCTTATAATATATTTTATATATAAACTATAGTTTTATACTAACGTGATGTGTTGGGATATTCATTTAATTATTTTTTGATTATGAAATTTTTTATATCTATCATACTTTCTTATCAAACTTATATTAGGGTCTCAAATTGATTTTGAGAGTATTTTTTTTGTTAGTGTAAAGACCCGAAATATCAAGGTAATTTTTTTAAAAATATGAGAATTTTACAAGTCCACAAAAATTGATGATGCGTGATTCCGAAGCATGATGTGAAAGGAATGAATTTCTGAAATTTTTTTCAGGTATGTTCATTAAACGTAGGAGCTGGGTTTTTTAACAATTGAACCAGTGCTCGGAATTGAAATCTGAGAGCTCTGTTAGACTGGCAGTGCCAGTATTCGGGTAAGGGGACCTTCACCTTGACCGCATTAGGTCAAGGGTGAAAGATAAAATTTGGGTTTCTCGTGGAAATATATATAAAATAAAATAAACTTTATTTTTATTTTTATTTTTATTTTTGTTGAATCCTCCCATGTGGATGGTCTAAAGGTAGGGACCACCTGAACTAAATCCTCCCTCATGTCTATTATGGAGGTGGGGTCCACTGAGCCTCAAATACCTATTTTTAATTTAGAGGCGAGGACCACCCGAACCCCCTATAATGATAGAATACCTCTCAACCCCCCTACTATAAATTTTTCCAACGGCATTTATTAATTGGGCTAATTAATTTATCAATTGTGGTACAATTAAAAGAGCCAATTAATTATTCCAACATGCCAACATAATTAATCAACATAAATAAATTATATTGGAACCTCTTATTTTGGGAGGATTTTTTGTTGGAAATGAAGTTCCAAGGATGGAAAATGTTCTCCAACAAAGAATTCCATAGAAGAACGTTCTTCAGAAATCACGGAACATGACGATGTACGAGCCCAACATCGAAGCGTGGTTTCGGATGCGACGATCGTTGGGACCCTCTTCACCTTCTTAGACTTCTTCCTCGTTCCAATGTCAATGAAATTCATGGTAGGGTGGTTGTTTGAATTTCTTCCCCTTTTTCGTTCTTGATAATTCATTTTAATATCAGGAAGAGGTTATAGCTGATCCCTACCTCTCTAATGTAAATTGTGTGGGCTAAAAAAATATGGCCTGACCCCTCCTCCATTCATCTTTATTAGTGTGTTCTTCACAATTGAAGAAGGATGATTTTTTCCATAATGATGAAAAAATAGAGGTCGGATGATCCGGCTGCAGGCACAGGCGTGGCGTGTGACCACGCCATGCTGAAAGGACGACTGGCCATTTGGCGAGCCGCGATGGACCACCACACCATGACCGCAGCCTCCGTGGCGCGGTTTTGGCCCTACAGCTCCCGCGGCCACGCATCCCCCACAACCTCTACAGCCCTCAAAGCCACTATCACCATAGTGGCCCCTCACACGTCCCTTGTGGCCCCGTGGCACTCGCGCCGCCCTCACGACCCCCAGCTACCTCACACTGTCCTCACGGCCTCGTGGTCCTCGCACCGCCCTCACGGCCCCGCGACCCTCGTGGTTCCACGAACCTCACGACCCCCTCGTGGCCCCGTAGCCATCGCACGGACCTCGCAGTCCTGTGGTCCTCAAGCCGCCCTCATGGCCCTCCCATGGACCTCACATCCCCGTGGGCCTCAAGCTACCCTCACAGCCCGGCGGCCTCCATGTCTCCCTTGCGGCCCCCTGCGGCATCGCGCCACTCTAATGGCCTCGCGCCCTACGCGCTGGCCTCCCATCCCCACGGCCACTAAGCCTCCCTCACGCCCCCCATAGCCTCGCACCTACCTCATAGTCTCGTGGCCCCCACACCGCAGCACAGGCAAGGCGGGACCCAGTGGGCCGGGTTATCCCGAACCGGGTCAGGTCACACCAGAACCGGGCTAACTTCGACCCATTTAAGCTCTTTTGGCCATAACATTGTCACCAGACGTCCATTTGATGAACCATCAGCGGTTCTAGAAACCATGGAGCAAGACGATCCCATTGGTATACCTTACATGATATTTTGATAGAGTTGGGATACGGTCGTGTAGGATTTATCACGAATCCAACCGGGCGCTTGGGAATAAAAGGCTAATAACTTATAGACCAGGTGTCTGATTGACGCACCGTCTATTGTGCTGAGTCCCTTTTGTTATGGTGGTCCATTGGGATACTTTTTCATGGGAATTTGTAGCAGTTGGAGTATCAACCAGTGGCTTGAGAAGCGGACACTCCCGAAGACGAGCAAGCATAGTGCGGTAACCCAGTAGCTAGTTGTGACGTGAAGAATGAATAACGATCCTGTGTGGGTTAGCACCTAGCGATCATGCGTGGGTCTGCACCTAGTGATCATTTGTGGGTTATCACCGAGTGATCCTGTGTGGGTTAGCACCGAGCGATCCTGTGTGGGTCAGCACAGAGTGATCATGTGTGGGTTAGCACCTAAAGATACTCTATTGGTCAGAATATAGAGATCCAATGTGGTTCAGCATTGAGCAATCCTGTGTGGGTCAACAGTAGAGCCTCTTAACAGAGTAATATGATTCTATAGTTACATATAATCATCTCTACTACTGTACCTAAGTTATAACCGGTGTAAGCTGAGTCCGTACGTATGTGGTACAATCCATTGTGGTAATACATTGGTGGTATTCTTCTATGTGGCATACATGTGTGGTACTTACCTAGGTGGTATTCCATCCTTTGTGGAACAGTTGAGCTTTGGGATTTTGAGTTGGAATCAATGTTTCCTCATGATTGAGATGGGTATACCTAATAACATAGGTATTTGTATAGGAATATACCTAAGTTGGGTTTTCATTTGATTTCATTCCATGTGGTTTATCCTTTGTGGATTTTGTGAGACCTTAAGGGTCTCAGGGTCCCTATTGAGTATCTTTATACTCTCCCCTCCATGGGCTAGGCCCGCACCCTGTAGTTTTTGGTGCAGATGACAGATTGCACAGATTGAGGATGAGAGTACCAGGACATGAGGTAGCACGGTGGTGAATGTTAGACAAAGCAAACTGTAGAGATGGTCGTTTGTTATTTTTACCTACCCTTTAGGTAGGATTCGTGGTGGACAATCTATGAGCTTATTTTCACCGGTCAGTCATATTTTAGTTTCCCATTTTCCTTGTACTTTCCAGTTGGGCTTGTAATCTGGCCCCTTTTACTTACTATACTCACTTTGTTTACTCTTCAGTTTAATTGAGTTCGTATCCTCTTGAGTTCTTAGTTGGGTGTTTTATAGGTTATAAAAGTAATGCCTTCATAGTTTTCGGTAATACGTCGTCGGTTCTAGTCAGCATCCCCTAGCCTATGGAAGGCAGGTTTGGGGTAGTAATGACCTGGGACCCGGGGGACAGGTCGTGACAGGTAGGTATAGTTTTAAATTTTCTAATTAGTTAAAATTTATTTCAACTATGTGTGAAACAATATATTGAATGTGAATATATAAAACATTATTTAGGATTCATATTATTTTATTGAGTTTTAAAATTTAAATATTTTGGTATAGGAAAATTTGACATTTCAGTTTTTTGATGATTATGGTTTATGGTCTCATTAATATGTCTCTAAATATTTGTATAATAAATTAAAATATTGAAGGGTATTGGAAAATGGAGATAGTTTCAGAATGCATAAAATTAGATTTCTTTGAGATCCCAGAACATCTAAATGGAATAGAATAAGGGTGGCTTGAAGAAGTGAATCCTTCTTTGGAGATCCTGGTGAAGAATCCTAAATTTCTTTTGTGAGGGAATTATTCCAAAAGATTGTTATTGGTTATATATATATATATATAATTATATATTTTATTATCTATATACACTTGTGTTTTTAATTATTTATATCATTATATACATGATTTATGGGGTAATTTATAGAAGGTGTGAGGTAGATATATAAATAAGGATGGATGTGGTTATAATGTTGTTTGGTTTCAAAATATATATTTAACTAGTTGTTCTATCTAATAATGTTAAGGAAATTAGAGGATCTGGAGTTATTGTAACTTGAGTAAGGAACCACTATATATATTTATTATGCTATTAATTTTGTAGAATTAATTTATTACATGAATGAGCAATCCATTAATTGTAGTATAATGAAAAAAGGATCAATATGGAACTTTGACTTAAGACATGATTGGTTGTAATTCCTTATGAACTACATTATGATATAAAAGTGGTGAATAACAATACATTAACTCAGAGGAATATTAAATATATAATTTGTTCAAATATTTTCCTTCCCCAACTGAAGTGAGGAAATAAATTCTTTAGTTGGAATAATAGACTATTTGATAAATCTATACATAAAAGCGGTTAAAATAAATATGTGAGATTTATTTTATCATAAAGGAAGACATATATGGATTCTTACATGATTTTTATAGCTACTAACATAATGTAATATGGTTTAGAATAAAATATATTATGTTATAAAAGTTGGAAATCGGAACATATGAAGCAGTTTTGTGACTGTCTTTATAGGGAGTATGTTGTTTGAGGATCCAAACAGACATATAGATCAAGGATATCAATGGGGAAGATAATGTAATATACAGATGAATCACCAGTGATGTATTTTTGAAATTCCTTTTTGTGTCATTCTTAGAAGAATGAGTGATTTATTTTATACTTAAAATCAATCACCTAAGGACCTTAGCCAAGACATACATCTAAGAGAGGTATTTTATAACCTAATTTTACTATCATATTGAAAATGTTTCATAACGGTTCATATCATTAAATTATATATAACTAAGTAGTAAAATATATTAAATTTCATATTGGGTTTATTAATTAACAATTAATGTAAGACATTACTCTTAGTGAATGTTTTTATTTGGTACATAGATTTCCATCTTGTTTTTTTTTGTGACCAGGGTGGTGGAAATCCTTATTGATTTTTTTTCATCTAGGGAAAGAAAATTATGAGTTCAAAAAAATGTTTCATTATATTTAATCATTTATGGTTAATTTAAATTGTTATTGTAATAAACTCATTTAAAAAAAAGGAATATATTATTGATAGAATAGAAGACATGCAACCCAAAGTTTAAACGAACCACGAAATAATATTATTTAAAATATAACCATTATATCATGACCATTAAATTTGTGGGAATTAATATTATTAAATGAATTTTTCAATTATTTATATATATATATATTATTCTTAATAAAAAATTATACAGAATATTTTGAAAATAATCAATCAATATTTAGTAATGTATTTTTATTCATAAAAATATGGTTTCTTCAAAAAAAATTATTTATTTTTGTTAGAATATGTTATAAGTAGTTTTAATTAAATTTTAAAAATTTATTATAAAAAATTATCTATATTTTTTAAATCAGCATATATAAAATAAAATACGGTGTAATGTTTGGTTTTTTAGAAAATATTGTTTTTTAGTGAATTGTAAAGAATAGTATTAATTCTATAAAAATGTCACTTATTTTCAATATGATATGTTATTTAAAATTAATATTTTTTAATACAATTTAAAGAAAATATGTTCTTATTTAGTAATATTTAATCAACTAAATTACAATCAAATTAATTTTATATTTTATTTTAGTTTTAGATTTGATTTGGGATTAAAAATGGGGTTCTCTAAAAATAATTTTAATGCTCACAATGTTTTTCCATCTAAATTAATTGAAGTGATCCCTAATGAGAAATTATTTAAATTAAATTTATATATTATAGAATTATAAATATTAATCTAAATAAATATAATAATTATTACAAGTCATAAAGTAAATAAAAAAAATCATCTTTTACTTGAATAATTAACTTATGGAAACCCCACATTTCATCATGTGTGCATGTTGTAGTTCAAATTAAATTATTAAACTTATATAAAATGTTTTTTAAAAATTGGAATCCATATTTTTAGAAAATATAATTTAAAATATATAATTATGTTAACCAAAATTTTCATCAAAATAAATAGTGAAAAATTTAAAATATTTTATCGCGGTTCTGGTAAAACGGATCTATGGGGGATAAACAAAAAGTATAAGCATTAAAATGAGAAAAAATAATTTTTTGAAATTAATTTGATGGACCATTTTCGACATTATATTGTCATATTACTTATAATATTCTATTTTTATGCCTTTTGGAATTTAAAAAATGTGGGTATCACAATTTAAATTCAAACATTACATGTGTGCCACTCTCTTCACTTATAAAAGGTCACTCACTCTCCTATTAGATTCTCACCACAGAAACCTTTTTCATATAATAACTTCTCGAATACCTTCATTCATCAAAGAAGAGTTATCCTTCTAAACTGATGTTTTTTATTTTATATACTATTCCACATCATTAAAATATTATTTAATAAAGATGATATAATTAAAAAATTATAACATATAATAATATGTTATTATTTTAATTTAATAAGCTAAATGAATCTCTTATTCAATAAAATGGGAAATGAATCCATAATTTGTGTGTACGATGGATAAAAACCTCTTGAATCCATGTAATTCATTTTTCATTATCACCTATCACAGATTGTTATTTTAAATAATTTAAAGTATTCTTGTGATTTTATAAATATAATTACACTTGTTGTAATATTCGAAAATATATACCTTATCATTCATAATTTCAGGGTGCATATGACCACTCTGCTCGTTTGTACTACTGACTACCGCCTTGAAAAGTGATGTGATTAGTTTTTCAATAAATAATTAAATGAAAGGTAATAAGGATAATTATAATGAATATATGTGATAAAAATGAAATTATTATGACATAAATTACTTATTTATAATTAAAAAAACAACAATATAATACTTTAGTTCTTACCTTTCCACTAACTAAAAAATGAAAATGTTGTTTGTTTGTGGGTGTGGACTACTGCCTCTATGAATCAATGTTATTTTTTTCATCACCAAATAATATGGATGATATATATTAGAATATTTAATAAATTTTTATTATTTTTATGATATTATTATTTTTTTAGTGAGATAAAATAAAACTTATGTTCTTTCTATAATGATCGTTGAATAATGGAATGATTACTCATGTGTACATATGACCTACCATCTCTATGATCATAACAAAGATAACTTTTCATAACCACATTTAATTATACGGTTTAAATGTAAAAAATTTGAAAAAATGATAATTATTCATGATAATTATTATTTATTAATATAATAATGAACTCTTTGACCATAGCCTACAAACTGAGCTTATTTTTTTTACACATAAGCCAAATATAGTAAAAAATATATAACGAATACATAATAGATTATATAATCATATATAAAATTTTAATAATTGAAATAAAATTAATAATAAGTTTTTAATATATTCTTAATCATTTTAACCTTTAAAATAATTTAATTATTCAATAATAAAAATATCACCCCAGATTAGTCAGGCAGATCTTTTAAGACACATCCCAATTTAATTTGGTTGAGAATTTATTGAGGTTATGAACTTATATTGTTTTCTATGGGATATATACAGAAAATGAGACATGTTTTATCATGAATTAATTTATTTTCATGATATTTTCAATAGTTTTTAATTTTTTTTATAGGTCTTATAATTCAAAATTTTTTATAATGGAAGGGGATTTTCGTACAAAAATTTATTCATTTAATTTTTTTTAACTCTTTATCTTACATGTCAATTTTTAAAAAATAAATTTATTAATTTTATTATATAGATTATAAGGATTTATAATGGTAAATTTATATCCATTTTTACTTTATTTCAATGGATTTTAAATGAATATTATTATATCTTTTTTATGGAATTTCATTAAAAATAGAAAAAATGAATGTTCTATTTTAACGTATATAATGAAAAAAAACTTCCCACATCGATAACCATAACATGATGATTGTGTTAGTCTTAAATAATTCTATTTTTCTTAAAAAAGACATTTCCCCGTTTTCAAGGTATTTTGGAATAGAAATAATTTTTTTGAAAGGTAAGTGAATTTCAATATGTAAAAAGTTTTTATATATGGTTTTAATAGTGTTTTTAAAAAGTATTTATGAAGAAAAGGTGAAAGAATAAAATATTTTACTCATAATATTGTTTTGAGAATTATATAAAAAATAGGGGAGCCCAAAATAGCTTATATGATGGGTTCAACCCCATTATTGGTCATAGATTAGACCGATATATCTTTTAAAATGGGTTGATACCTATTATTGTTCATTGAATATGGTTGAGCCTGATTATAATATAGATAAAGTCTGAGACCAAATATATATCCCCAATCCATTGGTTAATGATTGTGTTCTTTGTAAAATTATTTTTTAATTCCTCCATATGTTTTTTCAAATTTAAGTGTTTTTATGAACATGATGATATATGCAGCGAAATGAATTTTTATTTTCTTGCAATTGGTTTTAATGGTTTTATTTTAGAAAAAACGTGAATGTGTTTTCCATGAGGAATTGATTTAATTAATACACTTAATAAACATTGATGATAAAGGTAAAAATTACTTGTATTTTTAATTTTTTTTCATTGTACATACATTCTATATATTTTTATGTCCCATAATGATCATTTTATGCACATCCCAAATTTTAAAATAATTTTTATAGGGTTAAATTGTGTTTAAAAAAGTAATAAGTCACGGTTAATTTTCGGAAACTTTTTCAGGATGTGAAATCAGGTATTATTTTAAAAGTTTTGTATCTGAATAAAATCAAATAATGATTTAAAGTGTCCATATTATATATTTATGTGTTTGTTTTGTAAGAGTTATGACCAATCTCAATAAAATAACCAACCTAAAGGATATTTAGGAATTTATGAAATTGAATTATTGTTTAAATCCATTGGAATATGTAATCTTTATGTCCAGGTATGTATAATTGATATTTTAGGAAACATTTATGTAACTTTAGAGGTTAATATATTATTTAATCTTATGTTAAAATTCAATTAATCCCACAATGATTTTCTTGATAAAGAGAATTATAGTTCTTAAAATAATTAGAAATAGTTAAATATTGGATGGCATGGTTAAGGATATCTTATTATTTATCCTACATAATTTTTTTATTATGGTTTATTTTATATACTAACAGTAACATTTTTGTTTCTTATTAATTATGTGGATCCACCATGATGCAAATTAATAATGGTTGTGAAGAAAAATGAGGTTGTCATGTAAATGAGAATAAAAATAGAATAGGATATATAGTGAAAACTATATTGGTTAATCCTACTCAGATATCATTTGTTATTATTGACAACATTGACCTCCAATACCACGAAGACCTTCATTTTTTATTGATTTTCGATTATCCTCCTTTCAAGGGTTGAGGTGGAACCCTTACAAGGCCTGTAGAAATAAATATTAAATGTCCCATAGGCCTTAGATAAATTTATTGCCGGTAGGCTTCAAACATTACAAACAACCCAGACTAACTACTTGGAACTGCTCCTCCCCAGCATCTTCATTGTGATATCTGCTCTCCACCTTCGCATGACTGTTCAACTAGGATTTCCCGTACATACACAGGATTTTTTTGATGGTAGGTGACATACCCTCTAATTCTTTCAATCCATTTGGCTTCTACTATGGTGAGCGCTCCATGCTCATCATGCTTCTAGAGGTTTTTCATTGTAGGTTGTCTGGATTTCATCTGCACTTAAGGTCGCCCGAAGGCCTAAAGGTGGCCCGAAGGCCTTAAGGTGTCCTGAAGGACTTGAGGTGGTCTGAAAACCTAACTGACCAGAAGGCATGGGTGTCCCAAATTCCTTAAAAGACTCTGGGACCAAATCGGTGGCCCCAAGGCCCAAATGATGGATTATTCCCGCCTGTTATAGTGCCAAACAGTACCTACTACTATTCCAGCTACAGTACCTACTAAAATACCTTATACAGTAAGTCAGAAATTATGCCTCTGCATGGATTTGATTTCGGGTTTCCTGGATGCACTCAAGGAGTTCCCACCAACAGGGCTGAGGCTCATGTGGATTGACAATATTGACCTTGGTGAGATTCCTAATGATCTAAAGAAGACAAAAATTGACTTTTTTTGAAGTGCAACTGGTAAATATCACAAATGTAAAAATATTCAACGACCTATGCGTCATAATGGTGGAAATAATCCCCCAAGAAAATGTCTAAATAGAATGAGATGATTTTTTATCTATGGGGGGATAAATCTATAATATACTAATAAGAAAAAGGAAGTGTTCAGTTAACAACATAAAAGGAGAATAATGTTTTTTCACATGGTAGAAATTTATTATTTTAAATGTTGAGAGAATGGGATATATGATATTTGATTTCAATTAGGGAATCCATAAGAATGTGATCAATAAGAGTTTGTAGATAAATTCATAGTAGTCCATAATTACATTATTATTAATGATGAGGAAATTTTAGATGAAATATTAATGGTTTGTATTATATACAGGAATATGTTTCAAAATTATTAAATATTATGACATAATTAGTAGTTTTTGTTTGAATTATGCATTAATGAATAAGATGGAAATGCATGGTTAATGGATTATAAAGAATTTTGAGTGATTAATCTTTCTAAATCAAGTGTTTCCAAAGTTAGGATGTAGTACTATATTTATGTTTGATCATAATTTTTAATTTATTAATGATATTTTAATGTTTTTGTGATAGGAGTACCTTTTTTACATTTTTTGAGTATTTATAGTTGTTCAAGGTATATTTATCCTTATGTTTAACTATTGAAAATGTTATTTGGGGGATAATATCATTTTTATTTTGTGTAAATAAGTATAGAGGTATTGAAACATTTATAGTTATCATGATCAATGATGATTGATATTATTACTAAGGATGTTCAATATATTTAGACTAGATTTATAAGAGACATAGTAGAATGGTTTTATAAAAAAATCATGTCACATTTGACAGGGCTGTGAGGCTTGAGCCCACAACTGAATGGTGAAAAGGTGTAATGATAACCACTAGCCTATGTGATGTCATGGTTAGTAATAAATAATTGTTATCAATCAAATAGTTTTACAAATAATTATTAATTTTATTCATGGAGAATAATTTTGATCATATAGTTAACGATGGGATTGAAAATTGATTTGATGATTAGTATATTATTGTAATTTGAGAAGAAGATCATGATTTTGGTAACCTTATATGATTTTTCTAAAGATAACATTGTGGTATTTTATCTATGTAGTCAAGGTTTAATTATATATTTTTTTAATAGGTTTTTGGGAAATTCATGTTTTTTTTAAAATGATTAATATATATTGTAGATTATATTATTAAAGAATATATATTTTTTGAAGGAGATTTGAAAACGACTGTTGTCATTTGAAGATAAATGTTAAATCAATATCAGAATATTATGTAATCAAACCCTTCTAATTTTGGGTTTCATTTTTAGTCTACAATAATTTGGATTAATTTATGTATAATTATCTATTCAATAATATATGATAAAATTTGACTGTTATTGTTAATAAATTTTAGAATAATGTTGTATTTCTTCATATCATGATTTATTCAATTTGGGAATTATTTGAAATTGGGATGAAAATTTCAGTATTGGTTAATGTCTAAAAATATAAGGAATATCTTGTTATCCTTTTTTAGTTATTTGATCCTTTAAATATTATTTAATTATTTTGGATTCAAAAACCCCTCTTAAATACTCATCATTTTGTGTAAAAGTAGGGATTTTGGTGGAGAGTGAATTAAGTATGAAATTAAACATATCAAGTAAGTATATTTTGTTATATTCTTCCTCTAGATGGTAATAAATTTCTCAACATTAAGAAAAGGATCTTAAATTGAATTTTTTATTCATTTTTGAAAAATCATTGGTATATTATCTAAAAAATTCATATCTTTACCACCTAAATGTAAAATCCTAACTCGGGTACCACACACCAGTGACCTGAGCCTATAGGCCACATGACCTCATGCATGCCTCCCCGTACACCAGAGGATTCATACTAGCAGCAAGGGTCAAATATTGATCATCAAGAGACTATTACCTCTTTATTAAATCATTACAATAGAGAAAATAAATAATTAATTACCAAATAGTATAATAATAACCAGAATAATACCAGTATCACATGATGACTGAAACATGAATAAAATATCCAAAACTAAAGAAACAGATATTATATGCCCAAATACATGACATGTTTCAAATGAAAACCCCAAAATAAAGACATTGAAAACTCCCAAGAGTATCTTGATACCGTGTCTGGTTCCCTCAACCATGAACCATCCGATATTATCCCTATAGTATAGGTCTACTTCCTTTATCCCATCCTACAAACATGATGTCTTTTTGGGCCCCAATTTGTAAAACTAAGTAGGGTGTGAGTACAACTAATTAGGCCACCAATAACAACCTCTAAACCAATATTTAGTTAATAACAATGTATGTTGTTGTATAGATAATAATGTAAATTGCATAATTAAATAGATATAAAATATTTAATTATTCTTTAATTAACCACAAATATTCAAAGGTTTACAATGACATACATACTATCAATATCTTTTTCAGTCTACGAGGGATTCTATACTATCCCCAAGGGATATCACATATCACAATACCATGGTTAACAATTATCACTTTATTTAAATTCATATTATGGCTATAAGGAACCACAATCCAATGCCCACATTTTAGACCTAAAACACCATGTCTAGAACCTCGTGATTATTTATAGCAACATTCCATGTATCACACCCCATTTATCATCCAATAATCGAAGGGTGTTGTGAGCATGAATCTGTGTCCCACAATCGAATATCGGCCAATAACATATTGGTATTTGGAGCATCAATCCATGTCCCATAGTCATATATCAATCAATAACTTATATCATATATATCAAATCAATCATGTTTGATCAACACTAATCTCCTTTTGTCCCTTTACAT
Organism: Viscum album; assembly: GCA_963277665.1. NCBI lineage: Eukaryota > Viridiplantae > Streptophyta > Magnoliopsida > Santalales > Viscaceae > Viscum > Viscum album. The sequence continues at coordinate 1,572,422,750 of OY728127.1, forward strand.
CATGTATTCCATCTCAATTTTATATGTAATCATATTTAAAAACTTTAATCACATGAAATAACATGGGAAATTCTCCATTAATCCATTTTACATTATTTAAATCATGTAAACCATTTAACCATTATGTTTTAGAAAAACATATGATAATCCTAATTTTATATTAATTTGTAATTAAAATAATTAACCAATTTCACAATCCCAATATCCCATCAATTCCATGATCAAATTATTTCATTTATTAATTAACTAACTAATTAGCATATATCCACCAATTTAAATTTCCCCTAATTTATACTAATTCATTATCACATGGAAATTAATGTCAACCAATGTAATCTCAAATGAAATTTCCTAATCATGGAAATTATAATTTCACAATTACATACATATAATTAATTTAAGACGACATAATTCTCAATTTAGACAACCTACTTAAATATTGTTGATGAACCCTTGGAAATTAAAATCAAAAATTTGAAAAGAACAACTATGATCATGAAGAGTAATGATATATAGATCTAAAACCCAAATGAAATATGAAATTGATTATATCCTTGAAAATATAAAACTATATCACTTACCAATAGAGAAAAAAATCCCATAAAATGATGATAGAATGATGAGAGAGTGATAGGAAAGCATATGGGATGAGATTCTCCTATCAAGAGATGTAATGAACTACCAAGAGACATTCTATTCATCATGAAAAGAGTTTGTAAATCCATTCAATTCATTAAAGAGCCACTAAAATTTGAAATAATTTATTTAGTTTTGACGTAAAGAGTTTATGTATAAAATTCATGTGTTCAAAAAAATTAACGAATTTTTTGTGGTGTATTTTTCAACACACATGGATTTATGTGCATGCATGATGTTTATTTCTCTCTATGTGCCTATTTTTGAGGATCCTCCCAAGAGGTGTATGGTTTCTTCTAGTCGGGAACATGGTTTTAGGCACCATGCAAATACCCTCTTTTTGGTTTTTCATGATTTTATTTTTTTGGTTGATGGTTTGGGGAAAATGTGTTCTAACCGTGAACTACCCCACTTCCTTACACAATACATAAATTTATCAAAAAAAAAATTCAAAGGTAAATCCCAAAATATATATACAAAAAACAATGACAGCATGAACATGAAAATGAGCATGATAATCTCTAAAAAAATATCCAGGGTCTTAAAATCTTCCCACATTATAATAGTTAATCATCAAGATGTACTCCCATGATTCTCTAACATTATGGGTCTAAATGATAAAGACACTAATCCGATATATGTACTTCTATCTCCAATGTTTTAATTTTAAGACACCCTTACTTCCACAATACATGTACTATCAACATGTCCTTTCCCTGTAACACGTTCTCAATGTGATCCAACACACACACATCAGATTCTCATTAGTGGACACATTTGTAGAGACCTAAAACATGACGTACATAGAAATTACATTACTTTTGTGGAATATGTAATACATAACAAAAACAGACACCAAAGGATCGTAACAGTATAGTGTATTTGGAAACTTGGAATATAATCTTCTAATCTTGGTGAAATACCTTCAACATCTTCCATAAAAATCGTCATTTTTTTCTTACCTAAAAACTTCCTTTATATCCTGGGGAAAAGAAAAAAATAAAGGGTGAGCTAAAATGCTTAGTATGGTTAATCATGGAAAAAATAAAACAAACCATATACATTTGAACTTCAAAACATGAACATAATATTTAAACATCAAAATCTTGAGCAATGACATAAAACATGGCAGTACGTAAGGCATAAATCATAATGGATCATCAATCATGATAAAATAGCATCGGAATAAAACATGTAATTGTGGAAAACCATTAAGCACATGATATTATTTCCATAGTAGCCAAGTAATTGCTGCCAAGACCATCTTAGTGGACCAAGTCCCTTTCTGAATCGAGTTCACTCCTCATTCCAGTCCTGTAAAACTAAACCATATTGACTTGACATTCTATCCATGTCTATCTCATTAGATATAAATCTTTACCCAATGCATTATAGGTAGATATAGCTCCCACACATCTCATAAGGAAATCATTCTTACGTGTGCCACAACATAAACATAAATCATTCATCATAACCCAAATAATAAAATGGGTTTTAAAAACAGCATCCCATCATAACATAATCCATATGAAAAAAATGGATATAATTTCATCATAAGAAAAGTGAAACCATTTAAATAATAGAGACACTATACTTGAAACATACACATATGAAATAATTTCATCTTAGATGGAAAATGGTTTTGATAAAACACTAGAAATGAATTTTTGAGGAAAATATCGTTTCTTCTTCAAAATCATTTTCTTTTCCCAAAATGCCATGAAATTTTAAAAGAAAATTATTTTTTTGAAAATAGTAATTAAATATTTTATAGGAATATTCATGAAAATTAGGCGTTATGAAACCGTAAAAATCCATTCATGCCGTATAAGTTAAAAAAACATTCTCCTTGTACTTTTGCCGGAAAAGTGAAAAAGTTCCTCGTAAGGTAAAAAAGGAAGATTATTTCCATAACACAATTTAAAAGTAATAGAGGGGTAACATGAATTTAAAAATACATGTAATAATATTAAAATATTTATGAAAAAACATTTTTATGGACATGGATGAAAAATATAACCCCAGTAAATACTTATGAAAAAACAATCTCGGATAAAATGAGATTGGAAAAGTTATCTCTTACCTTAGGTCTGATATGCTTCGTATGTATCCGAACCTCCTGTATAATGATTTAAATAATTTCATTTACTTATTAATGAATAATATTAATTGTTATGATATCATATATGGTTCAATTATGACTTTATATTACATGTTCTTTTGTAAATTCCGTGCTAAACCAGCGTTTTGGGTAAAATTGTTTTATTTGTCGTACATGTTTGGACTTGTTGTTCTTGATATTATTATTACGTATATCAGGATTTACTTAACTCCAGAATTTATATCATTATTTATATATCATATATATTCAGTATATATATATATATATAATAGATAGATGAATGAATTTAAATACACCGTTCATGGAGACGGTAGGCCGTACGTACGCATGAATGCTGTTTTCCTTTCCTTATTGAATTGAATGGAATTAAGTAGATAACTTATATATATATACATTTATCAATTACCTTCATTATTTAATATATTTATTTATTATTCATTACATATACTTTATAATCATTCTTGAATGATTAACATGGATAATGAATCATATCGCGTCGTGGAGACGGTAATCCGTACGTATGCACGAGCGATAATATCATTCCCATAATTATTGAATTGGAGTGGAGTGGATTATATAATATCTTAGAATCAGAAAGATGTTGTAATAACCATATATAGTTATTCTTTACTCCATTATTCCCATCCATGTAAGGTGGTGGTGGAAAAACAGATTACACCATGACGTGGAGACGGTATTCCGTACGTACGCACGCGCGGTGATTTCTTTTTCCGTAGGATGGATAGACGGTGAAATAGGATTGTTTCATATTTATAATGACATATCAGTATATAATTGATACTTATTTTGTTACTTTATTATGAAAAATAAAATTAAGAAGAAGTAGAAGAAGAATGAAACTTGAAAGAATCGGTAGAAGAGATTACCTCTTCCTCGACGTGCCTCTTTTATACTTCATCTTAGGGCACTAGATTTGATATTTTGAGAAGACCAGAACCTCTATGATATAACTTGAGATATTGAGAAGATAAATGGTCAGGGGTTGTCCGAGAAAAATGTCTTGGGAGGAGTAAAGTTGAGAGAAGAGGGAGTGCCCTTTTATAAGAGGGGTGAAGGGAACCTTAGGAAAAACTTAAAATATTATTTTATAATAAAGTCATATTCGGTTTATAATAGCTCCAAATATATTTCATTAGAAGATTAAGTGGGTATGGGTCGAAATCCTCTCAACCAATAGGTTTTAGACAAGTTTAGGATAATATATTAACCTCATCATTTAGATTTAACTCTAAGTTAAATAATTTAACTTTTACCGTGTCTTCTTGTTTTCTTACACTATATGGTTAATAAACATACTATAACAAGCCAAAATAAGCCCAAGTGGTTAGTTATTAATATATATAACTTTATCTAAGTAATTTGGCTGAACCTTAGGTTTTTAAGAATAGAATAACAATTAATAATATAAAATCTGTTTTAAAAACTATTTTATGTCAATTTTGACACTATTTGGTAATTGATTTTTGTGAAACTCATAACATGATAAGTTCAAAACAAGTTTACTGAATAAATACTAACATGTAGTATCAACCTAAAAGATTAGTGTAATTTATAAAAAGTCTCAAATTAAATTTATTTGGGTATTTATAACATCAAATATGTTAAAATTTCATTAATAAGGTAATTATTGTATCATCATTGTGTCATAAATAAATTAAATTATTTAATGTCTAAAAATTATAAATAAAAAACCATTATGTAGGAAATAATTTTATAATTCTAATGAATATTTAAAGTAGAATTTAGGTTATGTATAAACCTATATTAAAAATGTTTTAGTTATTAAACTTTGATTTTAACTATTTTAACTCTTCTTTAAATAAAATAATAATAAATGTCCTAATCTAATACAAGTGGACCTAAAGGGTAATATTTTATTCCTAAGGTTGTTTTTTGTCTAATTAAACTTATCCAATAGAATTGGTACATGTGTTAGGGTAATAATAATATCATTTTTAACCTTAATTACCGTATTTACTCTTAACCATGGTAAATAAAAGTAAAAAGTTACTATTCACCCAAAATTATTTTTATCTTATTGAACCAAATTTTACTCTTTGATATTAACTGTGTCTCTTGGATTTTCTAAATTCAACTCACAGAAGCGGTAAAATTATGTTTTATGTACTATTGCAAATGGTCCTAGGAGCTGGGTAAAAGACGGTGAAAAGTTTAATAAAATTTTTATATATCTAAAATCATTATAAAATGACTCCAATGAATTACATTGAACTTATATAGGTATTATGAATAATTTTTGACCTAAAATAAATTTAAATAAAATAAATAATTATTTAAATAAAAAGTCGGGTTTTAAATATTTACACAGTTTTTTCACTATTCGTAAAAAATTGAAAGTTTTCAAAAAAATACCAAAAATTCACCCTAGGCTAATTTCGATATTACAAATCGAAAAATGAAGTCCATTTTGAAAGATAAAATTTATAAAATTTAAAAAATTGGGTATTGATATTCATAACGGCTAGTTTATATAATATTTTAATAACATATCATTGTTTAGTGGAACACCGTATTGCGTACAACACATGCTATCGTGGAAGGTCGTGATTGCGTGTAATGCAAGCCAAGTCAGGGTTGCGTGTAGTGAAAGATTCCTTTGTTGTTTTGTATCATTGAATCCAACCATATTATATTTATACATTTAATATATATATATATATATGTATATATACACTCAATGTTGCGTAGAATAACTTCTATCAAACGAACTTGAAATTGTGTGTAATACGATCCAAGAATAGTTTTGTGTATACTTCAAGCTAATACGGTGTTGCGTATAGTGCAAAATAATCTTGGTGTAGCATACAACACAAGACATCAAATAAATTTAAAAGATTAATTCTCATAATATCTTAGGGTGTTACATTCTACCCCCCATAAAATGAATTTATCATTCGAAATTTTTCGATGGTATAAATGGTTTACTACATTAATGTTTCTTTCAAAGAAACCCACATCGTAAAAAGTAACACTAAAACTTAATTTTAAAAATCGGAGTATGAAACCTAATGATTACCCAAATTAACTCATCACTGGGTTTCCAAATATGATAACATAGGTGAATATATGGATTTGGAAGAGAAATCTAACCATCATGTTCTGATGGAGTGTGGTAGAGAACATGGCTATGAAAAATCCAACAATCACAAAACCATAAATTTGTGATGATCTAAGGTACCATATGATTAATCAGATATAAGAGAACTAGGACAACATTTTTGGCTTTCAATATCACTTCCTTAAAGTTGAAAATTTTGAAATAGAAGAAATACTTACTTGATTTTGGTACAATCTCAATTCTATTTGTGCCTTGAACAATTTCCACTTCATCCCTTAACGAAATGAAGTTGAATTTGTCTTTCGTGAAGTGCTAGCAGATCATGTGATAGAATGATAGGTCATTCCATCTGTCTCAAACATAAGGTTAGAAAAAGTTATATACATAAGTCCATCTTATGGTGAGATTAACCGTATATGATTCAAAAAATGGACTTACACTTCAACTATCATACTACTTAATAAAATAAAACTAGTTTATACTAACCCAGGACTTCCTATAGGCTAGTGGTAGGCGATAAAGGCTCATCGCACTTTGGTTGTGCATTTGATTCACACAGCCTTGTCCAACGCGATGGGTTGTCACCCGTCTTGCAGGTTGTCATTTTTCTAAAACAACATTATTATAACATTACAGAAATAATATCGAAAAAAGTTATAGCCTTAAACAATAATATCTGATATCCAAAAAAATCCTTTCCAATCTTTAGACTTGTCCAAATACATCTATCCAATCTCATAGTATACAGAAAAAATTACTGTAAATATCATCTACTAAGCATGTGAATTCCATCATTTATCATAAGATATATCCTTTTGGTCACATTCCAAACATGTGAAGACCTTAGTCATGTATTCTCTTGAAAAATTAATACCCATTGAACCTTGGTGAAAACATGAATGCTCTAAAAAGTTATCTCTTTCCACATACCAAAATCCCAAAATTTCTATATACTCAAACCATGATATCACATTGTCCTTATATCTGTCATGATCTCATGAATTCTATCAAACATTTCATTTTCTCATTATCCCTTCATTATGTGCATTTCATATACTTTCCAAAAATATTTCAATCACGTTTTATTGTTACTGGTACCATAAAATTATTGAAAACAAAAATGGACTAATACATAGATATTCCAATATACCATAAAAGTAACTCAACGACATTATTCTTGAAAACCAATACATAAACACTTAAATCCATCCTCTTCAATGATTGTCATGGGATAAGTCCTTCCTTGATTTAGAAGTAACCTCTTAGGTTTGGGCAGTGAATTGGGTAATGCCCATGCTCTCCACAGATAAGACATTGAACTCCATAACAGTCTTTCACTCTATGACCCTTCTCTCCACAAAGATAAAATCTTCCCCTCCATTGGATGTATTCATCAATGTTCTTCTTCCCTTCTTTAGAAATCTCGATATTCCTTTCTCTATGCTCCTCACCATGCGAATATGCATAAAATTCCATCTTCCTCTTATTTGATGAATTAGGAATACCTCTAAAGTTCACCTTGTTAATCATATATCATGATGACTGATTTGGCATAATCACAAAATATTTCTTTCTATGAATTACCCAATTTCGTTACTCATAGTCACCAATTTTTTCATTAAATTCAATTTTAACCAATTTTTTCGGGTTCCCTCCATTGACTAAAACCAAAAACCATGGTGTAAGAAACCGTTAAAATAATAAGGAACCACATAATCATAAAAAGTCACTTATGGGATGTATAACTTATCACACATTCTTTAATCCATGACACTCTAGGTTCACCCTAGGTTATTCATGATCGCCAAATAATTCTAGGACTGTAACCTATAGTTATAATAATCCTTAGGGACATCCCTAGTCATACCTTATAAATATTTCTAGGGATCTCACTAAAGTTCTCGCATCCTACTTTTCAAAGGTTGACTAAACCATTCCTCTAATACCAACTGTAGAGACCCCAAACTTGACGTACATAGACATTACATTAATTTTGAAGAATATCTAATACATAACAAAAACAGACATCAAAAGACCGTAATAGTTTAGTATCTTTGGAAACTCGGAATATAATCTTCTAATCTTAGTGAAAGACCTTCAACATCTCCCATAATGATCTTCATTTTTTTCTTACCTAAAACCTTTCTTTATATCCTGGGAAGAAGAAACCATATAAAGGGTGAGCTCAAATGCTCAGTAAGGGTAAGCATGGATAAAATAAAACAAACCATATACATTTGAATTTCAAAACATGGACATAATATTTAAACATCAAAATCTTCAGCATTGACATAAAACATGGCAGTACGTAAGGCATATATCATAATAGATCATCAAACATGATAAAATAGCATGGGAATAAAACATGTAATTATGGAAAACCATTTAGAACATGATATGATTTCCATAGTATCCAAGGCATTGCTGCAAAGACCATCTTAGTGGACAAAGTCCCTTTCTGAATCGAGTTCACTCATCGTTCCAGTCCTATAAAACTGAACAGGATTAAGTTTCCATTCTAGCCATGTTTATCTAATGAGATATAAATCTTTACCCAATGCATTGTAGGTAGATATATCTCCCACCCATCTCATAAGGAAATCATTCTTACGTATTCCACAACATAAACATAAATCATTCATCATAACCTAAATAATAAAATGGGTTTCAAAAACATCATCCCATCATAACATAGTCCATATGAAACAAATGGATATAATTTCATCATAAGAGAAGTGAAACCATGTAAATCATAGAGACATTATACTTGAAACATACACATATAATATAATTTCATCATAGATGGGAAATCGTTTTGATAAAACACTAGAAATGAATTCTTGAGGAAAATATCCTTTCTTCTTCAAAATAATTTTATTTTCCCAAAATTCCAGGAAATTTTAAAAGAATAATATTTTTTGGAAAATAGTAATTAAATATTGTATATGAATCTTCATGAAAATTAGGCGTTATGAAACCATAAAAATCCATTCATGCCGTATAAGTTAAAAAACATTGTTCTCGTACTTTTGCTGGAAAAGTCAAAAAGTTCCTCATATGGTAAAAAAAGGAAGATTATTTCCATAACACAATGTAAAAGTCAAAGAGGGGTAAAGATGAATTTAAAAATACATGTATTAATATTAAAAACGTTATGAAAAAAAAATTTTATGGACATGGATGTAAAATATAACCCCAGTAAATACTTACGAAAAAACAATCTCGGATAAAATGAGATTGGAAAAGTTATCCCTTACCTTAGGTCCGATATGCTTCGTACGTATCTGAACCTCCTGTATAATGATTTAAATAATTTAATTTACTTATTATAGAATAATATTCATTGTTATGATATCATATATGGTTAAATTATGACTTTATATTACCCGTTCTTTTGTAAATTCAATGCTAAAGCAGCGTTTTGGGTAAAATCGTTTTATTAGTCATACGTGTTTGGACTTGTTGTTCTTGATATTATTATTAAATATATCATGATTTACTTACTTCAAGAATTTATAGAATTATTTATATATCATATATATTCAGTATAAATATATATATATTAGATAGATGAATGAAAGGAAATACACCGTTCAAGGAGACGGTAGGTCGTACGTACGCATGAACACTGTTTTCCTTTCCTTGTTGACTTGAATGGAAGTAAGTAGATAATATATATATATATATATAAAAATAAATACAGTAGATTTATTATGTCATATATTTCTTTATAATTCAATACATATACTTTATAATCATTCTTGAATGATTAACATGGAGAATGAATCTCATCGCATCGTGGAGACGGTAATCCGTATGTATGCACGAGCGATGATATCGTACCCATTATTATTAAATTGAATTGGAGTGGATTATATAATATCTCATAATCATTATGATGTTATAATAACCATATATATTTATTCCTTACACCATTATACCCATCCAAGTAACTTGGTGGTGGAAAAACAGATTACACCACAGCGTGGAGACGGTATTCCGTACGTACGCACGCGCGGTGATTTCGTTTTCCGTAGGATGGATAGAAGGTGAAATAGGGTTGTTTCATATTTATAATAACATATAAGTATATTATTGATACTGATTTCATTACGTTATTATGAAACAACAAATTAAGAAGAAGTATAATAATAAAGAAACTTGAAAGAATCAGTAGAAGATGTTACCTCTTCCTTGACGTGTCTCTTTTATACTTCCTCTAAGGGCACTATAGTTGGTCTTTTGAGAATAAAAGAACCTCTATGATATAACTAGAGATGTTTAAAAGAGAAATTAGACGGGTTTTTCCAAGAAAAGTGGACTGGGAGGAGTAATGATGAGAAAAGAGGGAGTTCCCTTTTATAAGAGGGGTGAAGGGCACCTTAGGAAAAACATAAAATATTATTTTATAATAAAGAGATATTTGGTTTATAATAGCTCCAATTTTATTTATTTTGAAGCCTAAGTGGGTATGGGTTTAAATCCTCTCAACCAATAGGTTTTAGACAAGTTTTGGTTACTATGTTAACCTTATCATTAAGATTTAACTCTAAGTTAAATAATTTAACTTCTACTATGTCTTCTTGTTTTCTTACACTATATGGTTAATAAAAATACTATAACAAGCCAAAATAACCCCAAGTGGTTAATTATGAATATATATAACTTTATATAAGTCATTTTTCTGAGACATATATTTTTAGGAATAGAATTACAATTAATAATATGATATTTGTTTTAAACACTATTTTATGTCAATTTTGACACAATTTGGTAATTGATTTTTGTGAAACTCGTATCAAATGATTAGTTAGAAAAAAGTTAATTGAATCATTACTAACATTCCTTATTTACCTAAAAAAATTAGTGTAATTTATAAAATGTCTCAAATTAAATTTATTTGGGTATTTATAACATCAATTATGTTAATATTTCATTAATAAGGTAATTACTGCATCATCGTTATGTCATAAATAAATTAAATTATTTAATGTCTAAAAATTATAAATAAAATACCATTATGTAGGAAATATGTTTATATTTCTAATGAATATTTATAGTCGAATTTATGTTGTGTATAACCCTATATTAAAAATGTTTTAGTTATTAAACTTTGATTTTAACTATTTTAACTCTTCTTTAAATAAAATAATAATAAAAGTCCTATTCTAATACAAGTGGACCTAAAGGGTAATATTTTATTCCTAAGGTTGTTTTTGGTCGAATTAAACTTATCCAATATAATTTTTACATGTGTTAGGGTAATAATAATATCATTTTTTCCCTTAATTACCCTATTTACTTTTAACAGTGGTAAATAAAAGTAAAAAGTTACTATTCACCAAAAATTATTTTTATCTTATTGAACCACATTTTACTCCTTGATATTAACCATGTCTCTCGGATTTTTTAAGTCCAACTTACAGAAGTGGTAAAATTATGTCTTATGTACAATTGCAAATGCTCCTAGGAGGTGGGTAAAAGATGGTGAAAAGTTTAATAAAATTTTGATATATCTAAAATTATTATAAAATGACTCCAATGAATTAAATTGAACTTATATAGGTATTATTTATCATTTTGAACTAAAATAAATTTAAATAAAATAAATAATTATTCAAATAAAAAGTCGGTTTTTAAATAGTAACCCAGTGTTTTCACTATTCATCAAAAATTGAAAGTTATCAGAAAAATACCAAAAATTCACCCTAGGCTAATTTCGATATTCAGAATCCAAAAATGAAGTCCATTTTGAAAGATAAAATTTATAAAATTTTAACAAGTTTGTATTACTATTCATAATGGCTAGTTTATATAATATTTTAAAAACATCTCTTTATTTAGTGAAACTCGGTATTGCGTACAACACACGCTATTGTGGAAGGTCGAGATTGCGTGTAATGGAAGCCAATTCAGGGTTGCCTGTACTGAAATATTTCTTTGTTGTTTTGTGTAATATAATCCAACCATATTTCATTTATACATTGAATATATATATATACACACTCAATGTTGCGTAGAATAACTTCTATCAAACGAACTTGAAATTGTGTGTAACACGATCCAAGAATAGTGTTGCGTATACTGCAAGCTAATACGGTGTTGCGTATAACACAAGAAAATCATGGTGTAACATAAAACACAAGACATCAAATAAATTTAAAAGATTACTACTCATAAAATCTCTAGGTGTTACACATCAGTCTCATGTTCAACATCATCATCATTTATCACTTGAGAAGGGTCGAGGAGATATCACCAATTTTTCGAAACATGAAAAATTTCATGAATAACACTACATCTTTTTTGATGAACCAATTGGTATTCCACTCCACAACACCAAATAGATCAACAGTCTTGGATGAAAACTTACCACTCCTCTGAATCCTATGGTGACACAACCTAGGTTACACCAGAAGGAACACACGATCACCCACTACATTTTCAACAGGTCAACATCATCGATTGGAATACACCTTCTATCAATATCAATCCATAGAAATGCATTTACGAATGTGCTAAACCAACTCAGATATATCATACAAAAGACTTGGTATCAATATCTTTAACTCACCAAGATCTACCCAACAATGTGGTGATATAAATGTCCTACCATAACATACCTTGTTTGGCGGCATCTTAATTTTTTCCTAGAAACTATTTTTATACGATAAATCCACCAATTCTGGGTGATTTTTTAAATACTTAGAAATGTCAAGAACACACACCTATATAATATCCTCAATCACCTAAATAGTGTGCTCCAACTACCCATTTGTTTGTGGGAGGAATATAATACTCAGTAAAATCTATGTACCAAGATCCTTAGGAAAACCCCAGCATATGTATGAATTAAAATAGAATTCATAGTCATAAAAATACACACTAAAACCTGATGCTGGTGAAATATATTCCAAACATATAGGTCTCCAACCGATCCAATGAGAATGTGTCCCATATAGGCATGAAATGTAGTAATTTCTTTATTCTGTCTACAATCACCTGAATACCATCATTCTTCTAAGGATCCCTTGGGATACCCACTACAAAATCCATGGTAAAGTCATACAACATCCATTCTAGAATTGTAAATGACTATAAAAACCCACCAATACGTTGATGCTCAACCTTCACCAGATTATAGGTTTCACATCATGTCACAAACTCTTCTATCTCACTTTTCAAGAACAACATCTAATATTTATGACATAGGTGATTCTACATTTTATTCCATCATGGATGTATTACCCACCTTGAGGAATGAAATTCACACATTAGCTCCTAACACATACTCAAAGTCACAACAAAATGATTCTTAACATAGATGATCTCATCCACATCTATGATCCATTCAAAATGTTACTCCCTACAATCATGGAATACCATATTGGTCAAAAATTCTAGATCCTAACAATACCTTTCCCTAATCCGACTCGAAATGGTAGAATCCAATGAATCACATATGAGATCCATCAACTCCTGGATCTCTAGAACAAGAACATGCATCTCAACCAACATGGTCGTCATCTTATTCTCAGAATAAGACTTCTGATCTACCTAAGTATACATTTTCCTAATTATATCATTAACAACTCTATTTCCATTCTTTATAATTTATGAAATATCTAAATAAAGTGATTATATATACTGAACCCACCTCTACTAATATTTATTTATGTATTACTATGAAAAGATATACTTTATGGTCTTGTGGTTAGTATACACAGTAAAACATTCATCCAAAAAACATTTCTATCAAAGATTCAATAAATAAACCACTGTTACTAACTTGAGTTTTTGCAAAGAGTTGTATTTTCCTTGTGGAATAATCCATTTTGACTGATACACTACAACTACATCTTCTTGAATCAATACTACCCCAGTGTCAATCCCCAAATTATAACAAAACACCATGTATTACCACCCTAGATTAGGTAGGATCAAGATTGATGATTGTGTCAATGGCTTCTATAACTCCTTCAAATAATTATCACATGCAATTGAACATTAAGACACTATCCACTTCTTTGTGAAGCTTTAAATAAGTTCTAAAAAGCTAGACATGTATTGGATGAACCTATGATAACATATAGTTACTCCCAAAAAACCAAGGAAATCGAGATCTTTCATGTATTTATTCCACAAAATCACTGTCTACACCATATCTTGTTCCACTGACATGCCATCCTATAAGGTTATGTGATCCAAGAAATGTACATGATCAATCCAAAATCTACATTTAGATAGCTTAGAATATAGCTGATTCTCTATCAGTGTACAAAAAAAGATGTCAAGATATTGATCATTACCATCACGAGTCTTTCAGTTTATCATGTTGTCTTCAAAAAACACAAGCACAAACAGATATAGGTACGGGAGAAACATTTATTTAATAAATTACATATAAATTGTCGGTGACCTCATCAATTCGATTGTAATCATAATGAAATCATAAATAAAATACATAATACTAAAAGCATTTTTAGGCATGTCAGATGGTCGAACTCTTATGTGATGATACACCCAACTCATTTAAATCATATATAATAAAGATTCGACAATAAACATTTCAAATAGGTCATCGATATGTGATAGAGGATATCAGTTTTTAATAGACATCTGGTTTAACATTCGGTAATCAACAAAAAAGATCAAGGTTGAATCATCCTTATTTGCAAAATAGAAAAACAAGAGAAACACAAAAATACATACTTGGATAGATAAAACCCATATCCATAAACTCTTTTTGTTGAGTCATAAGCACTTGAAGCTCTGTTGGTTCCATTTTGTATGTTTAAATAAAAACCAACTCAACCCACAACATGATATCAAATGTAAATTCCAAATCCCTCTATAATGGAATCACTAAATGATCCTCATGAACGATGTCCATGAATATGTTCACTACTGGTGGAAAGAAATCATTCATTATGACATAATCTTCTAGAAATAGACTAGAAACGAAAGTGGTGAGATCCCCCAGTTGCTGATGAACTAGCTCGGAATGACACTCCTAGATATCCCACTCTCTATGGTGAATATACATTTCACCCTCCACAGATGTAAAATTCACACTCATGTGGTAAAAATTTATATGGTCTTGTTATGAAACTATACATTCCATTCCAATAATTAGGTTAAATCCTAAAAAATTAATAATTTTGAGATCCCAAAGAAAATGGTTCTCCCCAACCTCTATAGAACATCACTCACACAAATTGATGTCTCTTAAGCATACTCGAAAGAGTGTATTAACCATCATTACCCTACTCCCAAATTACAGTTCTAAATATCACCCATTCCCTTGTTTTGCATGAATAAATGAATGAGACGGCCAACATAAAATAATGAACCAATTTGTGTAGAAGCTATAATAATAGTACCTCTATCTATCGATGTTCTATCATCACTGTCCACAATGATAGGATAAACTGCATGAAATTGTGATGCACCTCTTCCGTGGGATGCAGTTTGAGTCCCCAGAGCTGAACCACTATACTGATATGGGATATATTTCCTAGAAACACATAACTTATGTCCTTGACTGATAAATCCATTAGAACTCAAACTTCCATGATTATATGGGGTTGAAGATCCCCTTCTAGTAGTCTGATTCTTCCTTGATCCTCCCTCATTACCCATTTTTTATGGGTTCCTACAGAACCTCTATAGATGTACCATTCTATCATAGGTTCGACACTCTACCAGTGGTTGGAGGAATTTTATATGAATGTGACCTGACCTACCCCAATTGTGATAGATCACTCGAGTAATATCCAAAGTAACTGATCCTTCTACTTAGAAACTCTTCTTTACACTACTCCGGTCAACAATCTTATAATCATGATTCCTGCTCTTTGAATTCGTACATACTATCAATCTAGTAGAAACTAGGTTTCATCCAATGGATTCTACATTTATTTTCCCCTTATTAATGATAGAATAATATTTCACTTTAAAAAAATTATCCTGATGAAATTCCCTAGGGACTAAATCTCAAATTTAATCCCATGCTAAGACTATTTATCCACCATAAACTCATCCCCTTACAATTCCATAAGAAATAAATTTAAATATATAAAGTGAAAACATTGTCCATAATATATATATTCTATAAATTCAACCATATTCACCTTTCTACTATCTCCCTCCGGATCATCTCAATGTAAAATTGTTCAATGTACTTATCTTGAAATTCCTTCCACTCAATATTTTCCAACTCTCTATCAAGAGAAAGGATGTCCCTCTAATTCTTTACAAGACCACCTAAAATAAAATTTGCCTATTTGACTCTCTTCTCAGTTGGAGTCTCAAAGTGGTTAAGTATCATTTGGATAGACTCAATCCTGAACACAACCATCATTGGTCCTCCCTCTCTAGTAAACATGAGAGTGTACTACAACTAATACTCTAGATTCAATTATAAAATACTCTATGCAACCTGTTGTGGGTCTCTTTCTATAATCTAGATGATGAAATGGATTTTTTATTGAATTTATCTCTGACTTCCTCATCCATTACTATTGGTGCCTCACGTTCCACTACTAGTAGATTATTCCAAGCTGTAATATCATTCAATAATCTAAAAAATAATCATCATGGAGTAATATGACTATAATTACAAACACCCAGCTATTGAGACAAAACAAAACCATAAAAAATATAATAAAATAGATTCTCATGAATCCATTATATGTAATCTCCTTTTTCTACCACACTGTCAAAACTGAGGCACAATCACTATCCTTAACCATTCCTTATCCAGGTCTAGGTTAATTTTTTTAAAAACATTCCAATTATACAGGTTTCTCATTATACACCTATCAATTATCATATTTAATTATTCAACAACTTTATGTGTCATATTTGGATCCTTTTTCTTTATAATTTATATAATCAGTAAAAGAAATATCATTTAAACAACTCATACCCAATAATTTATTTGTCATGCATGCCTAAAAATTAATGTTATTTACAACAATACCATGTTCTTAGAATGATTCTTGAACACCCAACTCTCATGCCATTCCATTCATGGAGTTAATATCAATAAATCATAGAAAAATGATCGCATAAAACTATAATTGCATAAATCTCGGTAAAATAACATCCAACTATAATGAATAACATAAATATCAATATTAACACTCTTGAACTTGGATTTTACCCTCATATGTTAGTTATCTACAGCCACACATGAGCTCTGAACCATGACCGTACTCCCCATGTTCTAATGTATACCTATTCCTAATAGTAAGACAAAGGAAAATAAAATTGAAATACATTGATACAAATTTTTGAATTCCTAGATTGAGTACTACCCACCGATGCCACTAACTGGTTGGCCACATGACCTCAAGAATGCCTCCCCATATGCTTGAGGCTATTGAATAATATCGAGGGTCTAATATCGATCATGGGGAGAATATACACACCTTATCAAAGTAGCACATAAAGATAAATAAATAAAAAATAGCCAAAAATAAAACCACAATAAGAATAATACCGGTATCACATAATGAAAAAAATAGGAATACAATATAAAAAACTAAAGGAGTAGATATACTATTCCAAAATATAAGACCAGTGTCAAATGAAAAATATAAAATTAAGACACTAACCTCGTGCATGAGGGTCCTAATAACAAGTTTGTTTCCCAAAACCATTTTATATAACATATCAACCTTCTAACATAAGAATATTTCCCTTATAATATCCCACAAACATGAAGTCTATTTCGGTACTGATCATGCAGCATAAGTAAGGCATGCCTATAAATTAGTAGGCCACCACCGATGACATTTAAAACAATATCCTATCAATAACAATGTATGAATTTGTATAATTTAAGAAGTACAATGAATATTTAGACATTTATCAAATTTATTATTATTATATAATTAATCACATACATTCCTAGGATCACAATGACACCCATACCATCAATTGATACATTCACCCATGTTAAATTCTGCACTATCCCCAAGGGATAACACATATCACAATAACATGGTTAACAATTATCCATTTATTTCAATGCATATTATGGTCATTTCAAAATATAGACCAGTGCAAACAAATTGGCTCTAGAATTCCATTTCTTTCACCCCATGAGTATTTAGAGCGTAATTCCCTTCTATCAAACCTCGTTTATTAACCAACGACATATGAGTATTTGAAAAATCAGTTTGTGTTGTATACACCTATATCAGTCAATCAATTATGGGTATTTGGAGCATTAGTCTATATCCCACACTCATATATCAATCAATCAAACATATCACATATATCACATCAATAAACAATAATCATCAATAACCCCATTTTTATCAATTCACATCATGGATACCAACTCAATTTTCAAAATAATCATGGCCCAACACGTTAATAACATTGAAGAACATGCACAATTCACCATTAAACCATTTTTTATTTTTTATATCATATAATCTATTAAACCATTCATGATAATAAAACCATATAATAATACCCAACCTCAATATATTTATAATTATATTAATTGAAAAATTTCACAATCCAAATATCCCATAAATTCCAGTGTCAAAATATCCCATTAATTAATTAACAGACTAATTAATCCATTTCCACTAATTCAAATTTCTCAAAATTTATCCCAATTCATTATATCCTGGAAAATAAAGTAAATAAAATGAATCATTGATGGAATTTCCAAAAAATAGAAACTAAATTTTCACAATTACATAAATGTAATTAAATATATACTGTAGGATTTGAAATTTAGACCACCTATATCAAGATCAATGATGGACTCTCACCAAAAGAAATACTCAATTGAAGTGGAACAGCCCAGATCCCAAAAACGATTGAGATCTAGATCTGTATCCCAAATACAAGAATAGAAGGATCAGATCCATGAAATCATAGATCTATATCCATTACCTATATATGAAATCATCCCATCAATGCATGAGAGAAAATACAATAGAGAGAGATGAAACCATAAGAGATGATAATCTCTTAACAGGAGAGGTGAATTCCCATCAAAGGATCTTTTATTCTTCAAGAATAGAGGTTATAAATCCTAAAAATTCATCTACTAGCATATAAAATTTGATGAAGTATGATTAGGTTTGAGCTATAGTATTTTGAGACATATGATGAGAGTTTAGGAATATTTAAATGATTTTCCCGGTTTTAAATTTTCACGCTTGTGGATTCCTAAATGAGGTTCATGGTTTGTCTAAACCATGCGCCTAACTATGCACCTCATCTTAAGGGGTAAAACGGTTACGACTTGGTGGGTGAATGGTTTCATAACCTATGTGACACTGTTATGAATCCCCAGCATTTTTTCACAAGGTTTTCTACCAAGGTAATATAGTTTGGGAAAAAATGAGTTAACCATTCACAGACCCTCCTCCTTCAAATATTATACAATTTTCCCAGAAACACAGTATGGTAAAACAAAAAAATTATATAATCAAAATATGGTAAAATATGTTCTAAAAAATAGCACAACCACCTCAAGAAAAATTTTTGGGATCTTACACTAATGTAATCTTAATTCCAAATCCTTGATTTCACCTTATACCCTTTTTCTCCATTTTCTAAACCTAGTATGTGTAAATTTAGATGGCGTTTTTTACTTCCCTTTCTCTATTACCAAGATAATATTTTATCAACCCCTTTACTTTGGGGCTTTTCAAAAATTGAATTTTCATATTTCCAACCATTGACTACTCAAATAATGTTAAAATTTGGAGGATGAATTTTATTTGGGGTGGAGAATGTAACACTTAGTGATTTTAGTAAATACACTATGCTCGATATCATACACGACACTCAACATCAAGCATAAATGAATGATGAAATAATATTATTATAAATATGAAAATTATGTAATAGCCATTATATTTGACGGTATGAATAGTATTAATTGCTTTATGAACTATATATATAAATTTCATAGTAATTATAAACATATTTATATATTCTATAAAAATAATCAATCACATTTTAGTAAAGTAATTTAATTCATAAAAAATATATTTACTTCAAAAATGTTTTTTCTTACATTTTATAATAAAATATTATAAATAATATATATATAATTTATAAAATTCACATAGAGAAATTAAATTAATTCTTTTATTGATCTTATCAAAATTAACTTATTGTAAATTTTTTGTATATTTAGAAAATATTGATTTTTAGTGTATAGTGATAATTCTATTTTTTTTAAAAATGCCATTTTTTTAATAATATTAGTAATTTAAAAGTAAAATTATTATTTTTATATTATTTAAATTAACATTTTTATTATCTATTTACATTTATCTGGGATAATTATATTCCAACCTTCTTTTTATTGGATTTTACTATACGTTTATTTTTAGGTTTAATACGTGATTTTTTCAGAAAACTGTTTTATTGTGAATAATGTTTCTTCTACTTAATTAATTAAAATATTCCTCAGGAATAATGTTTTAAATTAAATTTATATATTATATTTATAAAAATATGAAATTAAATTTATATAATAATTATTACTTGTCATATAGTATATATATAATCATATTTTTTGTTAAAAATACAATTCAAGAAAAAACTACTTAATAGTCACCTCTGGGGGTTTCATATTATATTAAATTATGAACTATCTTGGAATTAGAATTCTTAAAATTGATTAAATATTTTTAATCATATGTATTTATGTTATGAAATTATATCTAATTAATTTAGGTTATAATTAATATTGAACACCATAAAATCATTTTCTATGGTTAAGGTAAAAAAGGATTTACCAGGGCTTAATCTAAACAGGTAAGGTTAAAAATGAAAAAAAACCATGTCTAAAATATATTTTATGGATTTATTTATAATTTATATTTTATAATTACTATTAAACGTCCATTTTAGAGCCATGTGTCAGGTAAAAAATTAGAGTATCACATTTTTGTTTAAAAAGTTATACATGTTCCACTCACAAAACTTATAAATGGACACCCCACTCATCTACTCATCAGACCATTAAGTACTATTGGTTTGAAAAATACCTTCAATGATACCTTTCTTAATTAACTAACCACATCCCAGGGTACGTGGTTTTATTTCAAAACCAATCTATTAATTCTTTTGGTGTAAACATTAAGAGGTTGTACGAAGATATGGTATCGTTCTTAACCGAGATATTTTATTGAATTTATTCCCACACCACCTTCAAATATTATTTAATCATGCCTATATAATAAAAATGATTATCTACCATATAAAAATGTCTTATTATTTTAATGTAAATATGTAAATTATTATCATATTCCATAAATATGTGAAATGAAACCATTATACATGTGTACTGCAGAATACCACTTCACGAAGTGATGTAAAATGTTTTTCATCATTTTATCCCCTGGATTATTATAAGAATATATTTAATCTATATATATATATGAGACTTTTTAACATAATTATACTTCATTATTAATTCTATAATATGTAACTTTTTTACTTTATCCATTACATTGGGGATTTGATAACGTCGCTTATGTGTATGGAAGATTTCCACCTCCCAAAGCAATGTAATTAAATTTTCACTAATTATTTACATGGAAGGTAGTAAGGATAAGTGTAGTAAATATATGGAATTAAAATATACTATTATTAAATTCATTAAATATCTATAATTATTGAAAAAAATAATATATATATATTTTTTCAATATTTTTTCACGCGCTAAAAAATGATTACATAGTTCATGCCAACATGTGGGATAATGACTCCATGAAGTGATGTGATTTTGTTTCACCAACACATGATATGAATATAATATATATGTATTTTTAATGAAATATTATGGTATTTATGATATAATTATCATTATTTATAGATAAAATAAAACTTACTTTCCTTCCATAATGATTGTTGAAAAATTCATAAGTTACTCTTGTGTACGTACTGCCCACCATCTTTATGATCCTTACATTGTTAACTATTAATAACAATCATTACTTATTAGTTTGAATTGAATAAATTATGTAAAAATGTGATAATTATTTCCTGATTATTATTCTAGAGATATTTATGCAATGACCACTTTGACCATACTCAACCTAACAAACTCATTTTTGACACATAAACTGAATATCATAACAACATCTAACATAAATTTAAATTATTATGATATCATATAAAGAATTTTAATAAGTGAAATAAATGGAATAATAAACAAGAAAATTTTTTCTTAAGCTTGTAAATCATTAAAATAATTTTATTATTCAGTGTGATGAAGAATGTATGCGATGAATCAGAATCCATTCAAGGGACTTAATCTCAATTTCTTTTCATTCAGAATTTTTGTTGATTTTATGCACATCATTATTATATGTGGTTTATAAATATCCCCTTTTACATTTTATATCATGAATTAATTTTTTATAATGATATTTATTTTTTAATTTTTATTCCTTCACAGGGCTTACGAATCAAATATTTTTAAAGATGTAAGGATCTTATATTTATAAATACTATTTTATTGATTTTCTTAAATATTTTTATTCCATGAAATTGTTTTAAAAATTACATTATGAATTTTTTATATTTAAATAGTATATTTCAAAATTAAATTATATATATAATTTCAGTTTATTTGTATTGTTTAGAAAAAAATATTGACGTGTTTTAGATAGAATGTTTGAAAAAACAATGACAAAACGAATTTTATATTTTATCTTATATGGAAACAATGAAATTTTCTACCACAATAATATTTATTTCATGTTTGGATTCATTTACTATTTTCACATGTTGTTCAAAGAAAAAACTACTTTTATTTTTCTTGTAATTTGGTGTGGAAAATTTGTTTCTAAATGGATATCGATTTTCAATATCTTAAGTATTATTTAATATGGGTTAAAATGTGTTTTTCAAATAGTTTTATGATGAAAAGGTGAGAAAAAATGTTTTATTTAGGAAATGGTTTGTAGGAAATATTTGAAAAATAATTTGATCTTAATATAGCTTTTTCGATGATTAGAGTCCCATTATAGCTAACTATGGTGCTTGATATAGCTTATTTGATGGGCTGATCGACATAATAGCACATGATAAATGAGTGATCCTGATATACATTTTACAAAGGATGAACCCCGTTATAACTATATAATTCATTGGGTAATGATTATGTTCATTAATGAATTATATTTTAAGGTAGCAGTATAGTAATTCTAATTTAAAGTGTTTCGAATTGTGTTTATTAATATGATTCTATAATATTCCAGGGGGTTATTTTCTTGCTAGGGGTTTAAATTTTTGACTGAGAAAAAGTTCTATGTTTTTTATAAGGAAATTTTTTTGGACATATGGTTAATGTAAATTTAAAATAATGGAAAAAATATCAGGGGTTTTAATATTTTTCATTTGTCTAATAAACTTATTCTTTTTTATGCCCCATATTAGGAGTTTTTTTCTCATTATAAATTTTAAATTGTTTTTATTCATTGGTTAATAGTGGGTAAGAACCTATAGGATGTTAAGATAAATGTGATGAGTAATTTTATTGAAAGGAAATGATGTTTTATTTTATATTATTTACAATTTCGAAATAATGGATATTGGTTATAAATGAAAACATTATATATATATATATATGGGTTTGTTATGTACATGTTATGACCAAGATCTCAAAATATATAAAACTAAATGGCCCATATGAATATAATATAGTAAATTTTAGTTTAAAGACATCAATATATGAATTTTTTAAGACTGTATCATTAATTTTATGAAAGGAATATTTCCTTTTCTTTAGAGGATGGAAGTGTTAACACTTCCTAATGGGATTAGGGATTTTTTCTATTATGGAATCGAATTTATCAAATGAAACTAGATCTTTGATTGAAAGAATCGATGGGTTAATCTAAGGAATATAATAAAAATGGTATTTATATTAATTTATAGTATCCATAAAGTAATTTTGATGAATTTTTTGATAAAATATATGATATAATAGAAGATTAACCATTCATGTTCTCTATATTATGGTTACAGAGAAAGAGTCTATTTTGAAGAACTCTAAATCACATGATTATTATTGACCATTAAAAGGTAAATTTTTAGGTATATGATTTATAGGTGAGAATTATTATTTGAACATGTATTTTACCTTTTTGGATGAACCATATCTAGATACCCTATCAAAATGGAACTCGACCTTGTCTTCACATTCTTGAATGACATTCCCTATTTCCATGGGCCAGCATCTAGAAATTGTGAACCAACCATCCAAGGAGGGAATTATTCATCCTAATATATATTAGACAACATGAAATATAAATAATTGTAAAAAATATAGATGATGAATACATGAATATATTTATTTCATAAAAGAAAGAAAATAATTGAAGTGATACAATTGAAGAGGTTGTTATATAGTCTCCTAGTGACAAGTCCAACTAGAAAAGAAAAAAATTCTAAACAACTCCTCTAATAGTCAACTTGTGATGGTGTGGAAAACACCACAACATCCCACAATATGGCTACCCAAATCCCAATTTCAGGAAAACCTCACCACCTCACTATAATGCCTTTCCTTTCCCTGCATCGAATGACATAACGAAGTTTACACACCACTAAAGGGGTATATAGGGTGTGAGATAAAATGATTAGAAGTTTCTCACCCTGGTGTTCCATGTCATGTCTCTAAAAAATAATCCCTAAATGAATAATACTATAGAAAATAAGGAATGATATACAATTTATCCATTTTTATATCAAAATCATTGGAAAAAAATTTAATTTACCTTTTTTTCATATTTCCAAATAAAGATAGTGAATTTGTTTCTAATCAATTCATATACATATGTTAATATAGATATATCAAGTCAAACAAATGTATGTATCACATATCATATACAATCCATGGATGTAAAGAAAATACAAGTCAAAATAGCCGAAATTAGCAAAGAAGCATAGGTAACAACATGTTGAGGATTACAGTAGGTTAGGAAATCATGATCACTCATACCAAGACATAGACAATTTTATTCTTATCAATCCACTATAAATATGAATCTTGTCTACAGTGTAGAAGAATACCCCAGAAATCAAACCCCCGAACATATGTATAATGTCCCTAGAACAATATGCCAAAGGAGAAGAGGGAATCCGTTTGAGAAACCCTTGCGATAGTGGATGATTCATATTACAATACCATCCACCTATGTACCAAAGGATTTCGATGTTCTCTATTGTCTAAACCATTTAATCAAACCATTACATCATTTCATTCATAGAAACCTATTTTCAAATACCATTGGATTCAGTTTGGATAATCATTTATATTTTCAAAAGCATGAGTAACACCGTTTTTTATAATAACATATTTCCATATAAAAAAATAATACATATATTTCCAATTAATTTATAAAAAAACTATCTTAAAAAAGTTCATTTTAGTTCAAAAATACATTATATAGACAAATCCACCAACCTCAAAACTCGGGTCGCACATGCCCGTAACAAAAAACCTATAAGAATAACACAAAAACAACAACAGAGTCTCTTGAATCAATATTAACATATCATATTTGAATTAATTTAATAAATTCTTTGAAAATAATAGGAAAAAATAAATACCTTAGGAATGCACACCTGCCTCACCATGACCATCAAATTATTGGACCCATGAACATGATTTGACAATGTAACTATAAACGAGTCAATAGAAAAAACACCATATAAAAAAAACTAATAATGTAATGATACAAAAATAACACAATGAATGGAAAAGAATATTTTTAAAGGATCTATTACCTAGAGAGATTCAATTTTACTCCCCTAATGATCTAATTCCAAACAAATCAATTTGGAATGAACATAGGCTCCCAATATCAGCGAATAGGATACCTAGGATGAGAGAGGAGATTGAAGTAGAAGAATATATAAACAAATCAGAAGAGAAGAACCCTAAATTCCTTGATTTGGACAATTACATAACATGTGACCTTTATGGATGAGATATGTTGAAAAACCCATTTATTTTCTTGAAAACTGATCTTTTAACATTATAAGGAGTGTAATACTTACATAAAGTTTATTTTGTCGCATAGTTTATTCATCTGATAAAATTATCAAAAATACCATTACACACCAAGTACACTCACTACACATCATGTAAATATAATTCATACTATAAAACATAAAACGCATTACAAAAACTAGAAACCATATTGAGAATTATTCAAACTCAAGGAGAAGCCCAGAAATACATTAACACATTTAAACCCAAAATCCATTATTTTTTTAAAAAAAGGGAACATAGAAGTTACTTAGGTAATTTTTATCAAAACAAATTCTCCATCCATGGGAATCCAAATACACAACCAATTATAGAATAAATTAAGTATATAAAATGTAATCATATGAAATCATGTAAAATGGTGTTACAAACTCCCCACCATAATGAATTTCATCCCAGGAATGTGGTGTTAGACAATTAGGTCTATAAAATAGGTGAATCCAATGCTCCCTCATCAACAACTCATGTTTATGAGTATTCTGAGAATCTGTTATTTTCCACAATATCACTTAGTCCTACAAAATAAACTTTTAATCCAATAATTTTACTTCAGAGTCATTGATCTTAACAGGATGCTTCATAATAGAAAAATCTGTCCCTAACTCAATCTCTTCCCATATCATAACTTGAGAGGCCTAACACTAGTATTACCCAGCCTATGATATATATAAAACATCAGGAATTCCTATCATATTTTCCAAAAATTCTATCAATTTAAAACCTACCCAAGATATATAGTGACCATAAACAATCCAATATATCTCAGATCCAACATTCCCTTTTTCAAAGATGACAATGATCCATATGTGGAGAAACATTAGTGATAACATGTACCCCAGTCAAAAACACCAAAGTACAATGCCTTTGATCCAAATAATAAATCTATCAACTCTGAACAATTACCAGATGCCAATATTTATCCTAAATCAATGTATACATATCCTGATCCAAACTCCATCCCACAAAAGAATCATCACCAACATTTTCCTAAAAAGAGGTGACCTAAATATACAAACATAAAAGTCCTAAAAGGATCTATTCTTATATACGAATTATTACTATTTAATATAAGAAAACTCAACTAGTCCTAGATGGATATCTTAATATCCACTGAAATCGAATACACATTCACAGAGAATATCCTCTCAAATCGGAATCACATACTTTATTTGACTGCCTATTTGTGGATGATAATAAGTTCTCAATATGACCTGAGTCTCTATCACCACATGGAGAATCCTATCAAACCTATATGTAGACATGTGATCCAAGTGTAATTTTTTTGAATATGTAACCCTATATAACCCCACAATTTATTACACATACTGTTTGCTAGATCTTCATCAGTAGCGGTGTCCCAGATTTAAATGAAATGAGATTAATTTTTGAACCAATAAATCACCCACTATATAAAATTTCTCCATGATGGATTAAATGATAATAGAACTGAAATGTATATGTTCACGTCATTCTATTTATAAAATAGAATCAGAATAGGTTAGAGATAACTAAAAGGATTTAGATCCTCTTCATTTTTCAATAGTCTTGTCTAATGGTGGACCACATAATCAAAAATGTCAATCTTTATGCTGGACCACCATAATTTCTATCTCATGTCATAATACATATTTTTTGTTATTATATAGGGGGACCGCAATGATGAATGATAATTAGAAAAAATAATATATGTATAGATAATAGGATGTAAAACCATTCACCCAAACCATGAATACCATCTAAAGAGAGTGAGACCAAACTAAAATTATCACCCCACCATATAAGGATTATATTATCTATTGGAATTCATAACCCTTATAAAATCACTATAGAATAAACACAATGAGATATTATGATAGGTGGACATTATTCAAAATAATTCTCGAAATATTCTCTTGTGCATCTAGGAGCAACTGAGAAAAAAGACCTGAATAGACCCAAAAATCTATGGATTCCTAAACAACCTATGATGGAACAATCATACTATGAGAATCTAAAATATCATTCTCCATATATATGGTTTTGGAGATATTGATGTCAAATTTTTAATGGTATTTCACCCATATTAACATTTGAAAATTAATTTTTTATGAGAATATATTTATATCTCAAACCATTTCATTCAGAAAACAATGTGTTTCTATCCATAAAAAGAAACTTCCACTAATAATCACTTTTATGAATAACTATGGGAATCTAAAAATCTTTAGTATAGAAATTATTCTTAGGTGGATGATGATCAATAGTGAAATAGTCTACAATAAGATCAAATTTCATATGTAGAAAACATAATCTAGAATAAGATGCATAACAAAAAACAACATACTGCATATCTGGATAAGGTAAGATCAAAATAAGAACAGATATCCAAAGTTATTTAATCCTGAAAAAACTAGATATAAATATTTTAAAAAATATTAATTTCAAGACTTTTCTAGTATGAGATGAAAAATGTGACACCAACTCTAAGAAATCTATGATGAATCATATATAGAATCCATTAGGACTATTGTAAAGAACCATAAATTTCACAGAAATTTTTTCTTAAATTATTTGGGATTTTATGAATACGCAGTTTCTGACGGCACCTGATTCCGAGGCCCGGTGTGCCCAGAATCAATTTCTGAAGTTTAGCTCGGGTACGTTCAGTGAACGAATGAGCGGGGTTTTCTATCTTTTGAACCGGTGCACGGAATTGAAATCTGGGGGCACTGATGAACTCGCAGCGCCGATATTTGTTTAAGATGACTTTTAACGTTGATGCGTTTGCTCGGGAGAAAAAGTTAAATTTTGGGGTTTAAGTGACAAGTAAATAAAATTGTGTACAATTTTATTCTTTTAACTTTTGGAGTTAAACTCTATCATGGGAAGTTGTTGGGGGGCCAGAACCACCCAACTTCACTTGTGTGGTTATGAGGGAGGTGGGGCCCATACAAGCACCCATCTTTTCACATTCCATAACCCTTAACCCCTTGAACTCCCATAATAAATTTATGGTAACTCACCCTCTCTCCCTCTTTATTTCATGCCAACTCACATTAAATTAATTTATTAAAACTATTAAATTAATTTATCTAAGAGTTTTAATTTTAAGTTTTCAATACATGGCATGTTATACTAAAATAAGAGTAAGTGTTCTTTTATTTGGGGTTGGGATTTCTATGTTGAGGATTTTGGGAGAATAGCTCTAAGTTCCTTTGAAGAACTCATCTTCCCACGAAGAACGACACCCTTTGACGAAGAACATTGACACGAAGACCTCTGATTCTTCTTCCCTTTTCTTCCTCTGTGGCATGGAAGGAAACAACAACGCCGAAATTCGCAAAGGACATCACTCTTTGTTCTCGCCATGATTAAAGGAGGAGACGCCACATCCTCAATCGAAGCTCTTCGTCGACGTCTATGGAACCACACCACGTGACGCTGTCAACCGCGACGCCAACTTTCGTCATCGTTTTATTGAGGTAGGGGTTATCTTCATCAATGTTTAATTCATCGTTCTTCGTTGGTTAAATTTCGCCGATTGTTACCAACGTAACGGGAGGAGATCAGACTGCACAAACACAACCGATTTCTCCTCCCCATTTTCTTGTTGAACATTGTTGGCGATCAAAGTAAAGGCGGCGCGGTGTCGTTGCACCGTGAGGAGATGAAGAGAACCGCGGCCAGAGCGGGCCACGGTGAAGGTGCATGGAGCCGTCGCGCTGTGCCGGTGAGGAGCGAGCCGCGACAGAGGGGTGTGGCGTCGTCGCGTCGTGCTGGAGACTCAAGGGGCCGTGGTTGGGGCAGGCCGCGGCAGAGGGGCGTCGCGCCGGTTGGACAAGAGCGGTGGCCAATGGCCGCGACGTTTCTTC
This sequence comes from Viscum album, assembly GCA_963277665.1. Taxonomy (NCBI): domain Eukaryota; kingdom Viridiplantae; phylum Streptophyta; class Magnoliopsida; order Santalales; family Viscaceae; genus Viscum; species Viscum album. The sequence goes on from OY728127.1 coordinate 1,572,452,515, forward strand.
AAAGGGGTGGCCAACATAGTCGGCCCCCGGTTCCACCTAGAGGCGGGACCCCTTCGGGACCCCTCTTACAAAAGTCTGGCCTTAATGACCGGCCGTTTCGGAAACAAGGGGTGACACCCGTCCCTCGCACCCCGCTCGGCCACGAGTCGAGCCGCGGCCGGCCTCCGAGCCAGGCAGAAGGGCACACCTAGCCACAGGCCAGGTCATGCCCAGGAGGGCCAGGCCTGGCCATGCCCCTGTGGGCGGGACCCAGGCCTGGGTCAGGTCGACCTGTTTTGGGCCGACCTAGGGGGTATCGGGCCAGGTCGGGCCGGGCCCGAACCCCCTATTCTCGGACAGATTCGTTCAAACGCCTATATTATGGTCTATAGACCTCTGATCGATGCACCTTCAGTTGCGTTGGGATCCTTGGATCGAGATGGACGTTTTGGTATTTTACACTCAAGATTTTGGTAATGTTTGGGTACGGACGGGTTGGTTCGATCCTGAAACTAACCGGGCCCTTGGAGCGGAAACGCCTATAACTTAATGACCGGCCGTCCGAATGACGTTCCATCGATCACGTTGAATTCCTCTTAGTGAGGAGGTTATTTTTGATTAATCCACTCGAGGTTTGGACACATCTGGAGTGCGGTCATATTGGTTTTAACTTAAAAACCAACTGGGCCCCTGGGATGAAAAAGCCAATAACTCTCAGACCGGGCATCCGATTGATGCACCGTCTGCCGCATTGAGTTCCTATTGACAAGACAAAACATTGTGATACATCATCATTGGAATTCGTGATAGTTGATGTATCGACCCCTTGTCTCGTGGAGCATACCCTCCCGGAATTGAGTGTGCTGTGTGCGGGAACCCTAGAGCTGGCTGCAACTGCGACGATGATGACGACTGAACTTGGATCCTACATGGGTTCGGCTACGAGGACGACTTTACTTGGATCCTACGTGGTTTCGGCTGCGAGGACGACCGTACTTGGATCCTCCATGGGTTCGGCAGCGATAACGACTATACTTGGATCCTACGTGGCTTCGGCAGCGATGGTTACTGTACTTGGATCCTACAGGGGTCCGGCAGCAACGACTTCTGTACTTGGATCCTATGTGGGTTCGGCAGGGTAGATGGTTCAGAGGCTACATATATCATCTCCACCCCTCTTCATGAGTAGTATACATGTGTGAGCTGAGTCTTGAATTTTAATCATGACCTTCGATATGATTGACTTGCTATCCTATGTAGATTGGGTTGTGCTTTCCTGTGTGGATTGGGTTGTACTTTCCTGTGTGGACAGGGTTGAACTTGGGCTCGTGAGTTGGAGAAGAAATGGGATTGATGACTTAGGTATATGTATGGGAATATACCTATGTAGAGTTGGTTGATACTTCGTGATTTTATATTTCCTTAGTGGTTTTTCCTTCGTGGATTCTTGGAGACCTTCTAGAGTCTCGGGGTCCCTACGGAGTATTGTATACTCACCCCTATACGGGCTAAGCCCGCACTACGTTGTGTTGGTTGTAGACGATGGACAGCGCTGATCATGGTTGAGGCTTGTGGAGTAGAGTGGTACCCGGAGGTGGATTATCTGGCTGAACATACATGGAGTGGACGGACGGACCCGAGGAGCCTACGAGACTGTCTGTACCAACCCTTTAGGTGGGATGGCCAGAGGAAGACTCGGTGGTGGCTGATTTAATTTACTACTGCTGTACTTTTTTTCAGTTGTACTGTACTTTCAGTTGGGTTTGTATCCTGGCCCATTTACTTTCTATCACTTACTTTTGTACTCAGTTTACTTAGTGTTTACTTCATCTTGCGTACTCTGTGGTATTTTTTTCTTATATAAAGGCAATGCCTTCCCTTTTACCAGTAATTACGCCTTTAGTGCTAGTCAGCAGCCCCTGGCCTATGGAAGATGGGCTTGGGGTAGTCACGGCACGGGCCCCGAGGACGGGTTGTGAAAAATTGGTATCATAGGTGTTGGTTCTACCGCAGAACACGGGACTCTGATAATTTCTTCTATGTGAAGCAATAGTGTTAAGGGTATTGTGTGTGGTTATCAGTCCAGGGAGTCTAGTGTTGGTGTGGCGGCCAACGTATCCATAAACCATGACCCTGACTTCGGATTTCCGAATCAATGCATGGAAAAATTGATTGCATGTGTGTTTCAACATTTTCTTTGTGATTACTTTGTGTCAACTCACTAGGTATATTGTATTAACCATGGCTCACCTATTTCTTTTCAAGATGGCCCCATGACGTCAGCCATCTAGGGTTCCGAGCTTTGTGCGAGACGATAACCCACCATGTGACGAGGCCTCGGTGCAGGGCCCCATTACAGTGGAGGTACCAGCAGTACCACTACCCACCGAGCCACCACTGCCACCAGCCTCAGCAGCTGAGAGTGCATGTCTCCTGAGTGCACTACATGAGTTTTAGCATCAGAGACCACCCAGGTTCCGCGGGGAGACGGACCCTCAGGAAGCTGAGGATTGGATGGAGGCTGTCGTTTGAGTCTTCAGGTTGGTAGGGACACAAGCAGATCTTATGGTGATCCTTGCGGCGAGTCTCCTGCATGAGGCAGTAGGTAGATGGTGGAGCCTGATGCTCCAAGTGCATGACGAGGCATCTATTCTTTGGTCGGACTTCAAGAGCCTCTTCCGCTCGGAGTTCGTTCCAGCCACCCTCCGTGCGGTGCGTATTCAGGAGTTACTACAGTTGCGGCAGGGCAGCATGATAGTAGCCCAGTACTCGAGAGGTTCACCGATCTCTAGCGCTACTCCACGGACATGGTACGATACCCATTCTTCCTAGCCAGGACCTTCAAGAAGGGACTAAGGCATGAGATCAGGGCATCGATGAACTCACTCCGCATTCCGACGCAGGCAGGAGTACTGGAGAGAGTCCTTCTTGTGGAGAGCTTTCTAGCTAAGCCTTCACCAGCAGCGAGACCTACCGCAGGGCGGCACGTAGCAGAGTCATCTACAGCCGGCAGTAGACAGATGTTACAGAGGTCCAAGTGGACCAGGCCATCAGGTGGACGACCTCAGGACACTGGTTCATATGTGCATGGCACACGTAGTAGACCCAGTCATACAAGAGGCAAACAGTGCTACGCATGCGGCGGACAGGGCCACATGGCTCGGGACTGTCCGACTTGCCATGCAGAGGACCATCAGACAGTTGAGGGATCACCCAGGCAGAGGCAGAGGTTCCACAATGTCAGTCCGCAGGGAGCATGCGGATGAGGCAGAGGAGCTGGCCGAGCAGTGGGTGGTGGGCGACACTTTGAGGCTCTACCAACACCACCACCAGTTGGTCCACCCCGACCACATGGAGCTGGTGGACAGAGGTAGGCTCAGCATCAGGAAGTAGAGGCCTACGACCACGGCGCACCTGAGGTGATTTGAGGTACGATATGTGTCTACTCCACCCTTGCTGCAGTTCTTATAGACACAGGAGCGAGCAATTATTTCATTTCCTCTACCCTTGTTCGGTGCTCGGAGATTCTGACGGAGCCATTGGCTCGATCTTTACGGCTAAAGACACTTACAGGAGCAGACTCGATGATTACCCACTGGTGCCGGTAGTGTGAGATTACTCTAGGAGGTGAGAGTTTCGGCTGGTATCTTCTTGTAGCGGCATCGAGGACTTACGACGTCATCTTTGTCATGGATTGGTTATCTACGATCCATGCTCAGAGTGACTATATTAGGTTCAAGGTGTGGTGTGTCCACACCGATGGGAGCAGGTTCAGCTTCACCGGCGAGAAGGGAGCCTTTGCAGTGCAGGATGGACTCACACAGAGGATTGGATAGCTGATCACTCATCAGTTGGCTAGTTTCATCCTAGGAGCAGTTGACGTGCGGAGTCTGAGTTTTCCTGTCGTGGTGGATCATTATGTGGATGTTTTTACTAGCGATGTTCCAGGACAGCCTCCTCGTAGATAGGTAGACTTCTATATTTACCTATACCCCGGGACAACCATGATATCTTCTATAGCATATCAGATGGCTCTTTCTGAGCTTTGAGAGCTACGGGTACAGCTGGTGGACTTCCAGGGCAAGGGATTTATCTGACCCAGTGTTTCACCCTGGGCTTCTCCGATCTTGTTCGCCAAGAAGGTAGACAGGATCTTACGACTATGTGTCGACTACCATCGCCTGAACCAAGTGACCGTGAAGAACAATTATCCACTTCTGAGGATTGATGACCTCTTCGATCAGCTCAGGGGAGCACGATGGTTCTCGAAGATAGACCTCAGGTCTGGTTATCATTAGCTCAGATTTCGAGATGAGGATGTATAGAAGACGACCTTCAGCTGTCGGTATGGCCACTATGAGTTATTGGTTATTCCTTTCAGAATAACCAATGCTCCAACAGTGTTCATGAGTCTCATGAATAGGATCTTCTAGCCTTACCTAGATCGTTTTGTTGTAGTCTTCATCGACGACAAATTGATTTACTTGACTGTTGAGTAGGAGCACGCCTACCACTTGAGGGTTGTACTGGACACACTCCAAGAGCACCAGCTTTAGGGTAAGCTCTTGAAGTGTCAGTTTTCGATTCGAGAACTCCACATCTTGGGACACGTCATCTATGAGGTGGGAGTTGCGGTGGACCTTTCATAGATCGAGGAAGTGCTAGCTTGGGAGCCACCCAGGAGCATGATAGAGGTGTGGAGTTTCCTAGGTTTGGCTGGGTACTATCAGAGATTGGTTCCAGACTTCTCCAGAGTTTCAGCACCACTATCATCTTTGACGAAGAAGGGGAAACTCTTCGTGTGGTTGGATAGATGTCAACAGAGCTTCCAGGAGCTGAGACAGAGATTGACCTGTGCACCGATCTTGAGGCTACCGGAGGAGGGAGTAGGGTACGTAGTTTACTTCGATGCATCAAGGACCAGACTTGGGTGTGTCCTGATGTAGGAGTAGACAGTTATCGCCTATGGATCACGACAGTTGGGGCAGCACGAGCAGAACTATGCTACCCATGACATGGAGTTAGCAGCAGTGGTCTTCGCCCTAAATTTGTGGCATCACTATCTAATGGGCGAGCACTTTACAGTCTACTCTGACCACCAGAGTCTCAGGTACATCTTCTCGTAGAAGGACCTGAACCTGATACAGCAGCGATGGATCGAGTTCCTCTAGGACTATGACTTTAAGATAGTCTATACTCCTGGAAAGGAGAATGTAGTAGCTGATGATCGCAACAGGAGGTCGGTCATTCAGCTACTTGGAGAGGCGACTGAGCAGCTAGCCGCGTTGCAGATATCAATCATGGATAGAGATGGGGAAGCCTTTCTACAGTCGCTCTCATTCACTCCTCCACTACTTCAGTGGGTCAGAGAGGCACAGCGTGGGGACGTTCGCTGTGAGACTCGACGTTCACAGATATCCTCAGGACAAGCACCAGATGGATTTTTTGTACGAGGAGAGAACGTCATCCTTTTCAAGGGACGTACCATGGTACCAGATGAATTACGGGAGGAGGTTCTGAGGGAGGTTCAGAATTACCCTCTAGCGGTACATCCTGGAGTAGCGAAGATGTACCAGGACCATAGACGACAACACTGGTGGCCGGGTATGAAGAAGGTTTTGGCAGAGTTCGTTTCATGATGCCTCACCTGCGAGTAGGTGAAGGCGGGGAACCAGGTACCAACAGGATTATTACACACCTTACAGTTCCCAAAGTGGAAGTGGGATGGTATATATATGGTTTTCGAGACAGGTCTTCCACATACTTCTAGAGGTCACGACTCCATTTGGGTGTTTGTCGACCGACTAACCAAGTCGGCCCACTTTCTACCTATCAGGGATCATGACTCAGTGGAGAGAATCGAACACCTCTACGTTCAGGAGATCGTATGAATTCATGGTGTGCCATCGACTATCATATCTGATCGAGATTCCCTCTTTACTTCCCGGATTTGGAAGGGGTTGAAGGAGGCATTTGGGAGGAAGCTACGCCTGAGCACCGCCTTTCACCCACAGACGGATGGTCAGACGGAGAGGACCATTCAGACACTAGAAGACATGCTCTGTGCATGTGTCCTTGACTTTGGTCACAACTAGGAGGGTTATCTTACTTTTTGGAGTTTGTGAACAACAACAGCTACCACTCCACAATCGGGATGGAACTATACGAGGCATTGTACGACCGACCTTGCAGATCACCTCTGTGCTGTATAGAACCTGGGGAGTCCGCACTTGTTGGACCAGAGATGGTCTAGGCCACGATGAAGAAGGTAAAGATCATCCAGGAGCGGATGAGGACTGCTCAGAGCTGATAGAAGTCCTATGATGACAGGAGGTGGAGACCACTAGAGTTCGAGGATGGCGACCATGTTTTCATACGGGTCTCACACCAATGTGGATTACGGAGATTTGGCCGGGGTGGAAAGTTATCTCCACACTTCATTGGACCATTCCAGGTTCTCAGCAGGATAGATGAGGTGGCTTATCACCTGGCTCTTCCACCTCAGTTGCACCGGGTGCATGAAGTCTTCCACGTATCTCAGCTGAGGAGATGCGTGCACAACCTTATGCATATCATTGATCACAAGGAGATGGACATCGATGACGAGGAGACTTTTGTGGAGGTCTCGGTGGAGATCGAGGATCGACAGGAGCGGGTCCTGCACGGTCAGTCGATTCCTCTAGTGCACATCAGATGGTAGCACGGGAACCTCCAGGAGAGCACATGGGAACGGGAGGCTCAGATGCGTTCACATTACCCAGATTTGTTTCCCTAGTTTATGATGTAGCTTTACAGGGACTTAAATCATTGATGTGGTAGTAATGTAAAGACCCGAAAATTTCATGGAAAATTCTTCATTAAATTCTTTGGGATTTAATGAGTATGCAGGTTCTGACGGAACCTGATTCCGAGGCCCGGTGTGCCCGGAATCAATTTCCAAAGTTTAGATCGGGTATGTTTAGTGAACGAACGAGCAAGTTTTTCTATCTTTTGAACTGGTACTCAGAATTGAAATCAGAGGGCAAGGATGAACTCGTAGTGCTGGTATTTTTTTATGATAACTTTTATCATTGATGTGTTTTCTTGGGAGAAGAAGTTAAATTTTGTGGTTTAAGTGAGAAGTAAATGAAATTGTGTTAAATTTTATTCTTTTATCATTAGAAATTAAAATATTTCATGGGAAGTTCTTGGTGGGGCCCAAAACCACCCAACTTCCCACGTGTGGTTATGAGGGATGTGGGGCCCACACGAGCACCCATATTTTCACATTCCATAACCCTTCTCCCCTTGAACTCCCATAATAAATTTATGGTAACTCACCCTCTCTCCCTCTTTATTTCATGCCAACTCATATTAAATTAATTGATTAAACCGATTCAATTAATTTAAATAAGAGTTTAAATTTTAAGTTTTGAATATATGGCATGTTATAATAAAATAAGAGTAAGTCTTATTTTATTTGGGGTTGGGATTGTTGTGTTGAGACTTTTGGGAGAAGTTCTCTAAGTTCCTTTGAAGAACTCATCCTCCTGCGAAGAACGACACCCTCCGACAAAGAACATCGACACGGCGACCTCAGATTCTTCTTCCCTTTTCATCATCCATGGAAAGGAAGGAAACAATGATGCAAAAGTTTTCCAATTACTTCACGCTTTGTTCTCACCATGATTAAAGCATGAGACACTGCTTCCTCCTCGGACGCTCTCCGTTTACGTCTACGGAACCACACCACGTGACGCTGTCAACCGCAATGCCAACTTTCATCATCGACTGATTGAGGTAGGGGTTATCTTTATCAATGTTTAATTCATCATTTTTCATTGGTTAAATTTAACCAATTGTTACCAACGTAACGGGAAGAGATCGGACTGCACAAACATGGCCGATTTCTCTTCCTTGTTTTCTTGTTGAACATTGTTGGCGATCAATGTAAAGGCGGCACGGTGCCCTTGCACCGCGTGGGGACGAAGAAAAACGTGGCTGGAGCGGGCTGCGACGATGGTGCGCGGCATCGTCACACCGCTCCGGTGAGGCCGAAGGAGGCCGCGGCCAGGAGAGAGACACAAAGGAGGGGTTCAGCACCATCGTGTTGTGCCGGAGACTCAAGGGGCTGCGGCCACGGCGGGCCGCGGCGGAGGGGCGTCGCGCCATCGCACCGCTCCGGTCTGACAGGTGCCGCGGCAAAAGATTGTGACGGTTCTTCAAAGGGGTGGCCGACAAGGATGGCTTCTAGCACCACCTGGAGCCGGGACCCCTCAGGTCTCGTGGTTACAAAAGGCCGGCCTTAATGGTCAGCCGTTTCGGAAACAGCCCCCCCCCCCTTCGCACCCCACTCGGCCACAAGCCGAGCCGCAGCCAGCATCGGAGCCAAGCCGCAGGTCACGCCCAGCCGCGGGCCGGGTCACGCCCATGTGGGCCAGACCTGGACCCGGGTTAGGTTGAACCAGTTCTGGCCAACCCAGGGGGTATCAGTCCGGGGTCAGACTGGGCTCGAACCACCTATTCTCGGACAGATTCGTTCAGATGCACATATCTTGGGCTACAGACCTCCGATCGACACACCGTCAGTTGCGTTGGGATCCCTGGATTGAGAGGGTCTTTTTGGTATATTAAACTCAAGCGTTAGGTAAAGTTTTGGTACGTCCAGGTTGGTTTGAACCTGAAACCAACCAGACCCTTGGAGCAGAAACACCTATAACTTAACGACCGGACATCCAAATGATGTTCTGTTTATCACGTTGAATTACTCTTAGTGAGATAGTTCTTTTGGCTTACTCCGCTCAAGTTTTGTACACAACTAGAGTACGGTCCAGTTGGTTTTAACATAAAAACCAACCGGGCCCCTGGGACAAAAAAGCAAATTACTCTCAGACCGGGCGTCCGATTGACACACCGTCTGTCACGTTGAGTTCCTATTGATGAGATGAAACGTTGTGATACATCAAATCTGGAATTCTTGATAGTTGATGTATTGACCCCTTGGATCGTGGAGTGGACCCTCCCGGAATCAAGCGTGCTGTGTGCGGGAACCCTAGATCTGGCTACAACTGTGACGAAGATGATGACTATACTTGGATCCTACGTGGGTTCGGCAGCGAGGAAGACTGTACATGGATCCTCCGTGGGCTCGGCAGCGATGACAATTGTACTTGGATACTATGTGGGTTCGACAGCGATGGTTACTGTACTTGGATCCTATGTGGGTCCTGCAGCGATGACTTCTGTACTTGGATCCTACGTGGGTTGGGCAGGGCAGATTATTCAGAGGCAACATCTATCATCTCCACCCCTCTTCGTGTATAGTATACCTTTGTGAGATGAGTCTTGACATTCAATAATTGTCTTCGATATGATTTACCTGCTATCCTATGTGGATTGGGTTGTGCTTTCTTGTGTAAATTGGGATGTACATTCCTGTGTGGACTGGGTTGAACTTGGGCTCGTGAGTTGGAGCCGAACTGGAATTGATGAATTAGGTATATGTATGGGCATATACCTAAGTAGAGTTGGTTGATACTTCGTGATTGTATCTTTCCTTTATGGTTTATCCTTTGTGGATTCTGGGAGACCTTCGTAAGTCTCGGGGTCCCTACTGAGTATCGTATACTCACCCCTGCACGGGCTATGCCCGGACTACGTTGTGTTGGTTGTAGACGATGGACAACGCTGATCGTGGTTGAGGCTTGTGGAGCGGAACGGTACCCGAAGGTGGATTATCTAGCGGAATGTAGACGAAGCGGATGGATGGACCCAAGGAGCCTATGAGACTATCTGTACCCACCCTTCAGGTGAGATAGCTAGAGGAAGACTCTTTGGTTTCTCATTTACATTACTACTACTGTACTTTCTTTTCAATTGTACTGTACTTTTAGTTGGGTTTGTATTCTGGCCCATTTACTTTCCAGCACTAACTTTTTTACTCAGTTTACTTAGTGTTTACTTCACCATGCATACTCTGTGGTGTTTGTTTCCTTATATAAAGGAAATTCCTTCCCTTTTAACTGGAATTACGCCTTTGGTGCGAGTCGCCATCCCCTGGCCAATTGAAGGTGGGCTTGGGGTAGTCACGTCACGGGCCCTGAGGACGGGTCGTGACGACTATGGAATCTAAAAATCTGAAATACATTCCTTGGATCCTCCATGGAGAATAAAATATCTACATTCCAAGGATAAATTGAGAATCTAGGTTTAGAAATCTTGTTCCCTATGAAATTCACATATGGTATCCAAAAATATAATTTAAAAATATTTCCATACAAAAAATAACTCCTCTTTATTTTAAAAAGAAAACAAAAAAAGTTCCCACACCCACACTTGAATATTGAATAACCCAAATTATCATCCATGTACATTATTAAAAATTTTCAAGATATTGATTGAATATCTAATTTATTAATGACATAAAAACTAACAAAGTGTTAGTAAGAATAAATGACATCACAAGATATTCAAAATAGAAATACCTACCTCTTATAACCATCTTCAATATAGCATACTCCTGAACTATAATATGATGATAAACCTACTAAATATCTATCTTTTAAAACCAAATTTCCCCCATTAACTTATTAAACAAATAATCCACATGTGGAAAATGATATTTTTCCGTAACTGTTACATATATCTATTTCTAATAGTCAAGACACAATTGGTGTGAACCATATATCTTCATGGAAATTGGCAGTAGGGATTCTCAATGATAAACACTAGGGTGAAAACCCCCTTTTCAATTAGATCATCAAATAGAATTTTAAGCTCATTCATATGTACTAATTCCATATAATAATAATTTAGTGACATAGGATAAGTACCATGTACTAGTTCAATTGTGAATTTCTCAACATTTTCGGTATGAAACTAGGAGAAATTGACAAGAAAACCATTAGTAAAATCATGAACAACAACAAGAATATCAACAATATTAGAAAATCAATGGGCTCAACAACAACAATTGACAACAATCTTCTGATATTTTGGTGGGAATTCTTGCATGACCAGATCTCAAATTCCACTATCCCTGAAAAAAAATTTATGTTCCCATTGGATAAAAAAAATGACACATACCAATGATAGAAATCAACCTCAAAATGAAAATAAACATTCCAATCCATTCTATTGGAGATATCAAACTAATCCAAATCAAGAACATGAAAATCCCAAAAAAAACCACATCGTCTATCAACCGTGAAATAGAAGATAACTAAAATCCCTATAATTACCTCTTTAAAATAGGCATCACTAACTACATAACAAAAGAAATTGGATTCATTAGATGAATAATCATATCAACAAAATGTCCAGGTATAAATGATTGGGATGAAACTATATTAAATAATTATATCACTACAAATTATGAAACTAAGATGGTACCTCTCAATACCACTAGAAACACAAATAACTAAATAAAAAACTATCGTATTGTTTGTGGGTGCATCACTCCAGAGGCATGTATTTGTCTCCCAATAGTTTTAGAAGCATATAACTATGCTATAATATCCTTTGGAGCTGATGATTGACAACTATATCAATAACTATACATAGATTAATAAAAACACTATAGATGACCACAAATTCCAAAATGGTTACATTTATTTTCAAGTAAATGACAAGAGTACTTTGTGTTTTTGACCATTCCAAACCAATATAAATTAATAGAAAAAATGTATGTAAAACAGGAGGTTTCAAGGAGGCCTTCTTCTTGGAAACACATACACCACTTCTATGATGATCTTGCCACTTACACTTCATCCGTAGGGTACCATTGAGGATACCACTAGGTGGAAGATAAAGGGGAGAATGTTTGACATTTAATTAAATATTATTTTTTTCAATCATTTCCCTATCGATTTTTTCATCACTGGTCAAATGTTTATGCAATATAAACTACAAATTAATATCTGGTCACAAACCAGACATTTAATTATAAACATTTAGTTGGTCCTTCTTTATAACCTATAGTTCAAAACGAACTTGAAATGTAAACTTATTAGTGTGTGATGACTTTGATTTATCTCCCTTATAGAAATATATTAACTCTAGAGACATAACTATGATTGGTGACTCAGGAAAAAATTCTTGAAGAAGTTAATCAAAGAACCATTATTTTCCAAGCTCATGTGCATATCCTTATATACCATACAATCCCACCATCTCATTATAGGACCCTATAGTCTCAATAATGGAAACTTCACCATGATAATTATTGGGTTATCAAATAATTTGAATATTTGATCAATCATGTCCATACAACCCCCCTCCTTTGGAGGTTTAATGATACATTTAATGGTAGGTTTATTCTTATCAAATAACTCTCGTGATCATTCTCAATCTTCTATAGCTTCTATATGTTCCGCAAAAACAACATTTTTTAGTTGTTGGAAATTTCAGATTACTGCAAAAATTTCCCACATTATTGGCTTTTTAATGCTAGGAATCAAATGATGAATCCCTTGATGAGGATTAGCTGTACCATTCAGAGGAACACTAAGAACATGTCTCATAGGCATGCCACTACACAATAAAACAAGATAAAAAATAATACAACTGAATACTAAAAGATTAAATAAAATAAAATAATTGTAGTTAACATCTTGAACTAATGAGAAGAGGCACACATGCCAACATCACATGGTAAATGGAGTCTCATAATAGAATGATATGGCCAATAACTCACCACAATATAACACTCATATCCTGTCAATAATATCTACAATCAACCAAACATTCCTAGACAAGGATTATATGGTAAAAACTCATTTGATAAAAAATTTTGATGAACCTAACAATAATACCCTCTCAAAATGGTACTATACCCAAGAAATCATATACCCAAAAGGATTTCTTGATCCACCCGTCAAGCATCTTACACCCGAGAATCAACAACACATAGAGGGGAATATTTGTACCAAACATAAAAGGATGCATGATATATATACACATGTATAGAAAAAAATAGATGAAGAATACCTATATGTGTGTGTGTGTTTGTGAATGTGTGTGTGTGATAAGATAAAGAAAAAAAGTTATATATATTAAACCGTAACAAAAAATTATCTAATATAAAAGTCCAACCGTAAAGGAGAACAAAGATAAACAACAATTTCAATAGTCTCAATGTGATAGAGTTGGAACACCCACACCATCTCACCATGATGATATAAAAAATGGTTTATAGAAAACCTCACCACATCATGGTTGGTAATTCCATTTTCCTACATAAAAGTCTATAACTATGTGTATGCACCACAAAAGGGTTACATAGGTTGTGAGCTAACATGATCAGTATGTTATCACCCAGAAGTTCGATATATTGTCACTGAAAAATAATCCATGAATGAACAACTTTAATTAATATAATGCAAGATATATTGTTTAGAATTGTTTATATTTTTTTTATGCCAAAATATTTAATTTACCCTTTTACACATTTAAAAATAAAGAAGTAAAAATATTTTCTAATCATTTTATATAAATATATCAAAATATATATATCATGTAAAACCAAAGTAAGTACTGAATATCATATAAAATCCATGGAACTAAAATAAAAAATTACTATGAAAACAACCCAAATTGGCTATGAAGAACATGTACAAATCTTTCGTGGATCCCTATAGGCCAAGATAGCTAGGACACTCATACCCAAACATATCCAATCTCTCATCCATGAAGACACTAGAAATATTAATCATATAGATAGAAAAGATAAACACCACAAAATGTGAACCTACCAACTGGTCTAACATGTCCCTATAACAATGGTCATACTGTGAAAATGAAATATTTATGAGAAAAACCGATGATAGTGGAAGATACTTGTTAATATAAAATCCTAAAAATTCCATGACACTTCCCTTTTTCATAATTTTCCAAAACATTTCATAAACTTATTTCTTCATTTCATGCTTGAAAAAACTATTCCATTCTCCAAAACCTATAGAAAAATTATTTATTAAAACGTAGTTCCACAGAAAAAAATCTTTAATATAATTCAATTTCATTTATTAAATAATTTATCAATAATAAAAGAAATGTAACTCTAAAAACAGTCTTGACAGAGAAAAAACTACCTCAAATATCATGTTTCACACACCTATAATGAAAATTATCCCATAAGAATAATAAAACAATCAAAAAAGAGGATCTTGAATAAAAATGCACATATCATAAATAATTGAACTTAATAAAAGGATTTTCAGAGGAGGAAAAAAGACATACCATGAGAACAGACACCCATCGAACCACAAACAACAACATATTGGCCTTGATGAACCATTTTTGGATTATAAACATCCATGTTAATTTTATGACAATGATGATTCATTCCATCCATATATACCTTCACCCATTTGTTGTGGGGATTTTTGATGACATTATAATTTTCTTTAAATTGTAATAGTGTTATGGAAGGAATTTGGTGAAACTCTCGTATATGTTGTGAGGTAAAATGATATATAAATATCCTTTTAAGATACAATTTTAGATCTTTAATGTGTTATTATATAGACACGTAATTTAAAAAAATCACATTTTAGGGGACCTAGAGATATTTGAGGTAGTGAAGTAATTTAGGTGGAGAATAAGGGTTTTTGATTTTCAATGATTTTTTATTTTAGTGGGTTACTAAAAATTACACATTAATGTTATTTTTAGGTTAATATCTTTGATGAAATCATTAAAATATAAATGAATGAATATTTATTGGTTTCACAACTATTGGATAGATTTTGATATGTTGAATTTGAGGCTAACTTATAAGACATTTTTGAATTTTTTATTATTTCAATTAAGGGACTTTTTTCTAATGTGATGTGTTGGGGTTATACAACGATGTTTGATCAGTCATAGATATAATTTATTTCATAAAATTATACAATTATGAACACATGACTGGATATATTACATAGATGATGTAATATAGATGTGGTTATCCTTTATTTAAAAGATTAGTGGCATTAGCTTTTTTGTAATTATTTCATGGTGAATTTGAATTTTAAAAGTTTAAGGTATATTTTCTCCTTATTGTATTCGAACTGAGGTAATATAGGTAAATTTAATTTCATGATACCATTTATTTTTAGTTATCCTATACACCCATTTTAGGATATTCTATATTAGATGAATTGAGTAGGAATACTCAAACAATGAATGGAATTGGAGATTAATTCCATATAATTTATAGGATGGAATACTTCATCTAAAATCTAATAAATAAAAAATAAATATAGATTTAAATTGGAATGAAATCTATTATTATCATGTGGAATATTATTGAAAGGGAATGCTGATATATTTTAAATATAAGAGTGTGAGTATTTCCTTAAATAGAGGTAAAACACAAGATGAGCGGTCTATAGTGTATAACATGATATTCTATCTATGAGGTGAAATTTTATAGTATTAATTATAAAAATATGTGTCAGGAGTTCATTTTATAAATCATTATGTGATTTTGATGTAGGTGTGAAAATTTTATATTATTAAATTATATGATTATTTTTCAGGAAATAATGAAATGAGATATTACTAGAAATGACTTTCATTTCTCTAATTATTAGTAGTTGTAAAATTCTTATAGCTTTAGGTTGGGTTACCTTGGATATTATAGGACATTGTGATAGATTTTTGTTTATATTTACCTAGAAAAATACAAAATCACTATTCATTATGAGTGACTACAAATCATATCCCAAAATCTTCCCACATAATGACTATTTCAGATATGTTCTCAGTGGAGGGACATAAAAATCTATATGTGGTGGATCTACATTGGATTCACATTGTTACATAATCTATCATGTTAAATGTATATCTATGATTTATTAGGTAAAATTTAATTTATTATAAAAACATAAGGGTGCTTATCTGATGTTTAGTACAGTATATTATCCTTAAATAGATAAGTTGACCCAATTGAAAATATCAACTTTGATTGATATTATGTATGAATATAAACATTACTATTGTGGAATATAAGAAAATTATATTACACTAATGGATAATCTTTATTGTAATATAAATAAAATAATTATTTATAAGGATATTTTATAAGCTCATCATTGATGACCATACCAATCACTATTATATTGACCTGAAGTATGATAGAGATACAATTTAGGGATGGCTCTGTTTTCACTTAGGGATCATATCCCATATGATCATATCCTAGGTTTCATAGGGTTCCATTATGCAGAGAGGATGTTTAGCCAACCCCTCATTTACCATTATTTTTATTTGATATTTTTCACTATATACTATTCCACTCTATTTTTATATATTTTGATTCTATTAAACTCATTGTTTACTGGTTTTTTCATTGATGTCATCCCCAGTATAGGTTCTCCCTCAGAACCGATCATATTAAAATCTAGTTTAGAGTGGAAATTCTAGTTCATATTGTCTTGGATCCTCTCATCGTAAATATTTCATTGGTGTGGAAGTTGTTTACTCCCACCATGGAATTCATTGTCTTGAATTCTCATACCCTAGATTGTCTTCCCCATTAGAAGTGATCCTCTTCACAAAGCGACTTTGGCTGTAGTGTCAGAAGTAGCCATCATGGTATCTTCAAGGCTGTTGTTTCTTTGCTGGTTTGGTTATTCTTTTTCTATTTTTATGGGAATTATGTTTTACTATATTTATTCTCGATTGTACTTATATCATATAATTTATTTTCATCTAACTTTGGGAGAATTTGTTTTACTATGTTGGTGGAATGATGTTCATTGATTTTTATGGTTCTCTTTATCGAAGGTATTGATTCAGTTATAGTCTGTTGGTGTGATGTTTTATGATACTTGTAATGCTATAGTTAGTAATGATAAGATAGGTGGACTTCTATGTCATTAGATCCACAATTTTTTAATGATACAGTGGTCTGGATCGTTGGTTCTTCTAGATGGAGGTTGTTCCTATATGTGTTAATGATTGTGTTATATGGTGTTTCGATGGATATGTTTTTAATGTTTAATACCGAAGGTAATATTGGTGATGATTATATTAGAATACTCGTCAGGTGGGGCGGATCAAGGTGCCTTGCTGTCTAACGTGTGGATGTTTTTTTTTCAAAATTTGAAATTGAAGTGGCAATATAGAAGAGGTTCTGAGTCTGTTTGCATGATATTTGATTTTTTGGTGGTTTTTGTATTATAGTTTTTTTTATTTTGTGTTTTGGGTATTTGAATGGTTTTTTATTGGTTAATTGTTCTTGGGTTTTCTATGTTTGGTAAATAGATGTAAGTATTCCACAATGATCCAATTTGAGAAATAGTTTGTTGTTGGATAGGATATGGTGTGTTCATTATTTTTTTAGAAGGAATTAATTTGAACATAAACTAGGGAAAATTTTTATGTTAAGAATTTCAATGAATGTTAGATTTTATGTTTAGGGATTAATTCTTGATGAGGATTTTAGCATGGATGGAAAATCGATTACATTAGAAGTAATTAATTTGAACACCCCAATATATGTGAACATTCGTGTCCATTAAATGAATCAAATACATTAATAATCCATGGTATTTTAACATACATTATGTGGTATGTTAAAATTTAATCCATGTTTCTTATATTAGGATATATTGAAAAGAGATAGATCATGTTCTTCTTAATAATTTAGTGTATTTAGTGTATTATGTTACCATTGTGGAAAGGATTTTAGGGATATCAAGATTGTTTGAATGAATATTATGGATAATAAATATTATATTGGTTAGTGTGTTGTGAAATCATAGACAGATAGAAGATGTGATATTGGATAGAAAATACCCATTTCATAAATAATGGATAGGTATATTCATAGATAACTAACCCAATGAGATCCTAAGAAATAAAATTATTATGTTGGGGTGGATGTTTTACTTCCAAGCTAGATATATAAGTTACATATTGAGTTCAAATATTTTAATGTTTAAAAATTATGTTTTTTAAGCCTAGTGAAGCCTCTATGGTGCATTTAATAGTCACACGGATCAATAAAATTGAGAATGATTATCAAATGGTTGAGATAGAGGATCTCAAATGGTTGTGTATATTTTCCCAAATACTATGTAGCTCAACCATATAATTTTGTTTAATTTTTACTTTCTTTCTTTTTAAAAAATTACTTTCCACAAAAAACTCCTTAAATATGTAGTACAAATTTAAATTTGTATAGGGAATCATAAGAGTCATATTTTTTTCTTCATATGTGATTCAGGCAATTCAAATTAGCATTGATAACACCATCTTATGAATAATGGACTGGTAATAATGATCACAAAAGGCAATTATATAATCTTAGCCTCCCTATTTCAATACCCCCAAATATGGGAATCTATTATATTTGACAAGAAATAGATGAATGTTATTATAGATTGGAATCATGAATGATTAAATGATGATATAATGTTTATTTTTCAAGGGTGTGACTTATCATATAATTATATTTTCCACTAGGTATTTGGTTTAAATAATCAACATGTATTCATTGGTTATTGTGGGTGGTTCTTATTCAAAATTTTATGGATTAATATTCCACATTGATTTAATGAGTTCATTTTAGGATGTTTTTAATTATTGGGAGATTTTTTAGAAAATTTATTAATTTGTTTTATAAAATTTATGTTTTCAAGAATTTAAAAATATAATTTTTTTTCCATTTTTACTGAAACATCAAGAATTTTTTATATGGGTATTTTTCTGAAAATTAATTTTATTGTACAATATATTAGTTTATTTTATATAAATATGCTTTAAATAGAGTGTTGATAATATATTTTTGACATGTAAATTAGTTTTTTGAATTATTGTGTGTTAAGTATATGTAATGATGTATATGGGTATGCTATGGATGGTGGGGATAAGAAAATGATTTGGATGGAAATTTCAATTAATTGTGTTCTAGATATAGAGTTATTTGAATTTTATAAAACACTATGGCAGGTGATGATCTATATTGGGTGAATATTCTGGTCATCTGTAGTTACCTATGTTAAATATATTACGTTCTATCATATATCATAAAAAATGTTATGATTGATCTTATATTTCTTATATGTGTAATAAAAAATGTTGGTATTTTAATGTTCATTTTATTCCAGGATTTATATTAAAAAAATTTATTGATTAAAATGAGATAACTTATTTCATTGAAATTGATTACAAGATATTTAATATGTCATGCTTGTGATTTTACTTATATCATATAATGAAATACATAAAAATAAATTCATAATAAAACGTGGGTTCACAACATTGTCTATATAAATATGATATATATTGATATATAAATCACTAATACATCAATGTTCACTAGTGAAAAATATTTTGAGTATTTACCATGGTATAAATGTATTTTTATAAGATTTATTTCACTAAATAGAACTAGTATTCCTATAAATATTATCCTAACAATCTGGCATCTTGATAAAAGATTTTCATTAATAAACATTATAGAAAGAATACATTTATTTTACGATGTATATTGATTTCCATTGATTACATATTTTATTGAATGGTTATAGTAGTTATTAGCATTGTTAAGAACAACTATATATTATGATAGTAATATTTAATTTGTTTCCTATATTTTAGGAACATATATAAAATAGGGAATGGATAATGTTTGACTCTCAAGTGTTAGGGGAATATGTTCAATGAGTTTTCTTATTATATCAAGAGAGGTGAATCCAAAAATGTGTATTGCATATTTTTCCAATGGTTTTCATTATTTTTATTGAAGATGAAGGATTTCATTAATGTCAATATGACTGATGATGTCGTGATGATGATTTTTCTTTAATTTTTGGTTAAAATAATACAAGCTTGTTATTGATGATTACATGTTGTAGAAATAGTGAATTTGATGTTTTTAAAAATTATAGTAGATGTATCCAATCATCTTAGCGAAGAAAATTTTGATAAGATGTTAAGTGGAGATGTTGATGACATGTCCTGGATATGAATGATATAAAATTGATTCAATTTGAGTATGAGAAAAGGATAAAAAGTATTTTTATATTGGATGAAAAAATTATATTATTTCAATTAGAGGATTTGGAATACATTCGTCACATTAAGTATAAATATTATTTGAATTAGTTGATTTTTTTATGACTATTAGTGAGCTTATCCTATCATATATACTATTTTATTTTCAGTTTTGATAAAAACATATGTTAAAAAAATAATGATGTTTAATCCCCCATATGTTGTTTTTGGATGGGGTGTTTTGGATATAGTAATAATGGTTGGATTAAACATGGAGTAGGATGTGTATAGTACAACATTCTTAAAGGCATTAGACATAATGCTTTAGAAAAATAATAATCTTAAATTCTTGGTGATGTGTTCCTATTTGATTGAACATTTAAATTCCTCATTTCTATGATTCAAGGAGACTATTTTTGTAATAAAATCCATTTGAAAATATAAAGAAATTAGGTGACATATTTCAATTCACCTTAAGTACCATACATCATGATTATTAAATGTTCACATTTTTCAATTTGATTTTTTCCAATTGGATGAAGTTGTATTGATCATAGAAATGTAATAATTAAACCAAAAAAACAATTATTAAGTTATCATAAAAAGTGTTTCTAGTTATCATATATAAAATTCTCAATGATTGGTTAAAGACTTTGGTCAGAATAAATTTGTTTATAATATAATCCATTAAAAAGTTGTTTCTGAGTAATTTCATTAGGTTGATTTCTCCAAATGAAGTCATCATAGATAGGATTTTTAATACCTTCCACTTGAGGAATATTTTTTTGTATTTCTATCAAATTGGGAGAGAAATATAGTGACTCGTTTGTCCCTTTTCCAGAGAGAGTGACAAATGGTGAAATTTTTGAATAAATCAGACAGATGGTTGAGGGTCTTTACACTGGAAAAACTATTACTATAATGATGACTTACAATTAATTTTTATTAGATAAATCTTTTAAGATAATTGAAATGTGTTTTTAACATCATATCATTAAATCAGTGTTGATTTTTTCATTCAATGTTAATAAATCTAGATTATATTTAAGGAATCCTACAGTAGGTATGAGAATAGTTGACTAACCAACAATAATGGTAAGGGGTACTTTGTCTCTTTTGTAATCTATTAATACTTATTTATTAATTTGGACCATTATAACATTAATATAGTGTGATTACTTCCTAGTGAATTTATTTTACCATATTTATATTGTTATAAGTTAAATATAATGTCTATTAATTAAACTAAAATCCATTCATATGATATGAAACATTGAAGGGATTTTGATCAAAATGTTACTCAAACCATAATGGATTAAATTACATATTATATTCAAATTAATATTGATTTTTGATTATAATCCATCTTGGGAATATTTATTTTTTATATAACCTAAAACTATTACAATTTTATATTTATGGAGTTTTATATGTTCCCTTAATATTTCTTTTCCTTTTGTATCAAATTTTAGCCAATGTATTTCTTCAAAGTGAAACATGCACTATTTATTTATTTGGTTGGGAACCCCTATTTTTACATATAAAAATTAATTGAATTAATGTGATAACATCATTATGAATATCTAAATAACTGATTAATTCATTTTCTACTACTTGATATATATTTAATGTTTTTGAAATATTTGTAACATTTTATATATCCAACATTTTCATTATTGAATTAAAAGATTATTTTTTAATTTTTTCCTGTGAAGGCCACATTCTACCATCCTTGACATTTTATTTAATACTTCTCTTCTTTAATTAATTTTTTTATAAAAATAATATATTATAAAACTTTACTTATAGAAATTTTTACCTAATTTTTTTTCTAAAAGATTATAGTTGTTTGTTATTTATAATGATATTTTTCATAATGATCTTTAAAATGGTATCATCTAAATCCACGTCATTTGGTATACATTATACATGGTTGAGGATATTTTTATAATGCAACCATACACATTCTTTTTCTATATGATATGTGTAATTTCCATTTATTTTGAGGAATGGTACATCATAACAAATATAATACCTAATCTTCCACTATATATGATCCTAATTTTCTCCATAGTTCCTTTCCATTGTTAATTTCATATTTTTGATTAATTTGATTGAATGTTTTACACCTATATTCAATAGATCCATATTTTTCTAAAATATTTATATTACCATATTAACATTACCTATGTTGTGTAAATACTATATTATATATAATATTTATTGAAAAATATATAAAAAAAATTACTTGAAGTCATTAGATGCCCATTGTTTTCTATTTTTTAACGATGATAGGGTTATTGTTATAATTATTAATTAAATCCTAATATGAATCCATATAAACCCATATTATTTAAATGGGTTGTTAATTATATGTTCAATGAAACCAATTTTATTCCCATGGGTTCAGTATTAATTGATAAAAATTATCAATTTTATTTCCGTTGGTACTCTATGATGTGATAAATGATTGATTTCAAGTTGAAATCATAATTATAAATGAATATGGGTGATGTTTGATATCACCATCAATTTATTTTTTTTAATCATTAGATCTCATAAGATATATATTTATGAGTATAATTTATTTTCTCATCAGTGTGGGTACTAATGGTGTGTCTTATGAAATTAGTCTTACATATAATCATTTTTTGGGCCAATTTTGAATGAAAAATCTTAGTTTTATGATTATTATAAAAAATATGTTAAGATCTCATTGATAATGTTTATTAACTAATGTTCTTGATCTATAATGATAAATTTCATATGTTATACCATGCCATATGACATTATTTATGGTATATTAAATTTTTGGAATTAATGTTGTTACTTTTCTATATTTTAACCATACACTAATATTATAGTCACTAATGATATTTGATTGGCATTTCTCATTTTTAAAAATTTCATGTCTATCTAACTCTTCTCACATGTTTTAATTTCCTAAGGTATTAAAGATGAATATAATTCATAATAAGTATGGTAGTGAGTCATGTGTTTCTTAAATAGGGATAAAATGTTTCAAGTTGGTAAAATACGTTTCTTACATAGATTCTCTTAAAAAATAAGCAAACCATTTTTTCATGGTATTCTGCGATCATTTGATATATTTGATTTTATTTAAAAAGGAAACTTTTCAAGATAATTTCTTTTCTATATAGAGTCACTAAATTATCTATCATAAGAAAATAAATAAATTGAGTATTTTTTTATTCTTAGAATAATTTGTATTGAATTTTAAAAATTAATTAGAAGTCATTAAGTTAATATATTACAAATTTTTTAATTAATGAATGTTCTTTATTCATTTTCTGAATAATATTTTATGCATGAAATGTGTTGAGTTAATTTATTGTATTATATCAGATAACATATAATTAATTTTACATGTATGTTGAAAAATATTTATGATAATTATTCCATGTTTATAGACGTATATTTTTAATTTATCATATTTAGACAGTTATAATTATTAAATAACATTAGTGAAATTTTTATACTTTTAACCCTAGAATATTAACAAAAATGAGGAAAAATTAATGGTTAGTATTAATCCCATAAATTTAATATCATGTACCACATCTCTCCCATTTGATTGAGTGTGAAATGAATGTTTGGAGCATCCTCATTTAGGATACCATTCATGGATCAAGAAATATGTGCTTCAACGAATAAAAACACCTCAGAAGGTGCATAAAATTTATATAATAGCACCCATATTTCATAGATTGATATACAATAAAAAAAAATTAGCTTGTTTCACTGATTTTGAGGGTTTCTAAATTAGATTATCCTTGTAAAAAATAATTGTAGGTGAGTGGAGTGAATTAACATCGTTAAATTTAAGGAGTTATCATTTTGATGTAGTTTTCATTATTATTTGAATTACATGATATACTATCATTGATAACTGATAAATAATATTATATATATAATATTAAAATGTCGATTTAGTTTAAAAATGTTATATTTCCCTACTCCCACTTTTCCAATAAATGCCTAAAACCAACTTGTTAAATCATATTCATGGTTTAATTATCTTAGATGAAATTAAAATTTATAATTATTTATTTCAAATAGAGGGAATAAATATTATTATAAATCCATTTATGGAACATTGGTTATAGGTTGGATGGTTGAGTAATATTATTTCACTGATCATTTGTTATTAGAAATCCTTAAAATACTAATATATATACATATAATTTTCAGTGAATTATAAATGAAATATTAACTGTATAAAATTGAATTGAAATAAAATCAATATAGATGTTGTTATCATTATAGAATAACAATATCCTATAATTAAAGAAGGGGGGTTGCAAAATAACTCCTCCTTTTAGTGGGTGATGCATATTTGTTTTATGAACATGGAGACACTGTTTGTCACTAACCCCCCCCCCCCCCTGTAGTGCTAGAACATATGTAGTATGGAAACAAAAACTGATCTTATAAAGTAATAGTTTATTCTTTATTCAAAAATCAACCCCTATTAAATCCCATCTTGGTCATAGATCCTCCTAGGATCCATTTCGATGTAAAAAATTTCCTTCAAAATATGTAAAACAACCCTATGAATATTTTTAATTGATAAGAATTAATTTATTTTTTATGTAAATTGATATCTTAGTAAGTGTTACATAATTTTTAAATATTATTTAAATTCATTAATATTCAATAACAATATTTTTTAACATATTTTAATTTTTTTTGTGATTTTAATGAACATTGAATTATCATAAACTATGATAGACCAAAATTTTAATTTCAGTTATCATTTATTTATTTAATTGTTACAAGAATGAATTATTATAATAATTACTTAAAAAATTATTATATGTGAATCATAACCCTAACCTATTATTGATTTGATGACATGTGTATCCATGTTATATATTATTTATATGAATAGTGTGTCCATAATATCCAATCACAGGTACATGATTATTATTTTATAATGAGTTGCAAAAAATGAGATGTAGTTTACACTGAGGATTAATGAAGCATAATATTAGATTCATATACAATAGAGTGGTAATGTTCCATTACATTAGATACATAAAAATAAATGTGTTAACCTATGGTTTCCGTTGATCCATTATCCTCTCAGTGGAGAAAACATTTTAAACAAATCATGACAATGTTGTTTATTTTGTTATGTGCATGGGTCAATATTTTATATATATATGTTATTTATATATGATGAAATAGATTAATAGACACGTAATAATAGATAAAATAAATAAACCCATGACAAATTTTTTAATTCATGAATGTTCAAGCTATATGTATGACCACATAATATGAAATATTGTAAATGGAAATGTAATTCATTCAGTGAGAAAATAATCCATTAGATTAATTATATGATATGGGCATACAATCTCTTTAATTTTCAATAATCTGTACGTATGAGGCGTCATCATCCATATTTCAATGTCACTATTACAAATAGATAATTATTGTGAGACTGAATGACCATAATTATTAATTTTTTCTTCAATGGAATATCCCAAAATTAGTAATTTATTATTTAGAGGATAGATTTTAGTACATAAAAGGATTGGATTTATCAAATCAAGGAATATAAAAAAAAGATCATGGATTAATTAGTCTATATGTATGGTCATCCAAAATAATATATTAAAATTATCTTGGTTGTTTAATATTAGTAGAATTTATTGTGAGGATGTTTTTTAAAGGATCCTTATCACTAGAATATTCATGAGATAGAATATTTTGACACTTGTAGTTGATATATACCATTGATTAATAAAATTTTAGGAGAAATTTAAAGACTAATAAATCTTACGTTTAAATAATATTGACAATTAATAAAATGATATAATATGAGAAAATTATTATTTTTAGATAAATTAGAAATTATAACCACCAAATCATTATCACTAAAATTAGTCCTCTAAAAATAAAATATCCAGACCAACAATATATTCGAGGAGTGTAACTAGTGCATCCCCACTATACTATTCTTGAAAATGAATCATCCAATATTTTAGTTCTGAAATAATTCTAAGACACCTTATAGGGAAACAAATGAAAAAATGGAATAATGTATAATTCAAGTCGATGATACACTATATTTCCAATTATAATGATATCATCCAAGTCTATATAATGTTAAATAAATTCATGAATAAAAGGAGGCATTAAAATTATAAAATTTTCCATGATTTATATTTAGTTAGAGAAATAATGGAATGGTATGACATATATAATACACTAATCAACTATGTGGTTTAAATCAAATATGCCTCCCATTAGAGGGATTTTTCAAGACATCTATGGTTGAATATATAGACACAAACATAGGTAATGAAGTAGGTGCTATCTGTTATAGATGTACATAAACAGTTACATGTTGGTATAGTAATGGACATAAACGTGGGGCCTTTAGCCTAGTAATATTAGTCCTACAATCAATGTAATGGATTTCAAGTCATAGATCCATCTGTATATTAAATTATAATGGGATTGTTATGGATTTGGGAAAAATTTATAATATATTATGATCTATCTTATCTATCCCAAGGGTGTGTTTGTTGTTTATTTTCTTAAAACCTCTAATACCATTAATAAATAATCACAAGTAGGATTAGATATGGGAATCATATTTGTACACATGTTCTCAACATAAATGAGTATATTTAGTTACTAGATTATATATGAATTAAAATAAATAATGATCATTCCACAAGTCGCTTACTTATTCCTTTACTATAAAACATCTTTAAATTCATTGTTAACTATACTATGAAAGATAACATGTATTTTACTCCTGATCAATTGGATATTGATCTCTATAAGATAATGATATTATGAAAAAAATACAATTTTTTTATGGTGAATATGAAAAATATTGGAATATAATGGTGCATATATACCAAAAAAATACAATTTCACCAATGGCCCATCTTTCTAAAACTATAATGATATAGTGGGAATGAAATAAGTTAGATGTTTTATACATTTTCCATAGTAAGAGTAGTAGTGAAGGTTATTGAAGGCGCTGAATCCATTTTACATACTTTTTCATTAAATTTAATTTTTCTATTTCAATATGTCTTATATAAAATGTAGGCTATATAAATTTTTTTTATTAAAATAAAAAATATATATTTAGAATGACTAAAAAAGGTGAGGTAGATCTCGAAGTATAAAATAATTTATTACTTGAAACATTGGTAGTTATAATTATCATTTTATATTATTATATATTTTGATACATATATTAATTAATTATTATTGTGTATAATAAATTACAAAAAATATTATCTTATCATGAATTATTATCATTATAAGATTTAATTTCCCATTTGAAATTATTTTTTTTCATCGATTGTAAGGTGGAAATATTTTAATAAAAATAAAATCTAAACAATAATATATATATATATATAAATATATATATATACATATATATGTATATATATTCATAAATGTGAAACGTAGTTTTTTGTGTTAAGAAAAACTAAATCCTAGCAAGACTCAAATTTAAAATGTCTATGAAACATCAGGGTTGGACCTATGAACGAAAAAAATTTAAATAAACCATGAAGTTGATTTATTTAATATATATTGTCTCAGATTTAGTAGAAATATATCATGATTTTTTATGAGAAAAAATTTCCAAACAAACATTCAGTAATATTCGATAATGGGATATATAACATATTGAATTGATTCATATTGATATATGTGTTCCATATCTTGAAGTTGTAAGGGGATTTTTTTAATGACTCAATAATTTTAATTATTAATTATGTTGAAATTTAATTTAATGTGGGGAATGGAATATTATTTTAAAATCATTATAGAATATATAAAATAATTAAAGAATCATTTTGGTGTGGAGATTAAAAATTTTTTCTAAAACCATGGTTGTTTATTTCATAACCAAGTATTCATCAACATCTTATAGTCATGTATGATAGTCTAAAAACTGAATCCCACTTATAAATGTTAGTGTAATGGTTTATTTGAAAGGAAAAATCATCACTTAATACAAATGGTTCAATCATTTATTATTCTTACAACTCTACCATTATCCTTTTGGGAATATAAACTATAGATAATGACATATTAAATAAATTGATTACCAACTAAATAAAAAGTTGTAACTACATATGTGTTTTGGTATAGAAATAATTGCATATCCTTAACCATATGTGTATGGGTTTGATAAATATTTTATATGTGGGTAAATAATTATAAATAATTATATCTAATCATGAATTATATATTTTTATGTTATTCTCTGAAAACTGTTGGATTTTGGAAATAATTGTTTTTATAAAAAACTTATCATAGAGAGAAATTTATTATTTCAATAATAGTATCACACATCATACGGATAAAAAATAATAAATTTTATATCTTATGATGTTGAAGATCCAGATGCTAAAATTTCAATATTGGTACAAACTACATAAGTAATATAGGTAGAATAATACATTCCTTAGGCTCAATTAATATTCATTTTTATAGGATATGTTATAAAATAAGTGATTAATTATTTTTAAGTAACTCAGTTGGGTGACACAATAATCTATGTGCTTATTAGAAATCTTACAAAAAATGAAATCAAACATTAAAAAGATACTACTAAATGGTACGAATACAAGAATTGTTTAATAGATTCAATGTATAAAAATCATGTTTTTACCTTAGCAAACCAAATGGATTTGGTAAAATTCATTGGTTGAAGATTACTATTCGATAAAAATCTATTCATGGATGGAAATATAAATATATATAATGAATGAATTTTTTACAATAGATTTATAAAAAATTAATTCCTTAATAGTGGTGACATCATCTCCCTAGTGAAAATGTAATAATTAAATAAATTATTAATTCAAATAAAATATTCCTTGATTATCATATTTGGAAAATGGAAGGAAGAATTTATTTCATGAAGGATATGTCAATTGAAGAGGTCTCTATGAAAAATTACATATAAAAGAACAAGGGGATTGATTGGGAGAGTGGTAAGATAAGAGTACCACCCCAATAATTCCTCTTTTATGATAGGGGATGGTTACTATTAATGAGTAGGAATATCCCAAACTATGGGAGGCTTTATCCTATAGTTGCATTCAACAAATACGTCTCCAATACATAATATATCTAAACAACTAGTAGTATATATAAATGATAACTGTAGTTTATTTATTTCATATGTGGGTAAAAACTAAAAATATAACTAACTTGATAAAAGTGCGGTAAACATAATATCATGATTTTCAATGAAACACATTACATAGGGATGCTCATCCTTAATCCATCTACTCCCTGATCAAAAACCAGTCACTGTAGTTACAAACACCATCAAGAATCAGAATGATCCTCATGAAATTTTCATTAATATTATTAGGAGAGTGAATGTACATCAAATAGCAGTTTAGGTATAAATGTCATCCTATTTATCAACTAGGAGTCCAAGTTATAGGAAATGGATCAATACAACTGAACCTATACCTTTCTGAATAAAATTTATTTTTAAGACCCTTCATTGTATGAACCAATAAGGATTTGAGAATATATGCATGTCATGGAAAGGAATGTGTAGGAAAATTTGTACATTTCTACAAGATGATTCATGTATTAACCTAAAATATATTAAAAAATGATGACTTGATTCTCTTTGCATACTATCTGTTTATCCGAGCCCATAAAATGTAATAGATTAGTTTCCACACCTATTATGGTTTCCTTAGTATTATAATAGAACACAATAACCCCTTAAAATAATTTTTAAAAGTTCATTAACCAAATACATTCAAGAATAATGTGTCCAAACTCTATCCCTACAAAACATTTCTAGGACAACAGATTGAAACCAACAGACCCACACACACAATGCTTAAGCTGACAAGATGCTATTAGTAAAATTCAAATCCCACCATTAATATGATAATGAATAATGAACAATATCTAATAGGTATATCAAAAAATGTTAGATTCTATATTCAATAATATCCTATAGAAAACACATCTAAAATAATGATGATAATCATAACAAAAACATGATATATAAATTTTATATGAACTATGAATAACTCATAAATTGGAAATTAACTATATGTACATCCTATATAGATTAAACAATATAAATAGTATTTTAGAAAATCCTCATAAAAAGTTACCATTGTGAATATTATCCTCGAGGAATTGAAATTAAAATCAAACAGACACACACACACACAGGACAACAATCATTTCCATGAATCAGTCTGCATTATTTATAAACATTATACTCAAGATATATACATATTTGATCAATATATAAACTTATATATCATTTTAAAAGACATAAAACATGTGGTAACAAGTCTGATATAGGGGTGAGTATTAGAATAAGGTGAAATATGATCAGAAAAAATAAAATAAATCCCATTGAAATGAGTCAACACAAGCAATGGTATATGATATTACTAGGAGGAAGATGAATAGTGTATCCATAATTTATGATAGCTTAATTATCTCGATAATAGATCATATTGAAATAATATTAACCAAAATTATTCAGGATATTATCAACCACTAGAATTATGATGGAAATACACAAGAGTAACAAAAACCCCATCTCTATCCAGTGATGGTTAAAAATCCCCTCAAAACTAAAGATGCTCAAAGTAGTGAATCACCAATGTAGTCCAAAACATATATCTAGCCACAAAATACTTCCATTATTCCCACAGATAGTGTTGAACAAGTCATAATACCTAGAAAATAACTAAAAAATATCCTTTATAACTATTATACCTCCACCATAAACTGTGTGTGAGAGCCTTCTCACCACTCAATCACGTCCTCTAGCAAATAAAACATCATATCTACTGGCATATCAATAACGTATCATCAAACAAACCCAAAAATACCAAAAAATACCAAAATCTATATATCATATTTATAAATCCCATGGATGATCCTACCCCTAGATGATAAGGGAAATTTGAAATCCAATGAAACATACCACACTAAAAATCTTCTCATATATTATAGACTAGTGTCTCTATAGAATGAGGATCCCGAACACCCTGTATTTAGTGGAAATACCAACCATATCTGATATATAATTAGAGGTTCTCATGACTAGAGTGAATGATGGAAATTTCCAATTATATCTTGGGATAGTAGGATATATATATCATTTAATACCACCATTCATATAGGTGGTTCTCATCATTCGGAAAAATCAAATAATCCTTACGGACCCTAGTCGTTCTCTCTATATATTCTAATATGGTAGACTACTCATATCACCATATATGTCACCTTCGATGTCGATGAGAATCCCATAATCAATTTATTTGTGTAAAAATAATCAGAAAAGACTATATGAATAGATATATCTGAATTTCATTTAAGGATTAATAAATATCCACATGGTATGGAAATATACATGGTAATCCCTCCATGGTTATATAGTGTATAACACCACATATATCAACTTATTTTTTTGTACCTTTTAATAAGGATCCTAAGTAGGATCTTCATGGTGTTCCCAATCAATGTACATAGTGCGTGAATACTTTTTGGGAACTCATATGGTCTCCAATTTTCACCAGGATGAGTAGTATTGACTATAAATCATGTTTATAAGGACAAAGTGCATGCAAATCAGGATTTCAATCATGGTGTGTACTACAACCCTGTCTATGTCATGCAGACTAATAAAGTGTTTACACTATATCAACTAATTGTTGATGGGTGAATTAATAATATCCACACATGATGTTTGTTTACTCAATATATTCAATTTGATATATTTAATCACTTTATACCCTATTTCCAAATCATGTGTGATTACATGACATGGGTTATTGTAAACAACAAACTATATACCCTAGTTTCTTCACCCAAATGAATATTTATTTACCAATTTACCACAACCACATTTAATACCCTCAACCATTATCATCAATCATTACTTCATCATATGAATCCCTCTGGGGGGCCTTTTTTATGTCAAAGATTTCATGGTTCAATAATTTTGAAAAATATAGTTATATATCTACACAGGAAAACCCCACAACACATCCTGATATAATTTCACACTACTGTCAAAAAAACAAACATCTACCACATGACTCATCATTACAAAGTCTATTCAATAACCATAAATTCAAATAACTGAACCCTAAATAATAGACAGAAATGATCAATAACAATTTTGAGATTGTATAATGAAGTACAATGGATTGTACATGTACATTCTACTCATCTAGCCACTTGATTCATAACATATGTTAGATGAACCTAAATAGTTATAAAATATATGGTTTACAACATCAATTTTTGAGATCACTACATGGAATATGGGTGGATGATCGTGAAGAGTGGATGTTATAAGAATTTCAAAATATCAATGAGGTCATTATTAAATATTATAGTAATCCATAATAATCAAGGGGGAATATATTAATTCACAAAGTAATTTACAATGAAATTTGATATAATGAACAAGATGAACACTCAAATAAGAGCCCCTAACATTAAATAGAACCAATACCATGAGATTTATTTTTTAAAGATTGAAAATTAATTAAATCATTGTCGTGGAAAATATATTCTCTTTATCTAAATCAATAATCATAGACACCATGATACGATCTCTCTCCCTTAACATTGGGGTTTTCAATGAGTAAAATGAATGAACATAGAGAGGATTAATTCCAAGGAATAAATATAGTATTTACCTTGGGTTTTGAAATAAAATTATTTTAATAAATCTATTTATATATCCATTAAATTTACTAATTAGTCAACCACACTAGTTAATGTATGAACCTGTCTCTACACTTCATGAAAAATTAATATCTAATTTGAACTTTTGAATTAATGGATGTATTGAATTATGATTGGAGAGTCAGTATTGGAATATTAGATAAGAAACAACATAATGTAGTGATTTTAGACCTATTATGAGGATCAAATGGTAGTTCATGTGTTTTGGTAAAACATGGATCCTACAGGATAATTACTACATGATTTTGGAGAGAAATGACTATAATTGAAGGGTTATGTCACATGATTTAGAGAAAACCATTTATGTACCATTACATAAGAGAAATTTTATTTAAAAATATATAGATGATGGTTCTCTATAAATTCCAGCACATATGTTTAAGGAAATAATGAGAATACCTAATGAAACTATATAAATTGGTTTGGAATGGTTTCCAGGAACATGG
Source organism: Viscum album (assembly GCA_963277665.1). Classification (NCBI taxonomy): domain Eukaryota; kingdom Viridiplantae; phylum Streptophyta; class Magnoliopsida; order Santalales; family Viscaceae; genus Viscum; species Viscum album. The sequence continues at coordinate 1,572,485,679 of OY728127.1, forward strand.
TTTAACAATATTAGAGGAATACTTTGTGAAATTTGAGAGTGGTATAGTGCTACAAGATATTTTTTAGAGAATGATTTGGTAAATATGAAACCAAACAGGGCAAGGTGGATGGTTTTGTGGTAGATATATTAAGAAGTATGTTTAATTGTTTTTTTAATAGTGTAATAGTTCTAGAATTTTCACATTACTTCCTCCTCCCTGGATATTGTTTGGGGGCATACACCATTATCGGATCTCTTTGACTTGTAAGGCCCGACCCCCCCCCCCCTATGCTTCTTATTCTCCATTAATCCATTTTAGTGTGGTCTTAAAATGTGTTTTTATAATGATTCTTGTAAGGTCTTCATTTTTTCGTCTATTATACCCATCTCCTCTCTATTGAATTTTCTATTCTCTATATATATGTTTTAATTTGAAATTTCACTTAACCATCATGGAATTTCCCAATTCTAATTGGGTTTTTGTTCAATATTGGAAGAGGGTGTGACATGATTCCACATGTACATAGATTTTTGGAGACTTGAAAAGGTATGTCACATTTTTTTATTTTCATATTATTTTCATTTTTATAATTAAATTTACAATTGACTTAATGATGTTCCTTGGGTTTTTCCCAGAATAAGATTGAGGTCATGAGAGAGACCCTTTAAGAGCTATTGTATTTGTTTCTAATGTGATTCTATGATTTGATGAGTTTTATTGAATAATAATATTCTTCAATAATTTTATAAACTTATGAGAATTTTTAAAAATATTTATTTTGAATCTCATGTAATTATTTATGAACATGGTTGGCGACATGGGATGTGATTGAGCAGGGAAAAAGTTTTTTAGTCATTTACATCTACTACCATCCCTTGGATATAAATCCATAAATATTATAAAAAGATTAAATTTCACACACACAAACCCATTGTCTTGTGAATTTGATTATATCAATTACATAATGTGTCCTTACGATTTTAGAGAGATTGACATTTAAATTAAAATACATACTATATAATTAAAATAAATTCAAAACTGGTAATTAATTTAATAGTTATGTGAATGAGTTCCCTTAGAATCAATAGAGAGCCAAGAGCCATGATGTGCCCTTATAATCTTACAAGATTCCTCAGCTACTTGTAACAACCATACACATATTCAGGTAAACTAGAATTTTGCAGAAGTTTATGAAAAGGCTTCATGAACACATCCTCGTATTCTATAGGCTAACGACTATCAGTGAGGGTTTAAATGTGGATCATTTGGGAGAGTATCCACTTATATCCGTGTAAAAACTTTAGAAATGACTTAATAACATCAAAATCATTACTAAACTTAGTAAATAAAAATAAAATAATAAAATTGAACATGGATTAATAATAAATCAAATTTTATAGAATCCTGAACAACCTTGTCAACCACAGAAGTCTAATTTAATACTAGATCGATATCATATATAATATTACATAAAATAAAATGAGATAAAAGTAAAAGTCAATAGTACTAAACTGAGCTATTCCAAATACCGGAACTCCACATATATATATGAGTTATCCTACACTATCAGTCATAGGCCTCTTCCAGAACTATTCCTACACACAAGTGAATTTGTTTTCGTACTGATGTGGAATCACTTCCCTAGAAGTGTGTGATAACAAAGCACATTATAAAATGACCAACACGTTCCCATACAAAATCCAGTAATATTATATGTATGTAAAAGTTGTCTACTCAAAAATAAAAATAATTTATTAATAATAATAATAATTTCTATAAATATGAAGAAATACATCTTTGTACAAGTAATTCCCAAGGATGGTGCACAACCAAGTTGAGACACAACATGAAATGACTAAATATAATAAATAACATAAACCTGGAGTCTGTTCTTGGGTTCATGATCCCAATAAATAGAGAAATGAGACATCATTTATGTATATATTCCCATATATATATATATATATATTTGTGTGTGTTTTATATGAGTAATGTAAAAAATTAACAAAATAAATAATGGTCAATCCTTGGGTCAACAATTCTGATTTTCTAGAAACCATGGTCAATCAGTATTAAGATATATACCATACCACAAAAGCTATGTTTAATTAAGTCAATCCATGATATTGTAACCGGGATCAACAATATATGCTTTATCTAATGGAAAAAATTTACTTGAGCTAGCTATGTCACCAATGGAGGACACATGTCCCAACATTTGGTTCACAGATAGTAACATCCAATAAATATATGATGGATTCTATATACAGACACATGTTTCTTAAATGTTGTAAATATCTAGAAGGGATTCCATTCTCACCATTTCAATATAGTCCATGGTCTCAGCCCTGGGTTGTGGTCCATATCTAGTCACAACATTTCTACTCAGATAATCCATAATGGTCTTAACATTAGGTGATGTTGAAGGAGCTCTCACTGGTGATATGTCATGAAATCCCCATGAGGTCTCAGACCAAGGTGATCTAAATCATCCTCATAACCCTTAATAGTGTATTCATCCATGAGTATCTATCATATTAATGGTGTGGAGTTCCGTGCCAACAACCATGATCCAGTAATCAATCAGGGGGAGTGTAATCATCCCTATCAGTTTGGATAGCATAATCATCCCATAGTATAGGTCACATCTATGGTGAGGAGTTCCATGTCCACCAACATTATCCAATGATAGATTAGGGAGGGAAAGATCATCCCCATCCCTAAAACGATCAAAATCATTATTTAGTAAAATCATTAATAATACAATTTTCGTGCATCAAAATCAAGATATCTCATCCCAAAATATAATATTCCAGGGAAACCATACCTGAATATATTAATCATGGGAATCCATTTATGAATATTAATAAAATTCATATAGATTGTTGTATCCCTATAGGCCCATCAAGATATCCAAATTTAAAAATTATTAAAATCAAAAGGATCAGAAGACGTATCATAGAAAATACATAAATGGATCCCAATAAATAATATGGATCCTTAGATGTATTTTTGGGCACACCAATAAAGAAAACACATATTTCTATGAATAATAACCGTAATGTAGGAAGCATCACTAACTATCATATCTATCTCATGATAACCCATTTGAATTCATAAATAATTAGTGAGGGTGGCCAACCACCTAAACCCGCCACAACAACAACAACCACATCAGAATAAATGTATGGTATATTTTTTACGGTGACACCCACTACCATCACTACCAATAATCACAACACTCTGGATTAGGGTTCAAAAAAAAATAGGGCACTGGATGGGTATCTATTATCAAAACACAAGGGATTCATCCTACTCCGTATCCTTGAAGTCCCTGATAAATAGTGTAATCCTTCAAGGAGCACTCAATGTTAGTAAATAAAAATATAAGGAATAAGAATCGAGATCTCATAGGTGACCCTTGGTCATTGTCATAACCTCCAGTCATGGGATGAATCTAGCGTAATGGGGATGTTAGTGACCCCATGAGTCCATCCAGTACCATCAACCCTTTTCATTAAATTAAAAAATTATTATAATGTATTTAAATTGGGGCCATCACCCTGAGTTGAAATACTAAACATATATATAATACTACAAGATTTTATAAATACTAAAGGGATGGTACAATAGACCATGTACCTTTAGGAAAATTTTCATGTATTATCGATGGGAAAAAAATAGTTTCTAAGGCCCATCCAATATCATTTGAGTCATACAAGATCCTCTCTAAAAACCAGAAACTAGGAAATTAAATAATTTTTATTAAAATATAATTAGATAATTTAGATTGTCAAAACAAATTGTTAAAATTATTTATATTATGATCGAATGATTCCCAAAATGATATATGTCAATCACATCCCACATGAATTCTGAGAAAATATTTTCCTACAACACACGATGTATCCCAAACCCTGAATCCAGAATAGTCCCTATTAAATAGAATAAAAAAATACCTGAAAAAATTTAATCATTAGAAAAATCACCCTAGGGAAAATAATATATGAAATGGAACACTACCAATGACTATGGAATCATGGGATGAAATATTCCATGGAAAATAAAAAACCCCTTAAGAAATGGCCGATATCACCATGCTCTGGCAGAAGATAACAAAAAACCTAAATAGAATCTCCCAAAATTAGTAAAGATGGAAGAAGAACAATGTAAAGGGATGAAAAAGTATGATCTTACCCATCTATTCCATTGAAACATGCTCAAAACGTCATTTACTGGAGGAAAACAAAGGGGTAGGGGATGATCCTTAAAAGAGATCTCCCACACAAACCCCCTGCTATAAAAAAATGGAGAGGATTCCCCTGTTGCCCCCCTTTTTTTTGAAATCCATCTAGAAGACTACACCTTATGTAACAATTACAAGTCATGTAATTGTTTCATAAAGTGTAATGGATATATTTATTGTTCTCCTTAAGGTATCTCCCTATTTGACACTGCATGTTATAAACCTATCACATTACACCCCATAAAAAATCACATTCCTTATAAAATGTGTAAAACTCATAGCATCTGTTTTCAGAAGACCATCATCACTTTCTTCCTCAAGTGTTCACCCAAAACACTAGGAAATCTGATGAATCCAAACCTGCATCAAAAAACACTAAAACAATACATTCAATCACTTGAAACCCCATACTAAATTTTAGTTCACAAGATGATCCTTCCACGAATGGATAAAAATTAAAATTTTTATAAAAAACCAAAGGTTCTAAATATAGGAAACCTTTATGTCTTCGCACCATAAAACATCATTTCTTTATGAATCCAGGGAAAAAACATCACCTGACCTACCTGGTTCTTGGATTCCCACTCCTTATCTATATTTAATTTCCAAAATCCAAATGTGATTCTATATACTTCTTGGAACATGTAGTTCTTAATACTCTAAAAACAAAAGGAAACGATCATAACATTGAATGAAACACAAAAATGGATCTTACACAAATATTCAAAATAATTAAATTTGAACAACATATGGTTATCAATTCTCAAAAAATATCAAATTATACCACTAACATTTCCATTATATAAACTAAAAAGATTTATTCCAAGTTGAATTGATATTGTTTTGATCATTCCCATCGAAGCCCATAACAGTCTTCTGTGGAATATCCTTGAAAAAATAACTCATCCAATTTCTATTATCATCCCAAAACATGCACTTGACAAAACCCAAATCCAACACTCAAGGTTTGTGTTAATGTATTCCAGACTCAAAAAATACACTAAAAATCTACTCATGTTCATATTCGGACTTGTACCTGCCATTTATTGAGGAATATAGTAGCACCCTTTTCCCTTTACCGATGTATTAAAAGAGAGAAAGGCATCCCTTGACTGATCGTACCCCACTACCAACCTTTGGAGCATCCTTTTTCATCATAATAGTGAAACTAATTCCCAACATAACATTCCATTCCTTATCCATATCTGAAATATCAGTAGACATGGTCAAAATCTCTCCCTTTCTAGAGTGTCAATGTAAACCTCACCCATCATCCAATTCAGATTCACCAAAACAAAACCAACAGAAAAATAATTTAGAAAAAAAGAGGGTCACCACCCTTAAATGGAAAATAATGAACTATGAAACATAATGATTATATTCTAACAATGCCTTGATCAAAACTCCTATGTAGTCCCTCTATCAGACCATAAAAGAATTTGATTCATATTAAAGTATAGATGATGCTCTCTTAGCAGACTCCAACTAAATTAATGATATAGAGCACTATTATATAGTCCTGGAGTACACTGAGATTAAATAAATATGCATTTATTTCTCCTCTGATCCACACTCACAACCAATCAATATGCACATTCCAAAATATACTCTCGACTACACATCTCCTTAAAATATGTGTCCATGTCCAACCATGTGTTAACTGACACATGGTACAATGTTTATCCTGGACGTATCCTCTACCATGGGGTGCCATTCCTCATTTATCCACAACTCCAAGACTACCCTGACTCAATGCAGAAATATACATATAGAAAATAATTGCAATCCAAAGACAAAATCAATGAATAGGGATAAGGATACCTCTCACATGATCATGGATAACACTCCAAAACATGCACTATATACTATCAGTTCAACTAAGAGATAGATTAAGAGATCTGAGAGAAAACCGAAGGGGTATTTCCCCCCAGCCATGTTGAATGTTGAGAATCCTTATTCGGAACTTCTAGGGCATGGTATCCCTGGAAAATTAAATTCCCTAAGTCTTCTAGTGGGAAAATATAAACCTACACTCATCATCATTTCTGAACCTAAAACTATTAGCATCAATGTTGTAACCCCTCGCTAACATAATGGTTATTATCCTCTTAGTTATGTGCCGGATTCCTATTTAATGGAAAAACTCTCTATTTTTTCTCACCATAGTGTGGACAATCATTCTATGGTTTGGGTAGATGTGAAAATTATCACTTGCAGTTTTCTCAACATAGGTCATCTCTCTTTCGACTCCATTATTAATGCCTACAATAGCTACATTATCATAATACCTCTCTAGAATCGTATTAAAGAGTTATTCAACTCCATCTATGATCGTTGGGTAATAATTGGAAACCTCATTGATATCCTTAATGCAGATGAGATGCTGGGACATTCTTCTATTTCTTTTTCAATGAAGGAATTCAGATCCTAGGTTGAGGAGTCCAACCTGATTGAATTCAATCATATTGTATACAAAATCACCTTGTATATGAGGCATTTATGTGGGATGAGATCAATAAGAATAGATTGTGCTTTTGGTAATGATTACATTCTGGGAATTTGGAAAACCATCTCATGTGTCACTCTTTCAAAACATGATTCATTCCATCACCCAATTCTTAAAAACCATTATTGTCAATGGAGACAATCAGCCCATTCCCTTTCATTTTATCAATTCTTGTACCAAAATTCTAGAATGATCTCAAACAGTGAAGGAAACTTAGAACATGAAAAATCACAATGAAAACCCTCTTTCGTACATTTTCAAGTTAAGGTCCCTTAAAGTTAAAATGAAGAAATGGATTAAGAGGAAATTCACTCTCCTTGATCAAGAAATTGACTCTCTAGAGAGCTCCCTTCATGGTATTCAAGAAGTCATCACCAAAGGAAAATTTTCTAGCAATCTTACCCAAGAGACTAACATGACCTCTGAACATAATGACCTCATCTGGCATAAATACAACATCCAAAAGGAACTCTTCAATGTTATGTGGCTTATAGAGCGAGATCGTAACACTAAAGTTTTCAATGCCCTTAAAATATCAAAATTTCTAAAATAGGCCCTTATATCTACTAAAGGATGGAAATCAATTATGGATGATAAAGAAAATCTATAAAATCACATTGTATCATAATACATGAACCTCTATAATGGCCCTGGATGAAATGAAGATATTATAAAAAGAATTATCCCTAACCTTATCATTAAAGCTGATAATATTCTTCTTACATCTGTCACACTAGACACTAATATTAGAGATGTTGTATTTGGGCTCAATAAAGGAAGTTCACTGGTCCCTGATGGATTCACCAATCATGTATTTCAGTTCTGTTGGGATGTCACCAAACCTGACTTTTATAAATTGGTTAAACACTTCTTTAATGATGGATCCCTATATTAATTCTATAATGATCATTTTATTTCCCTACTCTATAGAGACCCATACAAGATGTACATGGTCATTAAATTTCTATTGTGGAATACTTAATACACAATAGAAACAGATGCCCAAATATCGTATTAGTTTAGTGTCTTTGGAAGATTGGAACATAATCCACTAACCTTGTGAAGGATCTTCAACATCACCCATAAAGATCTACCCCTTTTGGTTTTCTTGCCTAAAACATTTATTTATATCTTGGGGAAATGAAAAAATAAATAGGGTTATATCAAATTATTAGTAATGGTAAACATTGGTAACATAAAACAACCCATAAACATTTGAACATAAAAACATGAACAAAAAGTTTAAACATCCACATCGTGAGTCCTGAAATAAATCATGGTAGTATATGCGACATTGATAATAAAGGAACATTAAAAATTATATAATAGAATTGACATATAACATGAAATTGTGGAAAAATAATATATACAAAATATGATTTATATAGTTTCCAGGGAATTGCTTCCAAGACCATCATAGTGGATGAATCCCATTACTGAAACATGTTTACTTGTCGTTCCAACCATGTATTACTGAACCTAATTTACTATCCATTCCAGTCATGTTTATCTCATGAGATAAAAATTTTACCTAATGAATTGGAGGTAGATATAGGTCCCACCCATCTCATAATGAAATCATTCTCACATGTTCCAAAAAAATATAAATCATTCATCATAGTATAACCCATGAAATAAAATTGGATTTTTAATCATCATTTCATCATAAAAAATCAATTTAAGATAAATAGACTTCAAAAAAATAATTCCATGATAAAAATAATAAAATAAAATTAATAATAAAGAATGAAACATAACCCTATTTCATCTTAGATGGAAAATAATTTTGATAAGACACATGAACTTATTTTTTGAGGTAAATATCCTTTATTTATCATAAACGTTTTCTTTTCTCAATATGTCGAAAAAATTTTATATGAAATGAATTTAGTTTAAATTACACATGAAATTATTTAGAGTAATATTTATGGAAATAAAGTTTCATGAAGATGTAAAAACCCATTCCTACCGTATATTTTAAAAAAATATTCTTCTCGAACGTTGGCTATAAAAGTCAAAATGTACCTTGTATGGTATAGAAAAGAATGATTCCTTCCAAACCATGTAGTAAAAGTCCAAATCGGTAAAAATGACATTAAAAATACTGAGAAAAATAGAACACATTTTATGAGAATATTTTTAGAAAACAAGGAAATGGATGATAAATATATACCCAATAGAAACATATGAATAAACAATCATGGATAAAACAAAATTGGAAAAGTTATCCCTTACCTTATGTCCAATTTCTTTCTTATGCTTCGAAAACACCTATATAGTACGTTTAAACATATTATTAACTTGTAACAGAACCATAATAATACTTATGATATCATATATGATTCACTTATAACATCATATTACCCATTCATTTGTTAATTCCATGTTAAAGCAACATTTTGGGTAATAATAGTTTTATTTATCGTACTTGTTTGGACTTGTTATTCCTGATATTATTAAATAGGTCATGATTTAATTACTACAACAATTTAAAACATGATTTATATATAAATTATATATTCATTATATAACTATATATAGATATAATATATATAAATGAAATGGAATACATCATTCAAGGAGATGGTAGGTCGTACGTACACATGAGCATTGTTTTCATTTTTTTATTAAATTTGTTCAAGATAATAAATGAAATATATATAAATATATTCACAAATAAAGTAGTATTATTATGTCATATATTTCCGGATTATTTATTATATATAACTTATAATCATTATTGAATGGTTAACATAGAGAATGAATCTCATCATTTTGTGGAGACGGTAGGTCGTACGTACACACGAGTGATGATATTGTTCCGATAATTGTTCAATGGTATAGTAGTGGATGGTGTATAATATCTCATAATTTTTATAATGTTATAATAATCATATATAGGTTTTATTTCCCCCATTATACCCATGCATGAAAGGTGGTGATGAGAAAAAGATTAATCCACAGCGTTGAGATGATAATCTTTACGTACACACGCACAATGATTTCATTTTTCATAGGATTGATAGAAGGTGAAATATGGTTGTTTAATATTTATAATAACATATAAGTATATTATTTATTCTGATGTTATTACATTATAATGAAATAACTAAATAATAGGAAGTAGAAGTAGAAGAAGAAATAAATTTTCAAGAATCTGTAGAAGAGATTAGCTCTTCCTCGATGTCGCTCCATTAAATTTCATCATAGGGAGCTAGAAATTAACATTTGAGAGACCTAGAACATATATAATGTAACCAGGTAAGTTGAGAAGAGATATACACTTTGTTTGGCTGATCTTGAAAGCTCAAAATGTAGTGAAGAGAAGAGGAAGGAGGTTCCCTTTAATTAGAGAGGAGTGGGGCACTTTACGAATATTCCAAAATATAAATTTATTATGAAATAAATTTCAATTTAAAATTATCCAGAACATATTTAATTATAATATAAGATGATTTTGGTTAGAATACCTATCATCCAATAAATATTTGACATGTTTTTTTAAAAAAATTATCCTTATATTTTTGGTTTTACCCTTATTTTACCCTTTTTAATTATACTATGATATTATGACATTTACACATTGTGGGTAAATATAATTAACATATCATGTCAAAAAAACCCAAATAATGTTATTTATGAAATATTTTTAATTATATTATCAATTTGGGTGAATATTATATTTTTATAAATTTAATATCATTTAATAAACTAGTTTATGATTTGGGTTATGAATTTTCTTTATTATGGACACTATTCATACTATACTTTTTTTACAAATTCATGAAAACATTATTACCTCGAAAAAGGAATAAACTCATATATATTATGTTAATTTATTCTAGAAAATTCCTGGATGACTTAAAAATATACAAAATAAATTTATTTTAAAATTTATAAATTCATTAATTTGAATATTTAATTTATGAGGTAATCACAACATCATAATTATGTCATAAATAAATATATTTATCTAATGTATAAAAATTAGAAATAAAATACCATGATTTATGAAATATTTTTATATTTATAAGTAATATTTATAGAGATAGAAATCTTCTATATAACCCCATGTTAAAATCAATTTAGTAAAAGATATATTTTTATGATAAAATGATTATTATTTTAAATTAATTCTTATAAAGTGTCATTTTCACATCCACGTGAATCCATGGGGTCCAAAAATCGACCAAAGGATGGCCAAGGTCTGAAATATCCCATACAATAGGATTACTGTTTTTTTTTGGGTAGTTTAATATTATTATAATATTATTTTTTACCCTTATTTACCAGATTTACACTTTAACCATGGTAAATAAAATAATTACTGAAGATACTATTCATAACGTCAAAAAATAAAAATTGCATATTTACCAAATTTGAATCTTTTGATTCCATATATAGAATAAACTTTTCCAAATTCAAAATACAGAATTTTTAGTAATTAATTTAAAATTAATCCTGTTGTAAAAAAATGGGTTTTCGTTTAAAACATTGCCAAAGATTGAAATGTTTTAACAAATGAATTCAATGTAAAATTAATGAAAATTACATAAATTGTTTTAAACTATATATATATATATTATATTTATACATTAAAACCATTTAATAATATATTTTATCCATATCAATTATTTCAATGAAAAATTTGTTTTCAATTAAAATTTAGCATGTTTTCACTATTCATCGAAATAAGAATGTTTTTAGAAAAGTATCAAAAATTCATCCATAGTAAAATTTTATATCCTAATGCCAAATAAGAATTTTATTTTGTATTATTTAACTTATAAAAGTGTCAAAAAAGTTATTTAAAATGGGTGTTCCATCAAAAGTTGGTAAAACACCTTTTTTTTTAAATACATCTTTTAGACGAAAAATTGATTTTTTTTCTAATATTGGGTAATTAAAATGTTTAGGATTAATGATAATGATATATGATTAAAAATTTGGTTAAAAATATTCTAAATGGATATTTTATATCCCATTAAATATTAATATTTTAATAATATGTAGTTGTTTTGTGAAACTAAGTATCGCGTAGAACGCAATCTATTAAGGATGTTCACTCTTGCATGTAGCGCAAGCCAGGTAGTGATACGTGTATTGAAGGATTCCTTTGGTGTTGTGTATAACATAATCCAGAATTAGTTCATTTATACATTGAACAAAATCTATACTCAATGTTGATTGAAATGAATTCTATGAAAAGAACATGAAATTATAAGCAACACAAGCCAAGAGTAGTGTTGCGTTTACTAAAAGATTATATGATTTTCCATATAGGAAAATATAATCTTGGTGTTGCGTAAAACAAATGACATCAAATAATCTATTTCATAAAATCTTGCGGTGTTACATTCTACCACATTAAAATAAAATTCACCCTTGAAATTCATCGGGGTTATAATTCGTTTACTTCATGAATGTTTCTTTTAAAGAAGCCCACATCCTAAAAAGTAATACTAAAATAAAATTTTAAAATTGATGGTTATAAATGTAATGGTTACCCAAAGTAACTCATCACTAGGTTTCCATAGAAGAGAACATAGGAGGGAAGTGAAAACATGGATATTGAAGAGAAATGTAACCTTCATATTCTGATGGATAGTAATAGAGAATAAGGTTTGAAGGAAGTTTACTACCAGAAAGCCATCAATATGCGATGATTTAAGGGACCATTTGTGTCATGACCCTTCCCCCAAGGCATGTTCCGTGACTACCCCAAGCCCGCCTTCTATAGGCCAGGGGATGGTGACTAGCACCAAATGCGTAATTCCCAAAAATAGTGAAGGCATGCCTTTATAACCTGTAAACGCACACATTAGAGAACACATCTCGATACAAAATACTATGTAAAAATTATAACTAAAGAGTGATGGAAAGTAAAAGGGGACGAAAATACAAGCCCAACTACAAAGTACAGGGAACTGGAAGTACAAGTACAACTAAAGAAAGGAAAAAAACTATTGGGTCATCCTAAAGAATTTCTACCTGAAGGGTAAGTACATATATCCTCCTCAACACTCCATGTTTGTTAGTATCCTCAGTGCACCGACTCATTGTAAGGTCCACCTTTGGGTATCGTCCAGTCCTGGTACTCTCAGCCTCAATCAGCACTGTCTGTCATCTGCATCCAACACAACAAGGTGCGGGCATAGCATGTGCAGGGGTGAGTATTATGATACTCAGTAGGGACCCGAAGATCCCCAAGGTCCCAAAAAATACAAATAGGATAAAACAAAATGTATGAAATCAACAAATAACCTTACTTAGGTATATGCCCATACATATACCTAAGTTATCAAGTGATCTATCTCAATCCTAATGAAAAAACAAAAGCACTCACACAGCTCAACCTGAATTTTTATTCACATTATCAAAACCACTTCTACTAGAGAACTGTTCCTCTGTCGAGTACAGTAGGCTTGCCGAAATACCAAGCATGCTTCCGAATAGCCTTGGACTGCTGAGGTACTCCACCTATCGAGTACTGTTGGTCTGCTGCATCACACAGAGGCACTACCCACCATGGGTCTGCCGCCACAACCAGGCGCTCCCCCTCATAGCCTGCAGAGGTACTCCTCCTATCGAGTTCTACGGGTCTACCACTACAACCAAGTGCTCCTCCACTGTGGGCCTTCTACCACAACCGGGTGCTCCCGACAGGTCTTGTCGAGTCACTCAGAGTCATTTAGTCAGCAGTCACCTGTTCTCATCCAACTACTAGGTCTCCACACTCTGCTCTCTCGTCACTAGAAGGATCCTCTCCATGAGCTACTGGTTGATACACTAACTGTCACGAAGTCCCATGAAGAATTATCTCAAATGTCTTCCACGACATAGGGGTCTCAACGCAACTTAAGGCACGTCAATCAGACGCTCGATCTATGAGTTATTAGCCTTTTAGTCCCAGGGGCCCGGTTGGATTTGTGCACGATCCAACCTGACTTTATCTCAACTATACCCCAAACTCTAGTGGGGGTATTCTCATAGAGACCGTCATACTCCAAGATTACCAATTCCTAAAATGGTTCGTCAAACGGATGTCTGGTGCCAAAGATATGGCCAAAAGAAAGTAAAGGGGTCATAGTGGGCCTCGGTCCGGTCCGACCCGGTCGGACCGACCTGGACCGACCCCGTCTGGGCCTTCCAGGTTCAGGTAAACCTGGCCTGACCCGTTGGGTCTGGACCAACCCTTTGGGTGGTCCAGTCCGTTAGTTTCGTCCTAGCCCATTTGGCCCAGCCTAGCTTGCCGCGAGGGACCACAGATATCCGAGAGCGCCCGGACCGGCTACAAGTCGGTGTGAGGGTGGTTCAAACCAGAGGGTTCCATGTGGGCGACTCAACCTGGAAGTCTCTGAGAGGGTGTGGTCCGGTTTGGTTAGGGCATCTCGAGGGATGCGGGAGGCTAGCTCGTCCTGGGCTTCACGAGGGGCGTCGGAGGCCGGTCCAGCCGGGGCGCTACGAGCGTCGTGGGACGCCTACTCGACCGGGGCATGGGAAGCCCGCGGCCAGCACGACCGGGGCGGTTCCGGAGGACACCGTGAGGCCAGCTCGGCTGGGAGGGGTGGTCGCTCAGAACTAGGTTGCCTCGGGAGGGCGCCTCGAGGCCGGATCGGCCGGGTGGCACGGAGGCCCGGAGCCAGGGCGCGGCGGGTCAGGGGTGCGGTGCGGCAGGGGTGCGGTGTGGGTGGGGTGTGGTGCAGTGCGGGTCGGTTAAGTTGGCGGGTGGCGCGGCCATTGGGAATCGCATCCGAGGTGGCTAGAAAATCTGGAGGGCAGCACGGTTCAGCCCGGGTTGGCGGAGTTAGTTCGGCCGGGGCACCAGAGCGTTGCGGGGGTAGCGTAGGTTGCCTTCATTTCCTTCGTCGTCTTGTCTCCTCATCACCATGCCAAAGAACATCACAGAGAAGAACAATTGTGGGGGGTCAGGCCATGTTAGTTTTGCCCACACCCTCCCCATTTAGGGTGGTAGTAATCGGTTCATCAAGAAAATAAACAAAGAACGAGCATGGAAGATATCTTAATAACATCAATTCCTATAATCCCTCATTAACAATATATTCCCAACCCATAAGGAAAAACTTCCACGTATCAACGTGATAATAAGTTGGTCCGCTTTCCATTTTTTGGACGGAATGAAACAATGGAATAATATCATACTTAAATAAAATCCCTACCTTTCTCGTTGTTCGTCGACGTTTACGCGAGAAGGAGGATGTCGATTCGTTGTAGACGAACACATCCTACATCGTATGAAGTTTCAATAAAGGAAGTCGAAGTCTAGGTTGTTCTTTATTGTCGAAGGTGTTCCTCATCGGCGTTCTTTGTTGGTGGAGCGTTCTTCATGGAATAACACATTCTTTGTTGGAGAGTGTAATCCTCCAAGTGTTGCGCGTCATGTCCCTTTACCAGCACTTCGTCGCTTGGTGAATCCATCCCAAATCCTCCTTTCAAGCTCCATATATATAAGAGAGGGGGAGGTAGATAATGATCGTTGGGATTTAAGATGGTTCATTTATTTGAAACCTTCATAAATTCCAACGACATTGTTACTTAATTTAAAAAGGGGCAAGACAAATAATTTATGCTGGCTCAACGATGTGGTGCATTAGAAAGATTAATGGTATGTGTGTTGGAACAATTAAGGTGGAGGAGGTCTTAAAGGGGGTTTTCATCCCGGGTGGTCCCCACCACCATAACCTCTAATGGGACGTTATGGTTCGGGTGGTCCCCACTTCCAACTTCCACCTTGAGTTTTATTTTTGGTGGACCCCACCTGAAATATCTACATGGTAGCTCAAAATAAAATAAAATGATGTTTATTTTATTTTATTATTTTCACAAAAACCCCAAAAACTAACTTTCTCCCTCATCCATCTACCGTCGAGGTGAAAGTATCCTTAAGAAAAAATCGGCCCTGTGAGTTCAACGGTGCCCTCAGATTTCAATTCTGATCACTGGTTAAAAAGTTATAAAATGTCACTCGCGTGTTTACTGAACGTACCTAAAAAAAGTTCGGAAAATTTTTATCAGTCTCCCTTGAACCGCGCCAGTCGAGGTTAGGCTCTGCCTAGGTGAAACAGACCGCAACGAACCCAACAGTACTCTTGGATTTTCAATCCAAGTTACAATTTAGAAGTTATGAATTTTACAATAAAATAATTGTCCCTTAATAATTTTATTTGCGTCCACAAATTAACTTTCTCTCATGGCCTGCTCCGGCCAAAGTTAGTATCTACTTAAAGAAAGAATACCCTCTCACGTTCAGCGGTGGTATCATATTTTTAATCTGGGTTAACATTTTAGAGTTATTTGTATTTGGAAAATAATATTATTTATCTAATTATTGTATTTACTATTATTTCCATTTTTGTGTTTTCTTACAGGAGGCCCGCGCTGACTAATCTTAAGTCGCGCCTAGGGTAAACCTGCCATCCTAAGTGCAATGGTGCTCTTGGATTTATGATCTGAGTAATTGTTTAAGATTTATTCAACTTTATCATAAAAACTTCTTACGCACGTTAACTTATACTTAAAAAAACATCGACAGATAATTCTGAGCACTCTGGGCCTCAGAATCACACGCCGTTAGATTTCACAGACTTGAAAATTCCCATTTATTAAAAAAAATCATGGACACTCTAGGTCTTTTCATTATCCCCACCTTAGGGCTCAATGTCGCCATAAGCCCCAACTCATCTAAGTAAACGAGTGGGTGTAATGAGCACACATAAGATCCCCCCGTATGTTCTCTCCTAGAGGATCATGTAATGCCAAAGAATGTGCACCAAAGGTGTTCGGACCAATAGGGGCCTATATACCCTGATAGGGGGGGTGAATCAGGCTATGGATATTCTTTTTCAAAGTTCTTCCTACCCCACTGAATCTTGACCTCTTTATTACAAGGGTCACTTTGTTTGCACCTGTGTGTTTATTATGATCACTTATTTTCATTTTTATCTGATGATAATGCTTTAAATGCAATGCAGGGAAGTTAGCAAGCAGACACATAGATTTTTACTTAGTTCACCCTCACTGGGCTACATCTATGGAGCATACGCCGACAAGTTTCTGGTCGTACCAAATTCCACTATTCTTCGCTAGACGTGGATACAATGGTTCGGGCTAGATCACTTCTACGCCCAGGCTCACTGCGTTTACAAATTTTAGGGTTAGCTCACTGCTTTCCCATGGGTCACTCCCTGTTTCTCTCTCTCTCTAGCTCCCTACTGGTGGAGAGGATCACCTTCTTTCTCTTCCTTTTCTCACTGCTCTGGAAGGAACCACTCACAGTTTATAGACCTGTAGGTCTCTTCATTTGCATGAAGGAATGCATCATTCTTTTTATGTAGATTCTCTGTTGAAGCCCAAATTTCACCCATATATTAATATCTCTTTTCACTGAAGGTATCAGGAAAACTTCCAGCTTCCACGCAGCCCGAAAAACACTGCCGGAAATAAACCTTACTTGGTGCATTAGTCTATCATGGCGCGCAAGTATCGGCGCACAAGTCACAACTGGCGCACAAGTATTCCTCAACCAATTGCACTACACAAGCTTCTGAAACTCCAAGCCTGCTCGAATCACTTCCTTCATCGCCTAAACCACATCAGGTGCGAAACTTAAACTTGGCGTGAAACTTCCTTCTCTGGCGCGCAAGTCTCACTTGCACAAAACACCACCACTTGCATGACCACCACACCTGCGCAACGGGAGCTCTGAATCTTCAAAGTGTTGAACTCCGATGAAGAATGAGGAGGGATGGTCCAATATTTATAGGAAAATTGACCACCCTACGCAACGGCGTGCAAGTCATCCCTCGGCGCGCAAGTCTTGGCGCGCATGTCTCTTCCCCTACAAGTCACTTGCACGACCCACTTCCAAACATGCGTGAACCTCTTTCCTTTGCCATATTTTTATCTTTAGATCTTGGAAAACCATAGGCGCGCATGTTCTCAAGCTTCCAAGGCATCGCCGGGCAAGTATCTTTCTCGGTGTGCATGTCACCTGCGCGACCTCACCAAAACTTGCGCGAACCTTATCACTTTTCTATATGTTGATGATATAATCTTGAAAAAAATATGGCGTGAAAGTTTCCAAGCCTTCATGTACATGGCGCGCAAGTCCCTTTTCCAAAAACCACGTTACCTTATTTGTCGATTTTCAGGCCCAAAAATTTGGTAAACACTAGAAAACAGCGCCACCAAGTATCTGTTCTTTTTGTACCGCCTCCAGATCATCCATCTCTTTGTCTACGTTCTTGAATCAAACATAGATCCTTAATCACAGCTCTTGAACTCAACATTCCATCAGGAAGTCCTCTTTGTCAACAAATTTTTATGTCATGGTTTGTATTGTCAATAATCACAACGCAAATGTTCACTTTGTCAACAAACACAATAACCACAAAAATGCTTCAATGATACCTTGAGGGGTTTTTGACCAAAAATATCCCCCTTTGGGTTTTTTGACAACTCTTCCATAAAAAGATACAGCATTAATTCTTTAGCCACCATTATCCGTTTGTGATTCTGATAGCGATCAAGGATTTACTCAACACAAACTCTAAGCCCACATGAGCAATGCTCGGTGTGAGAAACAAAAGTAAATGAAAAGTTCATCAATGAATCACTTCAACATTGACATCCACTTTTGACACCAAACTGATACCAATTACCAAATTGGTACCAATTGTTGATACTTCACTGATACCAATTTTTGGGAATATTCATACCACATTCCAACGCAACTCTTATCTTCTTCTTTTACCACGATCCTCAGCTATCGTGATATCTATGCTTTGATCGATCACATCTAGCATCGTCAGATTTTATACGCTCCCCCTTTCTTCTCACAATGTCAACACCTCTTTAGCCCTATTTCCTGTGTTGTCCAAGTTATTCTCTAGCTAATCATGTTCAACTATCTTCAACTCCCCCTATCTGGCTGCCCCACTTGTCAGCTTCTCCCCATATCATTCATGATTTATCAAATCTCTACATTGTCTCCCCCTTTAACAATCACTATTTTCTCCCCCTTTGTTAATGAACCCAAAGGGCACTCCTTTGCAGTCTGTAACAGAGTAGAGAAAAAATAAGAACATTAGAGAAAAACACATCATACCTTGGGGAGAGGGGAAGTCCACCTCCACACTATTTCTTGTGCGGGGAGTCGACTGAACTCCCAGAGCTAGTCAATGCCTCTCAAAAGCTTCCTTCAGTGAGACCTTTGTTAGAATGTCTGGAACCTATTGCTCTGTAGGCACATACTCCAACTTCATGATTCCCTGATCAACCTTCTCCTTGATAAAATGACACATTATCTCAATGTGATATTTCCTTGAGTGATGAGCGAGATTTTTGCTGAGATTTATAGCACTAGAGTTGTCACACTGGATTCTGATGGGAGACTTCACTTCAACTCCCATATCTTCAAACTGCTGCTTCATCCACAATAACTATGTGCATTCTTGAGTGGCCACAATATACTCAGCTTTTGTGGTGCTCAACAAAATGAAATCTTTATTCTTTATTATCTAAGAAATACACAATCCAACAACTTATAATGCACCTCCTGACATTGATTTTCTATCATCTGTTGATCGAGCATAGTTTGCATCAGTATATCCCAATAACTTTCTCTGAGATTTATCAGTATATGTCAAGACGAAATCCATTGTGCCCTGAATATACTGAAGTATTCTTTTTTACTACAATTAGTTGGCTTTACTTGGGATTACATTGATATCTTGCTTCTTGGCATGTGGAAAAAGCTATATCAGGAATTTTTGCAGTTAATTACAACAAACTTCTAATAATTTTCCTGTATTCTGTGATATTAACTGCCTTGTCATCCTCATCTTTTGATAATTTCATCCAGGTAGCAACCAGAGTCTTCATCTCCTTGGAATTCTCCATTCCAAACCTTCTCGGAACCTCCTTGGAATATTTATATTGAAAAATTAATGTTCCATTCCATCCTTGTGTCACCTTTAGACCAAGGAAAAACTTTATCTCTCTAATCATTGACATTTGAAACTCATTTTTCATGAATTTGGAAAGCTGTCAGCACTGACCTTTATCTGAACCAACAAATATTATGTCATCGACATAGAACATAACCATAATCATTTGATTACTATTGTTGTTAAAATAGATATTGTAATCAACTCCACCACGCTGGAAAGAAATCTTCTTCAAGTACTGATCAAGCCTTGAGTACCATGCTCTTGGTGCTTGTTTTAGCCCATACAACGCCTTCTTCAGCCTATAAACTTTGTTCTCATCCTAATGAATAAAAAAACCATCTGGCTTCTCAATGTACACCTCTTCTTCCAGAACCCCATTTAGAAATGCAGATTTGACGTCCATCTGGAAGACTTTGAACTTTCTTTGCAATTCTATGGCCAAAAATAATCTGATTGTCTCCAAACTTGCAACTGCTGAAAATGTCTCATCTACATCTATTCCCTATATCTAGGAGTATCCCTTGCACACCAGCCGTGCTTTGTTTCAAATCACAGTTCCATCTCCATTCATCTTATTGCGATAGACCCATTTAGTACCGATGACATTCTTGTCTGCTAGCCTCAAAACAATCTCCCACGTCTGATTCTTCTCAATCTGATCTAGCTCTTCATTCATAGCATGAAGCTAGTTTTCATCTTCAGATACATCATCAGAGAATTTTGGCTCAACCTAAGATAGAAAAGATGCCTACTGTAGTGATTATATTTTACTTGTTTGAACTGGAGTTGACTAATCACTGATGATATTCTGCCTGTCAATTTCAGCTCAACTCTTTGTCTTCTGTGAAAATAAGGATTTTACTTCCTCATACTCAGCATCAGTATCTTCTTATGAATCAACTTCAGCCACTTATGCTCTCCTTGAGTCTCTTACCACATCATCTCTCTTAATAGAAAACTTCTCACTGGGTCATTGTTCAATGATGTCTCTTCATTGAATTTCTTATCTCAGATTTCTATTGACACGACTTAGATTTTCTCTCGCAGCATCTTGGTATCCTGAAAGCAGTCAGATGATACCACATTGTTAGATCATAATAGATAATCATGAAATCTCGTGTGTTACTACTTGGCCCCCAATCATTCTTCATGAAAATTCTGTAGGCCTAGCCTTTCTCAACATTTGGGTTTTAAACCCACTAGTACACATTTCCATCTTTGATGTTCCACTAAAATTCCATTTCCCTTGATTCCTACTCTGAGAAGGAATTTCTTTTCTTCCCATCTTCCATTACTTCTTCCACAATTATAAGGATCTTGCATCTTCTTCCAGTTTTTTCTATGGAACACGACCTACGAATTTATCATTACATTCATTGTTCATCTCTCTTTTATCAGATGTCTGAGTCACCACACCCTTTTTCACTGGTGGTGAGTCCTTCATTGAACATTTATTCATATTTATCATAGTTGGAGTAGATCTCTCCTTAATCTTCCAGGTTTGTTCACATTCTCTCCTTTAGAGCTGTTTTGAGTATGACAGATGAGGTGACTGATACACATTTCGTTCATCTCCATGTGATTCCCCTGAGGCTCTATGCCTACTCTTCTCCTTTCCACTTGTCTCTCAGTGTAGAATTTCTCATTATGCATCATTGGAGTCGAGAATCTCCTTTTGAGTTACCGTTCCATTCTTGTGTTCTTCTTGCTGCAATTTCTTGCCAAATGCCCATAATATGAACATATAAAACATTTTACATCAAAGGCATACCTCATTTCGTCACTTCTATGTCGAGATGCTGATACACCTTGAGTTCTTCTTCTGACATGGGGCTCTTGAGCTTCCTGACACATACTCATGGTGTGTCCCATTCTTCCACAGTAATAGCATCTAATGGATGCTTTCCTATGAGAGACTCTTCTCTCTGATTTCTCATGATGCTTTTTCTTATTCTCCGATTTCGTAATGTTTCTATTTTCATAGCCTGAGATGTATTCCAGAGCCTCTGAACAGAAGCTTGACGTGTGGCCATGAATCCCACAGAAAAAGCACATGTCATCACTTCTTTTTGTAACTGTCCTCTTTGTCCTATCTTCAGCACCTATATGTTTTTCTCCACTCCTGGATCTATTCATGGCTCACATTCTATCATGCATGGGAGGGTATTCATCAAATCCATGGACAAAGTTTTCCAAGCTATATGGTCTTTGAGCTGAGAAAATATTTTGTTGTTTCTCCTCAGATATCTCATACTTCCATTTCACTTTATCATCACCTTCCAAAGGAAAATCGAATAGTAAGTGCAGTGCATCCTTCAACATAGGTTTCCTTTGTCACATGATATCTCCATTTCTTTCTTGGATTTCTATATTACATCCTCCAATTGTTGAATCTTCTTATTTCTTGATTCAAGTTGAGCATTGAGTTCTTTTTTGAGATTCTTCCCTCTACTCAACTCATCTTCTAGTACCCGTGTGAGCTTTTCTACCATGTCACCTTGCTTCATTACTTTAAATTTTTCATCAGAAATGGATTCAGTGACAGATTTATTCTCTTGTTTTAGCCTCTGATTCATCTGAAGTTCTTCATACAACTGTGTTGCTAGATCATCATTTCTAGCTTCCATATTTTGAACTTCATCTGACTTTTGATTTTCTTCATAATCACCAGCCTTTTGTTTTCCTTTTATTTTATCCACCTTTTGTAGTTCTTCAGCTTGAGAATCATTCTTCTCATTTAGGTAACTTGCCACATCAATAATCCTTTGATTTAATCCTCTTAGCTTGTTGACCTCAATCTCCAAAACTTTTAACCGGATATCTTTAGATTTGACTTCATCATTAGTTGTTTTGGTATCACTTTGATGTTCATGTACTTCATTCATTCCAACATCTTGATTGAGTGAATCAATATTTTCCCAATCAGATTCATCCATTCCTTCTTTCAGTAAGCTGTTTGATTATTTTAATTGAATCACACTTTTTCCATACACACTTCCACACTGAGGAATACCACCTGACTTCTGATTCTTCTTTGATGTTTTTCCCTTTGCCATGTCACACCGAGATAAGGGAAGACTGATTCATTGACCACACAAATCGACTATACCAAGTCGGAGAAAACAAATCTGATAACATCAACCTTCCCTCTGATACCAATTGTTAGGACCAATAGGGGCCAATATACCCTGAGGGAGGGGGGGTGAATCAGGGTATGGATATTCTTTTTCAATGTTCTTCCTGCCCCACTGGATCTTGACCTCTTTATTACAGGGGTCACTTTTTTTTGCACCGGTGTGTTTATTATGATAACTTATTTTCTTCTTTATCTGATTATGATGCTTTAAATGAAATGCAGGGAAGTTAGCAAGAAGACACAAATATTTTTACTTGGTTCACCCTCACTAGGCTACGCCCAAGGAGCATACGTCGAAAAGTTTACAGTCGTACCAAATTCCACTATTCTTCGCTAGACGTGGATACAATGGTTCGGGCTAGATCACTTCTATGCCCAGGATCACTGCCTTTAGAAAGTTTAGGGTTGGCTCACTACTTTCCCAAGGTTCACTCCCTGTTTCTCTCTCTCTAGCTCCCTGCTAGAGGAGAGGATCACCTTATTTCTCTTTCTTTGATCACTGCTCTGGAAGGAACCACTCACAGTTTATAGGCCTATAGATCTCTTCATTTTCATGAAGGAATGCATATTTCTCTTTATGTAGATGATCTGTTGAAGCCCAAATTTCACCCGTAGATGAATATCTCTTTGCACCGAAGGTATCGGGAAAACTTTCAGTTTCCACGCAGCCCGAAAAACACTGCTAAAAATAAACCTAATTTGGTGCGCAAGTCTATCGTGGCACGCAAGTATTGGCACGCAAGTCACAACTGGCGCGCAAGTCTTCCTCAACCACTTGCACGACACAAGCTTCTGCAACTCCAAACCTGCGCGACTCACTTCTTTCCTCGCCTAAACCACCTAAGGCATGCAACTAACACTTGGCGCACAACTTCCTTCTCTAGCGCAAGTCCCACTTGCGCGACACACCACCACTTGCACAACCACCACACCTTCACGACAGGATCTCTGAATCTTCAATGTGTTTAACTTCGGTGAAGAATGAGGAGGGGTGGTCGAGTATTTATAGAACAATTGACCACCCTGCACAACGGCGCGCAAGTCAAACCTCAGTGCCCAAGTCTCAGCGCGCAGGTCTCTTCCACTACAAGTCACTTGCCCGACCCGCTTCAAAACTTTTGTGAACCTCTTTCCTTTGCCATATTTTGATCTTCAGATCTTGGAAAACCATAGGCATGCAAGTTCTCAAGCTTCCAAGGCATTGGCGTGGAAGAATCATTCTCGGCGCGCAAGTCACCTGCGTGACCTCACCAAAACTTGCGCAAACCTTATCCCTTTGCCATATTTTGAAGATATGATCTTGAAAAACTATGGCGTGAAAGTTTCCAAGCCTTCATGTACACGGCGCCACCTTGTAT
Source organism: Viscum album (assembly GCA_963277665.1). Classification (NCBI taxonomy): domain Eukaryota; kingdom Viridiplantae; phylum Streptophyta; class Magnoliopsida; order Santalales; family Viscaceae; genus Viscum; species Viscum album. Next base: position 1,572,509,878 of record OY728127.1, read on the forward strand.
CTGTTCTTCTTGTACTGCCTCCAGATTATCCATATCCTTGTCGATGTTCTTGAATCAAACATGGATCATTAATCATAGATCTTGAACTCGTCATTCCATCATGAAATCCTCTTTGTCAACAAATTTGTATGTCATGGTTTGTATTCTCAATAATCAAAATGCAGATGTTCACTTTGTCAACAAACACAATCACCTAAAAAATGCTTCAATGATACCTTGAGGGGTTTTTTCCCAACAAAAGGCATCGAACATCCATGAAGGGCCTGCTCCTGTTGATCCTCAATCTCAACTGGAACCTCCGTAAAATTCACCCCATCATCGATGTTCAGCTTGCCTTGGTCAATGATGTGGGAAGGGTCGTGCACGTATCTCCTCAGCTAAGATACATGGAAGACATCGTGCACCCGGTGCAATAGAGGTGGAAGAGATAAGTGGAAGTCCAACTCACCAACTCTGCTGAGGACCTGAAGAGGTCCGATGAATCTCAGAGATAACTTTCCACCTCGCCCAAATCTCTGTAGACTGCATCGTGGTGAGACCCGTAGAAAGATGTGGTCACCATCCTCGATCTCCATAGGTATTCATCTCCAGTCAGAATATGACTTTGGTATCCTCTGTTCAATCTTCATCCGCTCCCAGACGATTTGCACCTTTTCTATGATAGCCCATACCATCTTTGGTCCCACTAGTGATGATTCCCCTAGGTCAGCCCATCTCAAATGTGATCAGCAAGGTTGCCTGTACAATGCCTCAAAAGGTGTCATCTCAATGGTGGATGTTAGCTGTTGTTGTATGAAAACTCCACCAAAGGCATGTGATCCTACCAGCTGCGACCGAAGTCAAGGACACTTGCACATATCAAGTCCTTGAGGGTGTGAATGGTCCGCTCAGTATGACCATCCATCTGAGGATAAAAGGCGGTGCTCTAATGAAGATGCATCCAAAAAGCCTCCTGCAAACCCTTCCAGAGCCAGAAAGTAAAACGTGCAACACGAATGGAGATAATCACCGATGGTTCTCCATGTAACCGTAAAATCTGCTGCACATAGAGGCGTCCCAAGCTCTATACTGAACCCTTCTCTATGATCGGTAGGAAGTGTGCCGACATGGTGAGTCGATCGACGATCACCCAAATTGGGTCATGTCCCATGGATATACATGGATTTACAGTCACGAAGTCCATGGATATCACATACCACTTCCACTCTAGGAAATCTAAAGGGTAAACCAATCCTGTTGGTACCTGATGCTCCACCTTCACTTTCTAACAAGTGAGGCACCAAGAGACCAACTCTGCTATTAATTTTTTCATTCCCAGCCACCAGTGCTGCCTTCAGAGGTCCTGGTACAACTTCTCCACTCATAGATGTACCGCTAGAGTGGATGTGTTGAACTCCCTCAACACATCCTCTTGAAGTGACACGGGTACCATGGTACATCTCCTGAAGAGAATGATGTGCTCCCCACCTTCAGAAAATCCATTAGGTGCATGTCTTGTGGATATCTGAGAACATCGTGTCTCATTGTTAGTGTCGTCATGCTGCACCTCCCTGACTGGCTGAAGGAGTGAGGTAGTTACTGTAAGAGACTGAAGAAATGTTTTTTCCTTCTCTATCCACAAAGGATATCTACAAAGCAGCTAGCTGCTCTATCACCTCACTCAGTAGATGCAGGCCAGACCTCTTACTGAGGGAGTTTACTACCATTCTCCCCTTCCCAAGAGTATAGAATATCTCAAAGTCAACTTCTGCTACCATGATGGTGAGGTTGGCTGACTCACGAGTGATTGGATGCACCCACCTATGCATGAGTTTATCCTTTGATTCCTGGGTTTCCTTTTTCACCAACCAAGGAAAACCCCATCCCAATGTTGTAGACAAACCACAACCTCTTTTCCTAATACAATAAATCTAAGTGTGAACTGTGGATGACATGTCCAAAAACAGAATAATGTCATAAGGCCTCGATGCTTCCACCAAGAGGTTCCAACCAAAACTCTTTCCTCAAGGGCCAGATCACACCTTCAATGTATGTGTGATTATCGAGTCTCCTCCTTAAGGTGTCTCCAGATGTGAGGGTTATGTATACTTTTTAACCTGAAACTCTAGGTTTTGAACCATATTCATGAATGGAAGAAATGATTGGTACCTATGTATATTTATACGACAGCTAGTAGTAGACATAGATCACACCTTGAATCATTTCAAGAGCCCTTGGGTCGCATTCCTTGACCACCAGCAACTACTATCTTCTGATATCCTCCATCTTCCTGTGCCTGGAGGGGTCCATAAAAAAATGGGGGGGGGGGGTTGTAACATTTTGAAAATTAAACCACCTCATGCTGCTCTTCCTCAACATTTTCTTCCCTTTAGACTCATCTGTCCCAAACACTTCTTCTTCCCAAAACATGTTACATGCCCAAGTCTCTAAGACGGTCACCAATTTCCTGCATTACCACTGCTAACATTCACTGGCTATATCTGCTCATCCAAAGAACATTCAACCACAAAGGGTCCCACTAGCACCCTAGCATAATTAAGAATTAATGTAATAAAATTGAGGGCTCAGATGTCCTTTAAACACACCACACTCGGAAGTTTGATCCCTGATGCAGTAAACATATCGTATTCATTGAGAACCAGGAATGATCGGTACGCCTTGATGAATACACAGCAACTGACATGTCATCCTTCCAAAGCTATAGAAGATCTAGAGAACTCTCAACCACCTCCTCGAGCCAGTCCTCAATGGGCTGTGCTTCAGGCTTACCTTGAAACCTGAGGGGTATCTGATTCTAAATCATGTGTAATGCACTAAGCCTACATGTTTCCTCTACCGGCACTGCAGGTTGTAACTGCTGACCAACGGGTAGTGATATAGTTGGAACACTACCCTAATGTACTATTTCGGGCAATGATCCATGTACCAAAGCCTCATCACTATGAGAAACATCCTCATGGTCAGTCACAGAAAAAGTCTAGTAGCTAAGATCACTGTCTTCTCTACTATTGTCTCACGTAGAAAAGAAACTCTAGCAACCGCCTCCAGCTAGCACTCAGTTGTGTGGGAAACTGTCTCGCCTCGAAACCTTGTAGGCCTCTACTGTTGGAACTCATGAAACATGCTCATTCGGCATGAACCATCAGCCAATGCGGATGGTTGTATCTGCTTCCCAACGGGTGGTGCTGCTGCTAGTACACCACCCGAATGTGCCAACATAGTAAGAGGGCCCTCCACCAGAGCATCATCGCTCGGTGGGCTATCAGTGTGTACAATTCTCAAAAATCTAACAGAATCTATGCCTGGAGGCATCCTAAAAGAAACAGATGTGACACCATAAAAATATTAAACCTGGTGAGCTGACTTGGTGGGTTTACATATTAAATCACAAAGAAAACACACACGCAATCAGTGTTTTCGGGCACTGAGTCAGAAATCAGAAATCAGGGTCCTAGTGTATGGATACATCAGCCGTCGTAGCAACATTGGACTCCCTGAACTGAGAACCACTCTCACTACCCATAAAACTATTTCATAATAGAAAATAATGATCACAGTCCTATGTTTTGTGGTAGAACCGACTCCTCTATTACCAATTTTTCATGACCAGTCCCCCGAGGCCCATGCCGTGACTACCCCAAACCCGCCTTCCATAGGCTAGGGGCTGTCGACTAGCACCAAAGGTGCAATTCCCTAAAACTGGGAAGGCATTTCCTTTATAACACGAAAATTCATATATCAGAGCACACAAACGGATACAAAATAATAAATAAAATGTATAACTAAAGAGTGCTGAAAATTAAAAGGGTCCAGAAATACAAGACCAACTATAAAGTACAAGGAACTAGAAGTACAAGTACAACTGATGAAATGAAAAACAGATGTTGGGTCATCCTCCAGAATTCCTATATGATTAGTAGGTATAGATATCCTCCTTAGCACTTCATGTCTGTCCATCTCCTCTATATATTAACTCGTAGTAAGGTCCACCTCTGGGTACCATTCAGTCCTGGTACTCTCTGCTTTAGTCAGCCATGTTCTTCATCTGCAACCAACACAACATGGTGTGGGTATAGCCCGTGTAGGGGTGAGTATAATGATACTCAGTAGGGACCCCGATACCCTCAAGGTCTCACAAAATCCAACAAGGATAAACCAAAAAGTATGAAATAAATAGATAACCTTACTTAGGTATATCCCTATTCCTATACCTACGTTATCAAGTGATCCATCTCAATCATGAGGAAAACACAAAAGTACTGACTTAGCTCAACCATGATTTTTATTCACATTATTAAAACCTCAGAAGCTGGAGAACACCTCCTCTATCGAGTATAATGGGCCTAACACAACACTAATCACACTTCCCACTAACCATGGACTGCTGAGGTACTCCTCCTGTTGAGTACCGTGGGTCTTCTGCTTCACATAGAGGTTCTCCTCACCGTGGGTTTGCCGCCACAACCAGGAGCTCCCACTCATAGCCTATAGAGGTAATCCTATTATTGAGTACTATGGGTATGCCACCACATCCCAACGCTCCTTCACTGTGGGTCTGCCGCCACTACCAGGAGCTCCCCACTGGGCTAGTTGAGTCACTCTGAGTCATTCGGTCAGCAGTTGTCTGGTCTCATCCAGCTACTCGGTCTTTGCAATGTGGTTGCTCATCACTGAAAGGATCCACTCCATGAGCTAATGGTCGATAATCCAACTATCAAGATTTCCCATGAAGAAGTATTTCAATAGTCTGACACGTCATAGTGGTCTCAACAAAATAGATGATGCATCAATCAGATTCCCAGTTTGTGGGTTATTAGCTTTTTAGTCCGGGAGGCCCGGTTCGATTCATGTATGATCCCACTTGACTGTATCTCAACTATACCTAAAAATCTAGTGGGGGAATACTCATAGGGACCGTCATACTCCATGATTACCAGTTCCACAGATGGTTCATCAAACGGACGTCTGATACCAAAGATATGGCCAAAAGAAAGTAAAGGGGGCGTAGTGGGCCTAGGTTGAGTCCGACCTAGTTGGACCAACCCGACCGAACATATTCTGGGCCGACCCATTTCGGGTCAACCGGGTGAGACCCATTGGGTCTGGCTGGGTCCATTGGGCGGTCCAACTCGTTAGGTTCAGCCCAACCCGCTGTGCCCAGCCCAGCAGGCCGTGATAGACCGAGGAGAGGCGAGAGGGCGAGGACCGATTGTGAGGGACAGAACCAGGCATGAGGGCGTGAACCAAAAGAGGTTCGGCGTGAGGGCAGTTCAGCCTGGAGGGCACCACGTGGGCGACGCAGCCCGGAAGGCACCGTGAAGGCGTGGGTCATTTCTGCAGAGGCGCCGCGAGGAGCGCGGGAGGCCGACTCGTCTGGGGCACCGCGAGGGGTGCGGGAGGCCGGCTCAACCGAGACTCAGGAGGCTAGCGGATGGGGAGGTTTGGTAGGGAACTGCAAGGAAATCCCGGCCGAGAGGCGCGGCGGCTAGGAGCCAGGGCACGGTGCAGCCAAAGCGCGGCTCGGCTGGGGTGTGTGGCGGCTCGGGCCGATTCGGCCGGCGGGTGGCACTTCTAGCGGGTAGTGCGGCCGGGGTGGCTTGAAAGACGTAGGGGGGTGCGATCTAGCCTGGGTGGTGGAACCGGTTTCACCGGGGCACCATAGCGTCACGGGGGAGGCACAAGATGCGTTCATTTCCTTCGTCGTCTCGTCACCTCATCGCCATGCCGAAGAATATCACAATGAAGAATGATAGAGTGGGTTTGGGCCATGTTATTTGGGCCCGCACCCTCTGCATTTAGGGTGGTAGAAATCGATTTATCAAGAAAATAAAAAAAGAACTATCATAGAAGATATCTTAAAAACATCAATTCCCATAATCCCTGATTAACAATACATTCCCAACTCGTAAGGAAAAATAGCCATAGATCAACTTGATAATAAGTTGGTCCATATTCATTGTTTTGGAAGGAATGAAATAAGGGAATAATATCATACTTAAATAAAATCACAACGTTGCATGTTGTTCGTCGATGTTGGTAGGAGAAGACGAACGTCGATTCGTTGTAGACGAACACATCCTACGTCGACGGATGTTTCGATAAAGGAAGTCAAAGTTGAGGTCATTCTTCATAGTTGAATGCATTCCTCGTCGAAATTATTCTTCATTGGAGCGTTCTTCGTGAAAGAACACATTTTTCATTTGAGAGCGTAATCCTCCAAGTGTTGGGCATCATTTAAATTTACCAGCACTTCATCACTGGGTGAATCCATCCGAAATCTTACTCCCAAGCTCTATATATATAGAAGAGGGGGAGGTAGATAATGATTGTTGGAATTTATAATGGTTCATTTATTAGAAACCTTCCTAAATTCCATCGACGGTCTTGCATAATTTAAAAAGGGCCAAGCCAATTAATTTACATTGGCGCAATGATGTGGTACATTAGCAAGATTAATGGTATGTACGTTGGCACAATTAAGGAGGAGGAGGTCAAGAGGCTCTCCCTCATTAATTGTGGGAGTTTAGGGTTTCTCTCAATTAAAGGAGGGTTTCATCCAAGGTGGTCCCCACCACCATAACCTCTCATGGGAGGTTATAGTTTGGGTGGTCCCCACTTCTAACATCCACCCGGAGGTTTAGTTCTAGTGGACCCCACCTGTAATAACAAAATGGAAGCTCAAAATAAAATAAAATAAAGTTTTTTTTTGTTTTATTATTTCCACGAAAAATCCAAAAACTAACTTTCTCCCTCGTTCATCTGTCATCGAGGTGAAAGTTTCCTTAAGAAATAATTGGCACTGTGAGTTCAAAGGTGCCCTCAGATTTCAATTTTGAGCAACAGTTCAAAAGATATAAAATACCACTCACGTGTTGACTGAACATACCTAATATCAATTTCAGAAAATTATTTTTAGTCACCCTCGACCCACGCCGGTCGATATTAGGCTCTAAATAGGTGAAACACTCCCCAAAAAAACCAATGGTACTCTCATATTTTCAATCTGAGTTACCATTTACAATTTATGAATTTTACAATAAAATAATTTTCAATTAAATATTTTATTTGCAGCCAAAAACTAACTTTCTCTAGTGGCCCGTGCCAGCCAAAGTTAATATCTACTTAGAGAAATCATACCCTCACGAGTTTAGTGGTGGTCTCATATTTTTAATCTAAGTTAAAATTTGTGTGTTATAAGCATTTGAAAAATAAAATAAATTATTTTATTATTTTATTAATGATTATTTCCATTTCTGGGTTTTCTTACAAGGAGCCCATGCCGACTAAACTTACATCGCCCTAGGTTAAACCCGCCATCCTAAAAATAACGGTGACCTTGGATTTCTGATCCGATTAACCATTTATGAGTTATTCCATTTTTTCAGGAAAACTACTTATGTGTGTTAACATGAGCTTAACAAAACTTTGATGGATCATTCCGGGGACTCTGAGGCTCAGAATCGTGCTCTGTCAGATTTTGCGGACTCGTAAATGTCACATTTATTTAAAAAAAATCATGGACCTTTCATGTCTTTATAATCTGATTCATTGACTAAGAATGTACTAGGATAACATTTTTTCGATTTCAAGATCCTTTTCATAGAGATTAGGAACAAGAGAAGAAATACATTATTGATTTTAGTTCATTCTCATCATTGGTAATGCCTTGAATAATTTCCACTTCCTATCATATTTAATGAAATGAATATGAATTTTTCATTCGTAAAGTGTTAGTAGATCTTGCGATAGAGTGATAGGCCATTCCATCTGTTTTAATAAAATGGTTAGCACATGTAATCAAATTGGAATAAGTATACCTATAGAGAGATAATACATTAATCTAACAATCTTCAACTAGAATATAAATTATATTATCCATAAATGGATAACATTAAAATCATTCCAAAAACTGAAAATATAAAACATTCGATAGAGGAGAACCAAATTGACTTAACATTTGTATCCCATATCTCATTAGGTAGTTTTTGGATGTAACATTCCAAACATCTAAATACCATAATCATATATTTTCTTTAAATATGATAATAAAAAAATTACAGTAGAACTTATTGACACAATGCATTCTATCTAAATTAACTCTTCCCACAAACCATATATTTGAAAAAATATATATACTCAAACACTAATATCACTTTCTCATTTTATCAATCAGGTGCTCATTAATAATATCAAAAATATCATTTTCTCCTTATCGCTTCATTATGTGCATATAATCTACTATTCAAAATTATTTAAATCACATTTCATGGTTACCGGTACCATATAATTGTGGAAAACCATAATAGACCAAAAAAACGATATTCCAATATTTCGTAATACTATAAATGAGATTTCACAACACTATTTTCAAATCCCATTACATAAACACTTAATCATTCCACTTCATTGGTTTCATACTCAACATCACCAATAGTGATCGCATGTGACTTCCCATAGTCTTTTTCCATAATAAGTAGTTGATGTCAATCTTCATTAGCCTTTGGATTAAGGAATTGGTTTTCATAATGTCCCATTTCCTTGAACATATTATATTGAAGTGTTGTTGGTGCATTATCTTTAGTCTTTTCTCCATTCACATCATTAGAACCTTTTTCCCATTATAATGTCACTCAACTACTTTATTACCTTATTTTCCACACAAGAATCATTTTCTTTTCCCATTATGATAATATCCAGCATGCTTATTTCCACCCATTGAGCAAAAGGATTCATTTATCTTCTTTTCCCCATTGTTTTTAGATTTTCTCTTGAAATCCATCTATAGTTTCTTGTTAAAACCATGAGATGGATATGTAACACCAACTTCTAGTACTACCATGACAACACAATTCACAATATCATCATATCTACAAAAGTATCTTATAGCTAATTCACTTCTATGATTTTTTAAGCCACTGAATAATTAATCATCATTACTTTCAGGTTGGATGATAAAGCCATAAGCATACTTTTCTAGTCTTATAAAATTATCCTCATATGTAACAAAAGATTCATCATCCTTTTTCATATAATGAAGGTACTCCTTTTCCATATTTTTTCGAAGAATATGAGGGAATTACTTATTGAAAAATAAGTTATTGATCTCATCTTGTTCCATGGATTTAGTATCATATGGCTGCCATATATTCTTAATTAGAGTCCACCACTGGTATCTCTCACCTTCTAAAGGATAGACATCCAAAATGACTGTTTCATGTTTTGAAAAATGAAGGATGAAAAATATATTTTAAATGGTACTGATCCATTATTCAACAACAAGTGGACTAGAAGTCCCACTGATAGAAGGTGTACATTACCTCAAGAAGGGCTTAATAGAATTTGTGTCCCTTCTCTACTCATTTGGGAGTCCAGAATGATTCAAAGCATGTATAAGTATATAAATAAGATTTTCAATTCCATATCCCATAATTTTTGGATATTCGGGAATAAAATAATTGTATTACCTAGGACATTGATCATTAACACGGTTCCTTCAGGTTTCAGCCATCATCTAAAACCCAAAAAGCATAGTGTGAGGGAAAAAATCATACTATGAAAATAATATAGTTAAGGGGGTGTACCTTCAATATCTATCATATTATTTTTAATGGTATGTTATTCATTATCATTTCCATAATTCGAGGACTATATTATATAGTAATAAATACCCTTAGGGACATTCGTAGACATACCTTTGAAATATCTCTATGGATCTCCCTAATGTTTTCACATCCAAGTTTCCAAAGGTTAACTAAACCATCACTCTGATACCAAATATAAAGATCCATGACTTACATACATGTACATTACATTTATTTTGTAGAATACTTAATAAAAGACAAAAAATAGACCCCAAAAAATCATATTAGATTCTGGTCTTTGGAAACATGGAACATAATATTCTAACATTGTGAAAGATCTTCAACATCTCCCATAGAGATTTTTCCATTTTTTTTCTTACATAAAACATTTATTTATATCCTGGTGAAAAGAAAACATACACAACTAGAAAAACAGGTATTTGCGACGGGGCATTTGCGACGGGATCCCATCGCAAATGGCCTGTTGCGACGGGGGCCCGTCGCAAATAGCCCGTTGCTGAAAACGCCGTCGCAAATACACTTATTTGCGACGGGCCCGTCGCTAAAGCCTTTGTTTGCGACGGTCATTCTCCCCGTCGCAAATAGTATTCTGTATTTTTGTAAAAAAACTTTTAAAATAGTTTTTGCGACGGGACCCGTCGCAAATACCTTTTGCGACGGTATCGTCGCAAAAACTATTTTTTAAAAAAAATAAAAAACTATTAATAATACTAGTATTTGCGACGGGCATAGTATCCCGTCGCAAATACTATAAAAAAAATAAAAAAAAATTATTAATAAATTATTTTAATTAATATAATAATAGAATTATAATTCAAAAATAAAAATAATAAATTATTAATAAATTATTTTAATTAATACGATAATAATAGAATTATAATTCAAAAATAAAAAATAATAGAATATTAATAAATGATTTAATTAATATAATAATATTAGAATTATAATTCATAAATAAAAAAAATATTAATAAGTTATTTTAATTAATATAAAAATAATAGAATTATTTTACATTCAAATATTAAAATAATTCAAGTGTTACAAAAAATATAATTAAATTATAATATTATAAAATTTTAATATATATATAAAATTTAATATTATAAAATATAAATAATATTATTATTCATATTAATATTGTTATTTAAAAATATAATATTATTAATATTTTATAATGAGACAGAAACTACAAATAGAAAAAAAAATATTTTGATTTCACAAATTTTATAACATAAATACAATCTCTAATCTGAAGGAGGGGGGAGGTGGGAGATCTGCAGATGGTGGTGGAGGAAACTCCATCCCTAAAGCATGAGTGAGTCGGCGCATGTACTCCATCTGCTCCTGATGCTGCTGCTGCCACAGACTCGCCTGCTCCTCGTACAGCTGCTGCTGGCGTCGACGCTCCTCCTCATGCTGCTGACGCATCTGCTCCTGCTCCTGTCGGAGACTCTCTATCTGTGCAGTCTGAGATCGCAACTGATCCTCATACTGTGTAGTAGAAGAAGATGCACGACCTCCTCTCGAGCTGGACGCCGACATCGCAGCACTGCCATAATAATCTCCGGGAGTCAGTCGAGAGACGATACCAACTACCCGGCCCTTCTCAAAGGCATACTGGGTGGCCTGCATCCATGCTGCTTCATCAAACTGACGGGCAGTGGTCTGATCTGATGACTCGGCCTGACTCTCAGGTCGGGCCTATGACGTTGCGGCCTCATATGACTCCTATAGTTGCAATTTAAAATTAAAATTGTGAATATATTATATGAAGTTAATTTTTAAACTTGAAAAAAAATAATACTGACCACGATGTGATGCTGACGATCACCTGTGAGCTCCCCAGTAGCAGGATCACTATACATCCTCCGATATACGTCGTACTCTGTAATATCGGGGTGCTCGACAGCCTATAAGAATAAAAAATAAACTGTTAATATTCACAGTTATATACAATATTTATAAATAATGTATGTACCAGATGCTGTCTATGAGTACTGAAAGAACGACTCCCAGCTCGATGAGTCACCTCCTGTCTCCCCAGATTCTTCCTCCCCACCGATGATCTCCTCTGAAAGGCACCACTCAACCAGTGCGCACATAATCCATCCCATACATGGGATGAAATGTATTCTGGTCGGTGTGCTCTACATGACTCCTCAAAATCTGACACTCCTGCTTTCTTCATCGCAGCTTTTCTTAAATTGGGAAAAACCTGACGAAGGCGATCACGCATGGCCACCTCCCATGCCTCGTGGATGGCGTCACGCATGGTATCCTCGATCGGATACCATAAACCCTACAAATAAATCAAAATATCAAGTTAGAAATGAAATAATTTTCAAAATAAAAATTATTTATTTACGTACGTACCAACCAATGGCCGAACATGGCCTGCTGCACATCAATGGGAATCTGCTCCCATGTGGTCCACGGCTGAGAGAAATAGCTGCGCAAAATAGCGTTGCCCTGTCCGACTGCTATATGTGGAAAACTGAAAAAATAATAAACATTCATTATGTGAATAGATTAATGAAATCTTAGTCAAATCCACAGGTTATCACACAGGTTATCACACCTCCGGGTGCGCGGATCAAACCCAAGACGTGGACGTCTCTCGGGGACGGGGTCAGGAATCATCAATCGTGCAAGACTGTGCCCCCTCCGCGTACTCCCTGGAGCGCCTGCCGGCTGAGGGTCATCTGCCAGCAACTCATCCGCATCGAAAGGCAGGTCAGCATCCGCCAACTCACGAAATGTGGCCTCGTCCATCTGAAACAGAAAATGTTAATGTTAGCAAATAATATCTAATTACTATTATATATACATATATACATATTATGATTGTATATAAATACCATGGAATTCTATCAGTGTTCATCTTCATCATCATCTTCATATATGTTAATGTCATCTTCATATTCCTCCTCAACATCATCGATATCCATTCGAGTTACAGTTGCTTCATCTCTTACCATTTCAAATTCATATGTGACATCATTAACATCATCGTCATCACCGACTCTTAAATGTGGGCTGTCGTCATCGATACTCATGTCTCTTTGTAAAAAAGATTGATTTTGAGTACTGTCTTGAAAAACTTCAATTCTTTGCACATCAGTGAAAGCACATTCACTTTGACTAAACTGATTGTCTCGAATTTTGATTTTTATTACACTCCACCAATCAGTCAATTCTCTTGATGTTGCACAGTACTTCGCGTAATAAACTTGATATGCATGTTGAGCCAATAAGAATGGTTCATTTACTACGAGAACACTTTTACATTTAATATAGATGATTCCATGAGTCGGATGAACACGCACGCCTCTCTCTGTATCCAACCACCGACATTTGAACATGGTTATGTAATGTTTTCCAAGATAACAGAGTTCAATGATTTCATCAAGTATGCCATAAAATTCAACTACATTTTCTCGATGATGAGATCCTCTCAAGCTAACTCCACTGTTCATTGTTTTTTTCGATTCCCCATATGCATGTGTGTGGAATCGAAATCCATTCACCACATATGCATTATAAGTTTTAACAAGTTTGGAAGGTGGGTTACTCAATACACACAGTCGTTTTTCAATTTTATCAGCATGTCGAGACACCTGAAAATTTGTGAAATAATTATCAATATAGTAAACTATACATTGAATGAGTTGCTAAAAGATAAATCATTTATGTTACCAGTTTTTGAAACCACTGAGAGAAATTTTTCAGTCGATGTTCTTCGAGAGCAGCAGCTGTAATTTGTGGAATTTGTTTCTTGATATGATTATCATACAACCTATAAAAACCAAAGTTATTTACTGTAACATAAATGATAGAATAAGTGATATAAACACTTACAGTACAACTGATGTCATCTCTTCACAGTTGAGCAGAACATACGTATAAGCTCTCTGATGTTCATCATCTGAAAGCCAGCGTTCATAAACTCCACCAAAACCAAGCTCTGACTGGTTGAAAACAGATAATTGATTGTCTATTTCATCAATATTCCTCTCGTTCCGTCCCATTCGGTTGTGTTTTTAAGGATACTCAGATTCAAAATAATGGGAGCAGAAAAAAGATATTTCCTCTTGCAAATAAGCTTCTGCAATAGATCCTTCAACAGATGCTTTGTTACGTACTTTTCTTTTCAATTTTTGCATGCATCTTTCAAATGGGTACATCCATCGAAACTGTACCGGACCTCCACATTTGGCTTCATATGGAAAATGTAACATCAAATGTTCCATTGAGTCGAAGAAAGACGGTGGAAATATTTTTTCCAGTTTACATATAATTAGAACAACATCTTTTTCAAGTTTGCCTAGAGCATCATAATCTGCCGTTTCCGCACAAATTTCCCAAAAAAAATAGACATGTCAGTTATGGAATCCCAAATCACAGAATTCAACAGACCTCTTAATCCAATGGGTAGAAGTCTCTCCATTATAACATGACAATCATGACTTTTTAATCCAGTAATATGACCATTCTTTACACATCTACCCAAATTGGAAGAACATCCATCTGGAAGTCTCAAATCTGCAATCCACTGACAAAATAATAAAAGGTTTTCTTTAGACAATGTATAAGCTTCTTTTGGTTTCAGTAACCTTTCTGTTCTGACATTCTCAAAGAGTTCCAATTCTGGATGCCTGCAAATTTGCGCAAGATCTAAACATGCATTTACATTGTCTTTGCTCTTTCCTGGCGTATCCAAAACTGTATGAAACAAATTATCAAAACAGTTCTTCTCAATATGCATGAAATCCAACATGTGGAGGATCAACAAATCAGACCAATATGGCAAATCCCAAAATATTCTACGTTTAATCCAATTGTGTTCTTTCCCAAATCCAGAAATTTTCTGTTGGTTTATTGTGGGACCAAAAGTGATGGGAGGTAATGAAAATACAACTGATTTTAACTCCGCACCTGATAGCATTTTTGGAGGTCCATCCATTTCAACTGTTCCTTTTCTGAAATGAGATCTGTTTCTGCGAAAAGGATGATCAGCTGGAAGAAATCTGCGATGACAGTCAAAATAACAAGGTTTCTTTCCATGAATGAGCATAAATGCTTTGTTCTCTCCCATACAGTAAGGACATGATTTCTAACCATGTGTACTCCAGCCAGATAACATCCCATAAGCCGGGAAGTCACTTATTGTCCACATCAATGCTGCTCTCAGTATGAAATTCTGTTTCGTTGCAACATCGTATGTACTGACACCAGTACTCCACAATAAATTTAATTCATCAATAAATGGCTTCAAATAAACATCAATATTTTTCTTCGGATGTCCTGGAATTAGTAAAGTCAAAAAGATATATGGCTCCTTCATCAACATCCATGGAGGTAAATTGTACGGAGTTAAAAAAACAGGCCAACATGAATATTGACTACCATAAGATCCAAACGGACAGAAACCATCAGTGGAAAGGCCCAGTCGAACATTTCTAGCTTCTAAAGCAAAGGATGGATGCACTCTATCAAAATGTTTCCATGAATCACCATCGGCTGGATGATTCAAGCTTTTATCGGTTGAAATATTCTCTTTATGCCATGACATCATTGTCGCTGTATTCTTAGACATGAATAAACGCTGAAGTCTGGATGTAAGCGGAAAATATCTCAACTGTTTTACAGGAATCAAACCAGACTTCCCGTGTTGTCCTTCTTTATATCTCAGTTGCCCACATGTGGGACAACTATCCAACGACTCATTTTCCCCAGAATATAAAATGCAGTCATTTGAACATGCATGAATATTCTGACAAGTAAGTCCCAAATTTCGAACCAGCCTCTTACTTTCATAGTAATTTGCAGGTAAAACATTTCCTTCGGGTAACAGTGTTTTCAGCAAAGAAAATATCTGGTCAAAACATGTGTTTGACATTCCGTTATCTTATTTGATAGCCATATATTTTTCAACTGCTTCTAATTTGCTCAACTTGCAGCCAGGATATAATGCATCCTCAGCAGACTTCAACAACTCATAAAATTCAGACGGTACCAACTCAGGATTTGAAGCTATATCAGCCGGAGTTTCTGTATGTTGAACAGATGAACCTGCAACATCATGTACTAAATCTTGAAACTGGGATGGATCCGGAATCAAGTTGGTATCACCTGCTCTGGAACTACGTTCACCGTGTTGATACCAAAAACCATAATCTGCTTGAAAACCAAAATGCAGGAGACGTTCCCCCACTTTGTCAAACGTGTCAAACGTTCTCAATGCACATTTTCTACAAGGGCATTTTATTTTTCCTTCTAAAACAGATTCTGGATTTGATGCCGCAAATGATAAAAAAATCTCCACACCCTCTATATATACTGGATTTAAACAAGAACCATTTGGATTTCTACGTTGATTTATCCATATGTGGTCATCTAATAATGACTGTTGACGACCTCGTTGTTCCATATTTTTCTATCAAATATAAAAGCATTACTGATTTTGAATAATTTTTCAGAAAAAACACGCAAGCAAGGATTGAATATATTGAGAATAAAGCAAAACTTGTTACAAATATTGATAATTTTAATATTATATTGATTTTTTATTTTTTTTAATAATACTAATATAATTTTTTCATAAATATTAATTATATAATAATAACATTATTACATTATTAGTATATTTTATTATTAATATTAAAATAATAGAATTTTCTATATTATATACAATTCTCCTTTCATCTGTGTGTTTAACATTCTGTCTCCACATGTAATATTGACATTCACTTTCACCTCTCCATTGGCGAGTAGGTTGATAATTTTGAAAAAGAATGACAATATTACATGTGGAGATAGAAAACACACAGAAAAAAAGAGAATTGTTTATAATATAGAAAATTATATTATTTTAATATTAATAATAAAATATACAAATAATGTAATAATGTAATTATTCCTAATTATTACTAATTATTGGTAATTGTTCATAATTATTACTAATTATTTGTAATTATTACTAATTATTGGTAATTATTACTAATTATTCATAATTATTAGTAATTATTACTAATTATTGGTAATTATTCATAATTATTACTAATTATTGGTAATTATTACTAATTATTGGTAATTATTACTGATTATTGGTAATTATTACTCATTATTCCTAATTATTAGTAATTATTGCTAATTATTACTAATTATTGCTAATTATTACTAATTATTTCTAATTATTACTAATTATTGCTAATTATTACTAATTATTGCTAATTATTACTAATTATTGCTAATTATTGCTAATTATTACTAATTATTGGCAATTATTGCTAATTATTGGAAATTATTGGTAATTATTGGCAATTATTGGTAATTATTGGCAATTATTGGTAATTATTGTTAATTATTTCTAATTATTTCTAATTATTGGTAATTATTGGTAATTATTTGTAATTATTGGTAATTATTGGTCATTATTGGTAATTATTGGTAATTATTGGTAATTATTGGTAATTATTGGTAATTATTGGTAATTATTGGTAATTATTGGTAATTATTGGTAATTATTGGTAATTATTGGTAATTAATACTAATTATTGGTAATTAATAATAATTATTACTAATTATTGGTAATTATTACTAATTAATCCTAATTATTCCTAATTATTCCTAATTAATACTAATTATTCCTAATTATTACTAATTATTCCTAATTATCACTAATTATTGGTAATTATTACTAATTATTGGTAATTATTACTAATTATTGGTAATTATTACTAATTATTGGTAATTATTACTAATTATTGATAATTATTCCTAATTATTGGTAATTATTCCTAATTATTGCTAATTATTCCTAATTAATGCTAATTAATCCTAATTATTGCTAATTATTCCTAATTATTGCTAATTATTACTAATTATTGCTAATTATTACTAATTATTGCTAATTATTACTAATTATTGCTAATTATTACTAATTGTTGCTAATTATTACTAATTATTGCTAATTATTACTAATTATTGATTATTATTACTAATTATTGCTAATTATTTGTAATTAATAGTAATTATTGGTAATTAATACTAATTATTGGTAATTAATACTAATTATTAGTAATTAATAATAATTATTACTAATTATTGGTAATTAATACGAATTATTCCTAATTAATACTAATTATTCCTAATTAATACTAATTATTCCTAATTATTGGTAATTTTTCCTAATTATTGGTAATTATTGGTAATTATTGGTAATTATTGGTAATTATTGGTAATTAGTGGTAATTATTGGTAATTATTGGTAATTATTGGTAATTATTGGTAATTATTGGTAATTATTGGTAATTATTGGTAATTATTGGTAATTAATGGTAATTATTGGTAATTATTCCTAATTATTCCATAAGTACTAATTATTCCTGATTAGTACTAATTATTCCTAATTATTCCTAATTATTACTAATTATTACTAATTATTACTAATTATTACTAATTATTACTAATTATTACTAATTATTACTAATTATTACTAATTATTACTAATTATTACTAATTATTACGAATTATTACTAATTATTACTAATTATTACTAATTATTACTAATTATTACTAATTATTCCTAATTATTCCTAATTATTCCTAATTATTCCTAATTATTCCTAATTATTCTTAATTATTACTAATTATTACTAATTATTACTAATTATTACTAATTATTACTAATTATTACTAATTATTATTAATTATTGGTAATTATTGATAATTATTACTAATTATTGTTAATTATTGGTAATTATTCCAAATTATTGGTAATTATGGTAATTATTACTACTTATTGGTAATTATTACTAATTATTGGTAATTATTACTACTTATTGGTAATTATTACTAATTATTGGTAATTATTACTAATTATTGATAATTATTACTAATTATTACTAATTATTGGTAATTATTACTAATTATTACTAATTATTCTTAATTATTGATAATTATTGATAATTGTTCCTAATTATTAGTAATTAAATGAATAATTATCAATAATTAGAAATAATTACCAATAATTACAAATAATAACATTATTAATATACTTTATTATTAATATTAAAATAATATAATTTTCTAATTTATATAGAATTCTCCTTTCATCTGTGTGTTTTCTATCTCCACATACAAATAATACATGTGAAGACAGCAAACACACAGATGAAAAACGAATTGTATATATATAAAAAATTATATTATTTTAAAATTAATAATAAAATAAACTAATAATTTAATAATGTTATTATTCCTAATTATTGGTATTTATTACTAATTATTAATATTTATTCTTAATTATTAAAAATTATTACTAATTATTCCTAATTACCATTAACTATAAACAATACTAATAATTTAAATTTATTAAGTAATAAAACAATGTAAACATAATTAAATTACAACTAATTAATAATAATTGAAACTAATAAAAAATTAAAAATAAATAAAAAATTAAAATGAACATAAATACCTTGAAAATTGATCTGCTCTAATCGTTCTTCAAAACTTTAATATCAACTCCGGAGAAAAAAATTAAACTGGAGAAAAACTGAACTCTAGAAATATAATCTTGAGAGAAGGAGAAGATAACTAATGAGAATGAAATGAAAAAAAACGGATGAGGGTATTTATAGGTTAGATTATTTGCGACGGGTATCCCGTCGCAAATAGTATTATTTGCGACGGTGCCCGTCGCAAATACCTTAGACAACATTTATTACGGTCAACCGGTAAATAGTTATTTGCGACGGGTCCCGTCGCAAATAACCACCTGCCGACATACTATTTGCGACGGGGGAATATACCTGTCGCAAATACCTTTTACCGCCACCGGTTATTTGCGACGGGAATATTCCCTCGTCGCAAATAAGTTTCCCGTGATTTGGCACGCAAACCGCGCCAGTCCTTTTGCGACGGGGAAAGCTGTCCCGTCGCAAATGGCTACTTATTTGCGACGGGCAAATAACCCCGTCGCAAATAAGTTTTTCACGGGACTATTTGCGACGAGATTTAATCTCGTCGCAAATAACCCGTCGCAAATGCCCTTTTTTCCCGTAGTGATAAAAAGGTTGTGCTCAAATGGACAGTAAGGGTAAACATGGAGAACATAAAACAAACCATAAACATTGGATCGTAAAAACATGAACATAATGTTTAAACATTAAAATTAGGAGTTATGAAATAAATCATGGTATCACATATGGAATGGATCATAAAGAAACGTCAACCATGATTGAATAGTATTTAAAAAACATGTAATTGTGGAAATAAAATATGCATAGAATATGATTTCTACAGTATCCAAGGCATTTCTTCCAGGACCATCATAGTGGATGAAATCCATTATTGAACCGAGTTTACTTTCCATTCCAGCCATTTATTACAAAATAGGATTTACATTTCATTCCATTCATTTTTATCTAATGAGATATAAATAACTACCAAATGCATTAGAGGGAGATATAGGTCTCACCCATCTCATAATAAAATCATTCTCACATGTTCCACAAAATATAAGTAATTCATCATAGCATATCCCAAGGAATAAAATTAGATTATTAAACATCATTTCATTATAACATAATCTATATAATATAAATGGACTTCATAAAAATAATTCCATGATAAACCCAATCAAATAAAAGTAATAATAGGGATATAAACATAACCCTATGTCATCAAAGATGAAAAATAATTTTGACATAACACTTGATCATAGTTCTTTAGGAAAATATCCTTTATTATTCAAAAACGTTTTCTTTTCTCTTAATGTAGTGTAATATTAAAAGAATATATTTTAGTAAAAAATAATCATGAAGTAGTGTAGAGAAATCTTCAATTAAATAAGGTTTCATGATTATGTGAAAACATGTTCAGGTCATATAAGTTAAAAAAATATTTTTCTCATACTTTTTCCAGAAATGTCAAAAAGTACCTCATATGGTAAACAGGAGAAATATTCCTTCCAAAATATGTAATAAAAGTCAAAAATGGTGAAAAATGAATTTAAAAATAAGAATAGTAAATATATTTTTAGAATAATTTTAGAAAACATGGACATGGATGATAAATATATACCCAAGAGATACTTATGAATATACAATCTTAGATAAAATGAGATTGGAAAAGTCATCCCTTAACTTAGGTCCAATTTCTTCCATATGTGTCTGAAACTTAGTTTTAGTGGGTTTAAACATATTATTAACTTGTAACAGAACCATAAAAATATTTATGATAATATATATGAATTACTTACAACTTTATATTACCCTTTTATTTTTCAATTACATGTTAAAGCAATGTTTTGGGTAATAATTGCTTTATTTATCATACGTGTTTTGACTTGTTATTCATGATATTGTAACAAAGATCATGATTTACATTATTTTTGAATAAAAAACCCGATATATATATATATTATATTCATTATATATATATAATAGACAGATAAATGAAATGGAATCCACCGTTTATGGAGACGGTAGGCCGTACGTATGCATTAATGTTGTTTTCATTTCCTTATTGAATTGGTTGGAAGTAAGAAAATGAAACACATATATATATATATATATTCATAAATATAGTAGATTTATTATGTCATATATTTCATTATTATTTATTATATATTCTTTGTAATTATTCTTGAATGGTTAACATGGAGAATGAATCTCATCATGTCATAGAGATGGTAAGCCGTACATATGCATGAGCGATGATATCATTCCCATATATGATGAATGGAATTTAAGTGGTTGGTATATAATATATCAAAATTATTATATGTAATATTAATAATATATAGTTATTATTTCCACCATTGTACCAATCCAAGTAAGGTGGTGGTGAAAAACATATAACACCATGGTGTGGAGACGGTAATTCGTATATACGCACACGTAGTGATTTAATTTTACATAGGATGGATAGAAGGTGAAATAGGGTTGTTTAATATTTATACTGACATATAAATACATTAGTGACACTTATGTTAATACTTTATAATGAAACAACTAAATAAGTGGATGTCTAAGAAGAAATAAATTTGAAAGAATCAGTAGAAGTGATTGCCTATTCCTCGATGTGACTCCTTTAAATTTTCTCTTAGGTCACTAGAGTTGGATTTTTGAGAAGACCATAACCTCTAAAATATTTCTAGGGATGTTTAGAAGAGAAATGGTCTGGTGTTGTCTGAGCATGACGGCTCAAAATGGAGTGTAGAGGAGAGGGAGGAGGTTCCCTTTTATAAGAGAGGAGAGGGGAACTTCAGGAACGTTCCAAAATATTAATTTATTATAAATTAAATTTCAATTTAAAATTGTACAAAAAATATTTTATTATAATATAAGATTATTTTGGTTTGAATACCCATCGTAAAATAATTTTTTGACAGGTTTTGAATAATGGTGAATCCTTATCTTTTTTTACCATTATTTTACCCTTTTTAATCTTACCATGATATCATGATATTTATAAATTGTGGGTTAATTTAACAACAATATCATGTAAAAAGACCAAAAAAAATGTTATTTATGACTTATATTAACAATTTGGCCTAATATAATTCTTTAGGAATTTAATATCATTAAATTAATAATTTTATGTTTTAAGTTATTAATTGTTTCAATTTTGGACACTATTCATACATTAATTTTTTAAAAATTCATAAAAACAAAATTTCATTGAAACAAAGGCATTAACTCATATATAAAATGCCAATTCCATCCAGAAAATTAGAGTATGACTAAAAAATATTTAAAATAAATTTATTTTAATATTTATGACTTCATTTATCTGAATCATTAATTAATGGGGTAATCACTACATCATAATTGTGTCATGAATAAATATATTTATCTAATGTTTAAAATTTATAAATAAAATACCATGGAGTAGGAAATCATTTTAACTTTATAATTCATATTTATAGACGAAATAATCGGTTATATAACCCCATATTAAAATAGATTTAGTAAAATACATATTTTTAGGTTATAATGATCTTTACTTTAAATTAATTCTTATAATGTGTCATTTTTCACATCCATGTGAATCCATGGAATCCCAAAATTTACCCATGGATTCCCATGGTAATACATATATCATCCAATAGTATCAGAAAATGTGTGAGGGTACATTAATATTATTATAATATTATCTTTTACCCTTATTTATGAGATTTACCATTTAACCACGAAAAATAAAATAATTACTCAAGTTAACATTAATAATGTCCAAAAATTAAAGGTAAATATTTATATAATTTGAACTCTATGATTCCAAATATGTAATAAATTTTTTCAAATTCAAAATACATAAGTTTCTGTAATTAATTTAAAATTAATACCGTTGTAATAAAATTGGTTTTCGTTTAAAACATTTCAAAAGATTGAAATGTTTTAACATATGAATTCAATGTAAAAATAAGGAAAAGGATTTAAATTTATTAAACTACAAAAATATATTCTAATTATACATTAAAACCATTAAATAATATATTTTAACCATATAAATTATTTTTATGAAAAATGTTGTTTTCAATAAAAATTTTGCGTATTTTCACTATTCATCAAAATATAAATGTTATCAGAAAAACATCAAAAAATCATCAAAAGTAATATTTTATATCTCTATTACAAAGAAGAAGTTTTTTTATCATATTTGACTTAAAAAAGTGTCAAAAATTATATTTAAAATAGGTGCTCCGTCAAAAGGTGATTAAACTTCATTTTTTAAAAATTACTTCTTTTATCTGAAAAACTGATTTTTTTTTATCATATTGTGTTATAGAAAATTTTTATGATAAATTCAAATGAAATAAAATTTAAAATGTGGTTAATATGATTCATAATTTCTAGTTTATATCCCATTAAATAATAATATTTATATAATATAACATTATTTAGTTAATAACTCGGTATTGCATAAAAATCAAGCTATCAAGGAAGATTGCTCTTCCATTTAAGCACATATAGTGTTACATGTAGTGTAGGACTCTTTAGGTGTTGTGTATAACATAATCCATAATTAGTTCATTTATAAATTTAACAAAATCTATACTTGGTGTTGCGTGAAATGAATTATATCAAAAGAACTTGAAATTATATACAACACGATCTAAGAATAGTGTTGTGGATACTGCAAGAGAATACAGTGATACATATTGAAAAAGATAATCATGGTGTAGCATAAAATAGAAAAAGATAAAATAATTTATATCATAAAATCTCAAGGTATTACATAATCCCTAAGGTAGAAAATTAAAATGATATTGCTCAATTCAGACCAGTCTCACTTGTTAATACCATTAACAAGATCATCAAAACAATTCTCGCTACTCATCTAGCTCACATTTCAAGGAAAAACATTTCATAGAATAAATTTGGTTTTGTCAAAGGGAGAAAAATTTAGGATTTACTTCTCACTGCCTCAGAGTTCATGAATGTTCTTCTGAAACCAACTAGAGGAGGAAATGTTTTTCTAATGTTGGAAATCAGAAAATCCATCAACAGTATCGATTGTAAATTCATTGGCTGCATTCTCCATAAGTTTGGATTTCAATTGAGGTTTATCCAATGGTTTAAGAAACTTATCAGTTCTTATCATATTTTCATTCTTATTAATGGCTCCTTGGAGGGTTACATCAAGTGTTCTAGAGGAGTGAGGCAATGCGACCCCCTCTCTGTTATTATTGTTGTGATCTCCAAAGACTAATTTAGTAGACTCCTTCACATGACATGAATAGGTGAACTCAGAACAATTAGAGAAGAAAGAGGTATCTCTATCCCCTCTCACCTACTTTTTTTATTAATAATTATTTTTCACTCATGGTGATAGGAAAAACATTCAAAATCACAAGAAGTCTATTCACCATTATGAACATGCCTTGGGAAAGGAGGTAAAATGGGGAAAGAACTTTATTTATTTTGGGTAAAATATATCTTCATTAAGGAAATCCTGTATGATGCGTGATCTGGGTATTCGGGAAGGGACTCTCTCTTTCACTTACCATGGAGTCCCTATGGTTTTTTGAATACCTCACCCTTCTATTTTGGTGGATGTTATGAGTCAAGTTGGAATAACCCTCTCTTCTTGGAAGGGAATGACTCTCTCAATGGAATGCATGATTTTCTTAGTTAAACATGTGTCCATTTCAAAAATGGTATATTCCTTTTATGGTTTACTCCTGTCCTACCTCAGTTATCAAGAATGTAAACTCTAATATGAGAAAAATTATGTTCAATGGATATATCCTAGAACAGAAATCTATTACTACTTCTTGGAAGAGATGTTGTATACCGCATGATAAATGAGGTCTTTGAGTCTTGAACCTATAGATATTTAATCAATCTACATAAGACCATTTCATTTGGAGGCACATTAATGATAAGGAAAAATATTTGGACTTCCTTAGATCCAAACTTATAAAAATACTAATTGAAGGGAATATATCATATATTCAATCTTCTATCTAGCCTGGTATGAAAATAATTTTCCAGAATATCAATTTTTACCCTCACAGGACGGTTAGTGATCAATCCTTTCTCAAATTATGGAAGCAAAACTGGACTAGGGTTCCACTCATTGATAGTGTTAGCACTATTGACCTGGACACTAATTATGATTCCTCCATTAAGAACCAGATTAAGAATGGTAATGCTTTTCCTTCTCACATTGCTCACATAGTTGATAATTATGAATTTGTGGATAGTCATGACTTACTATTGTGTGAACCTAGATGAAATGGAATATCATATTCTAAAGGTTACTACAATCACCTTATCCATGGATATAGTATAGGGTAAGAAGATTTCAACAAAAAATGGCTGATGCAATCCCGATTTACGCAGCTATGGCTCCTTCATCTCAATAATTTCCCTACTGAAGTGAACCTACATCATGTGGGAATCACCTTTTGTTCTAGATGTTCTTTGTTCCAAAAACATCTAGAATATGTGAATCACATGTTCCTAACCTATAATACATCATCATCGCTATGGAAGACTGTGTTTGAACTCTTCAAACATCACTACCTTCAAATCTCTATTATCTCACAGATCCTGCTGGACCTACTGGCACACTAGCTTTCGAAGCAGGTTCGTATTATTTTTTTGGTCGCCTGTGCAGATGTCATTCATAATATATTTAATAGAAGAAATAAATTCTTGTATGGTGAACCTATCAACAACTATAAATCCCCTATCTCTTCAATCTTTCTTGTGGTTCAACTTTCCATTAATCTTCATGAGGAATGCTATGATAACTCGATTAGGGACATTGATGACATCAGAAAGCTATAACATCAAGGTAACTACACTAAAACTCTTGAAATTGGTGAAGATCTCTGGTTTCCTCCATTTTTAGGCTGGATAAAATGCAATATGGATAGATCCTGAAGGGGAAACCTTGGACCTTCTTGTTATTGAATTACATTCAGAGATCATAGTGGTGATTTTTTAGAGAGGGAACACGGTACATGTGTTCAATTTGTAGATCTTGAAGCCAAAATTTAGGGTCTCATTACAGTAGTAGATATTTCTCCACAATAAAATTGGAATTTTGTAAGGTTTTAGAGTGACTCAACAATAATTGTCGAAGGGGTTAGGCTGGGTAAAGTTCACCTTTCTTGGAAGCTCACTACCAAATTGAATAGATTCCTGAGTAATCTTTCTTAGATGAACTATATCATCATACACGTCTATCATGAGGAATATCAACATTCAGGCTATCTTACTAACAAAGGATCCTGGAAAAGGAATTTGAAACACTACTCTAGAAAACCTGGTGTGTTGATGACTCTCTTTAAATGTGATTGATGTAAATTTCTTTGGTTGCGACTCTTGTAACCTTGTTTTTAACAATATTATACTTCAATACATACTTATTAAAAAATAGTAATAGTTGAATACCTTTTTTACCTGAACCAATCATTTAGGAGTTGTTCATCACAAGGAAAGCTAACCGCAATACAAGGCTTTTCAACCAAATTAATCTAGAATCTCCCTTGTAATTCCTCTTCAAAAACAATCACATTACTTGTGCCATGATTTATTCCTCTATCACCCATAACAAGACATTGTTCAAGTTACAAGTCTATAACCCTTCTCAGAAATCATTAGAAACAATGAAAACTCTATTCAATATAGATAGGACCAAAATTCCTTCTTGTAGAATCTAGTATAAAAAAACACGGACAATTAGGGCTTCCAAAAAATCCAAAAGTATCAACATTCCTATACTATAAAAATTGATCACCCACCACAGATGTATCTCAAAAATGAGTTAATCACTTGTATCAAAACCTAATAATGAATCCATATTCCTAGGAAAACACTACTCATATTTTACCCTCAGTCAAACAAGACATTGACATTCAAGGGTCTTAGTCACCACTAACGGTGTTTATGTCTCCCACTAATTCCTAACAATCTGGTCTCATATGAGGTTAACTAGTTCTAACCACCATGTCCAAATGTTAAACATCTCCAAGGGAGGTAAATATTACATAGTACTATAATGGTCAACATTTGCATCTTTCAGCCTACTAAGGCCCTAATCATCTTCATGTATCCATATGAGGGGTTCTCCCTAGAGGCCATGATGTCAGCATATAAAGATACTAAACTAAAAAACATTAAAAATATGTATATGGTAATACCACATGGTGGTCTAGTTCAAAATAAACCTAAATATTTCCATCATCATCATGTAAAGAGACCTATATAGATCACATAAAATGAAGGATACACCCATAAATGTCATACTAAAGAAGAATAAACTATCAATATCTACCTATTTGGGTTAGTAACACAAGAACATGGTTCAATTATGTATAATTTCATTAAATGTTATGTATGAAAATACTGTATAGGTTGTTAAAGAAAATCTAAATAACTAAAACTAATAAATAACCCCATACAAGGGATTAAACTCATGGGAATCATGTTCTTTGTTAACCTACTAGGGTTGGTGGACCACCCATGCACGATGATAGATTCATAATCATACCAATCATGCCTCTCCACATAGATCCACATGATATACCATCAATAAAAATATATTTATGAGTTGGACCAATTGAGTAGAATGAAACAAACCATTCCATAAGAAAAAAATCAATTAAGGTTTTTGTTAACATTTTAAATAATTTCCATCCATCATCAGTAATAACTCGAAAATTATTGGCCAATAACTTATGAATCATAAATGCCTAATACGATTCATGTGAAATATCTTTCCTTTTCAAAAAAATGAGTAAAAGTCTATCAATAGAAAATTTCCAATGGTCCCGGATCCCAAAATCTATAATAATTAATAGCATACCAACCAAAAATGTATCTCTCAAAGATAATGTAAAATAAAATTGTATCATCGTAGATTTAAACATAAATCTATATCACTATACACTGGGAATTCTTCTGTAAAACATGTGTTATCGACCCACCTGTTTGATATCAATCACAGGCTCTGACACATTCCAAATACCCCATTATAAAAAATCCCAAATAATATATCAAATTATAAGGAACTTCTCTAATACCAATTGGTTACGTCTTGAATAGGATGCAACTAAACTGGTGCTCCAATCCTGTTCTCCATAAGGCCTCATGGGTGACACCCCATATTCTAGATGATGTAAACTTGTATAAAGGGATATATGGTTTTATAGTGGGAGTACTTTACCTTCAAATTAGATTAACAATTATTGAAATTATATGATATCATATAAATTATTAATTACTATATTTTAGAATAAATTAATTAACTCAAATAGATCATGGTATAATAATAAATGGAGTCATTTAAAATCCTAAACAGATATTTCATACGTACAATTTTAATCATTGACTAGACTGATCACATATACATGAATATATAAAAAGAATATGATAAAAATAAAATTCAATACAACTATTGTAATCCATACCATGTATTTTATTCCTCATATATACTAAATCCAATAATTTTGGATTACTTCAAGGCCTCCATACTACCTATTGTAATAACCATGTGAATATCTACTTGGTTAGCCTAGTGTTGTGGTGTCTCGATTAGGGTGTGAGAAAAAAACACAGTAGGCCACCAACAATGTGGTCCCATACAAATATAATAAAATGAAATTTATTTAAATGTGGGAAAATCATCAGGGAAATTGTAATTATAATAATAACTTCTAGAAATAATTTTATTGAAAATGGAATACATTGAGTGCTCACAAAAGGATCCCAACAAAGATAATACACAATTAGAGATTAGTTAATAAAATAAATAACATGAAACCAAAGTTAGTCCATGGGTCTGTGATACTGATCTACTAAGAAATGTGTCATCTTATATATATATATATGAGTGTGTATATATATATATCTATAATATATATTTATACATTAATATGTGTATATAAGAGTAATGTGAAAAATTAATAAAACAATAATAATGAATCCACAGGTCTATAATACTAATTATCTAGACATCCCCTAAAAAAGGTTTGAACTATAATCTTTACCATTAAATTCATGTATAAGTAAGTTGATATAATTGTCTATAATCCCAATCAACAATACCTACAATAGCCAGTGTTAGAAATTTATATGGGAAATCTATGAAACCATAAGGGGGATACATGTCCTAGTACTGGGTTCGTCCATTCCAATCAGCAATATCTTTAATGAAGGATTCCATATACTGATGGAAAATTCCTAGCAATATAGTATATATATTGATGTCTTTAAATTATCACTATGTACTTCCAGTCCAATGTATGTTCCCTACATCCTATTGTCTAGGCTGTCATGACATTTTCACTCAGATAATCTGTATGGTTATAAGATTTAGGAAATGTAGATAGAGAGCTCGCTGATGAGACATAATTCCCCCCATCGAGGTCTCTGATTAAGGAAAGAATAACCATTCCCATAACTCAAGATATTATAATTGTATATGATTATTTTTCACATCAATGGTGATAAATTCCATGTCCCCCATTGTAAGAACCATGTTCTTATTCTTGAGTAAAGGGTTTCTTCTTTTCCTTTTCCTTTAAGTTTTTTTAGAAAATAAGGAAAATGGGGAAAATTACAAAAAAAATTGGGTGCACATCGTGTACTTTTCCACACACTGTGTACTTTGGCCATGTGGGATGAGTTTACAGGGAATGTAGGCATGTCGGTGACGAAGGGTGTAAAAATGACTACACACCCTGTACTTAGTATATACATTCTATGCAATCAATCTGCAGCTGAACATTAAGGTGGTGGGAGTAGCCATAAGTGGAATGACAGTACACACCTTGTACTTAGAAATACATGTCGTGTAATCATATCGGCTGATAAACAGTGAGGCGATGGAAAGTGGCTGCCAGAGGAATAGTTAAAAAAACGGAAAGTGCACGCCATATACTTGATAGTACACACTGTGTAGTTATGTTTTTTCGTTAAAAACAGGCATCCACCTCATCTATCGATAGAGGAAGCTTATAATTCCATGGGAGCCACGGGAGAGAATACCAAATCTTGGAGGAGATCCAGACTGCACACCGGGACCCCAATTCCTTCTCCGTCGATCACGTTTTAATGGCGCGGTTGAGTTCTTATATCTTCATGAACATCTCCTTATAATTCATTCCCTAATGGAAGTTATTTTGGTTTTAATGAGTAAATTTTTATCCCAGATCTATGTCGTTCTCAGTGGATTCGGGAGGCGTCGTTAAAGTATATCGATTAGAGGAGATCGAGGTAGGTGGTCTGGTGTTTATTTCCAACTGCCGAGTTGTTTTTGTGTACCATTATGCTACGTGCCAATGTTTGGGGTGTTGTACGGCTGAGGCCTTGACTGAATAAATACCTAGAATTGCATAGGTAATATTTATTTAATATCTATAAACAATTGTTTGGGATCACTGCTTTGATCCAGGGCCACCACATGGGTGTGTTTCCCTTGTTTAGCCATTTGGCCAGGATACCTATGGGTATGTCATGATTATAGAATGATTTGAGTTTTATTGAGAGAAAATGTGTAAAAATTTGTTTACTATGTGTTAGGCTCAGACCGATTACTTGCTTAGCTTGAGAATAGTGTTTTTCTTAGTCTGAGGGAAGTGTTTCGTTTAGCCTAAGGGAAACTTTTGATATGCTTGTGGGTAGTATCTTTTGTGCCTGAGAGAAATATCTCATACGACTAAGGGAAATATTCATTATGCCTAAGTGAAATAACCTGAGGGTTTCGATTCTGATTAACTGAGGGTAAGTATTTTCATATTTGAGGACACGATTTACTTTGAATATTCACTATGGTGATTTCTCAGGTAATACCAGCCAGACAAGAGCATTGTCTTGGTATTGCTTTTACCTTCTACTTGTTAGATATCCTATTGTGGTCTTTGCTGTGGAACAGTATAGAAGTTTCTTGGTTGAGCCCAGGTCTCAGGAACATATAATTCGATTTTATTGAATTGTTAAATAATAGTTAAATGGCATTGGAACTGGTAGGATTAGATACTTATGATTACTTACTAGTTTACAGAATTTCATTATTGCACACTATTGTTTCACATTTTCACTGACATTTGGGCACCGGCCTTTGGTGGGTTCCTACATGGATTTATTTCTCATGCCCTGTTTAGGTTATTTTTTGGGAAGAAATATATTTTATTATAGTAGGTATTGATATAAGAAAGAGTCCCTATACATGTACTTGATTGTTTCAGAGGAGTAGAGGAGCATGGGACTGAGCTTAGGCTTGCGATGCTGCGGAGTTCTTGTTGCACTGTTTTGTTTTTGTTTGCGGTACTTGTACCTTGTACTGTATTGTTTTATATTGTAGTGTATCCTATTTTGGCTTCTTTCTTAGAATTAGTGACATGATGCATCATCATATATATGACTTCTGGAAATCTTTTACATTAGTTATGTTATCCATTTTAGTTTTATGTTATTTACTGCTTCCGCCTTGGTATGTTTGTATTTTCTCTGCTGCACTACTCTTTGACAAATGAGGTCATATTTTCCCCACTACCAGATCTAGGTCCTTGCTGCTAGTCGAAAGCCTCTAGCGTTTGGGGAAATGTGCTTGAGGTCATGTTACCAAATGGGTTTGGGGCACCTGCTATGTGGCACCCAGATCTGGGACGTTACAAAGTGGTATAAAAGGTTTTCATTTCTCTATGTTATTTTATTATTTGGCGACGATAGAAAAAGATATATTTATAGGGGATTTTTTAACAACTGTTCTTAGGAGTAGCTACCCTGTGTACAGGTAAAGGCTGGATTGCATTGAATTAAATTGTGATTTTCTATTTATGATTATGAAAATTGATTGGATTTTCACCATTCTGGGACACACTTTTGGTGTGCTATTTATATTTTTATACATGGGTTCTATTTATTTCCAACCCGATGAGAGGAGGTTATGGCATCTCATGCATCATTTAGGCACATGTTAGAATCACATGCCATGAAAAGTTTCCATTCCATGTTGGTGCATTAAAAATTTCATGTTGTTGTGATAAATGTTGTGCTATAAAATTCATTCTTCTATGATAGATTCATTGATAAAATACCTGCTATTTGATAGGGTATTTTTATGTAATGTCTTGTGAATGAATGCCACACTTTGGTTCTTGAGGTGTATTGGCCCTCATCAACTAGAATTTGGTGGATCGTCGAATTATTTACATTGTTATAACATGTATAAGATTTCAAGAATTGTTTTGTGGGGAGTATGGGCCCTCACGGATTTGAATTTGGCACTTTTGTGTTCATTTAGTGGTTTTCTGGACTCTAGAGTAGTTTTTGAGGCTTACTGTCTAGAAAAACCTAGAATACACACTGTGTAATTTTGATTTCACGCCATTTACTCTTCTGTTCGGGAAGAAATGAATTTTTTTAAGTACATGCCGTGTACCTTATGTACATGTTGTGTAGTCTATAACCATGTAGTAGTGTGTGTATGTAGAAACAAGGGATTGAGAAAACTCTAGAGGGAACATGTCGTGTACTGATTGTATACGCCGTGTCATGTTGACCCTGTGTCCGCCGTGTGACCAACAACATAGATAGAGAAATCTTATCTTAAACACATCATGTCACTTTCGATCATTCCATGTAGTGTAGTCTGGGAATCCGACCATATAACTAACAACACAGGTCCATGTTATACTTTCTAGTAAACAACGTGTGCCTATGGGACATGCCCTGTAGTCATGACCGATGAAAGACCGTGTAGACTTGGCTGTGTGGCTGGGGAAATAGGCTGGTGTACACACCGTGTGTGGGTGTAACACACTGTGTATTGTTAGTCGTGTAGCCGACCGTGTCACTAACAACATGGGGAGTTGGAATCTAAGCCGTACACATCATGTCTATCTGGAACACACTGTGTAGTGTGAGCTGTGTACCCAGCCGTGTCACCAGCAAAACAGGTCGGTGACTCTTTTCTATTACACTCCGTGTTGACCTTATACATGTCGTACAGTCTCATTTAAAAGAGAGCCATTTGGATAAGCCGTTTAGAAGGACTCAGGCAGGGGATGAAAATTCAATTACACACCTTGTGTGTGGAAAAACATGCCGTGTGTTTGGGGTGTTACATGACCGGTTCTGGTAGAAGTACATGCCCATGTTAAAGACATAAGGGAAAACTATGTAGTTATTATACACGTTGTGTAGTCTCATTCTGTAAAACATGAAATTTTTCTTTCTCCAGTTTTCTTATTGCGCTTCCATTTTTTAGTCCTTGATAATATTAATCAAAGGCATGTGTTTGACCTTGTAGAGTCATACCATCGAGACGACCATGAGTGGTTCGCCAAGAGAGTGGAAATGATTATACTCCTGAGATGTTAGGCCACAGACTACCAATGGATCCTCCAGCAGTGCCAGATGTGGCGCCAGCCGTTATACCAGACGTAGGTGCAGATGCGCAGTTCTGTGAAGGCTTCATGCGGTTTATGAAGACCTTCCAAGGTGCACTGCCAGTTTCCACATCTATGACATTGGTGATGTGTATATTTTAGTAGCAGCATCCACCAACGTTTTCAGGGGTTGAAAGACCACAGGCTGCGGAGTCTTGGCTAGGTTCAATGCAGACTGTCTTTGATCATCTGGAGACTCCTCCGAGGAGGAGGATCAAGCTCCCTACTTACATACTACGTGATTTCGCCAAGAGATGGGGGGATGTTACCACCCTAACTGAGCATCACCGAGATAGGGCGTGGGATTATTTTCACATTTTCTTCTATGAATTTTTCTTTCTAGAGACTCTAAGGGAAGATCAATCTTGAGAGTTCATGAATCTACAACAAGGCGACATGTCAGTGATGGACTATTCTTCCCACTTCACCGAGATACACCATTTTGCACCTATTTTAGTGGGTGATGAGATATTGAGGGATATATGCATCAGGGATGGAATTAGATATGATATACTCATGCTATTGAATGTTTTGAGGTTGCCTACAATGCAAGTTATTGTGAACCAGGCGTTGATTACTGAGTAGAACGTGAAGGAAGCTATTGGTGCATTCCAGGGCAGTTCGACACAAGTTTCTGGAACTATTTTTACCAGTAAATGAAAGAGGAAAATGGATTTCTTATATGGTGGCAATACTAGCCAGAAGAATTCTTTAGGTGGACAGGTTATGTGTTACCAGTGTGGTATGGAGGGGAACAAGAGACCTCAATGGCCATGTTACCTAGTAGAGTGTCGAGCTTGCGGAAAGATGGGTCATCTTCAGTGTTTTTGCAGGGCATTTCCACCAGTGACTAGTGAGAGGAGTTCTGTGCAGACACTGCATGTTGGAGCAGGGCCAACAACTTATTATCAGTCAGGGAATTGGAACGCGTCAGGATGATCAGGTCGAGGTGGTGGTTGTGGCCGTTGTAGCTAGACACTAGGATCTCAGAGACAACGGGGTGGGTCAGCTCAGGGTTTCTAGGCTGTGTCGTAGGGCCACGACACTGGGAAAACATATGCATTGCAACAAACCCAACAGAATCAGGATGTCACGACCCGTCCTCGGGGCCCGTGCCGTGACTACCCCAAGCCCGCCTTCCATAGGCCAGGGGCTGGCGACTAGCACCAAAGGCGTAAAATTCCAATAACTGGGAAGGCATTGCCTTTATAAAGAAAACAAGCACCACAGAGTACAAGCGGAAGTAAAACACTAAGTACAAAAAGAAGAGCTGAAAAGTAAAAAGGGGCCGGAAATACAAGCCCAACTGTAAAGTACAACTCGAAAGGGAAAACAGCGACTGAAAAGTAAAGCTGCTACGCTGAGATGTCCACTGGAAATCCCTCCTGAAGGGTGGGTACAGATAGCTCCTCTGCTCCTCGGGTCCCGCCATCCGCTCCGAGTATGTCCCGCCCAGTGTCCACCTCCGGGTACCGCCTCGTCGTATAGTCCTCCTCCAGGTACCGTCCAGTCCTTGAATCTTCGGCTTCTGTCAGCACTGTCCGTCGTCTGCAACCAACACAACGAGGTGCGGGCATAGCCCGTGCAGGGGTGAGTATAACGATACTCAGTAGGGACCCCGAGACCCTCAAGGTCTCACTAAAACCAACAAGGATAAACACAAGAAGATCTCAACAGATAAACCCTACTTAGGTATATGCCCATACATATACCTAAGTTAACAAGTAACCCATCTCAATCATGAGGAAACACAAGGATTGTGAAATCGACGGATAACCACTACCCGGGTATATGCCCATACATATACCAAAGTTAGCAAGTGACCCATCTCAATCATGAAGTAAACACAAGGTCAAAAGTCTCAGCTCAAACCAGGATTTTCATTATCGAAACCATAACTGCTGAAGAGCTCCGTCTCTGGAGTGTGCAATGGTCCTGTCACGACTCCGAGGTACTGCTCACTAACCTAAGACTGCTGAAGTACTCCTCCTGTCGAGTACTGCGGGCCAGCCACCCAAACACAGTAGTGCTTCCCGCCGAGGTATGTCACCCAAACTCCGTAGTGCACACCCCCTAGTAGCCTGCTGAGGTACTCTCCGGACGAGCACCGCGGGTCTGCACTGTCACACAGGTAGTGCTCCGTCCGCCATGGGTCTGCACCTCAGAAAGTAGTGCTCCATCCACTGGGCTAGTCGACTCACTCCAAGTCGAGTCGGTCAAGCAGTCGTCAGGTCTCAGCCAGCTACACGGTCTCCATACATCGCATGCTCGTCACTGGGAGGGTCCGCTCCACGAGCTACAGGTCGATACTCCAAGTATCTCAAAGTGCCACGAAGAAGTGTCTCAAAGGTCCGTCTCGTCACAGGGGTCTCAACGCAACAGACGGCGCGTCGATCGGACGCCCGGTCTGTGAGTTATTAGCCTTTTCGTCCCAGGGGCCCGGTTGGTTTCGAGAGCGAAACCAATCCCGGCCGTATCTCAACTGTACCCCGAACTCCCATAGGGTATACTCATAGGGACCGTTACTAAACGTAACTACCAACGCCGCTGACGGCTCGTCAAGCGGACGACCTGTCTGAAAGATATCAGCTTTCCCGTTCCAGGGGCCCGGTTGGATTTCGGGTACAATCCAACCCGACCATACTCCGACTGCATCCAAAACTCGGGCGGAGTATGTCAAAAGTTCCGTCTCATCAAGACGAAGTCAACGAAACAGACGGCGCGTCAATCGGACACCCGGTCTGTGAGTTATTGGCTTTTTCGTCTCCGGGGCCCGGTTGGTTTTTAAGGCAAAACCAACCCGACCGTACTCCACCTGCGTCCAAACCTCGGGCGGAGTATGCCAAAAGATCCATCTCATTAAGAGAAACGCAACGCGACTGACGGCGCGTCAATCGGACGTTCGTGGCTCAAGATATGAGCGTTTCCGCTCCGAAGGCCCGGTTGGTTTCGTGAACGAACCAACCCGGCCGAACTCAAAGTAACCCGAAACCTTGAGTGCGATATACCGAAACGACCGTCTCGATCCAAGGATCGCGTTGCCGCAGACGGTTCGTCATTCGGAGGTCCGAGGCTCAAGTTATGAGCCAAAAACCAAAACTGGTCCGAAACGGGGGGGTCCGGCCCGACCCCCCCCCCCCCCCCCCCGGGGCGGCGCGGAGGCGGCGGCGGCGAGGCGGCGGCGGCGCGGCGGCGCGGCGGTGCGGCGGCGGCGGCGGCGGCGGGCCGCGGTGGCGGCGGCGGCGAGCCGCGGGGGCGGCGGCGGCGGGCCGCGGTGGCGGCGGCGGCGGCGGCGGGCCGCGATGGCGGCGGGGTGCCGCGGCGGCTCGGCCGCACACGGTCGGCACGCGGGGGACAAGCCCCGCTGATAGGGTGGCCGCGCGGCCTTTGTGCCGCGCTAAAAAAAAACACGGCCCCCGCACGTGGGGGCCGGCCGGGAACAAACCGGGGGGCTGCTGCCCCCCCCCCCCCCTCTCCTATAAAGATCCGCCCCCCTTATTAAGAGGGGGGTTTTATAATAGGTGGCCGGGGGATTAATTCCCCCGGTTTTAAAGATATCCGGCCGGCCAGCTGGCCGGCCGGTTTTCTCTAACGGGACCGGAAATTCCGGTCCCCCTTTCGGCTTCTGACGCCGGCGGCCCGGCCGCCGGTCTTATCTTCCGCCGCGGCCCGGAACCGGCCGCGGTCTCTTCGTCCCGTCGCGGCCCGGAACCGGCCGCGGCGTTCGTCGTCCGGCGCGGTGCGACGGCACCGCGCCCCTTTGCCGTGCTTTGATAATCATCCAACGCGGCGCGACGGCGTCGCGTTTCTGTTGTTTCTACCATGGTGCGTGCGACGGCATCGCGAAGATATTTGCACGTTCATCCGCGTGGTGCGACGGCACCACGCCACTTGCTTCCTCCCGCAAGATAAAATCAACATAAATGTTGGAGGGGGGTTCGGCCGTGTTCATGCGGTCCGGCCCCCCTCACGTTAAATAAAAACTCAACATGAACATTTCAAGCCTCATGTTAGACATGCCAGATCCATGTTCAAGAAATGGAATAATTTAAGAATGAAACAACAATCCCCTACCTTAGTATAAGGTTCGAAGATCGTTCTACGTTCCGCGGAAGAAGACGTCGCGGAGGTCGGGCGACGCGGTCGTCGTTCGTCAAATTCAACGACGAAGAGGCGCGTCCGAAGAGGCACGTCGTTGGCGAATCCTTGTACGCCGACGAAGGTTGTCCGAGGAAGATGCGGTGTTCTCTCACGTTGACACCGAAGACGAAGAAGAGCGGAGCGGCGTTCTTCGTCGGAAACTTGAGCGTTCTACGTCAAGTCTTGAGGAAAGTCAAATAAAAAGGAAACAACGAACTCAAGAACCCTTACCTTGATAGTCGCACGTTGACGGAGTCGTGGAATATCGGTGTCGATTCCTTTGACGTCGGAGGAAGAGTCGTTGTCGAAGGCGTTCGTCGCGGAAAACCGTCACGGAAGAGATGACGCGGAAGAAGTACGTTGCGTCGCGGACACGGCGTCGCGGATGGATCGTGTTCTTCGGCGGAGAAGTTCTTCGTTGAAGAACGACGTTCTTCGCATTCTTCGTTGAGTTGAAGAAGAAGAAGACAAGCTTCCAAAGCTCTCAAGAAATCCTCCCAAGGGTAAAAGAAACTCCTAGAATAACATAAGCTTTAACTTATATTATTTCATAACTTAACCACAAGAATTTCAAAGGTTTGAAATTCAAAATGGATAACTCCAAAATTAAATCACTTATTTAATATACATGAATTGTATAATTAAATATAAGTTAACTTGTCAAGCCATTAAGAGGGAGAGTGGGGAGTTGAAAAGGTGGGGGTTCGTGTGGGCCCCACCACACTTAATCCTCCCAAGGGAGGTTAAGTGGGTGTGGTTCCCACTTCCAACCTCCTTTGATAGGTTTTAAGAAGTTATAATAAAATTTGTTCTACACAAATTTTATTTAACTCAACTAAAAACCTCAAAAATTAACTTTCAACCCGCAACAAACGCAACTCCCAAAAAGGTCTCTTTAAGAGAATATCGGCGCTGCGAGTTCATCGGTGCCCTCGGATTTCAATTCCGAGCACCAGATCAAAAGTTAGGAATTCCCGCTCGTTCGTTCACTGAACGTACCCGAGCCAAACTTCGGAAATTAATTCCGGGCACTCCGGGCCTCGGAATCAGGTGCCGTCTGAAACCGCGCTCTTGTAAAATTCTAAAGAAAATTAAGAAAAAAATTTCCCTTGAATTTTACGGGTCTTTACATTACTCCCACCTCAGGGCTTTACGTCCCCGTAAAGATACATCAAAAACTAGGGAAACAAAAGAGGATACTGAGCACGCATCTGAGCCTTCCGCTCCCATGTGCTCTCCTGGAGATTCCCGTGCCGCCATCTGTTGCGCACAAGAGGAATCGATCGTCCATGTAGGACCCGCTCCTGTCGATCCTCTATCTCCACCGGGACCTCCGTAAAAGTCGCCCCATTGTCAACGATGTGCGTCGGGTCGTGCACGTATCTCCTCAGCTGAGACACGTGGAAGACGTCGTGCACCCGGTGCAACTGAGGTGGTAGAGCCAGGCGATAAGCCACCTCGCCAACCCTGCTGAGGACTTGGAAGGGTCCGATGAAGCGCGGAGATAACTTGCCACCTCGGCCAAATCTCCGAATACCACGTCGAGGTGAGACCCGCAAGAAGACGTGGTCACCATCCTCGAACTCTAGTGGCCTCCGCCTCCTGTCAGCGTATGACTTCTGCCGGATCTGTGTTGTCCTCATCCGCTCCTGGATGACATGTACCTCCTCTGACGTGGCCCGGACCATCTCTGGTCCCACAAGAGCTGCGAGATTTCTTCTTTGCCGATAAGAGAAACCTGGTCTCATCCCCTGGATGAACCACATTCTTTGCCTAAAACAGTCAATCCTAACATGTATGATACTAATCCATACCAAGGATGACGTCGTAAGGCCTCGACGCTACTACTAAGAGATCCAACCGTTACTCTTGCCTCCAAGGGTTGAGTCACACTGTCGGCATCAGTGTGTGGTAACTGGTCTCCTCCAGTAGATGTCTCACAAGTGAGGGTCAAGTCAACAGTCAACTGGAACCTCTTAGTAACATCACAAAAGAGGACAGGAATGAAAACATCACAAAGGATGCGTCTTTTATTATTGCAGCTCATAATACAAGACGCTACACAAAAGCAGCAAGGAACTAGAAGTACAAGGATGTATCCACTAGTTCTGCTCCTGTCCACCTGCTCCCAGAGCTCCATGATCGTAAGCTTCAGCTGCCTGAAGCTGTGCTCTCGCATGTCCACCTACTCCCTGTGGTCGGGGTGGACCTCCTGGTGGTGGTGGTGGCAGTGCCTCAAAGCGTCGTCCACCACCTGCTGCTCGGCCAGCTCCTCTGCCTCGTCCGCCTCCTCCCTGCGGACCGCCACGGTCGAACCTCTGCCTCTACATAGGTGGTCCCTCAACCGTCTGCTTCTCCTCCGCATGGCGGGTCGGGCAGTCACGAGCCATGTGGCCTTGCCCGCCGCATGCAAAGCACTGTCTTCCACTCAAAAGACTGACTCCGCGCTGTGTGCCCTGCACTGCTGAGCCAGTGCCCTGAGGTCATCTGCCTGAAGGTCTGGTCTGTCTGGACCCCTGAGTCATATGTCGGCTACCTGCTACCGAAGACTCCGCTACGTGCCGCCCTGCGGTGGGTCGCTGCGCTGGTGAAGACTCAGCAAGGAAGCTCTCAATCAGAAGAGCCCGCTCCAGTACTCCTGTCTGAGTCGGTAAGTTGAGGGAGATCAGCGATGCCCTGATCTCGTGTCTCAAACCCTGCTCGAAGGTCCGGGCCCGGAAGAATGGGTCCCGTACCATGTCGGTCGAGTAGCGCGAGAGATCGGTAAATCTCGCCGAGTACTGAACGACCGTCATGCTGCCCTGCCGCAGCTGTAGAAGCTCCTGGATGCGCACCGCTCGGAGGGTGGCCGGGACGAACTCCGAGCGGAAGAGGCTCTCAAAGTCTGTCCAAAGTTGAGATGCCTCATCGTGCACCTGGAGCATTAAGCTCCACCATCGTCCTGCTGCTGCGTGTAGTAGGCTCGCAGCGAGGATCACCATGAGGTCTGCTGGTGTCCTCACTAGCCTAAACACTCGTACTACTGCCTCCAGCCAGTCCTCTACAGCCTGGGGATCCGTCTCCCCGCGAAACCTGGGCGGTCGCTGGCGCTGAAACTCATGCAGTGCGCTGAGGCGACGTGCATCGTCAGCGGCTGCTGCTGGAAGCATCGGGGGCTCGGCGGGTAGAGCTACTGCCGGTGCCACTGCTGACAAAGGGCCCTGCACCGAGGCCTCGTCGCTCGGTGGGCTGTCGTCACGTTCGATTCTCGGAACCCTAACTGGCTGCCGTCGTGGGGCCATCCTGAAAGAAACAGCGTAACACGATCAAACGATTATAAATGGTGAGCTGACCTGGTTTGAGCTGTTTTAAGGGGAAAAACCTTTGAAAACTCACACGCAATCAGTGTTTTCGTGCACAAAGTCGGAAATCAGTTGTCAGGGTCCTGGTGTATGGATACGTCGGCCGCCCGCACCAACACTGGACTCCCTGAACTGAAAACCACACTCGGTACTCTCAACACTATTGCTTCACAGAAAGAAACATCAGAGTCATAAGTTCTGCGGTAGAACCGAACTCCTCTAATACCAATTTGTCACGACCCGTCCTCGGGGCCCGTTCCGTGACTACCCCAAGCCCGCCTTCCATAGGCCAGGGGCTGGCGACTAGCACCAAAGGCGTAAAATTCCAATAACTGGGAAGGCATTGCCTTTATAAAGAAAACAAGCACCACAGAGTACAAGCGGAAGTAAAACACTAAGTACAAAAAGAAGAGCTGAAAAGTAAAAAGGGGCCGGAAATACAAGCCCAACTGTAAAGTACAACTCGAAAGGGAAAACAGCGACTGAAAAGTAAAGCTGCTACGCTGAGATGTCCACTGGAAATCCCTCCTGAAGGGTGGGTACAGATAGCTCCTTTGCTCCTCGGGTCCCGCCATCCGCTCCGAGTATGTCCCGCCCAGTGTCCACCTCCGGGTACCGCCTCGTCGTATAGTCCTCCTCCAGGTACCGTCCAGTCCTTGAATCTTCGGCTTCTGTCAGCACTGTCCGTCGTCTGCAACCAACAGAACGAGGTGCGGGCATAGCCCGTGCAGGGGTGAGTATAACGATACTCAGTAGGGACCCCGAGACCCTCAAGGTCTCACTAAAACCAACAAGGATAAACACAAGAAGATCTCAACAGATAAACCCTACTTAGGTATATGCCCATACATATACCTAAGTTAACAAGTAACCCATCTCAATCATGAGGAAACACAAGGATTGTGAAATCGACGGATAACCACTACCCGGGTATATGCCCATACATATACCAAAGTTAGCAAGTGACCCATCTCAATAATGAAGTAAACACAAGGTCAAAAGTCTCAGCTCAAACCAGGATTTTCATTATCGAAACCGTAACTGCTGAAGAGCTCCGTCTCTGGAGTGTGCAGTGGTCCTGTCACGACTCCGAGGTACTGCTCACTAACCTAAGACTGCTGAAGTACTCCTCCTGTCGAGTACTGCGGGCCAGCCACCCAAACACAGTAGTGCTTCCCGCCGAGGTATGTCACCCAAACTCCGTAGTGCACACCCCCTAGTTGCCTGCTGAGGTACTCTCCGGACGAGCACCGCGGGTCTGCACTGTCACACAGGTAGTGCTCCGTCCGCCATGGGTCTGCACCTCAGAAAGTAGTGCTCCGTCCACTGGGCTAGTCGACTCACTCCAAGTCGAGTCGGTCAAGCAGTCGTCAGGTCTCAGCCAGCTACACGGTCTCCGTACATCGCATGCTCGTCACTGGGAGGGTCCGCTCCACGAGCTACAGGTCGATACTCCAAGTATCTCAAAGTCCCACGAAGAAGTGTCTCAAAGGTCCGTCTCGTCACAGGGGTCTCAACGCAACAGACGGCGCGTCGATCGGACGCCCGGTCTGTGAGTTATTAGCCTTTTCGTCCCAGGGGCCCGGTTGGTTTCGAGAGCGAAACCAATCCCGGCCGTATCTCAACTGTACCCTGAACTCCCATAGGGTATACTCATAGGGACCGTTACTAAACGTAACTACCAACGCCGCTGACGGCTCGTCAAGCGGACGTCCTGTCTGAAAGATATCAGCTTTCCCGTTCCAGGGGCCCGGTTGGATTTCGGGTACAATCCAACCTGGCCATACTCCGACTGCATCCAAAACTCGGGCGGAGTATGTCAAAAGTTCCGTCTCATCAAGACGAAGTCAACGAAACCGACGGCGCGTCAATCGGACACCCGGTCTGTGAGTTATTGGCTTTTTCGTCTCCGGGGCCCGGTTGGTTTTTAAGGCAAAACCAACCCGACCGTACTCCACCTGCGTCCAAACCTCGGGCGGAGTATGCCAAAAGATCCATCTCATTAAGAGAAACGCAACGCGACTGACGGCGCGTCAATCGGACGTTCGTGGCTCAAGATATGAGCGTTTCCGCTCCGAAGGCCCGGTTGGTTTCGTGAACGAACCAACCTGGCCGAACTCAAAGTAACCCGAAACCTTGAGTGCGATATACCGAAACGACCGTCTCGATCCAAGGATCGCGTTTCCGTAGACGGTTCGTCATTCGGAGGTCCGAGGATCAAGTTATGAGCCAAAAACCAAAACTGGTCCGAAACGGGGGGGTCCGGGTCCGGGCCGACCCGGCCCGACCCCCCCCCCCCCCCCCCGGGGCGGCGCGGCGGGGCGGCGCGGCGGTGCGGCGGCGGCGGCGCGGCGGGGCGGCGGCGGCGGCGGCGGCGGGCCACGGTGGCGGCGGCGGCGGGCCGCGGTGGCGGCGGCGGCGGGCCGCGGTGGCGGCGGCGGCGGGCCGCGGTGGCGGCGGCGGCGGCGGCGGGCCGCGATGGCGGCGGGGTGCCGCGGCGGCTCGGCCGCACACGGTCGGCACGCGGGGGACAAGCCCCGCTGATAGGGTGGTCGCGCGGCCTTTGTGCCGCGCTAAAAAAAAAACACGGCCCCCGCACGTGGGGGCCGGCCGGGAACAAACCGGGGGGCTGCTGCCCCCCCCCCCTCTCCTATAAAGATCCTCCCCCCTTATTAAGAGGGGGGTTTAATAATAGGTGGCCGGGGGATTAATTCCCCCGGTTTTAAAGATATTCGGCCGGCCAGCTGGCCGGCCGGTTTTCTCTAACGGGACCGGAAATTCCGGTCCCCCTTTCGGCTTCTGACGCCGGCGGCCCGGCCGCCGGTCTTATCTTCCGCCGCGGCCCGGAACCGGCCGCGGTCTCTTCGTCCCGCCGCGGCCCGGAACCGGCCGCGGCGTTCGTCGTCCGGCGCGGTGCGACGGCACCGCGCCCCTTTGCCGTGCTTTGATAATCATCCAACGCGGCGCGACGGCGTCGCGTTTCTGTTGTTTCTACCATGGTGCGTGCGACGGCATCGCGAAGATATTTGCACGTTCATCCGCGTGGTGCGACGACACCATGCCACTTGCTTCCTCCCGCAAGATAAAATCAACATAAACGTTGGAGGGGGGTTCGGCCGTGTTCATGCGGTCCGGCCCCCCTCACGTTAAATAAAAACTCAACATGAACATTTCAAGCCTCATGTTAGACATGCCAGATCCATGTTCAAGAAATGGAATAATTTAAGAATGAAACAACAATCCCCTACCTTAGTATAAGGTTCGAAGATCGTTCTACGTTCCGCGGAAGACGACGTCGCGGAGGTCGGGCGACGCGGTCGTCGTTCATCAAATTCAACGACGAAGAGGCGCGTCCGAAGAGGCACGTCGTTGACGAATCCTTGTACGCCGACGAAGGTTGTCCGAGGAAGATGCGGTGTTCTCTCACGTTGACACCGAAGACGAAGAAGAGCGGAGCGGCGTTCTTCGTCGAA
Source organism: Viscum album (assembly GCA_963277665.1). Classification (NCBI taxonomy): domain Eukaryota; kingdom Viridiplantae; phylum Streptophyta; class Magnoliopsida; order Santalales; family Viscaceae; genus Viscum; species Viscum album. The sequence continues at coordinate 1,572,554,351 of OY728127.1, forward strand.
AACTTGAGCGTTCTACGTCAAGTCTTGAGGAAAGTCAAATAAAAAGGAAACAACGAACTCAAGAACCCTTACCTTGATAGTCGCACGTTGACGGAGTCGTGGAATATCGGTGTCGATTCCTTTGACGTCGGAGGAAGAGTCGTTGTCGAAGGCGTTCGTCGCGGAAAACCGTCGCGGAAGAGATGACGCGGAAGAAGTACGTCGCGTCGCGGACACGGCGTCGCGGATGGATCGTGTTCTTCGGCGGAGAAGTTCTTCGTTGAAGAACGACGTTCTTCGCATTCTTCGTTGAGTTGAAGAAGAAGAAGACAAGCTTCCAAAGCTCTCAAGAAATCCTCCCAAGGGTAAAAGAAACTCCTAGAATAATATAAGCTTTAACTTATATTATTTCATAACTTAACCACAAGAATTTCAAAGGTTTGAATTCAAAATGGATAACTCCAAAATTAACTCACTTATTTAATATACATGAATTGTATAATTAAATATAAGTTAACTTGTCAAGCCATTAAGAGGGAGAGTGGGGAGTTGAAAAGGTGGGGGTTCGTGTGGGCCCCACCACACTTAATCCTCCCAAGGGAGGTTAAGTGGGTGTGGTTCCCACTTCCAACCTCCTTTGATAGGTTTTAAGAAGTTATAATAAAATTTGTTCTACACAAATTTTATTTAACTCAACTAAAAACCTCAAAAATTAACTTTCAACCCGCAACAAACGCAACTCCCGAAAAGGTCTCTTTAAGCGAATATCGGCGCTGCGAGTTCATCGGTGCCCTCGGATTTCAATTCCGAGCACCGGATCAAAAGTTAGGAATTCCCGCTCGTTCGTTCACTGAACGTACCTGAGCCAAACTTCGGAAATTAATTCCGGGCACTCCGGGCCTCGGAATCAGGTGCCGTCTGAAACCGCGCTCTTGTAACATTCTAAAGAAAATTAAGAAAAAATTTCCCTTGAATTTTACGGGTCTTTACACAGGATCACAGACCTTCCACTCTTAGCGGTACTATTTTAGTTTCTTCTATTTTATCTTCAGTATTTTTCGATACGGTTGCTACGCATAGCTTTATATCTGTGCTTGTTGTGGAGTTCCTTGGGCATTGTGTTTCTTCTAATTATGATATCATGATTCTAGACAAACCTTTGGGAATTCGAAAGGCTGGTGTGCATCAGTGCAAGGAGTTCCCCCTAGAGGTTGGTGGGTGTCACATTCTATGGGACCTCTATGTATTAGAGATGATGGGATTTGATTTCATTCTCGGGATGGACTGTTTGGTACCCTTCTAAGCCTTTGTAGATTGCTATCATTGCAGGGTGAGTTTCACATCACAAGAGGGTGAAGATTTTATCTACAAGGGAGAATGGGATGTCTAGGCAAGCCAAGCTGGACCCGAGCATTGTGGGTGAGGTGGAGTGATAGCCCAAATTGCGAGTTTATATTTGAATGACCAGGGAACTTTTCAGAAAGATTTCCCTCCAGTGGTTAATCATTTTGGTGATGTCTTCCCGAAGGAATTTTCTGGTGTTCCTCTATAGTGAGATGTGGATTTCTCTATTGAGATTGTGCCAGGAGCGACACTGGTGTCCATTCCTCCTTACAATATGGATACACTAGAATTTCATTAAGTCAAGAGGTAGTTGGAGGAGTTGCAGGCTAAGGGTATAATCCGACCAGTACTTCTCCTTGGGGTTCTCTAGTCCTGTTTTTCAAAGAATGTGGAAGGTGCCCTCAGATTTTTTTTGGATTATCGGAAGCTGAACCAGTTGACGGTCATGAACCGATATCCCTTGCTGAGGATTTATGATCTTTTAGATCACCTTTAAGGAGCATGAGTGTTATTGATGATTTACTAGACATTTGGATATCATTAGTTGCACATTAGAGCATCAGATGTACCTCTTACTGCCTTTCAGAGTAGATATGTTCTATATGAGTACTTGCTCATGCCGTTCGGACTCACGAACATGCAAATAGTTTTCATGGATCTGATGAATCTTTTGTTCCACCCATATCTAAATTCTTTTTTCATAGTCTTCGTAGACGATATAATGGTGTACTCTCACACTCGACACGACCATGCTACACATCTTGAGATGATTATGATTACACTGAGAGATCATCATTTATATCCTAAGATCTCAAATTTCCTCTTTTGGATGGACTAGATTCACTTCCTGGGTCATAATATCTCAGAGGTAGGAGTTGCGGTAGACCTAGAGAATGTGAGAGCAGTAGTTTCCTATGATAATCTGAGGAAAGTGTTTGAAATACAGATTTTTGTGGCGATGGATGGTTACTAAATGTGCTTTATATAGGTCTTCTCCTACTTATCAGCACTGTTGATGGGTTTGACTATGAAGGGTGTGAAGTTCTTTTTTTCAGAAGCTTCTAAGATATCCTTTCAGGAGCTGAAGTGAAGGTTGACATCAGCACCAGTCCTGATACTTCCAGAACAAGGGTGGAGCTATACAGTTTACTGTGATGCATCAGGTATTGGTCTGGGAGCATTTTTGATGGAGAGAGATCGAGTAGTTGTGTATGGGTCTCGGTAGTTGAGGCCACATAAGTGCAATTACCCAATGCATGACCTCGAGTTGGTTTCATCTGTTCATGTGTTACGCTGTTGGAGACAATATCTCTTGGAGAAATTGTTTTGGTGTTTACGGACCAAAAAATTCTGAAATACATCTTTACCCAGCGTGACCTAAATTTGATACAGTGAATGTGGGTTGAATTCCTTCAATCCTTCGACTTTGAGCTTGCTTATACACCTGATAAAGGTAACATAGTTGCTAATGCACTGAGTAATAGGACTCAGATACAGGGAGTGTAGGATACCAGTGGTGAGAGGCGGATAATGGATTTGTTCTATGAGATGCATTTGGAGGTGCATAATAGTCAGGGGCAAGCTTATCTTTCATCATTAGCTGTGACTTATACCCTCCTGGATAGAGTGAGGATGAGTCAACTATCAGATTCAGAAGGCCTGGTTATACGGGAGTCAGTGGCAAGTGAGGACCCTCATCCTTGTTGGATGATAGGCGACGATGAGGTACTGTGTATCCATGGACAAGTGTGGGTTATAGGGGAAATACATGAGGATTTGATGTGAGATTTTCTTTCTTAAGCTTGAGTAGTGCATCCTGGTAGAACCAAAATGTACTGTGACTTGAGACGTTAGTATTGGTGGCTGGGTATGAAACGGGAGGAAGATGGTTTTGTTACAAGATGTTCCACCTTTCAGAAGGTTATGGCGGAGCATCAGAGGCCATCCAGATTTTTACAATAGTTACCCATTCTTGAGTGGAAATGGGATGATGTTGAGATGGACTTTGGGACCGGGTTGCCGAGGTCACCTCGAGGTAGTGATTCCATGTGGGTTGTTGTGTACAGGCTTATGAAGGTATCCCACTTTTTGATGATCGAGGAGACCTTCGGTGTTGACATGGTTGGGAAGTTCTATATTCTAGAGGTAGTATACCTTCATGGGGTCCCTTGTTATATCATTTCAGATAGGGATTCCCATTTTACGTCTTGTTTCTGGAAGACTTTTTAGAGGGAATTGGGTACACATGTGCTTCTGAGCACAACATACCACCCTCAGACTGATGGCCAGTCAGAGCACCCGATAGTGGTGCTTGAGGAAATGTTGTGTGCATGCGTCCTAGAATTTAGGGGCTCTTGGGAGAAGCACATACCCCTGGTCGATTTTTCCAACAATAATAGTTTTTAGGAAACTATTAAGATGGAACCTTATGAGGAATTATATGGTAGGCCATGCAGATCACCATTGTGATGGTTGGAGGTATGTGAGGAAGCTTTAGTGGGACCACGTATCATGTATGAGACATCAGAGTAGGACCAGTTGATTCAGAAGAAGATGGCTACAGCACAGTCTTGTCAGAAATCATATGCTGATCACCGCAGACAAACCTTGGAGTTTGTGGTTAGGGATAATGTTTTCTTGCATGTTTCACCGAGGTTGGGACACAGGTGGATTAGGAGACAGGGTAAACTTTCACCGAAGTATGTTTTTCCGTTTGATATTCTGGATAGAGTCGAGCCGGTTTCCTATCCATTGCAGTTACCACAGATGTATCGGGCTATGCATGATGTCCTCCACGTATCTCTGTTGCGCCTTTATCTCTCAGACCCGTCTCATGTTTTTTCACCTGAGGAGGTTGAGCTTAAGGTTGATGCATCCTTTGAGTATCATCTGATTTATATTGTTGATAGGAGCACAAAGGTTCTCCGAGGCAGGTCTGTTCCTCTCGTACGGGTGCTATGGAAGCTTGGCTGAGTGTAGAATGAAACCATGGAGCAAGAGACTGACATATGTGCTCAGTGGACAGAGTTGTTCTTATCTTTATCTTCACCACCCTTGGAAGGGAATCTTGGGGACAAATTTCTTTAAGGGGGGAAGTTTGTAAGAACCCAGTTCTTATTCTTGAGGTATGGGTTTCTTCTTTTCCTTTTACATAATGGTTTTTGAGAAAATAAGGAAATTGGGGAAAAATACCCAAATTTGTGGGTACACACTGTGTAATTTTCCACATGTTGTGTACTTTGGCCATGTGGGATGAGTATACCGGGCGTGTAGGCCTGTCGTCGATGAAAGGTGTAAAAAGAGAATACACGCCGTGTACTTAGTATATACACACACCGTGTAATCAATCGGAAGGTGAACAATAAGGCGTTGGGAGTAGAATCCAACGGAACGATAGTACACACCGTGTACTTAGAAATACACGTCGTGTAACCAAGTCAGTTGATGAACAATGAGGTGTTGGAAAGCGGCTGCTATAGGAACAGTTTAAAAAATGGAAAGTACAAGACGTGTAATTGCGAGTACACACCGTGTAGTTTTTTTTCATTAAAAATAGGAAGTAGCCTCCTCTTTCGACAAATGAAGCTTAGAATTCAATGGGAGCTATGGGAGGGAAGGCCAAACCATAGAGGAGATCCTAACTGCACACCGGGACTCTAATTCCTTCGTCAACGATTTTTTTTGAACCACACGGGTGAGTTCTTCTCTCTTCTTGAACCTCTCACTACAATTCATGCCCTAAGGGAAGTTATTTTTGATTGAACGTGTAATTTTTTATCCCAGATCTACGTCGTTTTCGGTTGATTCATGTTACGACGTTCACATATATCAATAATAGGTGATTGAGGTAGGTGGTCTGGTGTTTATTTCCAACTGTCGAGTTATTTTTGTATACCGTTGTGTTGCGCTCCCTTATTTTGGTTGTCGTATGTCTAAGGCCATGATTGATTAAATAAATAGAATTGCATAGTTAATCTCTTGATTATGTATAAACTGTTGTTTGGGATTGCTACTTTGATCCAAGGCCACCGTGTGTGTGCGTTTCCTGGGTCTAACCTTTTGGCCAGGATACCCATGGGTATTCCATGATTATAGCATGCTTTGAGTTTTCATGAGAGAAATTGTGTAAAAAATTCATGCTTATGTGTTGGGCTTAGCCCGGTTAATTTCAAAGCATGAGGGAAGTCTCTTTATTAGCCCGAGGGCATTGTTTCATTTAGACCAAGGGAAACATTTCTTATGAATATGGGTAGTAGCTTCTATGCCTAAGGGAAATATCCCATACACCTAAAGGCAATATTCATTATGCTTGAGGGAAATAACCTAAGGGTTTTGATTCTGTTTACCTGAGGGAAAGGATTATCATGTCTGAGGAAACAATTTACGTTGAATATTAACTGTAGTGATTTATCATGTAATACCGGCCAAGCTAAAGCACAAGCTTGGTATTGTTATTAGCTTCTACATGTTAGATAGCCTATTGTGGTTTTTGTTGTGGCAGCGTATAGGAGATTGTCGGTTGAGGCCGTGTCTTAGGAACATATAATTCGATTATATTGAATTGTTAAATAATTAATAAATGGTAATGGAATTGGTAATTGTAGATACTTTTGAGTAAGTCCATGTTTACTAGATTTCATTATTGCACATTCCTTTTGCACATTTTCACTGACAGTATGGAACAGGCCTTTGGTGGTTTCATACTAGGATTTATTTCTCACACCCAGTTTGGGTCATGTCTAGGGCCCAAAAAGATTATATTACTCTAAATTTTTATAAGGGAAAGAGTCCCTATATAGGTACTTGATTGTGGGAGGGGAGTAGGAGAGCATGGGACCGAGCTTAGGCTTGGGATGCTGCTGAGTTCCTGCTGCACTATTTTATTTTTCTTTGCAGTACTTTTACCTTGTAAAATATTGTTTTAGATTGTAGTGTATCCTATTTTGGATGCTTCCTTATAAATAGTGAAATGCTACATCATCATATATATGACTTTTCGTTATCTATTACTTTTCCTCCGTTATCCATTTCAGGTTTATGTTGTTTACTACTTCCTCCTTGGTATGTTTGTATTTTATCTGCTATGCTACACTTTGATGAATGAGGGCATACTTTCCCTACTATAATACATAGGCCCTTTCTACTAGTTGGCATCCTCTGGCGTTTGGGGAAATGCGCTTGAGGTCATGTGACCAACTGGGTTTGGGGCACCGAGTGTGTGGAACCCGGATCCGGGACATTACAACAATCATAGTCTAGTAATCAGTCAAGGAGAGAGTAATCATCCTCATTGCTAAAGGGAGCATCAAAATCCATGATTATATATCACATCAATGGAAAGTATGACCATCTTCAACATAGTTATCCAATAATAAATCACGGTGACAATTTTCATCCACTTCGCTCAAGAGATCATAATCATCCATGAGTATCATCATTAGGGATTTGATGCATGTGCATGCTAAACAAGGCTAATGATCCCTGGATATCATAATCAATGGACTACATTCATGAGTATCATAATCATGGGACCCCATTCATGAATATCAATCACATAGAGGTTAATATTCATATTTAAGGAAGTACCTCTGAAAATCCTAATAAAATATTATAATAGTTAAAAGGCTAAGAATCTCAATCCAAGGAAATACATCAACTCATCCATATAATTGATTTAGATGGATCCCTAAAAGTACCTATTTAAATATTAATAAAATAATATAAAAATCAAAATTCTTATTAGATGGATCCCATTAATTACATTTAGGAATCCCAATAAAGAAATTAAAAGGATCCTAAGAAGTATGTCTTGGAATCCTTATAAATAAAATGCATCACACTAGGTAAAATGACCACAAACTAGGTAGAAACTCAAGAAATTACAGAGTCATTATTAATAACCATGTGAATTAATAAATAAAGAGTTGGTGTGGATAAAAACTTAAACCCCCCAACTATTACCACAACCTCACAAGATAACATATTGAGTAGGGTTTTTAAGGTGACACACACTACCATCACTACCCAAACACCAAATAAACTAGATCCTGGTTGGTCAATCCTTGGGGATACTACAAGGTCCCTTATTTCATAATTTAATTGAGTAATCCTTAATCAGATTCTCAATGGTCAAGGTTAATAAAGGATTCCCTCTTGGGGACCTCTATGTTAGTAAATAAGAACCACATCAATCTAGGGATCCTCAAAAAGAATACATTGAGGCATTCCATAAGGGATCCTCATTCATAGTCAAAACATTTGGTTTTAGGATAATTCTAGTGAATTGGGGTTGTTAGTGATCCTAAGAATTCATCCAATACCATATACTAATTTCATATAATTTAATAATTATCATAATAAATTCAAAAAGGGCATCACTATCAAGGGAAATCCTGAGCTTCTTTATAATAAAACAAACATGTAGAATTACAAAAGGAAATGTGTGACACACCACGTACCATTATTAACATTTTCCTATATTTTATAAGGTATTTAATGAGATCCCAAGGCATATACATGCCTAGATGATTCATAAAGGGTCCTGTCTGCAAAAAATAATCACAAAAAATAATTAATTACAATTAAAATATAAACAATTTATTAATTATATCAAGATAAATAATTAAAATGATTTAAATTTTTTGGTAATAAAGAACAAAATCTCACCAATCAGTCCCATCACATGAGAACCATGAAAAAACATTCACTATTAAAAAAATAATCATTTTAAACCCTTAATCATATATAATCCTTAAGAATCCACATTAAAACAACATTAAAAAAACAATTAAAACATTAATATTCTATAAAAATCATTGTGGTTACATAACATGACGAAACTACATGCGATGAAGTGTATCTGGCCTCAGTATCTGACCTATTCCAATGAATTGAACTAACCTCAACTGAAATGGAAATTCCTCCAACCTATAGTGGATACGATGAAATCCCAAATTAGAAACTCTAAAAATCATGGAATACAAATGATTAATAATGTAGAAGGATGATGGAGGAAGATATTACATGACAAAGCTATCAAAATGAACCAAGAAAATATTAATTGGATAAGAACCAAGGAATATGGGTGGAGCCTTTATTGGTAGCACCCATACAAAACTCCCCAAATCCATTGATTTATAGAGGGCAGGATCACCTAGTTTCCCTATAAAAAAATCTAACCAGCATGTAACAGTGTGTTTACCATTTAGAAGTCATGTAATAGTTTCAAAATGTGTATTGGATTCATGTCTTATATTTTTCATGAAAGGACCCCGATGAATGCACTTCATGATCCAATCAGGGCTCACACCCTAAAACTATTCCATGCTTTTTAAATAATACACGATGTCAAATAATCATAGTAGCTATTTTATGATGAAAAAATTCAAGTTCATCCTTATATGTTCATCTAAACCACTTGAATAAACACTGAAACAAAATCAATGTATGAAAACACTACATTTTGATTTTAAAATACTCAAAACCTCATTCTGATTTATAGTTAAAAATATAATCCATTCACCAAAGAAGAAAAATTAAAATTCTCTTGAAAATTCAATCGGTCAAAAAACCTAGGACGTTGCACCACTAATGACTGAGGCATGGAATTTTGGTTTGGTGTTCTTCAATACCAAATGCCTGAAGGGTTATTAATCATTTTAACGTGGATTGCACATGGGTTAGGTGACTGAATCGATACAGTGAAAGCATTTGGATCTGAATGGTAAGCGTGATATCTCTTATGGGAAGTATCATGTGGAGAGAACCATTTACTGATAAGGATGTGATACAATGTTTAAATTTTCAAATGATGTGAAATACATAGATAATAAATTATCACTCTAAGAGGTTATAAAGTCCATAGACCCATGTATGGGTTCCTATATATTACCATGTTTTAGGAGAACCCAATGTTTTCATTGATGATGGAATGACCCAGAGCTGGACAATGTCCTCTATGTTGATATGGTAGTTGTGTCACATTAGATACCTTTATTAACATGAAATTCAATGTGTTTATGTGTTGTAGTGATCATTTTGAGTTTTTTTCCTATCCATTGAAATTTATTTATTTCTTCATATGATTATAATTAATGCAACCATGGTATATTGAAATTCATCAAGGAACCTAACTAATGGGATAAATGTGATGACTCTATTGGGATTGACTAATAGTGTTTACTAGCATCTGACATGGGTTAATATGGGATATAGTTGTGAGATAGGTTAGATGTGATGGTGATTATATATATTCCTAAAATATGTCATTGGATCTAGCTATTGAGATTTGCATTTAATTCTCTAGGTTTTTGGATTCGAACTCAGGCCGATACGAGACACTATAGATTACATATGTCCATATGATTCATTAAATGGATTGGATCAAACATTAAAGGGTTGGTAGATTATATTAAATTTTTTAATATTATGTTAAAACATTCCTAAGATAGCGTGAGAATCCTTCTAGACAATCTTTAATACATTGAATGATCTTGATTGGGATTCCCTAGATTCATAGTATCTAGCTATAGGGAATGGTGAATTTGGTGATGATTTTAATTAATTGATTTCCCGTGAGGCCCATGAATTAAATTCAATCAATTATTTATATTTATTTTGGAGAGTTTTCATATATGCAAGGTATCTAGATTTTGACACATTAATCACATGTTGTTATCCATTGAGAGATAGTATTTGTGATTCCTATATTACACCATGATTAAGTATTTTTATAGTTGGATGGAAACCATGATGATTTTGTGGACACCCAGACCTTTAAAAAAGAAGTTATGATCTGTTGATGTTATGGACCTAAGGATGAAAAATGGTGTTATTGTAGCACCTAAGTTGGCATATTGTTTGCGCCATTTCAATGTAATTATGACTTTGATACAAAACATAAGGTTTTTCATTATTTTAATATTTAATAATTTATATATATATTGATTCCATCAAATTCTCAAATCAACTTATAAAATTTTTAGCATGGTATGGTGTTGGTGGTTCCCTACTTATTTTTGTACTCACATTCTAGTTAGTTAGCCATTGCTCAGGGGTACTTGAGTAGCTCTATTGTGGTTTTTACAAAAACGTGGTTGAATATATTCTAGGATATCATGGTCGAGAGAGACATCATTTATGGGATATGGATATCAATATGAGGTGTGGCTACATGTAGGAGTGGCGATAACATCTTCAATCTCACTTATTCATGAATAAACTTGTGACTATCTCAGTCGGAAGCCAACTGTTGAAATAAATGGATGGATGTCTGGGATTTTTATATTTCTTAACTTATATATCTTGTTTATATTTAATAATCTGTGTTTATATTAATCTGGATGGATATTATTTGGTTATTTTATTCTGAACAACACACTCTGATAAAAGGAATACAATGACTGCATGGTATCATCATAGACTACCGATACTAGTTTAAAAAAATTGCAATTTGATGTGGTGGGATTAGGGTCTTGTGGATAATCGGGATGGGGTACTAGTTGAGTGACCATATGAATGGAACCATAAAAATTGGAATCATATTATTTTAATCATTTTTTAGTATTTTGGGAGTTTTTAGAAAAGAGACAATGGAATGTGTCAGAACATGGGATGAAACCCAGATTGGTGCACCACAAACTTATTTTTCAATAGAATTTCTGGTTACCATGGGTATCCGAATGATATTATTTGATTACATAATTATAGTTATTTTTATATTCACATATTTTGATGCACAAGATGTTTGCGATTGGGGATTTCTCAAGTATTTTGGATCTTGTTTCATTGGAAAGGGAAAAGGTTTGGTATTTTCGACCGTGGTCTATAGAGGTAATAGAAATTACATACATCATAACTGCAATTTATGATCCAAATGATATAAGAATGATAGTGTGGAAATTATTACTGATGACTAACACTCACATATTTAATGAGTCAGAGAATTGTCATAAAAATTTTTCCTATATATTTACATGGTGGCATTTTACTCAGTTTGTATGACTAATATATGTATGTATTATTGTGATGGAAGGTCTTATGGATCCTTTGGTATGTTGACAATCAATTGTAATTTTGTTATGTTCTATTAGAAAGGGATAATTTCAAACCCTGATACATTAGTAACAGAGTTCATGGTCTTAGTAATGTACCCATACATGTGAGTTCTTTTATAGGTGAACTCATTTATATTGTCAGTAATAACCTATATGGATGTTTACCATAAGGATTGGATTAGTACTCTACACAACCAAGTCCTTAAATACACATTGATAGGTATAGATCAGATTGGGTGATTTAATTATATATATTAATATTACCTTGACTATCGAGATGATATTATACATGGCCTGTCCTATGTGGGGATTCATTGATGGAATTTGTGCCGTAGTAGACTGATGACCTGGTATGATATGCCTAACCCTAAAAACATGAGACCCTAGATATGTTTTATTTTTAATGTTGATTACTTGGGTTAATATGGGAAACATCAAAAAATCATTATGATTTGTGACCTCAAGAGACCCTAAGATAAGATTTCGGCCTTTCTTTTTCTATGACTGGTATGATCAAGGGTGCCCCATGAGTGTGGATAATGCATGAAATTCCATTGGATTTAGTGATCATGGTAATATGTTTATATGACGATATATTAATAGAGGTTTTATTGAGTATATGAAATTTTTATTAATTACATAGTTTCCAATCGAAAAATTACCTTCACTATCTTGGTATCGACATTGGATTCTAAGGCCAAGATCATTCGGGTTCTAGGCAAAGTTGACATGGTTCCATTCTTGCACTATGTTGCGAGAACAAATAAATGCTCAGTGATTGGGAATGCAATTTGATTTTGGGTGGTATCATGGTAAAATTGTTATTAACAATGTTAAGGATTTTAAATTGGAGATCCATGTATATCCTGGTTTAAAAATATTGATATAATGGGAATCATGTTCAATTTAAGAGATGTGTGAGCCATGTTACAAAGAGATTGGACTCCAAGAAATCAGAATCAGGTTCTATGATTGGTTATAGAAAGAGTTTGTGACCATTATGATTCAAATAAATCTAGATAGTGGAATGAAATGTTTATGTGTGGTTCCATACGTATTGAATTGGTGAAATGTAAGAGTTTATAAAGGATCGATGGATATTTTATGAGATTCCTATGGGTGTGGTGACCTATAGAATCAACTTGAATTAAGGTGGTTACCCTATGGGGAATGAAATCTTCCAAATGTAATGAGAATTATGAGAAGGAAAATCTTACAGTGTGGGGTGTTGTATCATCCACGAATAAGTTGAATCTCAGACTAAAGGGGAAAAGTAGTGTGATATCATGCATTAGTGAATTTTATTGGAATTCTTAATCTGTGATTCTACAAATATGAATCATGTTTGGATTGATCCATGAATTATATATAGGTAACCATATGTTATGGGGGACCGATACCAAGTGTAGGTGTTTGGATCATGATAGAGTATAAAGGTATTTGGGGATTCTCAGATCATAGATATATCGGTTATTATGGTATGAAATAATATTATTTTTGGGTTTTAGAAGATAAAATCATGAATTCTCACTTGAAGGCAGGTGAGTACTATAGGGAACATGTTTTAGTGATAACTGGGGGCCACCAGGCTTATGTCTTTGTGATGTAGTTACCAATTAGTGCATTGATATATAATAATGTATGTTATCGAGAAGGGTTGTATAGAGGTGGCCCATCATGAGTTATCACATGTGATTTGATGTGCGGAATTGTTAGGCACACCCCATGCATCATGAGGATTCCTAGATTATGTAGGGATAATGGATTCTTATGGAGGGTCATGTCATGGATTAGAATCATCCATTTTATGCAATGGTGAATAGTGGGGAAAATAGTATTCTAGATGATCAATTGGAAGAGTACATGTTCATGTCTCTTGGCGGACGAGTTTCATGGAGCAACATCCGAGGGTACTGGGAATTACTTTTGTGTTTTGGATCAAGGTTTTTTGGATTTTGCACCATTATATAGAGGATTTTCATTAAAAGAGTCATTTGATTTTAGAGTAAGAACATGAGAATCCGATGGAGAAAAGATAAACTAAATCAGTTTAGATAATCTAAAGGATTACAATGTGTACTTCTAGGAGATGATAAATTTTAATATTGGGATATTTTATGATCTTTTAATTGTATGGGTTTAACATTTTAGAAGTAATTTGAATTTATTAATTACTAAATGGGTAAAATTATGATAGGTGATTTGAAATGAAAATTATGATATGTATTACATCATAATGACACATTTTCATATGTGGATGGATGCTTAAATATAATACCATTTACTCAGGTAATATTGGATACTTCTAGTTAAGTTTTAGATGTTTTGGGAGATACTTGAGACATGTGAATGTCTTGGGAAATTTTATTTAAATAAAACCATGTGTGTACCATTAAAAAAGATTTTTTTATTAAAATTATATAAATTCATATTTTTTGGAATGTTTAGCTTATAGTTTTTAGTAATCTATAGGACTTTAAATTGAAACCGTACATCTTGTTTTGGGATGAAGGATTGGAACATGGTTTTATCATGGTTAAAGAACAATTATGATATTATATCAAATTTTTATGGGGCTTTCCTAGAAAATTTTTCATATATTCATGTAACTATGAAACAGAATTGTGTAGTTGGATTGTTTGGAGGCATAACTATAAACATTAATGGTACTAGGTTTATTATGAAACAACCTTAAAAATTACATATTTTGGTGAAATTAAAATAGGATTCACTTTCTAAAATTCCCTAATATCATTTTATGATTGTTATATTGGAAAATTTGGACATAGAATATACATAAAAACCATATATTTTAAAAGTGTAAACTTTTAATTAGTATCCATAATTCATAATATGTAATAATTTTAATATAAGACATTATTTATTTTCATGATTAAAATTCATGACTTCAAATTTGACCAAATATTTTCCCATAACCATAATTAAACCTATTGAAAATAGTTCAAATAATTGGATGAGTGTAAAATTCTTAATAAGGGATAAAAAAGAATAAATTCATTACTCGAGTAAAAATATAAAATATCACAAAAATCCTTTCTAAAAACATACCTTTTTACCTAGAAAAGAAATCATCATTCTTTTTATGAATAAAATTATTTTTTACTTATTAATATAAATTATTTATATGTAAAATTATTGGAATTAATATAAAATTCATGTACATTCCATGGGGAATCATCTAATAGAACCATTATAGAACTCTTACTATCACACCTGGTTTTTCATGTCTCAGTTAGGATATGATTCATTGGAAATAAATATCCTTTTCAAGGGTCTTGGGTGCGGGGAACGCTGATTTTTTAAGTTACATATATGTATTATCATCCTACCATGGGTTCCCCATATCTTGTTAGTGGCTTTGTGGATAAAAGGATGGTTACTTCATGATTTGGTCATAACTGTGTGCCCATTTCCAAATTAGAATAAATTATTTTATAACTATTTTTATTTTTATCATTACTCAACCATTCCTCTTCCCAAATGTCCTAACCTGACATATTCAAACCACATTATCCATTTGGACTCGTTTGGAACTAATAATCATTATAGATTTGGGTTATTTATCCGGGTATTGGGCCACCCCGTGATCCATTTCCAATTTTAAAAAATGTTTTGTTTCTTTTATATCAAATTAATGTTTTAAGATTTTTCAGTATTAAATATCTCAATAAAGCCCAAGAAAACTATTCACACCCCCATGTTCCATTTTCCCTCTTTGTACCTCAACATCAATGGGGATTTGGGTGATGTTCTCGTGGGTTTTTTAAATCACCCATATTTTAAAAGGTAATATATTTCTTTCACAAATAATTCATTTTTACTCCTTTTCCCCAAAATATTCCTTCCATGGTTCTTGTAGATATAATGAGTCTCTCAATCATGTTACAAGCCATTCCATCTCCTCTAAGGGTTTGGATCTAAGGGAAGATAAATAGTTTAGTAGTTATCAAGGTGTGTTTCTTTCTCCTTTCACCAACTTCCTCCTCCTCTTTCCAATGTTTCATGGTTCTATTGTATCCCATTGTCATGAATGATCTAGGGTTTTATTAATACATGATTTTTATTAGGTTTTTTCTGGTTTTGGTATTGTATTCATAAGTTTAGGTTTTATAAACCCTTGAAAGGTGTTATCGAGTGTGCGTTTCCATTATGCTTTTTTTTGAGTTATCTTCTCCCAAGTACTTCCATTATAATTATTGATTATTCTATATCTTTCTTTTATCACTGTATGTGTATGATAGTTATTTTTTTTCACATTTTGGTTTAATTATTTAGTGTGCATGAAGGGTAGTTTATTCTCTATTTTTTGAAACTAGTGCTGTTTTGGTAAAAGTGTTCACTCAAAGTATTTTTTAAATAATACATTTTATTTTGCACTTAAATTATTATTTTTATAAACTTTTTTAGCTATTTAATGAAATTTTGGCATGAATATTAGGTTTTATAACATTTTTAGTTTTAATAAATGTTTGTTTCATTAATTATTGCATCCTCATTTCCGAGAAAGTGCATGATTGTATTTTGTGTGCTAAAGGATATATAAAATGATTATTTTGGATTATGAAAAATATTGTACGAATTTGAAAAGTTTTTTTAGTGTTCATTATGTGTGTTGTAATTAGTTTTTTGGTTTTATAATGAATTGAGTATTATTTTGTGTGGGTGTTTTGGCATGTGTTCTCAGTAAATTGACAGTTTGGCACCCTTATAGAAAGGTATTGGATTTGAATGTGTAAAATATATTTTTGAGGTGTTTATGAATATTTTCTACTACTTCAAATTGTGTGTTTACAATTATCTATGTATATTGTAACCGGTTCCTTTTATAAATGTTGATTTTGTGATATTTTTCTTATAAAAATGGTATTCTTTAGTACTTCATGTTTTATCAATTAGATCCATTTTATGGTCCATGAAATTGATTTATAAAATTTTGTTGGGTATTGAAAATAAGGTATGATATGGTAATTGTGGGTGTTTGGACTTAAAAGAGAATTTTTGAATGAATTTTTTGTGAAATGGCGTGTTATACATCATGAAATTGTTTAATGAAATTTTTAAGTGGTTTATTGATCTATGAAAGAAATGTGAGTCATGTTTGCAAGATTTTTTTGTGTGTATTATTTTAGAATGAAATTTTCATATAAAAGTTTTATTTGATAATTTTTGTAACTTTATTGAGCAATATTTGGAATCCCAAGTATCTAGATGGGAGGATCTGTACAAGTATACTAGTGATTTAGAGTGGTTTCATGCGTGTTTCACATAGAATGTTTGATGATGAAAACAATAACTAAACTATTATGATGATGTTGGGGACCACTAGGTTATGGGTATTTGTTCCCTACTAGTGGATCGTTGATGAGAACATATATTTTTATTGTTAATTTTACACCATGATACGAAGAACCTGGGGCTCACAACGAACTAGTTCCTTGGGGTGTTCTTGTGACTTATGATAATTTGATATAATGTATTCACCATAATAATATAGTGTAATTGGCTGAAAAAATTATGTATCATATTTTTTTTAAAAGGGTACTTTCTTTAAAGAATCCCTCTAGAAACTTTTTTTTCATTTTTAAGATTCATATCTTTATAATTTTTTTATGCATTCTTGTGTATAAAACATGAACGATTTTGTATGAAAACATAAATTACATGGAACCTTTTTCAGAATACCAAATTTTATATATTTAATTTCAAAAATTAAATTTATGTTTCTTTTATTTTTTGTGGAAGTGAAATTTGAATAGAATATCGGGATAACCTACTGAGTTTTGATACTCAAGCCCATAGTTTTCTTCTATTTTTATCCATTATATAGGTTTCGACTTGAGTTAGGTCACCTTGAGAGACATGGGATCATTGTGTTGCAGTGCAAATAGAGAGGTCATAGGGAGTCCGTTGGTCATCATGTATGGTTGGTTTAGTTGTATCATTAGGTTTTACTTTATTTGTCATCATATAAATGATGTTTGTTCAATTTTTATATAAATGTGTATTGGTATTTCCATTATTTCTGTTGTTTTCCTTATTATTTATATTTTTAGGAAATAATTCGCCGGTTTACACTATTTAAGTCCTTGGTTCTTTTCTCCATCCTAGTAGGATCAGGAATTCCATTCGGGACTAGTTTCGGAGCAGCCGAAGTGGCCGGTTTAGGGATGACTCAGGATGGATCATGAAAAAATATTATCAGAGGGAGGTCGGCTGCTAGAAAACATTGCCTTTTAGAGAGACCTTGTAGTTTGAGGTGTTTCGAGGTAGATGGTGTAGGATTTTCGGGACATGAGGGGTAAGTGCTGGAATAGAATCATCAACTTTTGATCATTTTGATCCTCATGATTCCATGGGTTGTCCGGTTTTATTAGTGTCCTTGGTTATGTTGATTTATTGGGTTTGGTATATGAAAAGGGGAGTTAAAATAATGGTCTCCCTGAGCTCATAGGGCTTGGAAAGCAATGTGGAGCATGGTAATGGTCTTGAGAAGGATCCTTATGTTGGTGGTGTGTGTTTGGCATGTGGCCTCCAATCATATGGTCAAGTCACCAACCAAAACTAGTTCCCCTTTGTGGGTATCTTGGGCCTTTCATGAATTCAATAATTATTTTGACTATCTGGTTGTGAGAATTGTGGATATTCGATAATTTAATATAAGAAATGTTTTATAAATTTTGGATTTGTGAAATAAATCGTTGGAATAAAGTGAAAATGATTTTACGAGATTGTATATTCCCTAATATAAACTTGTGGTTTGTTAAAATAAAATGTTTTGAAGTGTGGATCATTTTATGGTGACACTAAAACTTTATTTTAAATAAGGTGTTTTGGGCTGTTGGAAAGTGATTTAATCAGATGAATTGGTTTTGGGAAATGGTTTTGAGTGGTAAGTGTTTTCCAAGAAAGTGTCTTGGTCTCTATAGACAACAGATTATGAAAAGAGATGTTATAGAATTTTTTAAAATGGGAATGTTTTGTTTGGAGTAGTTTTGTTGTTTTGAAAGTAGTTAAAAATGAAAAGGGGTTGGTATTTAAGAAAAAGGTTCTTGATGTAGGGTGTTTTTTTGTGAAATATGAAAAGGGATTTTGGCTTGGTAGGTAGTGTTCCTTTGGAAGGTACATGATTTTTGGAATGATGTTGTATTCCTTTGTCCATTTGTGTTTTCATGGGTTCTAACAAGCATGGTTTAATGGATATCTAAATGGATGGCCAGTATGGCCTGGTGTTTGAGTACCCAAGGGCATGGAAATGTTAATGTGCGGGAGACATAATGAAACACCACTGGTGAATGTGGAAGTCAACCAATATAGTTTTTTTTCAATAGTCCTCTGTGCTGAATAATGGTGTAATTTGATTATAAATTGATGGTTATGTGGATGGTTTTTCTTATTTCATAGAAGTGTTGTTTATTTGGTATGACTCCTTGTGAACTTGATTTCAAAATCTTGTTGTGTCTTGAGATGGGATATTTTTAGTGGCTTAGTTTTGGAGTATTTATCAGTGGGTTTCTAAAGATGTGTTGAATGTTGTGATGTGGCCACAGATGGTTCTCCATTGGCAGGATTTCTAGTTGATCAGCCTAAGGATTTGTTCCAAGGGTTAAATCCACCTCTTTAAAGGATGACTCTGCCCATTTCATGGAATATAGATCTATTTGGTCTCCGTTTAATGTTATTTTCGATTATGGTGGATCTTTTGGTTTTGGTAGTAATGATCGATTGTGTTGATATGTTTTGTCATGTTCCTTGTCCATTCAGCTTCTCATTCTGATTGATGGGGAATAGTTTTGTGTATACCTATGTTTCTATGGGTGATGGTGTTTTGTTTTTACTAGATATATTCATGGGGGGTTGTGATCCATAGCTCCTAAATATGGCACATAGGATGATTCAAACATTAGAGAACCATCCAGAGAACATAGAGTGATGATTCTCATGGAGTCATGAAATCGCCAGAGGTGTTGGGAGCTTGATTAAGCATCTACCTCCACTATTGGTGTATGGTAGTTTCTATGTCTCTATCATCTTTCCAAAATACCATTTAATTTTATCTAATCACAAATATCATTGTGATCATACACTCATGCAGTTTCTATGGTTGTGCCTTCTTGGATATGGGTTTCCAATCGATGTCCCTGTGTGGACCGCCTATGCGAATCAGGTGCATTCTAGGTTTTATCTATTCATAGGTGTAGAGTGGTGGGTAGTTCATTTTTTTTCTTTTGTGTTTTTTATTGGCCTAATTATTTTTCCCTTATCCCTCCTTCTCTGGTGGTGGGGGTATAGATCCTTTCAAAAAGTGATTTCCCAGTTCTTGTCCCCTCTGTTCGGGAGTGGTTGGTTTAAATGTTCATGTAGTGTTCCTCTTAGCTTTGGTTAATAGGTTTTTGCGAGAGAGTATTGGTGGGAAAGTGTGGGAGAGGCCCATTACTATTGTATTTTGAACTAATCTTTAGTCATTTCTAGTTAGTTAATAATGGTGCGGAGACCCACTATGGGTCTTGTAAGTATTTATTTTAAGGATCTGTCAGATGTTATTAGTTATCAAATTACGGGGAGTCTGTTACGACCTCCCTATAACAACCATTATCTTTATTCCTCACATAAAAATAATTTATTACATTAAACCGCCAATTTATATAATATAGAATATTGAGAGGTCTCGTGTATTTTGGGGATTAGGAACATTGAATGACACCATAAAACATAAAATAAAATATCTTATCGAAAACTTATTCTACATGACCACAACATTAGTTCGTACATAACATTGCATGGGATAACATGGGGACATGCATAAAAAAGGGTGAGCTATAAATCCCAGTAAGGGAGTAAACAAGGAATAACATGAAGAATGTATTACATTTTAGGAAATAGGCATATTAATGGAGCATAAGAGAAACATGAACATAAAGGCATGATATAACATGATTATCATAACATGGAAATATGGAATCAACATTTAACATGATATTAAGATGATCCAAGGATTATTGAACATGGATCATGGGTAAAACCTCATTGAACATAAATTATAATGAGTAAAACCTCATTGAGCTTGATGTATAATGATACTATTCTTTAATCAATGATTTGAATCACTATCTAGGAACACCCATCTTAATCATTTCATTTCTTGCATAAGTGTGCCACAGGGATTATATATCATGGATTCATTAAATATCTTCATTTATTCCAAGATAAAGTAATTTGGAATTCATAAATGAAATTATGTAATCAATAACTAAATTTTTATAAATTTGAATACCCTTGATAGTCAAATGGGTATGGTATTAACTGCATATTGACTTTGGCTTGGAAAATCATGGTGTAATTTCGGTAGCATAAGGGTGTGACATTAGAATTCAAAAAATTTGTTAATTAGAGAGAAAGGGGTGTCTCATAATATTTACATGAAATTGAAATTAAGGGTGTCATATTGATACATGTCACAATATATGTAATGGAATTTAGATTCATAATACAAAAGAATTTCTTGAATGTAAATGAGGAGAGAGAAATTTGTTACAGAAATTCGACATGGTAATGGGTGTACATGGGAGGAATTAATGAATGATAAAGAGGTATTTCATTATTCAAACATAAAGATTTATGTATGGGGGAGGTGATAAATCATTCCCCAACATTTTTAAATGAATAGAAAATTTTATAACATAATGAAATTTTTACATAAATGAGAATGGATGAAATCCTTTGGATTTGTGATCCCAAAGGCCTGGGATAGGCTTGAGAGAGGCTTAATGGGAGCTTGGGGTGCCTTGGGGTGGATTCTAGAGAGATTATATAATAGGTGGTTTGATCTCCAGTGGCTCTGAGTGAAGAGTAAGAGGTATCTTGGGTGGGTTTATATCGGAAAAGAGTGGGAATTAATTATCATTTAGGTTTGGGGAATGATACGTTAAACAAATCAAAACCACGAAACCAAAAATGGTTTTTGCCCATGTTTTTTTTCAAAGGGGATTTGAAAACAATAGTTTTTTATGTCCAATAGCTGAACATCTTAAAATATTAGGCTTTCTAATGTGGAGGTGAGTCACACTCTCAAGGAAATCATTTTAAAAAGATAAAATGTTTTATAAGACTTGGAGGGTCGACTAAAGATTTGTAAAATAAATTAAATAAACCTAAAATCACATTATTTTAATGTTAAAACATAAATTGGAATAAAATACCACTTATAGTATTTTATTACATCACTATTGGGGCATTATGATTTCATAAAACACATTATATAATTAAACGGTATTTAACATTTTTACTCAAAAATTTGAATGTCTCAAAAAATTATGAAAAATTCAACATCAAATAATTTTGACTTCTTGATTCTAAAAAATAATATTCATTTTATCTAAATAATTTTCGAAATATGTGAATTATTACTTTAAAATAAAAACAGACATTTATCAAATATTCATGGGGATTGAAAAAAACGGCTTTCAAACCATAATAAAAATTAGAAGTTTATTCTGAAAAATTATATGATCATTTATATTTAATTTTTTTTAATTAATAATAATTTATTAAAATATTACTTAATTAAAAAATCTATTAATTTATAAAAATAGATTTCTTAATTGGAATATTAATTGAAAAATATTATTTGTGCTTTAAAAAACATTTAGAAGGTAAAAATATTAAAATAAATGTATATTATTTATTCTATACAGAAAAATAATTCAAACATTCATAGTTTTAATGTCTTATTACATAAGCCCTTATAACACCCGAATAATACTGAAGGGTTCGGCAGGCAATGGTGACAGACTCCTTTGGAGGCTCAGAAAACATCACTCATGTGGTAATCTCTATCAATTTCCACATCTCCTATAGATAGTTCCATTCATGCTTAAAATGTTGAAGCTTAGCTTGGGAATGGTCAAGAGTGAGGAACAGTGACACCACCTCCTTTCCGAGCTCCGACAAATGGGCTTCGTAAGGAGAAATTCAACAGGATGAGATCATTGCTTCCATTGAATGAGTAAATTGGATTTGTTAATGCCCTATGTTAATACTAATCATTTGATCACCATTCAACGACTATATTATATTTGGTAATAATTCATAATGGTATTTTTAAATCCATACACATAAAATAAAATAAGTTCATATGTTATATAACCATTATACATTTTAAGGAATCTAATTAGATCAAGAGTAATTTTCATTAATAAATGTTTGGGTCATTACAATCTTCCCCCCTTAAGAAATTTATCCCTCTAAATTTACTTTTCCCAAACAAAAACATATGTGGGTAACTCAACCTCATCACTTACTCTGATTACCACATTTCTTCTCCAAACATATGGTTTCTCCACAACACCTTGATGAGGGGCATTGTCTTAATTTTTTGAACTTTATCACTCTGATTTAATATCATCACTAAATTCTCTTCATAGGAGAGGTCATTATCCAATGGTACCACCTCTAGATTGAGTACATGCAATTTTTTGGGTATGTACTTCCTCGAGAGTGATACATTGAATACAACATGTACTTGAGATAGGTTCGGTGGGAGTACTAGTCAATAGGATGCTTCTCCAATGTGATCAAGGATCTCAAAAGTTCCAATGTACCTTTGACCAAGAATTCCCTTCATCCCAAATCCCATAACTCTCGTAAATGGTTATATATGGAGGAATACCATGTCTCTGACATCAAACTCTTGGTTTAGTTGATGATTATCAACATAGCTCTTTTGTCGAATATGAGTATTTTTAAGATGGAACAAGATAGTCTTAACCTTCTCCACCATTTCTTCATCCTTTTTTGGACCAAGGAGTTTTTTCTCCTCGACTTCTTCCCAACATGCCAGTGTTTTACACATCTTTTCATACAAGGCTTCATATGGATCCATTTGGATGCTTGAGTGGAAAATGTTTTTGTAAGAGAACACAACCAAATGAAGATGTTGATCCCATACTACTTTTAATTCAATTGAGAATTATCTCATCATTTCCTCAAGTGATTGGATAGTCCGCTCAGATTGGCCATCAGTTTGAGGAAGATAAGTTGTACTGAAGTTCAACTCAGTATTCAGAGCATGTTGAAGACTTTTCCAGAACATGAGATGAATCTTGGATCTCGATCGGATACAATATATAGTGGTACTACATGTATCCTTACCCACTCGTTGATATATATCTGTTCTAGTTGATTCAAAGAAAAATCCTCTTGAATTTCAATGAAGGGGGTAGTCTTTGTAAGATGACCACAAAAACCAAGATTGCATTGTTTCCATTGGATTTCTTTGGAAGTCTGGTGACAATTCCGGGGGTGATTTTCTCCCATTTCCATGCTGGTAGGGGTAATGGTTTCATCATCCATTTATACATCTTCTTCTCAACCTTCACTTGTCGAAATACTGGGAAATTTAATGCATACTCAGTGATCTAATTCTTCATGTTATCCCACTAAAAATTCTCTCGGAGATCTCAATACATTAGGGTGTTTCCTTGCTGAATGGAGAAATTCGAACTATGTGCATCATCCAGAAGTTCTTTTTTTTTACTCTAGATTTTATAGGAAACCTATTCTTGTCTCATATATTATAATTCCTTCTTCATTGACATTGAATTATGGGGATTTCCCTTTTCTAATAGTTTCCACGTTTTTTTAAGTTCCCACATCATCCTTTTCTGCATCCTTTAACCTTTCCAAAAGATATGGTTGAGAAATCATTTGGGAAGTAATTGAAAATGTTTCCTTATTTATGATTCCCATTTCCATCGTCATCAAATCTCAGATGATTGGATCCTTTTAAATTTTCAACAATAATTGAATTGTTGGTTTTTTTCTATGTAGATCATCCTCCACCTTTTTTTCTTTCCCAATGTGGTAACGGACTGAGCAGTCATAGTCTTTAATCAGCTCTAACGATGTTCCTTGGAACATATTCCACCATTTCTATGTTAATATATACTTGAGGCTTTTGTGATCCATGTATATTTCACACTTCTTCCCCAAGAGATAATGTCTTCATAACATCAAATCTAAGATTACTACATCTAACTCCATGTCATATTTTTTATAATTTGTCATAGGAACATTCAATTTTCTGGAAGCAAAGGTAATGAATTTTTTAATTTTTCATCTACACACAACCCGGGCCCTTCTTCTTAGCATCACTAAATACCACAAAAAGTTCTCCACTTGTGGGTAATGTGATAACAAGAACAGTGATAAGCCTCCTTTTCAACTCCATGAAACTCTCTTTGCATTCGTCACTCCATGAAAACATTACACCCATCTGAGTGGTCTTGTTAAGAGGGTTTGACAATCATGATAAATTTATAACAAATAGTCTATAATACCTAGCTAACCCCAAGAAGCTACATATATCTGTTACGGATGTTGGCCTTATTCGTCCCTCAACTACAGCTATCTTGGAGGGATCCACAGATATCCCATTGGTTGTGATGATATGATCCGAGGATGAGACCTCATTCAACTAGAACTCACACTTTCTTTACTTTTCATAGAGCTTCCCCTTTCACAAGGTCTCTAGTACATTGGTTACATGCTACACATGATCCTCCTTTGTTTGAGTAAATATAATATCTTCTATAAATATGACCACAAATTTTTCACGGTAATATTTAAATATTTTAATCATCAAGACCATTTATATTGGTGGAGCATTATTGAGTCTGAATGGAATGAAAATGAATTTATAGTGCATGTACCTTGTATGAAATTCAATATTGGGGATATCTTCCTTCTTCTCCCTTACTGGATAATATCCCAACCGCAAATCCACCTTAGAGAATTATTGTTCTATACATAGGTGATTGAAAAAGTCATCAATTTAGGGTAGAGGGTACTTATTCTTTATCATGATTTCTGGGAGATCATGATAATCAATTAAAAGGTGCATTGACCCATCCTTATTCATGATAAAGAGGATATGAGCACTCCATGGTGAAGCACTTGGTCGTATAATACTTTTATTCAGATTATCCTATAGTTTTTTCTAATGCTCCTCAAGATTCATAACAACCATTATATGTGGATTATTGGATATTGGAAATTCCCTAGGTATATGATCAATTGAGAATTCAACATATCTTTGAGGAGGGAGTCCAGAAAATTTATTGGGAAACACTTCATCAAATTCCCTCACAATAGGCATGTCTTGAAGGATGGTTTCTTCATTGGACTAAAAAATATGAGCCAGATACGCATTCTCATAGTGTAGTAATATCCATGTTTGAGTTGATGGTGCTGTGGAATATTCCTCATCCTCCATGTACTTGTTTAAAATCGGGAGTCTATTCTCCATATAGAGAGTGATTTCCCTCTCACAGAAATTTATGTTGGCTCTATATAAGGAAAGCCACTCCATGCCAAGAATTGCATCAAATTACTTTAAATGGAGTTTGACAAGGTTCTCTGGGAAGTTGAAACAACAAATTGTGACAGGGGTGGAGTTATACTCATGGGTTTAAATGATTTCCCCATTCTCTGTACTCAATGAAATCTTTACTTCCTTGATTTGTGGTGGTGTTGGGATTGTTCTAATAAAAATTCCTGATATAATAGGATGCATAAAACATGAATCAAAAAGTATGTTTGATATTATTTAATTAACAACTAGCATACCTATCACCACTTCATTTTCGGGGTTCCCTATGGAAGTACTGATGGAAAGGGATCACCCTTGCTTCCTTGGAGGTCGTTGGTTTCCTCTGAAAACCCATTGAATAGGGAACTGGATTGCAAAGTGCCCCAGTTCATTATAGTTTAAGCAATGAACAAAGTGTTGATGGTAAAATGGAGCATTCCATTCCTATGTAATAGTTGTGGGTTTATCTTGTCAGTAGTTAACAGTCAGGTGCCCTTCTCTTCCACACCAAAATCATTTCCTCACCACCTTCAGGCAATTTTTGGGGTTCTTCTTTCCGTACCATAGGAAAATGGGATGCAGTATTTTCGTGGAACCATTGGATTTATCCATTAGACCTACATAATTGATTTATACCTTACACTTCTTATCCCCATGATACCATTGAGATCTTACAATATCAGTTTCGACATTGAGGGCACATCGATCAATTTTCTCATAGCTATCAAAGTCCCGGATCACCAGGGATTTCCATAGGCTAGGTTTTAGCCCACCAAAAAAATCATTCAACATTGCATTTGGGGGTAACGCATATCATGAAATCCTTGTATCGTTTTCCTCATACTCTGTAATGGATTTGTAATCTTTTTTTCTTGAGGGAAAGGAAGTCACTTTCTATATTAAGTCAGAGGGTGCCTAGAACATATTTAGTAAAACAATTCTTTTCGAAATTCATTCATTTCAATGCCTCAGTCTCCTCCCGATGATTTTTATTATTTAATCAATGTACACCATCGATCTGCTTCACCCTTCTTACAACAAGCATCCAAAAGAACCTTCTCTTATTCGGATCATTGATAAATGTAGAATATCTTTTCAATGGAGTTAATCCATTGTTCGGTGATTGAGGGATCAAATGATCCATTAATAGTATGAGGCCTTTGACTCATGAAGCTCTAGATTTAAACTTGTTCTTTCTTTGGGGGGGGGGGGTGAATTTTCCTCTTTTCCTATGTTTCTATACAACACTTGTGTTAACTGAGAGAGTATCATGACAAAGGTCTCCATTCCCGCTCCCATTAGAATGGGCATCTCATAGGACAATAATCACATTTCTCTTCACATTAGTTGTTAGCTCGAGTCCTCCTTTTACCAACCACTGGGTAAAATAAAAGGAATATTGAGGTAACACATAAAGGGTAATCCAAAGACAAAAATAGTTGACTTATAAATTACTTTATGTTTTCATAAATTTTGAATTTATAGGCTTTAATCAATGTTATCCCTGGTCTAGTTCCCAAAATATATTCTTAGGGGAATTTATTTATTACCTTAATAATGTTTCGTACTAAGATTATGAATTTACCGTAGAGTATCCCCTAAGAGTATCGTAACCAACAGTGTAAAAAGTCCCATCGTCATGCACGAGTTCCTGTTTGAGTCTATCTCAAAGTGATGTTTTCGGGTTTTACACCAAGACACAACTATGCCAGTGCTACCTCTACCTAGTCATATCCAAACTGAGATGTTTTTTATTCATAAACAATTTACTCAATACTCACAAAAAATTAGGGATGTTTTTATTATACATTGTCTTATTCCATAGTCTTTCACTAGGTTTTTCTAATCCTAATCCAAAAAATAACTAAACCTACCCTCTGATACAAACTATAACAACCCTGCTCTTTGTTTCACACATAAAAATTTAATTATATAAAAAAATAACTTGATACAACATAAAATATCAACAGGTCATGTGTATTTGGGGAATGTTAACATTACATAACAAATTAAAACATAAAATTAAATATCTTATTGAACATTTCTTCAACATGACTACATCATTCCTTCATCCACAACAGCGCATGGGATAACCAGAAGATAGGAATAATAAAAGGGTGAACTATAAATCCCAATAAGGGAGTAAACATTGAATTGCATGAATAATGTAGTACATTTAGGCAATAATAATATCATTGGAGCATAATATAAACATGAACATAAAGGCCTGATATAGAATGATTATCATAACATGGAAATGTGGAAGCTACATTTAACAGAATATTAGAATGAGCCAAGGCTCATTGCACATGGAGCATGAGTAAGTCCTCATTTCACTTCAATTATAATGATTTAAACAATATTTAACGTGAAGTATCCTGATACTATTAATTACCCAATGCATTGGAGCGCTCTCAGGGCACACCCTTCTAAATCATTTCTTTTCTTACATAACTATTCCACATGAATCATATAACATAGATTCAGTATACATAATATTTTATTCCATGCTAAAAGGAGTGTGGAATTCAGAAATTAAACTCTATAATCAATAAGTATATGTGCATAAAGTTGAATAACCTTGATAGAGAAATGGACATGGTATTCACTACACAATGACTTTGTCTTGGAAAATCACGGTGTAATTTCGGCCATATAAGGGCATGACGTAAGAAATAATAAATATGGTTGATGAGAGAGAAAGGGGTGTCTCATCATATGTACATGAAATAGAATTTAAGGGGGTAATATAGATACATTTCAAAAAATGTGTAATGGAATTTATATTCATAATACAAAAAAATTATTGAATGTAAATGAGGAGAGATAAATTTTTTATGGAATTTCGGCATGGTTACATGTGTAAATGGGAGGCATTAATGAGCGAGAAAGAGGTATATAATAATTGAAACATAAGTAGTCCAGCATGGTTGGAATAATAGATCATACCAAAACATTTTCAATTGAAAACAAAATGGTATAATAACATAATAAAATTCAAACCAAAAATGGAAATGACGAAATCCCTTATTGGGAAGTGTGATCCCAAAGGCTTGGGAGATTATTGAGAGATGAATCATGTGAGAAAGGGGAACCTTGGGATGATTCCTGAGAGATTTTGGAAGAGTTTTGTTGATATCCAATGGACTTGAGTGAAGAGGACGTGGGATCATGGTTGAGTTTATATAGGAAAAGTGAGGAGATTCTTTATTATTTAGGTTTACAACACACACATTAAACTAATGAAAACTACCAACCAACCCATGGTTTTTCCCATGGTTATTCCAAAGGGGAGGGGATAAAAAATATTTTTTATAGAAAATGGCCTAAATTATGAAAATATTAGTCATTATTATGTGAAGGTGAGTCACACTCTCAAAGAAATCATTTCAAAAAGATAAAATGTATTCTATGTCTTGTAGGGTCCACTAATGTTTTTTAAAATAAATAAAATAAACCTAAAATCACTCTATATTAATGTAAGAACATATATTTACCGAAAATAAATCTTATAGTATTTTATTACATCACTATTGGGACATTATGATGTCATAAAACACATAATATAATTAAAAAGTATATAATTGTTTTTACCAAAAAATTCGACTGTCTCAAAAAATTATGAAAAATTCTCCATTGGGTAATTTTGACATCCTGATTACAAAAATAATAATAATTTTATATAAATAATTTTATTAATATGTAAATTTTTATTTTTAATTTAAAAACTGACATTTATCAACAATTAATGGCTTTTGTCAAAAAGGGATTCCAAACCTTTTTAACAATTAAAATTTTATTCCAAAAAATTATATGATCATTAATAGTTAAAAAATAATTTATTAATAATAATTTATTAAAATATTATTTAATTAAAAAATCGATTAATTTATCAAAATAGATTTTTTAATTGGCTATTAACTAAAAAATACTCTTTGTGCTTTAAAAACCCATTACCGTGTAATAATAATAAAATGAATGTATATTCTTTATTATATACCAAAAAATCATACACACAATCATAGTGTTAATGTTTTTTATGTATCCCCTTATAACACACGCATAAGATAATAGGGTAAGGTGTGTGATGGTTACAGACTCCTGGGGATGCTAAGATAACTTCGCTCAGGTGGTAATCTTGTTCAATTTCCTCTTCACCTGTAGTCAGTTCTGTTCAAGATTATCATGTTAAAGCTCACCATTGTCTTGGTCAAGAGAAAACTAGAGTGATGCCACCTCTTTTCATAGCTCTAACAAATGGGCTTCATACAGATCAATTCTACAAGATGAGGTAATCGCTTCCTTTGTTTGAGTAAATTTGATTTGTTAAATCTCTATATTTATACTAATCATTTACTCACTTTTCATGGTATATATTTGCAACTGTGACAATTATTAATGGTATTTTGAAATCAAAAAAACATTAAACTAAAGAGTTTCATATGTCATATTACCATTTTACATAAAAAAACATTTAATTTGATCAAGATGAAATTCTATTAACAAAAGTTTGGTTCGTTAAACTCCCATCCCACAAATTATTGGATTTCGAAATTTCTTATTGTTTTGGGGTGTTCATTGGGTTATTTGGGAAAAGTACCAACAATATAGTCTATGATTGTTTTTGGATGTGTTTCTTGACCCTTCCATTGATTCTTGGGATGTGGTTGTGAGTTATTGTTTCTTTTCTGGGAAGTGGATTAAGACCCATTTTTGTGGGTGAAATTCCCTTGGATTAATAGGCTATACTATGTTGATGATGAATACGTATGCATTGATCAATTAGTTGGAATTTGTTATAGCTTTTTGGGGGCTGAAATCATTAATGGTGGGGAGAATTGTCACACCCAGTTTTCCATGTCTTTGTTTTGTGAACTTCTTGGCAATCCCTGTCATTTTCTTGAGATTAGAGTGAGTTTAATATTGAGTATTGATGTTATATATATGTATAATAATCCAAACATGGTTTCCACACATCATTGGGGGGGGGGGTGGAGAAAAAGGTTGGTCACTTCAAGATTTCGTCCAAACCGTGATCCCATTTGTAGATTTAAAAAAAATTGTTTATTTTATAACTCCATAATTTTTTAACATTTTTCACCCATTAAATTTCAAAATTGGCCTAACCAAACCTGTTCAAACCACAATATACATTTTTACCCTATATAATTTCATAATTGGGGTACATTTGGGTTATTTATTTTGGTATTGGGCCAGCCCATGAGCCCATTTCTTGTTCTAAAAAAATATTGTGTTTATTTTAAATATTAATAATTTTTTAATATTTTTTTGTCATAAAAACTCCCAATATAGACCAAGAAACCTCATATAACCCCCCATGTTTCCTTTTACATCTTTATACCTCATCTTCATCAGGTATTAGGTTGATCATCCTTATGGTTTCTCAAATCATCCATATTTGGAAAGGTAATTTGATTCTTTTGTAAATATTTAATTTTTTTACTGTTCTTCCCCCAAATATTCATTACTTTTTATAACTAATAGATGCAGCCTCTACATTGAGTTATAAATAATTCCCTATCTTCTAGGGTTGTGGATCTATGGAAATATGATGAGTTATCTAGTTATCATGGTGAGATTCCTTCTGCATTCTCCTCCTTCCTCCTCCTCCATAAAATTTTTCTTTGGTCTATCTTTTCCCCTGGTCATGAAATACTTAGGATTATGTTATTACATGATTTTTTATTTGGTTTTTTCTCATTTGGGGATATTATTCATAGTTTTAGGGATAATAAACCCTCAAAAGGTGTTATCGAGTGTGCATTTCCATTCCACCTTGGTTTTGATGTAGGTTCTCCGAATAACTTACATTATAATTCAAGTTTCATATTTTTCATTTTGTTTTCACCTTATATGTATGCATGGTATTTTTTTTCACCCTTTGGATTAATTACTTATTGTGAAAGAAGTGTAGTTTATGCCTTGTTTTGTAAAAATTGTGTTATTTTGGTTAATGTGTGCACAATAAGTGTTTTTTAAAAGTTCCCTTTACATTAGTAGATGAATTATAATTTTTAGAACCTGGTTTATCTATTTAAATAAATTTGGGGATTTAAAATTTGGTTTTATAAAATTTTTAGTGTTAAATATTAATTTTATAATAATTGTTGCATGCCTCATTCTCAGGAATGTTCCGAGTTGGCTTCTGTGTGCTCAAAGTGATATAAAATGATGTTTTTGGATTATTATTTTTTCCCAATGTGAATAAGTGTTTTTGGTTCTTTATGTGGGTTCAAATATGGTTTTGGGTTTTATAATTATGTTAGTATCAGTTTTTTATTGTGTATTCGCAAGTGTTCACATTAAATGGCCCATTTGGATCCTTTATAGAAATGGATGGGTTATGAATGTTTGAACTCTGTTTTTGAGTGGTTTAATTATATTTTATATTCCTTAAAATTATTTTTTTCACCAATTTATGATTAGTTTAATTGTTTCTTTTGATAAATGTTATTTTTTATGAATGCTTAAAGGCATGTTTGGTATTTTTCATGTAAAAATTGTTTTCAGGTGCACTTCATGTTGTATCATTTGGAGCAATTTTATGGTCTATGAAATTTAATTATTCAATGGTTCCGGGGCTTCCAATTCTGGTTTGAAATTTTAATGATGGAGTTTTTTCCTTAAAAGAGCATTTTAAAGGTATTTTATGTGTAAACCCTCATTATACTTCTTGAAATTATATTATGAATTGTTTAAGTCGTTTATTGATCTATGAAGGGAATGTGAATCAAGTTTGTGGGATGTTTTGTATGTATATTATTCTATAATGTCTTTTTCTGGTGAAAAGTATATTTGTTAATATTTGGAACTAGATTTAGCATTGAAGGGAAACTCGGGTATTTAGGTGGGGAGACATGTACTTGTATGCTGTTGATCTGAAGCGGTTTCGTCCCTCTTTAACATAGGATGTTTGATGATGAAAACACTAACTAAACTATGATTATGATTTTTGGGACCCGTAGTTCATGGCTATTATTTCCCTACTAGTTGATCATGCATGAGGACATATATTTTTTAAGGTTACTTTTACACTGAGATATGAGTTACCTAGAGCTCCCAATGAACTTGTTCCTAGGGAAGTTCCTATGACTAGTGGTCATTAGATATATTTTATTCACCATATAAATACATTATATTTTGAGGAAAAATTCATTAGTAGCTATGTTTTACATAAAAGTTTACATTCTTTAAAGCATCCCACTTGAAAATTGTTATCATTTTGAAGTTTCTAATCTTTGGAAATTATTCATGCATTATTGTGTATAAAACATACAAGAATTTTTCTGATAACTTCCATATCATGGATCCTTTTTTGGGAAACAAACGTTTATATATTTTATTTCAAACATTAAATTTTGTTTAATTTATTTTATGTGGATGTACATTGGGAATAGAATATCAGGCTAACAAACTAAGTTTTAATACTCATTCCTATAGTTTTTTTTGTTCTTATCCCTTGTGAAGGATTCATATTGAGTTCAGTCACCTTGGGTGACATGGGAATGTTGTGTTATAGAGTGACCAGATAAGTCACATGGAGTTAGTTAGTCATCAGGTCTGGTTGGTATAGTTTTATTGTTCAGTTGTACTTTCTATTTTTTCGTATAAATGATTTTGTTTCAATTTTCATATAAATGTGTATGGGACTATCCATTCATTGAACTATTTAACTTATTATTTATATTTGTGATAAATCATTCCAATGTTTAAACTATTTATTCCGTCAGTAGTTGTCGCCATCCTGAGAGGATCAAGAAACATTTTGGGACATGACGCAGAGCGACCTGAGTGACTAGTTTGGGGTTGGCTCAGGCTAGTTCGTGACACTAACAAATTTTAATAACCATATAAACAACATCCAAAACAAATATTTAGAAAAAATAATCATTATAAAATGATTTGGGAATCTATTATGGGGTTACTCATCCTATCCTCAGGTATAATTGGGCCCCAATAGACATAAATCATGTTGTAATTGGACTCAACCCATCATATAAGATGTATTAGCTCAATTTTTTTCATAAATAATTTCTAATGACCATATAATTAATAAATAATATTAATTATACACCTTTTAAGTTTAAACCATTGAAACCACATCAAAACCCAAATTAATATCCATATTGGATATCAAAATACCCAATTCATTAAAAAAATTTAATACCAGAAATACCTGGAAAAAGCGAAAGAGTCTATTTATTTTAATAAAACATGGAATCTTCTAATTTAATCCAAAAATAAAATTATGGTAATGGTGTGGAGAAAATTCATTGTTACAGTATACATTAAAATAGAACATTCATTTTGTCTTTTTGTCAAATGTTTATGTACCAATCATGTCAAATGATTCCTTTTAAAAATATTGGATGTAATATAAAAAAGGAACAAAAAATGGGCTTCAAAAATCATTTATGTCCATAAAAACATCAATAATTTTTTTAAAATATTTATATGGTTGAAAACTGTTTTAAAAAATCATTAAAATAATATTTTTTCAAAACAAAATTAATGCCCCTTACATAAAATCATAAAAATATTCCCTTTTAGAAAATACATGGTAAATAAAGTGAAATATGGTCAAGAATAATCTTTATCATCAATTTAATAATAAAAATGTATATTCGTGAATTTTTTGCATAACCTGGACTTTTAAGAGAATGACATAGAAAATAAATCTTTGAAACATTTAAAACTATGTTTTATGTTATTGTCCATTTTCATTTGCCCAAATCATCTCATATGTTCTTTACCATATATAATAATAACCATTTTTTAATTAATTAGTTTATTAATATAATTTTTATGTTTATTATTTCTTTTACTTTATCTATTATAGTTATATACACAATTAGTTAAAAGTTTTAGATAACTTCCAAAGTGTGGATGGTATTCCTTAAATATTTTAAAAAAGATTACAGTTTTTTGAATATAGTTAGACATATCACTTTTTTTAGTATCTATAAAATAATAATAATTAACTAATTACCATTTTTAATTTTAGGTTCTATAATTTATTATTTATATGAAAAATTAATTACGTTACAATGATGGAGATAGTTGGCCATGCGTACGCCTGAGTAGCATTTCCATTTATCAAAGGTTATTATTAAGAGAATGTAAGTGTTATTTTATCCTTAAAAATAGATAATAATATCATAAATAACCTATTATTTCATTAAATATATTTATATATGTTATCCATGTGGTAGGGTGATGAAAAAAATAATAACATCAATTTATATAGGCAGTAGTCATATACGTGGTTATCAATATTCTATTTTTGGAAAAAATAAAATATTAAATTATTAGAATGGTATATATGTCATGAATAAAAGAATAATTTCTTTTACGTACATATACTTATAATAATTATCCTCTCTACATTTTATTTAACTATTAGATAAAAATAATCACATACCATCATGTGCGGGTGGTTTTCCATATACACGAGTGAGGAAACATATCCCCCACAAAATGGAAGGGAAGATGGAATAAGAGATATCATAAATCATATGTATAATTATGTTACAAATATAATATAAATATATATTTCTTTGTTTGTGTTAAATCCATAATTAATGCAATTCGTGAGAGTCGATGATGAAAAATGAATTACATCTGTTTGTGAGGCGGTAGTCTGCCATTCACATGAATAATGGCTTGCTCTCCTATTTCCTGGAAGTGGCGAAATATTTATTTTATAAACTAAAATTATAAAATATCATTATATGGGATATTATTTTTATGTTATATGATCGTAATTTAATAATGATTGAATGATTCATGAAAAGAAATTAAAAAGACACTATGTTAAGATTGATACATTTTCTTCAGACAAAATCTTATGGTTTAAACCAAAATCCTTCCAAGATTGGGTTTTTGATAAAAATGTCCTTTTTGATGTCTTGATTTTTGTATTTAAGTTATTTAGATTTGTTTTCCTGAAAAATTTATTATATGTATGTAGGGGAGTTTTGAGGTGGTGTCCATTTATATGTTTTTTAGAGGACACACTTAGACTTTTTTAAATTAAAATGTTATAGCGACATTTTTCATATTCGAAAAGGCTAAAAAATGGAAAAATTTCAAGAGGAATAAGATATGAGGTCGATATATATCTGTAAAATGTATTTTAAAAATTTTTTAGTTCATTTTAAATCTTTTATTTTTTTATCTTTGTCTCTTGTAAATTTGTTTTTACATTAACCATGGAAAAATATGTTTACTACATTCAATATATATTAATACCTATAAAATAAGTCGTACATGTTATATAATATATATTTTTTATGATAATAAATATGAAATACATTCAAACAAGTTAAATTCA
This sequence comes from Viscum album, assembly GCA_963277665.1. Classification (NCBI taxonomy): domain Eukaryota; kingdom Viridiplantae; phylum Streptophyta; class Magnoliopsida; order Santalales; family Viscaceae; genus Viscum; species Viscum album. The sequence continues at coordinate 1,572,590,469 of OY728127.1, forward strand.
TAGTAGTGACAAAATTTATTTAAATATTAAGCCCTCAGATGAGATGAAAAACCCTGTTTTCAAGAGATGTATATTTTAAGACAAAGATGGGTTTATATTAACTAAAAGACAAATAATAATAACTAAAAGAAATTAAATTTATTTATATACATATATATTTTATAATATTAATTTAAATAGCTATTAATTATGGGTTTTTAAATTATTAAAATTGATAAATAGTATTCACTTTAAAATAATTAAAAAAAACATGATTATAAACCAGAAAAATAATTTTATACTAAAAATAAAATGTAAGACAATTTAAATGAAATTAAATTGATTAAATAAATAGATTTTTTTTATTTTAATTTTTATAAAAATAAAATAATAATGTGAATGTATATTTATTTATTTTTTATTTAAAATTAATTACTTATTTAGACAAATATGTAATCTTCACTATTCATTAAAAAATTAATATTTTCTGAAAAATGTGAATTTTTTTTCATATGTTAATTTTTATATGATTTTTTCAACGATGATTTATTATTTATCTAATATATTTTTTGAATGTTATTATAATTAATTACAAATCTTTTTATAAAAAACAATTATTTTTCTATGGATACTTTTTATTGATGTATAAAACTAATATAATTAATATTAAGAAATGACTTACTAATAATTTAAAAAAAAATATTTATTGGGAAAAATATTTATTTATAAATTACTTATCATAATTCATAAATCTAGTATAATGTCAAATTTATAACATTATTATATTTCACTATCCATTTAAGATATGGGTTGTGTGTTTAATACGATATCAAACATAATATTCTTTTTTTAAAAACTAAGGATGTTACATCCATACACCATTGATAATTTTTATGCTCTCCATTATACCCTTATCTCTGTAATAAAAGGGTTTATACTTTGAAATACATCTCTTGATGTCCCACGTCGTAAAAATGGTATACAAAATTTCCTCTTGATAATTGAAAAAATGGCCTAATGGAATAACCCATAATTCATTTCAAAATAGGAGAAAACTACTGGGATGTGAATATTTATACATATATGAAATCTTTAATGCCCAAATAAATAGAGAGAGTGATAGATATCACTGATTATAGAAATTTTAATGATTATGATATAGTAAACATCCACAAATCCCAAAATAAAATATAATTTAAATGCACCATCATTATGTCAAAAATTGAAAGTAATATGATAACATTTTCATTTTCAATATCCATTTATGAGGTTTGAGGAGTTCCATAACATCTAGACTAATAACATATGGAAATATCATAGGTAAGTTGAATATCATCCTTTAATTACTTTACACTACAACCTCATATTTTTCTACAAATGATGATTATTCGAGATATATTTTTAATGCTTGAATATCGGAAATAAAATGTTAAATGAACACACTACCATAAAAGGATAACAAGATATTCCACATTTCATTAGACATTTAGAAAAATCAAAACAATTATCAGAACATAAGATAATTACCAAAATGTATGAACCGTATTATATTGTAATAAAATGTAAATCTCTATGGAATAAATAATATGATCAAAAGATTATTATAGATCATTAGATAAACTAAAATCAAAAATATTCCGCTAAATATTATTGAATAAGACTAAAACTGAAAAATCAAAAGGGTTTTATCAAATAATCTTCTGATAATAATTAATATTTTTCTTTAAATATCACCGAAAAATTTTAATGTATAATAATAAAAATTAATTTTCCTTAATCATATAATTTCTATGATATACTAATCATTTCCATAACAAACACGAATTATTAAAAATCAAGAATAAAAAAGGTAAATCAATTATTATTCTGTAAATAAAACCCTATAATATTCTTGTTTCCTATTTTATATATGCTCAGAAAATAATGATATTTTTAAAATAAAATTAATTAACCTACCAAAAAACAAATTTCAATCCCATAGTTATCTATAAAATAATACATTATCTCCTGAAATCCTCATAATCACTATCTTTCAAATTTATTTAGTGAAAAGATGATGTCATACAAATAATGGAATCACTTAGGCACGTGGTTGGGGCCAAAACCTTATCTCCCTTCAATATTAGGTTTAATCCCCCAAAACATTTCCCTATGTGGAAAGATTCGCTTTTCCAAAAAATAGTACTAATATAATAATTTTAACATTTCTAAAAATATTGTGAACATCATATAAAATAATTTTATTCATAAAAGATCAAATGAACCCTAATGGTTTCAAAACCTCTGAAAATATTTACAAAAAAGAAAAGAGAATCCTTTCATAAATAGAATTTTCAACTGTTTAAATTATGTTTTCAAATGCCATAAATGTAATAAAATTTATTCTAATTAGATAATAAATAGAATGTATATTATTATATTTAAATATTGGATTGCACATAATATTATCATTACATTATAGAAGTTGATTTCATTGATATAGAAACCTTAATTATTAAATTTCCTAAAAATGAAAAATTTTATGTGTTAATATATTGATGTAGAAAACATAATACTTCTATCATAAAAAATATATATGAATCGGGTCATCTGATTCAACAATTTTACAACATAATATATGATATACCCCACTAATTTCATATGTCAGTTGCAGTTTCCTCTTATTCAACTATTAGGGAATTTTTTTTTTACTTTTATATATAAAATCATTTTAATCCTATTGTTGAGATATCCCCCTAAGATATTGATTTTCCTAATTCATTAACTCACCACATTTATATTCTTCCATTGATGTGTTGGGAATTGTTTTATTTCCATTTAAGTAGTTAACTGAATACTTCCTTTTTCTTTGGAAGATTATTTCATTACTCCCTTACCACATACAAAGAACCTTCTAGTTCTCTATAGAAATTTTCCTTGGTGCTTCATCCCATATTCCTGACACATTGTTCATTCAATCTTTTTACCTTGGTGATATTTATCACATCAAATTATATAGAATTCCATTTTTCTCTTCTTTAGTGTGTTAGTTAACACAACTAAGTACATATTTTCAATCATAACTCATGAAATATTATTAAGAATAAACCCAAGATCCCTCAATATGACTAAAATTTAGTTCAGTTTCTCATTAAAACAACCACCACATTTTTCTTTCAAATCAATTATTAATTTTGTTCCTAGTGGATCCAACTAGTTAAGAAATTTTTTGTATGTGTATATAAAATAAACCATAATAAAAAAATTTATGTGGAGGATAAATACTAACATATCCTTAAACACGGTATATATTATTGAACTGATTTTTTTTAAATAACCATAATTCTCCATAGAATAATATGATCCTTAGACATAATGTATTTTTAACATAAGCTCAAATAAAATTCTAATGTGTAATATTGACTAAACTATTTATTTATACCAACTATAAAGCCCTAATCTCAAAACATTACATATTAAAGTGACTTTATTCATGAATTTACATTATTTGATTCCCAATGATATTTTAGGTTTTTAGTTCTCGAGGGTTTATTCATAACAGTTACATAAAAACCCATATATTTACAATGCATAAACATCTAATGATAATCTAGTATTCCCAATATGTAAAATATATTTAATTATACAAAAATTTCTATTCAAGATAAATCGTCAGTTAATTTAGAATAATTTCTTCTATTCCATTACCTATCCTTAAACATAGTGAAAAACATTTGAAAATTTTGGATGGGAAAAAAATAATAGCAAGAGGTCAAGAAAGAAGAAATTTGTTAGTCCAATGACATATAATAAAACCCATGAAATCCCTTTACAAAGAAAACATTTGTTTTTTATATGGAAATGGAAGAATCATTATTTTTTAAAATACAATTTTTGTTAGATTATAAAAACAAATTAATTCCAAGAAATATAATTATAAATCCTAGAAAAGACTTGTAGGGGAATTGTGATGTATTATCATATAACTCTTATATAACCATTATTTATTGTAATAACCAAATTTAAAAAATACAATATAACTATCTAGATAACATAATCACTACTTAATATATTATAGTTATATAATGGGTCTCAAACTTAATATCTTGATCTATAATGAGACCCAATCCTTTTTCAAATGGGAAATGATGTGGCTAAAATAATATTATAAGTTGTTTTACATTATCCCATTCGCATAAAAAAGTTATAATGACAAAATAATGAATAAAATATATTTTACATGATAATTTTAATCATCAAACTTTTGTATTTTTTTTAAAACCACTATGAAAAACTCCATAAAATTACCAAAACATATTTTATTTTTAAAAAGTGTAAAATAAATTCCTAGGAAATGGGAAAGTGTTTTTTTAAAGAATGAAACATGAAATCTTATAATGGAATCCAGAATTTAAATAATGATTATGGTGATGGGAAAAGTCATTGTCACCATATATGTAAAAATAGAAAATTTCTTTTGTGGTTTGGAGAAAATGTTCCTCATAAATAATCTAAAATGATTAATTTGGAAAAGTATAGAAATAAATTCAAAATAGATAAAAATTTACTTTTATAAAAAAAATTATAAAGAGAAAAACATACATCAACAATTTTTAAAAAATTGACATGGTTGAAAAGGTTTTGAAAAATAAATCATTAAAATAACTTTTTTAAAACAGTCCTGCTTGCATTAAACATTAAAATGATTCAATTTTTTTAAATAATTATAAATATAGTAAAAAAATATTAAAAAACAACACTTCCATACATTTACAAATAAATAATAATTTTTTATAAATATTTATAAGAATGGAAACATAGAGGAATGTTATTTATAAAATAAATCCTTATAAAATTTTAAATGATTTTTTATGTTAAAGTGTCCCCTACCTAGAGTACAAGTTATTTTTTTAAACTATATATTTGCATGAATAATTAAATTATGATATATTTAAACATTAATAAAGATTTAATTAATTTATATTATTCCATTAATTTTTACTTATTACCAAGAAAAACATAGTTAATTATTTAATTTAACATTTGATGTTTTGACTGTATTTGTATTGTATATAAAAAATAACTTCAGAAGGTTGACTATGGTCATGGAGATCATTATTTGAATGTATAAATAATAATAATCATGAAATAATAATATTTTTCAAATAGAATTTATACTTTCAAAACCAAGCCTGAATTAAATTTATGGAAAATAAACTATGTTACAAATCATTTATATTGTAGGCCATACTTCATGAGTAAAGATTCCATTTTTTGAATGACCATTATAAAAAGACGTTATATAATATACTATCGTTACATAATGACCATAATATCATATATAATATATATATATTTTAATAAACTTACGTATATTACAAATATGGTGTTGTGATGAAAAGAAATCACATCACTTCATGGAGTTGGTAGTCCACACGAATACAAGAAATCCATTATCATTTTTCAGTATAAAAAAATGACATGATATCATTTAATAAGGATAAAAATTTCATGATGATGTTAATTTTTTCATTTATAAAATATATATTTATTAAATTTCCCATATTATTTCCATGTAAATCATTTTTTAAAAACAAATCGCATCTCTTTATGAGGTTGCAGTATGCAATACACACGAGTGACATTATTGTACCCCCCATAGAATGGAATGTAAAAATGTATATATGATAAAATAATTCTATAAGTCTAAATATGTTAATATAATATATATATATAAAATAATTATATCATTATAAAAATTTGTGGGAGTTGATGATGAAAAATGAATTACATCAGTTCACATGGGGATATTTAACAATACACAGGATAGATGGTTTAATTTCCAATTTGATGGTAGAGAAGATGAATTTAGGATATTTAATTAATTAAATAATATCTAATTATATTGTATATACTTGTGTTAATATATCAAAATAATTGAAGAATATTTTAATGATGTAGAAGAAGAAACAAAATAAAAACACTTCGTTATGAATGATTCCTCTTCATTAGAAAACTGCTTTTTTATTACAAAAAACACATTCATAATTTTATTTTATTATAAAAAATAGAACCTATGATTTTAGGAGGCAATAAAAGAAGTATTTGGTCAGGGAATTTTTGAAAAAGGGCTTTCGAGCTATGAAGTAGATATGAGAGTGGTTGGAGTTTTATAAGATGGTGAGAGGACACACATTGAAAGTTTTGAAAAGAAAAAAGGATACCCAAGTCTTCATGTGCTTAAAGTATACAAAATAAACCCTTACAAAAATAATAGATTATATAGGTAGACATTTTTACTTAAAATGGAATTTATAAAAATTTTATATTCATTTAAGCCTTATCTAGTTAGTTTAACCCTCTGTATATCAGTTTTTTTACTTTAAGAATGGTAAAATATTTATTATGTATTCAGTATTCAGTATTCATTAAGACCAAAAATTATATTTTCCTTTTCATATAATAAAAATAATAATTATTAAAAATATATAATCCTTTTTAAATAATTAAATTCATCGAATATGAATAATTGAATTTAATATTGAACCGACATATGGGACAAAAAGCAGTTTTCATGAGGTGTATTTTCAAGCATGCAATGATTTTATATTAACTTTATGAAATGTAATGATCGTTATTTTAATTTAAATTAATAATTATATAGACATAATTTATCAATTTAATTTAAATCATTCCCCATTATTTTTTCTTTTAATTAATTAAAACTGAGATACATTATGTATTTTAAAATAGTTTTCAGAAAAATCATGTTTTAAACCAAAAATTAATTTTATACTAAAATATGATTAAATGATAAATAAATATTAACTATTTTATTTAAATATAACTAATTAATAATTAAATTACTTGAAATAAATTTTAATTAATAATTTTAATTTTAAAATAAACAATTTATTGAAATAAAATGGTATTTAAAAAAAATATGTATATATAACTATCCACTAAAGAATTAATATTTTTTGAAAAATAAATATGTTTCCCTTAGTTATTTATTATATCATTATTTTAAAAATGAATAAATTTTTTGAAAATATATTTTTTAAATGATTGATAAATTAATTATAATAATTTACCTAGAAAATAAAAAATAATCAAATCTGAAAAAAAATTGATGAATAAAACAATATTAAAAAAAGTAATTATTTACTTTGAATTTTAAAAAAATGTATATATAAAGACATATATATATTTAATAAATTCTATTTCCCATTTCATAGAACATATTTTACAGTTATTATATAATTGTTATATATTTTGATAGTTTTTTGTGTTTAGTGTTGTTTGTTTAATACAAACTCGAACATAATGTTATCTGTTTAAAATATCTAATTTTTAAATTCCCCACCATTTAATAAATTCATTCCTTAATGTTTGAAATGTATGGTAGTAATGAAAGGTTTTGAATTTTAAAATATCATTCTTGAAATCCCATATCATAAAAATGGTTAATAAAACTTCTTATTGAAAAGAGAAATTATATGTATAAATGTCATACAGAATAACAAAGACTTTATTACAAAATAGGATAAATTTTAAGGGAATTAAATTGTTATTTACATAAAATAAGAGCCTAATTACTATATAGTAATGGATAGTGATAAATATCATTAATCACAAGAATTTTAATGATCATGATAAAGTCAACACCCAAAAAACCTTAAGCCAAAGATGTGTGAAATGGATAATCATTTAATAAAAAATGACTGTAATAAGATAAAATTGTAATTTTTGAGATCTGTTTATTAGAGATGAGTATATCAATACAATATAGAATGAAAAAAATAAGGAGATACAATTACATGGTATTATTAACTTCACTCATTAATCAATTTACACCAAAATAAAATATTTCTAACTGAATAATGAGTTTTAATTATGCATTTTCAAGACTAAATCAGTGAAACACTACTGGAAATGAGATTTTTCCCAACTGTTGTTTACCAACGGTTCAAAGAAACCGTTGGTATATTCGGTCTTTTCCAATGGTTTATATAAACCGTTGGGAAATACCTTTTAGAATAGACTTTTCCCAACGGTTTTATGAAACCGTTGGGAAAAGTGGAGAAAATTCAGTCTTTCCCAACGGTTTCATAAAACCGTTGGGAAAAAGTGGGGAAAATAAGTTTTTCCCAACGGTTTTATGAAACTGTTGGGAAAGACTGGTTTTTTCCAACGGTTTTGATGAACCGTTGGGAAAAAACCCCAAATACCCAATGCTAGCAGCAGCCTCCCCCACGATTCAGAACCGGATCGAGAGCCTTCTGCTTGTCTCCAGAAGCTCTCTAGAAGCGATTCCTCGGCAGAATCACTTCCCAATCCCCACATCTTCCATCGGATCACCAGCCACCAGGTTAGATTCCTATATTTTAGTTCCACCTGTTATAAAGAATATTCTTCTACGAATGATTTCCTAATTCCCAAATTTTAGGGTTTCTGTAAAAATTTATGATTGTTCCACGAATTGTGTAGTCAAATCCCTATATCGGTGTATGTCCAATTAATGTTTTCATTACACATTTACATTTATAAGGGCACGATGTCTCTTTATTGTGTTCTAATTTTGAAGATTCATAGTTTTGGTTGTGCGGTGGTTTTGGTTGTGCGGTGGTTTGTGATGTGCAATATTTTTGTTGTGATATGTGGTTGTTTTGGTGAGATGGTTGGTCGATGTAACATTGCGTCGATGGTTATTATGAGATGGTGAGTTATTGTGTGGTGGTTTTATTAGTTTCCTGGTTATCTATGGAATAAATTATGCTGTGAAAACCAAAAAACATGATATTAAATAAATGAGATGGAATTGAAATGGATGTGTGGTAAATGGATTTAATTAATTTAACATTAAATGAATGGAGAATGTAAGTGTGAATGAATTGGCTTATAAATGAAAGTGAGAAATACTATGTGTCTTGTGTGGTGGTGGTGTGGTTTATGTGTTTTATGGTAGTAGTGAAGTGTGTGATTATGTAGTTAATGTGAACCCATAGGTTGAGTATTTTGTGCTATCTATATATCATTTTTTTATGTTATTTCTACACATTCCCAACTAGAGTTGGATAAATTTACCAATGATCAGAGGTTTGGAGTTGTGGGTATTTTTTCTAATATCTAGGATGGTGGTTATATGGTTGGATAGCTACCATGTCTTCCCTACTCTTCCTTCAAAAGTGATTGACCATGTTTTTTTATGCAAGATGTGATGTGATTGTCCATGTGTCTTCAGGTGAGATGTACTATGATTTCCCTAGTGTTTTCCGGTGAGGTGTGATGTGATAAGGCTATAATAAGATGTTTCATGTGGTTGGGGTCATGTAGGGTAGGAGGATGGCACAAGGTTGATGTTATTCAAGTTCATGATACCCTACTAATATGGTTATGGGATGAGGCATGTTGTGATGTGATATAACACATTAATTTCTTGTTGGTTTTACATTTTTTCAATAACACATTTGTATGTTTTTTTTCACATGTGTAGTTGATACCTTGACTATTTACTTCCTTTATCATTTACTTAAATTTATTTTCTATTAAAGTTCAATCCTATTGAATTGTTTATGACAAAGGGACTTATATAAATTCTTTTTACAGAATGGACAGAAGTTGGATGTATGAAACCGATCGGATCTCAAGCGATTTTCAAAACAATTTGGAGAGATTTATAGATTTTTCATTTCACAATGCTTCAGATAGTGGTCGCATACACTTCTCATGTTCCAATTGTGTTGGTAGACCTTGGTTGAGCCTTGAAGAAGTCATCTACCACCTAACCAAAAATGGTTTTCAAGAAAACTACTTTGTGTGGTATCATAATGGGGAGAAAATGAAATCTCAAATTGGTGATGATCGAAATGAAAGGACTGGAATGGAGAATTTGTTAGATGATCAGTTTCTGTTTGTTCGTCATCATGAAAAAGAAAGGATTTTGACTCAAGAAGACATCTATATGAGGACAGTTGATGAATCTAGTGAAAATGATGATATTGATAGGGTGAAAAAATTGAATGATGCTGCCACGACTCCACTATATCGACAATGCGATAAAATGAAAAATCTGGAATTTTTAATCTGATTGTATCATGGGAAAACTATGTATGGAATTTCTAATACAGCAATCGATTACATTCTTACCCTCTTGAAGGATTTACATCCAGATGATGCAGATATTCCCTCAAACCACTATATGGCATGGAAGCTAGTTGAGGAACTTGGATTTTCAAGAAACAAAATTCATGCTTGACTGAAAGATTTCAGTTTATTCTAGGAGGAAACCGCTAAACGAAATGATTGTATAAAATGTGGCACATCCCACTTGAAGAAAAATTATGATGGAACACCATCCCGTATTCCACAAAAAGTAATGTGGAACTTTTTATTAATCCCCAGACTTCAGAATCTTTTTATGTCTGATGACATATCAATAAAAATGAGATGGCATGATACCGAGAGAAAGAAGACTAATGATGAGTTGGTTCATCCTGCAGATGGATTTGCATGGTAGAGATTTGATGCTCAACATCCTGATTTTGCAGCTGACGTGCGTAATGTGAGGCTGGGTCTTTCATGCGACGGTTTTAATCCGTTTGGGAAGATGCTTACTTCGCACAGCACATGGCCAGTTTTTATAAACATTTATAATCTTCCCCCATGTTTGTGTATGAAAAATCCTTTCACTTTCATGAGTATACTCATATCTGGTCCTTCTGATCCCGATATTGATATTGATGTATACATGCAACCTTTAATAAAAGAGTTGAAACTTCTTTGGGATGTGGTTGTGCGCACATAGGATGGATGTTCGAAAGACATATTTCAGATGTGTTTTGGGCTTATGTGGACGATCAATGATTTTCCGGATTATGCAATGATGTCTAGATGGAGCACGAAGGGAAAACTATCATGTCCAGTTTTTATGAAGAATACATGATCTAGAAGACTGAAAGATCGTTGTAGTTTCAGTTTTATGGGACATCGACGATTCTTTCCAAAGGATCGTCCATATAGAATGAATCATCGAAGATTTTATAATACCATAGAGACCGATGATCCACCTCAGCGTATGTCTGGAACTGGCGTTCTTAATGAATTGAAAGATTTCAGTTTTTCATTCAGGAAGGGTCAAATGAAATCGGGAAAGAGAAATAATGTTTCCACTAAAACCTGTTACAATTGGAGGAAGAAGAGTATCTTTTTTTATTTGCCTTATTGGTCAACCAATTTGTTACATCATTTCTTATACGTAATGCATATTGAAAATAATATATGTGAAATGTTTCTTTCGGTTCTTCTAAATGTCAAGGGGAAGAAAAAAGATGATTTATGATCTCGGCCTGACTTGGTGGATTGGGGCATCAGACCAGAATTGCATCCTATACGTATCAGTGAAAATAAATGGCAACTTCCATGTGCTTCTTATGTGATGACACCTACGAAAAAAAAACAATTTCTGGAAGTATTATAGACTATTAGAGTTCCTCATGTCTATTCAAGCAACATATCTAAATGGGTCAACAGAAGAGAGTTGAAGCTAAAATATTTGAAGACTCATGAATATCACATTCTACTGCATGAGTTGCTTCCAATAGCAATCTTTCACCTTTTGTCCAATAATATAAGCGTGATTGTTCTTTGGTTGTGCCGTTTTTTTAGAGATCTTAGTGATAAAAAGTTGTCCAAGTATTTCGTGCAAAAAATGTTGAATGATGCCCCATTAATTTTGTGTGAGTTGGAGAAAATATTTCCTCCATCATTTTTCACATGCATGTTGCATCTGACTATCCATATTCCCACTGAAATACTTCTCGAAGGACCTCTTTCTTTTTGTTGGATGTATCCAACTGAAATAAATATGTTCACATTAAAGTATTATGTCCGAAACATAAATCATCCCGAAGGTTCTATCGTGAAAGGTTACTTGGCTCAAGAATGTATGGATTTCTGCTCGATTTATTTGTCTAATCTTACTACAAGATTGAACAGACCAATGAGAAATGAAGAAGAACATTATGAGCAAATTGAACCCAGTTTTCCATCACTTCCTCAAATAGGAGGAATTTATGGATCATATACATTGAAGACATTAAGCAATGAAGAGAGGGAGATTGCACATCACACAATTTTGTTCAACTGTGATTTGTTCGATGACTATATCAGATAACTAAATTGATTATGTATATCTTACATATATATCTGTTAAACTATTAATATTTTTTATCTACAGGGAACATAAAACAATGATAAATAGGAAGCATCGTTCTTTATCTTTGAGAAAGAGAGAGACTTGGCATAGCAAAGAGTTTTCTACTTGGTTAAAATTGAAGGTATAAAAAATTGATGTTTAAAATAATTATATCAATATTTAATTAACTTTAATAGTCATTTATATTGTAGGTATTGAGTTTGTCTGCTGACTTTGTCTCTGAGGATATAAGAGCTTTGGCTTTTGGTCCTAATACTGTGGTTCGTGACTGTAAATAAATTGTTATCAATGGGTACAAATTTATTGTCACTGAACGAGCAAAAAACATGAGAACACAACATGATGGTGTTATGGTTACTACCACAACAGATTGTTATGTCAGTGCATCAGATAGTAGACCGTGATTTGAAAATGTGGGTTATTATGGAGTTGTTGAGAAAATAATAATATTGGATTATTACTCTCATGGACGAGTCACAATGATGAAATGACATTGGTTTGATTTGATGACGAGACATGGCACATTTATTGATGATTGTGGATTTCGAGTAATTAATATGACTCACACTCTTGCTACCTAAGAACCATATGTGTTGGAATCAATGGCTAAACAAGTTTTTTATGTCAAAGACCAATTTCGACCTGAATTTGGTGTCATAGTTGAAGTAATTCCAAGACATATTTTTGATGATGGTGATGATGGAATTGACACTGTCCCTAGTTCCATTGGAACCAATCCATTTATTTCTTTTGATGACTCAAATAGATCAATTGTCAGAGTTGATTGTGAACCTGAAGTTGTGGTTGAAAATATATAGAATCATTCATCCATGTTCTCAATTCTTTTGGTTTACCTCGAGTTGGGTTGTTAAGGTTGGTAATATTCAAATTGATTTAGTATTGATCACAAATATGTTTTAGCTGACTTGACCGTTATATGAATTTTCAATGTTTGTTGGTTGCAGTTTTATTTGAATTGCATTTTCTAATTTGTAATTGAACTGTATTCAAACATAGTCAAACATATTTCTAACATGTTGAACATTACAACTATATGATTTATTAAATCCATTCAAGCTCTTATAAAACAATTGATAGCTGACTTGACCGTTATGTGAATTTTCAATATTTATTGGTCGCAGTTTTATTTGAATTGCATTTTCTAATTTGTAATTGACCTGTATTCAAACATAGTCAATCAATATTTCTAACTTGGTGAACATTACAACTTGTATGATTTATTAAATCCATTCAAGGTCTTCTAAAATAATTGATAGCTTAATTGAAGATTATGTGAATTTTCAATGTTTATTGGTTGTAATTTTATTTGAATTGTATTTTTTGGGTTAAAAATTAGTTTTCTTTTTCTAATTATTTACATATTTGTTTTCAAAAGTAGGAAATGAAGCCAATTGAAGAGAGACGAAGGAAAAAAATGATGGAGAACAATCGTCGGATGACGAAGATGGTCGTTCCACCATTAGTGCCTACATTGAGTACTTTATTTCAAATTGATATATTTAAAGAATATATAATGTCATGTGATTAATTTTTTTCTAAACATTTTTGTAGGATCCACCTATTCGTCGACAATTATTCGACGAGGAGCCTAGTACTGGTCCTAGTACTCAGTTCGGTGGTACGAGGAGGGTTCGTACCAGAGGTGGACGAGCAGCCGCACATACCCGACTAGACCCTGTCCCTCCCACTGACATGTCATCCTTCCCACATTCTAATCCTGGGGTGTCATTAGAGACACACAGGATATTTAGGCCTCCCATGTTTTCCCTACCTTCTGCATCTTATGGCCCATCACTTTCACATCCCATGATGATTCCCACTCCTCATTCAGCATCCGGTCAAACAGCTATCCCATATTTTTTTCCTTCTACTTCTGTCTCTCCGAGCTTCTATATTCCATCGTCTTCAACTCCTGTTCCACCACAGGGTGTTCCATCAGTTTCTGTGGATCCAGCGGCACTCAGCGATCATACCAGCACAGTTATATTTATAGAACCCTAACAATTTTTTATAGAAATATTTATTTTCATTATAACATGTTCTGATAAAATATTTGTTTTTCTTTCATGACAGATACATCTACTGAAAGGAGGCATGGGCGGGGGCGAACACGCATGCATTCGGCGTGGAACCGCCGCACACAGGTTATGGTGGATTATAATGAAGATAACCAAATGGTTGAGAAACCGGGGCAGCAATGTTGGAGTTTTTTGGCGACGCTTGCGAAATACTCTGACATCATTCCCGTCAGCCTCCTATCATGGAGACATTTGCTGCATGAGGTCAAGGATAGAGCTTGGGCAGAGATATGGGTAAAAAAATCTTTTATATTTAATTCCATGAATTATTTTTGTATTTATATTAATTAATATTTTGATTTCAGCTTCGATTTAATTTTCCCGATGGTGAGGGTGAACAATCGGAACGTCTAAAGGATTTGGGCGAGCTTTGGACAGCCTAAAGGCATGAGTTGTATATGGGCTGGCGTGCTAGAGTTTGCACTGAGTTAGAGGCGGTACCAGTTTTGGATGATTGTCCTATAGAGCAGTATCATCAGATGGTTGCCCATTAGACGAGTACCCAGATTAAGGTCTTAATAACATTTGAGGTATTTAAATAATAACTTCCATGTTTTTCATTAATACTATCTGTTTCATTTTCGAATTTTATTTAGGAATCATCTGGAAAAAATAAAAAGAACATTGATGGAAAAAATACCACCACACACCGGGATGCACTACAATGCCTGATCATGAGAGGAAGCAGGTATAACAATTATTTATAAGTTTTCATTATGACTTACACTTTCTTTTGTTTCTTCAATTATTTAATAGTTTGCTAAAGTTTTCATATAACTTTAGTTTTCAATGTCATTGTAGAGGCAAATAAAAAATATTGAAGGATGCGTGCCTCGAGCAAAACTGTTTTGCTCGAGTAGACGAAAAAAGGATGGAAGTGCCATCAATGAAGCGACTCAACAGCAGATTGTAAGTTTTAATCTGTTGAATTTATTTTTTAATATCTATTTTTTAACTTAATGATATATTTATATTTGTAACAGGCTGCTTTAGAGGCCCTCGATGCCCAAGAACCAGACAATTTTGGGCCAACAGATCACTTACATCAGGTGTTGGGAGAGGAGCATTCTGGTAGAGTATGCTGCTGACCTAGGATAGCCTCTACGAGGTATTGGCCCTCCTCAGGTACGAGCTGTAGTGCGAACGACCTGCAGCAAGTTAGGGAACAGGCAGAACAGGCTGAGAGAAGGGCCACAGAGACAGCATAATAGTCTTCTAGGGCAAACAGTGCGTTTATGATATTTATTGAAGTTCTACGTCCTACACTTCCAGCAGAGGCCAACCCATCTTTTGATGAGTATATGTCGTCGATACGTTCTATATACGGTGCACCAGGTGGCAGTTCTAGTGGTGGTCAGGACGATGTACAGCCTGACGATGATGATGGCGAGGAGTCTGACGCGGAAGAGGAGGGAGAGGAGGAGGGCGAGGCAGGTGGCGATGGCAAGGAGGAGGGCGAGGACGAGGAGGAGGGAGAGGGCGGGGAAGATGATGGGGATGAGGACAAGGGTGATGATGATGATGGTCATGGTGATGTGGGACAAGTTGATCCATTACATTTTTGACTGATATTACTGAGATTTGATATTTAATCTATTCTAGTTGTTGGTTTTATCTAGACTCGTAGTATAGTATTGGATTTGAGTTATTTTTATATATTATCTGTTTTTATGGATGTTGTTGTCTTTTACTGGTTGTGTGTTTGGGAACCCCCCTCCTTCCTGGACCCTGGACAACCCCCACCCTCCTCCCTAGACCCCGGACAGCCCCGCCGGAAAGCCCCCAAGACAGCCCCCAAGACAGCCCCCCGAACAGCCCCCCACCCTCCTCCCTGGACCCCAGACAACCCCCCGGACAGCCCCCTAGATAGCCCCCGGACAGCCCCCCACCATCTTCCTTGGACCCTGGACAACCCCCCGAACAGCCCCGGACAGCCCCCCGAACAGCCCCCCAGACAGCCCCCCCCCCACCCTCCTCCCTGGACCCCAGACAGCCCCCCGAGCAGCCCCCTAGACAGCCCCCGGACAGCCACCGAGACAGACCCCCCACCCTTCTCCATGGACCCCGGACAACCCCCCAAACACCCCCGGATAGCCCCCCGCACAGCCCCCCCCCCCCCACCCTCCTCGCTGGACCCCAGACAGCCCCCCAGACAGCCCCCGGACAGCCCCCCAGACAGCCCCCCGGACATCCCCCCCACCCTCTTCCATGGACCCCGAACAACCCCCCGCACAGAGGATTCTCATAAAATGGACAACATTTTAAGTACATACGGAAAACCGACCAAACACATTCTGATTGTGTCGATACATTATCACAATGATCCATGGGTCATATGTGACGTGTACGAGTCAACCCCGCCTCAATCCGAGGCGTGGGGTGGCCGTCACCACTCAATGTGTCTGTCTTCTGTTTCAAAAGAACGTCATTTGAAGTGAAATACGTCAACTAGCATACAGAAAACCGGCCAAATGCATTAGTATTGTGTCGATAATTTAGCACAACGAACCATAGGTCATATGTGACGTGTACGAGTCAACCCCGCCTCAATCTGAGGCGCGGTGTGGCCGCCACCACTCAAAGTGTATGTCTTTTTCTTAAAATGGACAACAATATAAGTACATACGGAAAACTGACCAAACTCATTCGGTTTCCATTGAAACGTTAGGAGAACGTTCCACGGGTCATATGTGCAGTGTACGAGTCAACACCGCCTCAATCCGAGGCGCGGTGTGGCCGGAACCACTCAAAGTTTCTGCCTTTTGTTTCAAACGTACGTCATTTTAATTGAAAAACATCATCTATCATACGGAAAACCGGCCAAACACATTCGGATTGTGTCGATACATTACCACAACGATCCATGGGTCATATGTGACGTGTACGAGTCAACCCCGCCTCAATACGAGGCGCAGTGTGGCCTCCACCACTCAAAGTGTCTTTCTTATGTTTCAAAAGGACATAATTTGAAGTGAAATACTTCAACTGGCATACGGAAAACGGACCAAACACATTCATGTTGTGTCTATACTTTAGCAAAATGATCCATGGGTCATATGTGACATGTACGAGTCAACCCCACCTCAATACGAGGTGCGGTGTGGCCGCCACCACTCAAAGTGTCTGTCTGTTGCTTAAAATGGACAACAATTTAAGTACATATGGAAAACCGATCAAATGCATTTGGTTTCCATTGAATCATTAGGAAAACGATCCATGGGACATATGTGACATGTACGAGTCAACCCCGCCTCAATCCAAGGTGCGGTGTGACTGCCACCACTCAAAGTGTCTGTCTTCTGTTTCAAAAGGACGTCATTTGAAGTGAAATACATAAACTGGCATATGGAAAACCGACCAAACGCATTCGGATTGTGTCGATACTTTAGCACAACGATCCATGGGTCATATGTGATGTGTACGAGTCAACACCGCCTAAATCTGAGGCGCGGTGTGGCCGCCACCACTCAAAGTGTCTGTCTTTTGCTTAAAATGGACAACAATTTAAGTACATATGGAAAACCGACCAAACACATTCAGTTTCCATTGAAACTTTAGGAGAACGATCCATGGGTCATATGTGACGTGTATGAGTCAACGCTTCCTCAATCCAAGGCGTGGTGTGGACGGAACCACTCAAAGTGTCTGCCTTTTGTTTCAAAAGTACGTCATTTTAATTGAAAAACATCATCTGGCATACGGAAAACCAATCAAACGCATTCAGATTGTGTCTATACATTACCGCAATGATCCATGGGTCATATGTGACGTGTACGAGTCAACCCCACCTCAATACGAGGCTCGGTGTGGCCGCCACCACTCAAAGTGTCTGTATTTTGCTTAAAATGAACAACAATTTAAGTACATACGGAAAACCGACCAAACGCATTCAGTTTCCATTAAAACTATAGGAGAACGATCCATGGGTCATATGTGACGTGTACAAGTCAATGCCGCCTCAACCCAAGGCACGGTGTGGCCGGCATCACTCAAAGTGTCTGCCTTTTGTTTCAAAAGTACGTCATTTTAATTGAAAAACATCATCTGGCATACGGAAAACCGATCAAACGCATTCGGATTGTGTCGATACATTACCAAAACGATCCATGGGTCATATGTGACGTGTACGAGTCAACCCCGCCTCAATACAAGGCGCGGTGTGATTGACACCACTCAAAGTGTCTGTCTTATGTTTCAAAAGGACATAATTTGAAGTGAAATACATCAACTGGCATACGGAAAACTGACCAAACACATTCGGATTGTGTCGATACTTTAGCAAAATGATTCATGGGTCATATGTGACGTGTACGAGACAACGCCTCCTCAATCCGAGGTGCAGTGTGGCCGCCACCACTCAAAGTGTCTGTCTTTTGATTAAAATGGACAACAATTTAAGTACATACGGAAAATCGATCAAACACATTCGGTTTCCATTGAAACTTTAGGAGAACGATCCATGGGTCCTATGTGAGATGTACAAGTCAACCCCGCCTCAATCCGAGGCGCAGTGTGGCCGCCACCACTCAAAGTGTCTATCTTCTGTTTCAAAAGGACGTCATTTGAAGTGAAATACATCAACTGGCATACAGAAAACCGACCAAACGCATTCGGATTGTGTCGATACTTTAGCACAACGAACCATGGGTCATATGTGACATGTACGAGTCAACCATGCCTCAATCCGAGGCGCAGTGTGGCCGCCACCACTTAAAGTGTCTGTCTTCTGTTTCAAAAGGACATAATTTGAAGTGAAAAACATCAACTGGCATACGGAAAACCGACCAAACGCATTCGGATTGTGTTGATACTTTATCAAAACGATCCACGGGTCATATGTGACATGTACGAGTCAACCCCATCTCAATCTGAGCCACGTTGTGGCCGCCACCACTCAAAGTGTCTGTCTTTTTCTTAAAATGGACAACAATTTAAGTACATACGGAAAACAAACCAAACGCATTAGGTTTCCATTGACACTTTAGGAGAACGATCCATGGGACATATGTGACGTGTACGAGTCAACGCCGCCACAATCTGAGGCGCGTTGTGGCCTCCACCACTCAAAGTGTCTGTCTTCTGTTTCAAAAGGGCATAATTTGAGGTGAAATACATCAACTGGCATACGAAAAACTAACCAAACGCATTCGGATTGTGTCGATACTTTAGTACAACGATCCACGGGTCATATGTGATGTGTACGAGTCATCCCCGCCTCAATCTGATGCGCGGTGTGGCTGCCACCACTCAAAGTGTCGGTCTTTTGCTTAAAATGGACAACAATTTAAGTACATACGGAAAACCGACCAAACGCATTCGGTTTCCATTGAAACTTTAGGAGAACGATCCATGGACCATATGTGACGTGTACAAGTCAACGCCGCCTCAATCCGAGGCGCGGTGTGGCCGGCACCACTCAAAGTGTCTGCCTTTTGATTCAAAAGAACGTCATTTTAATTGAAAAACATCAACTGGCATACGGAAAACCGACCAAACGCATTCGGATTGTGTCGATACATTACCAAAACGATCCATGGGACATATGTGACGTGTACGAGTCAACCCCGCCTCAATACGAGGAATGGTGTGGCCGCCACCACTCAAAGTGTCTGTCTTATGTTTCAAAAGGACATAATTTGAAGTGAAATACATCAACTGGCATACGGAAAACCGACAAAACGCATTCGGATTGTGTCGATACTTTAGAACAACGATCCATGGGTCATATGTGATGTGTACGAGTCAACCCCGCCTCAATCCGAGGTGTGGTGTGGCCGTCACCACTCAAAGTGTCTGTCTTTTTCTTAAAATGGACAACAGTTTAAGTACATATGGAAAACCGATCAAACGCATTCGGTTTCAATTGAAACTTTAGGAGAACGATCCATGGGTCATATGTGACGTGTACAAGTCAATGCCTCCTCAATCCGAGGCGCTTTGTGGACACCACCACTCAAAGTGTCTGTCTTCTGTATCAAAAGGACATAATTTGAAGTGAAATACATCAACTGGCATACGCAAAACTGACCAAACACATTTGGATTGTGTCAATACTTTAGCACAATGATCCATGGGTCATATGTGATGTTTACGAGTCAACCCCGCCTCAATCTGATGAGCGGTGTGGCCACCAACAGTCAAAGTGTTTTTCTTTTGCTAAAAATGGACAACAATTTAAGTACATACGGAAATCCGACCAAACACATTCAGTTTCCATTGAAACTTTAGGAGAATGATCCATGGGTCAAATGTGACGTGTACGAGTCAACGCCGCTTCAATCCGAGGCGCGGTGTGGCCGGAACCACTCAAAGTGTCTGCCTTTTGTTTCAAAAGTACATCATTTTAATTGAAAAACATCAACTGGCATACGGAAAACTGAACAAACGCATTTGGATTGTGTCGATACATTAGCACAACGATGCATGGGTCATATGTGACGTGTACGAGTCAACCCCGCCTCAATTTGAGGTGCGGTGTGGCCGCCACCACTCAAAGTGTCCGTCTTCTGTTTCAAAAGGACATAATTTGAAGTGAAAGACATCAAATGGCATACGGAAAACCGACCAAACGCATTCATATTGTGTCAATACTTTAGCAAAACGATCCATGGGTCATATGTGACGTGTACGAGTCAACCCCGCCTCAATACGAGTCACGTTGTGGCCGCCACCACTCAAAGTGTCTATCTTTTTCTTAAAATGGACAACAATTTAAGTGCATACGGAAAACCAACCAAACGCATTAGGTTTCCATTGAAACATTAGGAGAACGATCCATGGGTCATATGTGACATGTACGAGTCAACGCCACCTCAATCCGAGGTGCGGTGTGGCCGGAACCACTCAAAGTGTCTGCCTTTTGTTTCAAAAGTACGTCATTTTAATTGAAAAACATCAACTGGCATAAGGAAAACTGACAAAATGCATTCGGATTGTGTCGATACATTAGCACAACGATCCATGGGTCATATGTGACGTGTACGAGTCAACGCCACCTCAATACAAGGCACGATGTGGCCGCCACCGCTCAAAGTGTCTATCTTATGTTTCAAAAGGACATAATTTTAAGTGAAATACATCAACTGGCATACGGAAAAATGACCAAACGCATCCGGATTGTATCGATACTTTAGCACAAAGATCCATGGGCCGTATGTGACGTGTACGAGTCAACCCCGCCTCAATCCGAGGTGCGGTGTGGCCTCCACCACTCAAAGTGTCTGTCTTTTGCTTAAAATGGACAACAATTTAAGTACATACGGAAAACCGATCAAACTCATTCGGTTTCCATTGAAACATTAGGAAAACGATCCATGGGTCATATGTGACGTGTACGAGTCAATTCTGCCTCATTCCGAGGCGCGGTGTGGCCTCCACCACTCAATGTGTCTATCTTCTGTTTCTAAAGGACATAATTTGAAGTGAAATACATCAACTGGCATACGGAAATCTGACCAAACGCATTCGGATTGTGTCAATACATTAGCACAACGATCCATGGGTCATATGTGAGATGTACGAGTCATCCTCGACTCAATCCGATGCGTGGTGTGGTAGCCACCCCTAAAAGTGTCTATATATTTTTTTAAAATGGAAAACAGTTTAAGTACATACGGAAAACCGACCAAACGCATTCGGTTTCCATTAAAACTTTAGGAGAACGATCCATGGGTCATATGTGACGTGTACTAGTCAACGCCGCCTCAATCCGAGGCGTGGTGTGGTCGACACCACTCAAAGTGTCTGCCTTTTGTTTCAAAAGTACGTCATTTTAATTGAAAAACATCAACTGGAATACGGAAAACCGACCAAACGCATTCGGATTGTGTCGATACATTACCACAACGATCCATGGGTCATATGTGACATGTATGAGTCAACCCCACCTCAATCCGAGATGCGGTGTGTCTGGTAGCTCTCTAGGTGTATGTATTATGTTTAAAATGGTCATTATTTCAAGTAAAATTATATGGTATACAAAAAACCGATAAAATTATGAATTGACTTCCGGATTATACATATAATTGTCATCTAAATTTTATATTTAATTCTAAATGAATTATGTATGTTCATAATTACGTTATGAATTCTAATTTAATTATGGATGTGTATATTTCCACCATTATATGTGAAATGTGTATGAATTTGTTTTCTATATGTAAGTGTTATTGCAGGTACAATAATTGGATTGAAAATGAGAGGGAACCCACAAAATCAGACCTGGTGGGAAAATTGGATAACAGGTTGTCAAATTGGAGACCTGCTGGGTAAATTGCAGAGCTGCTGTGCAATTTTCCTAGCAGAGGCTATGCCAACGGTTCCAAACCGTTGGCATAGAATGTGTAGGTCTTGTTTTACCAACGTTTCATAGAACCGTTGGTAAAACTCTTTTCCCAACGGTTTAGAACCTTAGGGAAAGAGGATATGTTTGGTTTTTCCCAAAGTTTTTTCAAACCGTTGGGAAAAACATGATAATTTTGTGCTTGTATACCAACGGTTTTAAACCGTTGGGAAAAAGATTTCCCAACGGTTTTCCAGAACCGTTGGGATAGGGTAATTTTTTAGCACCCTATCCCAACGGTTCTCAGTAAACCATTGGGAAAAACTTTTCCCAACGACTTACTTCCCTGCGGTCTGCAGAACCGTTGGTATAGCATATACCAACGGTTCTGCAGCCTTTCCCAATGGTTTAGAACCGTTGGGATATCCTCTGTTTCCAGTAGTGAAATAATCTTTTAAATGGTCAGATAACCACAAAATAATTATAGTATAATAGTCAAAATATTTAGATATTAACAAAATCCAAAACCAATTCCACATGAAAATATAATTCCAAAAATTAATTAGATTTCATATAATGAAATAAAAAATCAATTAACACATCATCATCAATAACAACTAATGTTTATCATTGATCATTTGATAGATAACTATATTCAAAATTCTCTAAAATATTTCGGGCAATAATTGAAAAAAATCATATTGGTTTGGCCATATATTCCTTTGAGATTTATTTAACATTTAACCCCAAAGAACACCAATCACTTTTAAAGCCTCATAAAAAAATGTATGTTCTTTAATCATATAATCACAAAGATATAATTATAACTTATATAGATAACTTTAATTAACAAAAAAAACATTAATAAAAACCCATTGTTAAAGGATAATTCAAACATTATTCCTCAAATAAAATCCCAAAATGCTATGTTAACCTTAATTATATAGTTTTTCCAAAAATCAAAATCTTATTACAAATTTACATTAATCAAATTTTCAAATAATCAATTATCAATTCAATGGTTATATATTCCATAAATCATATTTTCCAAAAATAAATATAATCATTATATGGCAAACCATTTCACTAAAAAAATGATATTATACTAACCATGAAATCATATAGTCTAGTGGTTTTCCTTGCACCCCTATCACCCATTTGTTCTGGGTTCAAGACTCATGGAATTACTGGATGTGAAGTATAAGGCCCCATACATAAACATTACCTAATATTGAATTATGTTAATAATTCACATTGAAGATCTTTCTAGGTTTATATCATTAGAGAATTAGTTCATAACATAAAACTAACATCATGAATATTACAAGTAGACACTTCAACTCACTATCGATTTTTTTATAAAACTAAAAATCGTTAAAACAAAACATGACATTGTTTCATGTTTTAATAGAATAAATTTTTCATCATCCCATACATGACTCAATTATTATTTATGTTCTCTGAAAATCATTTCAAAAAAATCCGATGAGAATAAAAAGATTAGTAAGGGATACATAAAGAAAGAATTTTTTTTTGTCTTTAAATAACATGAAAAACATGAATACTTAATTATAATGTCATACTTTCCAACTTTATGAATAAGTAAAAACATATCACTAAATATAAGCTCATTTATTACCCTATTTGTAAAAAAAATATCAATACAATCCTATAGATTGCAATATATAACAAATAAAGGTATCTTGGGAATTAAACATACTTAAAAGGAAAAACAATAAAGTCGAATTCCACACTTATCACTAAATGGAATAGCTATACGACCAAATTACATACCCAATGAATCAGTGGTTGTACCGCAACCACCAATCCTTGGTTTATCACAGAACCACCCATCATAGGGATTATCACATAACCACCCGTGAAATGTCCAAGTACCATTATATTATCATAACACTTAAAAAATTGAAAATATAAAAATTTCACTAGTAACATTTCATTTGAAACCCCAAGGAGTAATTTCTAGATATTGAAATACTCAATCCATTTCAAAAAAAAAATTCAATACTAAAACACTAAAAATAGAATAAGGGGTTTTATTTTTTCCTTTTAATAATATTAAGGCATATATGGGAATACAAATAATGATTACGGTGGCAGAAAGGTCATTATCAATGCATACGTCAAAACATTCATTCTATTGTTTAATAAAACACTTCATAGAAAAATACTACCTTCGAATGAAAGTAAAAGTAAAAGGGATTTATTATACACTGTATAAAATATCGAGGTTTATTTTATCAAAATATTCCTCAATGAAAGGATAATGAGATGAAGTCCCTTAACTCAAGTCCAGCTTGTATCATATGTTCCTTGTTCATCCTGAATAATAAACTTCAGTTAATTTCTACTTTCTTCATAACCATTTTCATTTTATTTATTCCTTTTATGTCAATTATTACCTTACTATACCAATAAGTTATTTATTTGGGTTCATATCAGAAATTTTTTCAATGTTCGGAAGTTGAGTTAAAAGTTAACTTTTTATAATTAAAAATTTTCCATGTTGTCAAAAGTAAATTATGTCCTGAATGATATTAATGATTTAGATATAATATATATAATATATATACAATATATATGTTTTTATAGTAGTCCATATCATTTGGATATATGAAATTAATTGCACCATCCATGGAGACAGTATCTCGTACATACTCAGGAACACTACTTTCATTTCTTTTTTCATATTTAAATTAATGAAATCAAAATGATACATAGGTATATTATAAATCAAGTATAATATCATAAATAATTTCATTAACTCGATCCTTTATAAATTCCATAAATGGCATGAACGATTCATATAACTATGAGGCGGCGGTAGTCCACACTTCATCAAAATGAAATTATTATATTTAACTAGAAAAACATAAATGTATGTTCTAAATGATTATTAAAGAAGAATAAAGATAAAATAAATAAAATAAATATCATATATAATTACATTTAAATCATAATGGCCACCATAATAGGTGGTAGAAGAATATTGAACAATCATCTTTTCATGTGATAATAGTTCACCGTCCACAAAAATAATATGTTCTATACAAATAAAATGAAGGTGTGTGTAATTGTAATTCTAATCCTTCCCATAAAAACATTGTAGTATATTGAATATATTTTTTTTATAATTAAATAAATTAGTAAAGAGAGTTTTTTTGGGTAGGATAAGTAAAATAAATGAAACAATCTTGAGAGAATACATTACCTCAAATTGGGAATGTCGTTTTGATTTAAGCTAAAAAGTTATCTTTAATTTCTTTCTACCAGAGTAATGTTTCGAAGAGGATGATACTGATGTTATGAGATTATTTGGGTAGAGGTTGGATGAGCCAATGGGGATCAAGAGGTGTTATTATGGGTTATAGGTGGTGTCCTTTTATTGGAGGGAGGAGCGGAACATAAGGAATGTTTGAAAATATGAATTTATTATTAATTGATATTCAAATTCTAATAACACTGAAGTGATATATTTTAAAGATCAGAAGAGGATGGGTTGAAATACTTCAATAAATGGATTGTAGACATTTTTAGGTCATAAAAGTAACCATATCATATTACTTTAACCCATAGTTAAATAAATCCACTCTTACCATGTCATCTTGTATTATCATAATATATGGTTACTATAGTTACAATATAATGACAGGATATCAAAAACAATTCATAACATTTTTAAAATTATATATGTCATTTTTACAAATCTTATATTTTTAGAAATAATATATCATTTATTAAAATATTAATTTATTTAAAAACGCATTTTTGTCAATTATTAAACTATTCAAATCATGATTTTTCAAAAAATCCATAACAACTTTATTCTTTCGAATAAATAATTCATTAATTCAAATATAGAAAGTCATAATCATCCCCAAAATTAGTTTATGGAAAAACAAGATTCAAGAATAACTTAATTTAATTTTTATAATCTCATTTATTTAAATCTTTCATTAATAAGGTAATCACTACATCACCATTGTGTTAAAATTATTATTTTTATTTGAAGTCTAAAAATTATAAATAAAATACCACGATATAGGAAATAATTTTAGATTTATAATTACTATTTATTTGTGAAAAAATCACTTATATAACCCAATATAATTTTTTTAGTAAACAATATTTGGAAGGGTTATATTTTCCTTGACTTTAAATTAGAAGTAATTAAATGTCATTTTAACACACAAGTGGCTCCATGGGGTCTGAAAATGGACCCAAGGAAGACCATGGTCATATATATCTGATAATATTTGGTTAAGACATGTGTTAGGGTAATTTAATAATATTATAATATTATTGTTTACCTGTATTTACAAAATTTACCCTTTCTCCATGGTAAATATAATATTTATTGATGTTACTATTCATAATGAATTAAAATATAAGGTAACTATTTTAAATTCTTAGACTTACTGATTCAAAATATGGAATCGATATTTTGGAATTCAAAACACATAAGTTTCATAAATTAATTAAGAATAAATTTCCATCGTCAAAACCAAAATGCGTGTTTTTAAGAAGTAAAATCTGTCAAAATATTGATATGTGTTTATGTCCAATTTCAAAGTTAAATTACATCCAATGACCAAAATTGGATTAAATGATAAAAATATAATCTAATTACGCATTAAAACCATTTAAAATGACCATCAAATCATATAATTAAATTTAATGAAAAGAAAATTGTGACTTAAATTGCATTATTTTTCACTATTCATTAAAAATGATCTTTATCAGAAAAATATCAAAAATTTACCCAAAGTAAACATTGATGTACTTATTATAAATAAGAAGATTATTTTTTGAAATAGAATATATAAAAGTGACAAAACTATTTTTAAAAAGGGTTCCCCATTAAGAGGTGGTAAATCGACCTTTTAAATAATATTCGAGTATTTCATTGTTGAAATCAAATCCATTCTTATTTTAATCCTCTATTTTTTTGGATAAATATAAAGACATTTAACAAAAATTTGTAATCATAATTTAGTTAGTTATGTTTATTCCCACCATTATAATGACTATGCATTTAATACCATTTAAAATAATAATAATATTATATTATTTTTATGTATAACTAAATGTTGTTTGCAACATAAAATTTCAAATTAACCTGTTGTTGCGTGTTGAGTATGCTGTCAAAAAATGTGTCCTATATAAACTTAAAGTAATAACATATTCATAAATATTAATTGATATGAAAAAGTAATATTCTATAAATACCTATGCGTTTACATCCTTCCACTTTTTTGGAAATTGTGTCCTTTCTATTTTAAAAATGGGCTTGGATATTTCATTGAAATTCCCACATATAAATAAGAGTAAATCAAACGATCACTTTAAAAGAAATAAAGATAAGTATAAAGGTCACCTAAGATTAAAAATACTAGGATTCCATGTAGGAAAACTTTTTTATGGAAGAGAAACTAACTATCATATATTAATAGAGAGTGATAGAGATCAGGATCATGGAAAGTTAACCACCAAAATACTATAAATTTGTGGTTGGGTAAAAGAACTATGATTAAAGAAAGCATACAATTTTTTTTCTTTAGGATCATTTTTATAGAGTTTAATACTTTTATTACTACCTATAATAAAATCATAAGGAAATATACTTACTTGAAACGTAGTGTTTCATCCTTTTATTAAATTTCTACCACAAACTCATCTTTTCTCCAAACGATGAGATTCCATAATAACATGGTTACATATGAAGTGCTAAAATCAACTTATAGATAATCAAATAATCAAAAAAATGATCTATATAATTCACCTATATTTTGAAACTTACCAAAACCAAAATGGTTAGTACAAGATCAGATAATCCCCCAAAGGATAATACTTCATAAAAATAAATACTACTCTTAATATCCTAAATTCGACAAACAATACCCAAAGTTCGATAAATACCATTCAATAAACAATTATCCTTATAATTATTCAAATTAATCCAAACTAAAATTGAAACCCAAAACTCAAAAGGATTTAATTACATATTCTCCCAAAAAGTATTAACATTTATCTCCAAATAACATCGACTACTCTTACAGTCTCATACTGAAGTGTAATTAACCTAATCAAATATTCATTATGATAGGTTATTCATTTCCATAAATTACCCAAATTACCATATATCTAGAATAAAAAATAGACTATTCCAAAATAAAGTTTCAACCATTAATCCTCAAATGAGATACCATAGTATTCTATTTAACTTAAGCATACATTGTTCCCAAAATAGAGAGTGTATTCCAAAATAACCTTTATCACATAATAACCAAATCATTTTCCTATACTAAGTATATCCATTGAATAGAACATAAGTTCCCAAAATCAAAATATTCTTGATCCATAAAATAATTTACCTAAAAATGAATTAGTTATACTAATGAGGGACTTTACGTAGTCCAGTGGTAGGAAAGAAATCCCAATCGCACTTTGGATGTGGGTTCGATTCCCACATATTTGTCTGATGCTGAGGGTTGTCACACAGTCTATGTGTTGTCCTTTTTTGAAAACTATACAATTTTATAACATTCCCAAAAAAGAGATAAATTCCTCAAAAATATCCATAACATATTTTGAAAACAAATGTTATCCCGTACCTCACATTTTCTTCCAAAAAATTAATAACCTATAATTGCCTCAAAATCCAAGATCTTATAACCCAAATAGATCCTTATAACTATATCCAAAAAGAAATGATAATTATTCCTGAATAACTTTTTAATATATCAAACATTATGGTTACATATACTAGAAAAATACTTCCAAATTAATCTTATCCTTAATACATTTAAACATATAAGCATCCATAGATCTAACATACCTATTAAATTCCTTAAAATATAGACATCATAATCATCAAACATTCTTCATGATCCTTTATCCATGTATTTCTTTATTATTATTTTATACATATTTCCTAAATAGAAAAATGTGCATAATGTCCTAATGTTTTATTAATGTAAAAACATGACTATGAAATAGTCCATAACCTTCGTAGGTCATTTTCCGTTCCTCATCTTCATTTGCAATGGATTTAGGAATTGGTAAACATAAATTTTAATGATCCTTCTAATCCCACTCTTGAACCATCACTGTAGGTCATCTATTTTTATAATTACCATGCACATCACATTTGAAAATTTCAATTGATCATTCAGAAATAACTTCTTTCCCTTTCCAGGGGTCAACTAGATGCTACATTTTTACAGGGCATGTTATTGAATTATAAATTTCCAAACCACATCGGAAACATCATCCAGTCCTTTTGATGCATTTTAATATGTTTATCTTTCCCAATCCTTGAAACATAGGTTTTTGAATATACTTAAATTTATTGTTGAAACTTGAAATTCCATTGGGATTCATTTCTCACATATATAATTCCTTATAAAAATAACCAAGGTTCAAGTGGTCAATCATGAATCCAGATAGTTGTTTAAGAATAACCACAAGAGTTCTCATTGCAGCTCCTATTTCATTCGGGTTTTCATTTAGAAAACCACCACAGGTTCCTTCGCATCCATTGATACTTTGTTTCCGGCTAGATCCATCCAATTTCTAAAACCAAAAAGGTCAATGTGAGTAGATAAGTTAAATCATCATATACTACCTTATGAGTGGGGTAATCACTAAGATATACATATTCAAGTTATATTAATCTCATTAGATTTATCTAAAATAACTATGACTCTTTCAAATATGCTAACCATTATGGTTATGTCACTTATTCTTAAATAACACCCAAACCTCTAATGTTATCTATGCAGAACTCTTATACCAAATATAAGGCTCGAGCCTTAAATATTTTATAATATTTAATTATGTTAACAATTCACATTGAAGATCTTTTCAATTTTAGAGCTTTAGAGAATTAGGTTGTAACTTGTACATAACATGTTGAATATTACAAGTAGACACTTCCACTCAATATCCATTTTATTCATAAATCAAAAATTCTTTAATGAAATACCAAAAAACGTTTCAAGTTTAGTAGAATAACATTTTCATTGATCCCATCCTTGATTATATTCTACTTTATATCATGTGAAAAACATTTCAAAACCCTGGGATGGGCCTAAAAATATTTTTAAGGGATAAATAAGTAAAGAAAACTATTAGTCATTAAATAACATGATAACCATGAATACTTTATTAAAAATTAACACTTTTCACCTTTAAGAAGTAGTAAGAATACTTTACTAAATATAAGCTCATTTCTTACCGTTTGTAACCAAAATATTACCACAATCCCATTGAATGAAACATATAACATAAAAAGGTAACTTGGGACATAAACATACTAAAATTGAATAACCATATGGTCGAATTCCACACATACCCCTAAATGGAGAAACCATACGACCGAATTCCTTAACCAATTCATTGGAAGTTATAATGTAACCACCAATCCATCATTTATCATGGAACGAATCATCATTTGGTTTGTTATATAACCACTTGTCAAATGTCTAAGTACCATTATATAATAATAACATATAAAATATATAAAATATCAAAATTTCACTAATAAAATTTCATTTTAAATCTCATGAAATATTTTCAAGAAATTTAAATAATAAATCCATTTAGATATCCACATTATATTCCAAAACCCTCATAAAGGGAATATGGGGTTTCTTTTTTTTCTCTTTTAAAAACATTATGTCTTATAAATGAAGACAAATAATGATTACGGAGGTAGAGATACCATTGTTTATGCATACATTAAAAACATTCCATTTTTAATTTATTAAAACACTTAATATAATAATATTCCCTTTGGATGAATGAAAAATTAAAATGGTTTTATTATACATCATATAAAAGAAGGACGTATATATTATTGAAATATCCTTCAATGAATGGATATTGTGATGAAGTCCCTTACCCTGAGTTCAACTTGTGTCCTATGTTCCTTGTTATTCCTAAATAATAAACATAAATTAATTTCTACTTTTTTAAGATCCTTTTTCAATTTTATTATTCCTTTTATATCAACTATTACCTTGTGATGACAATAAGTAAATTATTTGAGTTCATTTCAGACATTTTTCTGATGTTTGGAACTTGAGTCAAAAATATGCTTTTTATAATTATAATTTTTACATGTGGTAAAAAGTAGATTATATCTAGAATGATATTTGATATCTAGATATAATATATATCATATATGTTCAGTATATGTGTATTTATAATATTCCATCGCATTTGGATATAAGAAATGAAATGCAACGTTCTGGGAGACAGTATGTTGTACGTACACTTGAACATTACTTTCATTTATTTTTTCATATTTAAAAGAATGTAATAAAAATGATACATAGTTATATTATACTTCTAGTATAATATCATATATATGTTCATTAACACCATCCTTTATATGTTACATGTATGGAGTGAATGAGTCATATCACTTTGAGGGTGCGGTAGTCCGCACTTCCTCAAATGAAATTATCATTTTTAACTTGAAAAGAAAACATATGTGTTCTTAAGGAGGATTATATAATAATATAGATAAAATATAAATCATATATATAATATTTAATTATATTTCCATCATAATGGCCAGCATAATAGGTTGTTGGAGAAGATTGAACAATCCACATTTTGTGAGGTAGTAGAACTCCCTCCATTGAAACAGTAGGTTCTATACCCATTAAACGGAGGTGTGTGTAAGTGTAGTTATAATAATTATCATAAAAAACATAGTATATTAATGATACTGATTTTTTTATAATATAATTGAATAAATAGAGTTTAGGGGGCTGGAGAATGAAAATAATTGAAAGAATCTTGGGAGAATATATTACCGCAAATCAAGTAACTCCTTTTGAATTAAGCTAAAAGACCATATTTTTTGCCTTATGAACAAATTAAGGCTTCTAAAATAAATATAGGGATGTTGGGAGTTTCTTTGGGAAGGGTTTGAACGATAAAAGGGGTCATTATAGGTTCGAGTAAGGGTTAGAGGTGGTGTACTTTTATAGGAGAGAGGAGGGGCACTTTAAGAATGTTTGAAAATATTAATTTCTTATTAATTTTTTTATAAATTATATTGAATGAAAAATAATATATTTAAAATATAAAATGAGTATGGATCTAAATAATATCATAAAATGGATTTTAGAGAAGTTTACGTCCTAAAATTAACATTATATTTTATCTTTAACCCTTAGTTAAATCAATTAACTCTAACCATGACTTCTTGTATTTTCATAATATATGGTTACAATAGTGAACATAAAATCCAAAGAGACACAAAATGGATAATTAATTTCATTAATAACATCATATGTGTCATTTGGAGTAATCTTATATTTTTATGACTATTATATAATTTAATAAAATATTATTTGATTTAAAAACTCATTCATGTCAATTGTTTTATTATTAATTTAATGACGTTTTTAGTAATCCATAACAACTTTATTCTTTAGAAAAAACATCATTAATTATGATATGACAAGTCAAAATCATCACTAAAATATGTGGATGGAATAAAATGTTTAAAAATAGATTTATTATAAAATTTATAATCTCATTTATTTAAATCTTTCATTAATAAGGTAATCAATACATCACCATTGTGTCATAAATTAATTTATTTATTTGAAATCTAAAAATTATAAATAAAATAACATGATGTATAAAATTGTTTTATCTTTCTAATTACTATTTATAGTGGAAGATATCACTTATATAAACTGATATAAAAATTGTTTTATTTTACAATACATGTTTTGGTTATATTTTCCATAAATTTAAATTAAAAGTATTTAAATTTATGTTTTATACACAAGTAGCACCATGGGGTCCTAAAATAGACTCAATTATTCCCAAGGAAGAAAATATGTCAACAAAATAGGGTTATAACTTGTTTTAGTGTAATTTAATATTATAATATTATTATTTTTACCCTTATTGACCAGATTTATCCTTTAACCAAGATAATTAAAAAATATATTAATTACTATTCATAGTGTCTAAAAATAAAATGTACCAATTTACATGATTTTGACCTCATTATTCCAAATATGGAATCTATTTTTCCAAATGAAAAACATATAAGTTCCAGAAATTGGTTTAAAATTAATTCCCTTTGTCAGAACCAAAAATCATGTTTTTCAGAAGTAAAAACAACCAAAATATTGACATGTGTTTATGTCCCATTTCTAAGTGAAATTAATTTCAGTGACCAAAAATGGATTAAATTATAAAAATATAATATAATTAAACATTAAGACCATTTAAAAGGACAATATTATCATATAAATAAATTAGATGAGAAGATAGATTTGAGTTAAAATGTAGTATTTTTCACTATTCATTAAGAAAATGATGTTTATCAGAAAAATACCAAAACTTTTTCCAAAGTAAATTTTGGTCTCCCACTTCTAAGTAATAATTTTATTTTGTAAAATGGAACATATAAAAGTGAAAAAAACTATATTTAAAAATATTTCACTAAACAAAAGTAGTAAATGAAATTTTTAATTAATATTCGAGTATTTCAGGCTTAAAATCATATTCATTCTTTTTTAAGCCTATAAAGATTACTATATAAATGAAAAGACATTTAAAAAACACATGTAATAATAATGTAGTTAGTTATGTTCATTCTCATCATTAAAATGACTTTTCATTGACTACAATTTAAAAAAAATATTTTTATTATATTATTTTTTAGTTTTACTCAAAGTTGTGTGCAATATAAGATTTAAAAGAAACCTATTGTTTCATATTAAGTACGCTATTGAAAAAAGTGTCCTATTTTTCATAAAATTAATATATTATTCATAAATAATAATAGCTATGAATATGTATTATTCTATAAACACAATAGTCATTATATGAAGTTTTTCCTTTTTCAAAAACTATTATAATATAATTTTTTAACAATCCAAAAAATATTTTAAAAATCATTAGAAATAATAATAATCATCCATGATAAAATAAACCCCAAATGTTTTGATTCCATTAAAACTGTTCCTACCAAAAAAAACACCCTCCATTAAATATCATTTTCAAATGTTAGACATATAGTTATATATACCATAAAAATATACCAGAACTCAATAAATATATCCAAAATAACTCCCATATCATAAAACACCAAAAGAGTATTAATTAATTTAATCTTATGATCTTTCTTATATATACCACTACATGAAACGTCTTGAATCCCCAAATGTATAAACCATAATCAATGAATAATCTTCATAATTTTTAAATACAATTTTTATATTATTCATTAATCCTTCCTTCCTAGAAACTCATATATAAATAATGTTCATATATTATAAAATTTCAAAAAAATAATCTAGTACATTATCTATTCATTATTATTATATCTTCAATTTCCTCATCCTCAATTGAAATGGAATTAGGAATTGCAATTAATTTATCAATATAGTCTTGATTGTCCCATTTTAAAGATTACCCCCCTAAGACATTGATTTTCATAATTCCAAAACACACAACATTAAAATCAATCAATTCACACCATTTGAAGAAATTTATTCATATTCATGGAATTAATGAAATTATTTCTTTTTTACATGGGATATTACTGTTTTCCTCCCTCACATTGACACTAAAAAAGCATCTTATAGTTCTTTTAATACATTTTCCAGGGTTCTTCTCTCCATATTCATGACATACAAGTCATTTAATTTTTTACTTTTTTGATCTTTATAACATGTGCATGTATTGAAGTATATTTTTCTCTAGTTTGGTTTCTTATGTAACTCACCTAGGTCCATGTGTTAAGTAATAAATTTTGATATAATGTTACGAATTTCCATAAGAGTTTCAACAATGCTTCCTAATATTTTCAGTTTCTCATTCAAAGAATCTCAAAATTGTCCTCCATATCAATTATTATTTCTGTTCATATTGGATGCAGACATTTAATTGAAAAATTAAATTTTTGTGGGAGTATATCAAATGAAACATAATAAATTATCAAATTTGGATGAAAAATAATGAGATGTCCTTATCCATTCCATCATCTATTCGACTCTTTAAATTTATCCAAAACAACCCTAATACTTCTTAGTATACTAACCTTTGATATTATAGATTATTTTTAACATATACTCAAATATCATCATAACATCTAAAGTTATCTAAAAATTACTCATATACAAACTATAATTCTGTAAAACATTTGATATAATACCTTACTTATATTAAAAATAAATATAAAAAACATTCAAAATTGATTTACCTTTTACTCAACCATCTTCAAACCCTGTGAATAAAATTTAAAATGTGTGATCAGTATAAAAAACATAGTAAGGTATATGATATTGAAAAAACAACTGGTCTAGATAAAAAATGAAAACCCATGAATATATAATTTCTTAAAAGTTTTAATTAATACTAAGAAAGTTAATTTTCAATATGTTAAAATTTTAATTTATCTAAACTTTTGAAAAAAATGATTTCCTTGAAAAGTAATTAGCTAACATAGAAAATACATATAGGTTACTTGGAACATTATCTCATAAGACCATTATTAAACCCTTATATATTATAATAAACATGAGGGGAACATTCAATATAATTTTATAGAGAACATAATCATAATGAAATTCATTGGATAGCTACAATGGGGACCAACAAACATATTTTGAGCTAAAATGGGGATGAAACCATTATATCTTGAGAAATAATGAAGATTAACACATCGTATAAGGTGTATCATTCTAAATAGTTATCACAAATAATTTTAAAGGAATATATAATGATTAAAACATTTTATACTTTCATATTTTCACCATGTGACCTTTAATAACCTCTTTAAAAACTATATACAAAACAATATCATATATTAAAATAACATTTGAAAAAAAAATTAGACATCAAAATTCATATAAAATGGGAAAGTGGGATTTTCTTTGAATAAAAAATAAAATATTGTAAATGAAGAAACCATAAAATAATGGTTATAGTGGTAGGAAAAGTCATTGTTAGAGTATATGATAAAATAGAACATTCATTTTTTCCTTTTTTAAAAATGATCAATATAAAAGATGTAAAAATATTCCTTTTTAATGCCTTTGAAATAATGTAAAAAGAGATATAAACTGACCTTTATAAAACTTTTATTTTATTATGAAAACATTAATAATTTTTTAAAAATATTTATAAGGATGATACATTATTCAATAATAATTATTTAGAATAATATTTTTCTAAAATAAATTCCCTTACATTAATACATTAAAAATATTTAATTATTTAAAAAACATTATAAAGAAAGAGATATATCATAAAAATGAACTTTATCATCCATGGATGTACAAATGACAATTGTAGACAAAAAATTTATTAGGACAAAGACATGTAAGTGAATTATTTATAAAATAAATATTTAAAATATGTAAAATAAGGTTTTAGGTTAACTAGTCTCTTACATTGAGTCCAAATACTATCATAAATTCTTTATTATCATGAATAATAAAATTATGTAAATTATTTACCATATAAATAAATTTTTTTATGTTTATTATAAATTTTATTTGACATGTTAATGTAACAAAATGATATTTTGGGAAATATTTTTTTTTTCAATTTAGTTTAATCTTTTTGAGATTTCATAATTCACAGAACACTGAAAATAGTTTATTTCAAACCACTATGTCTGGATTGCGTTATATGAAACACTATGTTATTGTGAAAGATAATCAAAATAGTTTTTGACATTCTCTACACAAAACACCAATGATATTGTACAATACACTCATGATTGACATCCAATGATGTATTATATAACATGTAATATCGAGTTCTACCAAACAATAATATATTAATAAAATGTTATCATTTAAGATTATAAGATATAAAAAAGACATCAAAAAAGTGTTAATGAATAATATTAATGAAATAATGAATTTATTTATGCAAATATAAGATGAATTCATAAGTTACCAATTAATTAGAAATAAATATGATATCCGATTAAATAAAATAGAAAATATTGTTTTTTATGATCACAAAGATATTTTACCATAATAAATAAAATTTAATATAATTATTGAGTTTTATTAACATAACATTTATGTTATATATTCAATAAAATATTTTTGATACTCATCAAATATATTTTATAGACACAATATAATAAAAAACCCAATTATATGCTTAAAACCCTGTATTTTTATTAAGGCATTTTAACGGCTTTTAATTAAGAACCCATTTTAAATCCAATTTTGGAACTTTTTTAGATTTAATATGTCAAAATTAACTTTATATTTTAAAGAGTATC
Organism: Viscum album; assembly: GCA_963277665.1. Classification (NCBI taxonomy): domain Eukaryota; kingdom Viridiplantae; phylum Streptophyta; class Magnoliopsida; order Santalales; family Viscaceae; genus Viscum; species Viscum album. The sequence continues at coordinate 1,572,628,331 of OY728127.1, forward strand.
ATAATGTATAGGTATTTGGAATTTTGTTTTTAGTTTTTTGGGAAGGTAATTGTTTTAATAAATAGTAAAAAAATCTTGTATTTTTGTTTAAAATTGATTTTCCATATAATTTACTTATAAGGATAAATTTAAATTTAAATTATCTTAAGAGTTTAATTAGATAAGATGTTTAAAAATACACACAATGTGGTTTATTTGAATCAATATAACTTTGGAATTGATTATAAAAACATACCAAACCTTTGAAGGGTTTTACTTTAAAAACCCATATTGTCGACTTATCTATGAGATTAAATTTAAATTAATTTCGGCCACATATGGGACTGATATTTAGAAGAACAAATTATATATTATTAATCATAATAATTTATAATTTCTACTAATGTAATATTAGTTTTGAAAAAAATAATTAGTTAAAGTAATTAAAATTAAATACACTGGTTAATGTACAATTAAGCTTTACTAGGGACTAAACCATACAAATAAGGGACTCAATAACTTATAAATATGTCATAAATTAATTCTATGACCATATATAAACCCGAAAATTACTATTATTGAATTATAACATTTATTGTATACTCTTACCATGGGAAATATGTTAGTGGAATCACCTTTCCCTAAATTTAGAAGAGTGACATTCCTCCTCAACTATAAAAGGCTTCCTCAAATCCAACTTCTTCACACCACTCTAGAAACATTGGATCAACAAATATATGACTTTATATCTAATAAAAATCCATAACCACATCCTAGGAGTCTCCCCTAAAGCATAAATAAATCCAAGGAATCCCTATGCTTCAAACAAAAAGGGGTTACCTGAAAAAAATGTAATATTATTCTGTATGTTCATTTTATTTTATTTCTATTATCCACCACATAAAATCTTAATATTACATTATTTTATTAAAAGATAGTATCATAAATATACTATTTTTTATTCTAATTTTTCAACCTACACTTAAACACATTTATAACTAATGGGTAATGAACATACTGTTTACGTGTACGACGAACCACAACCTCATGAAATAATGATGTTTCATTGTTACTTTACCAGCACACATGGTGGAAATTACGATTGAAAAAAAATTATATTTGATATATAAGATATATATAATGTATTTATTCATTGGTAATTTTTATGTAGAACAATCCTTTATGATTTACATATTGTGTAAATATAATGATTTCCATTGAGGAAGAGTGGACTACCACAACATCAAACTGATTTTATTTGTTCACCCACTACATGGAATTTATTAATGATTTTTTTTTAAAAATATTTTATATTTATAAGTTAATAATTGAAAAATAATTATATTATATATAATTATATAAATATTTTATTTTATATCTGTCTTTTTATATAATAATAAAACAGAAACAATGTTCATTCATGTGAGCGACCTGCCGTCTCCATTAATGGTGTATTACATTTCATACATAAATATTATAAAGATTATTATAACACACATATACTGAATATAAATTATATTTATATCATGTTATACCAACTAGAATCTGTAATTTTAAGTACCAAATATATAACAATCTGTTACACAAGAGAAAAATAACACAAATATTACCTAAAGTGTAACAATAACTTGAAATTGATAACAAGAGGGTAATATAAAATCATAAACGAACCATATATAGTATTATGGATAAAAATATGGTTATTTAAAAGTTGTATAATAAACATTTTTTTGATACACATGAGGTATGAAAGAGTACAATGGGAGTTAAGAACCAATTTATGTGAATGTCTTCTCACTTTTTATTTCTGTGAGATATATGCTCTATTTCCCACACATTAAATTTTTGTGGTTTGTATAATACACCTAGATGTATTTTATGATTATTATAATTTAATATATGGGTATTAAATATCAATTTTATTTTATTTATTTCATGGTTACTATGTTTCAAATGTTTCTATATCATTAAAAATGTTTTGTCTCAATTTTACTTCTTTGTGACACGTGCCATGTTATCCACATATATTTTTGAATGAGGTGTATATAAATAATTTGCAATTTTATATCATGAAACTATTTATGCTAATGATATATTAATATTCATGTAATTTCATTTACTTAAATAGGGAATATGGTTCAACGTTACCATGTTGTAAGAGTTTTTTGAAACAATATCATCACTTTGTGAGATTGTCGATGATTATGCATCCATTAATGAAATATTTGGACCCATCTCACAAGAAAAAACATGAAATTTTTCCTTTATTTATTTATTAAATATTCATATATTGGTCCCATTTTCCCACTCATTGGTTCATAAGATATTTAAGAATGTGTTTTTATGAAACTTGTAATTTACATCTCTTCGGTTGGGAATCTGTGTTCATCAAAAACATATTTTCTAAAAGGTTTCAAAAATATTTTTACACTCTCCTATCCTAGTTAAATGAACCTTAAAATCATGTTATAAATATTAATAAAAATTGTTTTTTAAATGAATCTTATTTTTGTTTTCCATTCGAGTTACTTTTCAAAAAATTTAATTAACTAATAGGAATGTCTGAAACATTTGGATTTACATGTATTCATGACCATAATTCAATTAAATATTCATTTACTACAATGAAAAGTTATTTTTTTCTGATATTATGGAATTTTTTTAAATATTGTTTTCAATAAAATGGATTTCAAAACACATTGAATATTTATTTTCATGTATTCAATGTTATTTTCGAATAAATAGTTTGAGAAACATTTTCAAGGTTCCTTGAAATAATTTCAAGTAAATAGTTTTACAAATAATTTTAAATATTTCTTTTAAAATTTTCAAGGTATTTCAAGGAAAATTGTTTTCAAAATTATTCCAAACATTATTTAAATGATTTCATATTTTTTTTAAAAAAATGGTTCTCAAATGTTTTTATGTTTTTAAAAATAAAATTTCATTGTTGAATGGATATTTTCTGAAAGAATTTTTTTTAAAAGATATTTCCAAAGTAATTTACTTTCTATGAATACATCCGTTGATGATACGAACTTTAAGAATGTTCAATTTATATAATTTATTGAATGTTTTATGTTTTTAAGGAATAATTATTAGGTTACTTATTTCTCTTCCACATGATATATATATTTGAATCCCTATTCATTTTACTAGTTACATTTTAATGAAATGAAAAAACCCTATCTATTTTTCTTGGGTTGTTATTTTATGAAATTTTAATGACACCCAATTTAATTTCATGGGTTATGATTATTATCTATGAAACCTATATATTTTTATAGGCCATGATATGATGCAAGTTTTGTTATCCTTTATAACATTTATGTATGATTCTATTATGGGACCAGATGTACCTATATCTCCCTCCATTGAATCCAGTAATGGGAAATTGTATATAAGCTAAAAGGGCACATGGATTGTATCCCAAAAATAGTAAGAATTAGGTATAAGGGTTGAATCCCATGCCTGAATATTAGCAGGTGAAAGGGTTGTAGCCCAAGAAAGAAAGTAAGAGGGTGCACAAGTTGTAGCCCAATCCTAAAAATTAGAGGGTACACAGGGTTCCTACCCAACCCAGAAGTATGTACATGGGTTGTAACCCAATAGTAACATTTTATGATATTCTTGGCAGGTATCCATGACAAATTATTTTCAATGTTTATGTTTATACCACAATTACATATCTTACACCTTTGTTATGATTTCAAGGCCAATGCAAATGATTCCCTAATGATTCATTCCATATGATCAACTGAACATTATGAAATTATTATTTATGATCCTTGATATATAGGGTACTATATTTTAATTTTATTATCATCTTATTATACACTTATGGTCATGATTATGCTTATAAATCTCCCTTGTTTACATTTACTGAGCATCTGAGCTCATTCCTTTTTAGGTTTCCTTCCTCAAGTTAAGAAGATATATTTTATGTATCATATTTCCAAGATGGGTGCTATTATTTAAGATCATAGTAGGAGATAACTTTTCTCACATATGTACTAGGGTTTATAATTACATGTTTCTAATGGTGATAGACAAATACGGTCTTCGGGCATCTAATTGAATAAATTTTCAAGTTTTTTACAATAGTTAAGTAATGTTAATGTTTGAAAAGAGATAACCTCAATAGTTGGTATTAAATAAAATTATTAGTTAATATTTGGAAACTAGGATGAATAAAGTTATGTGAGAACTCCAAGTACACATATAATGATAAGAATAAGGATAAAGAAATGTATAGTAAAATGTCCCTAAATTTTGGCAAAGGAGGTATTGAGTGGTTTCCTAGAAATACATCCATGTCTATATAATACTAGTTTATTACACTCTGAAATAGATACACATAGGGGTAACAACTCTGATTGGATGTTCTGAGCCTGAAATGGGGTAATTGAGTACATGAAAATGGGCCTTTATCCACACATGGTCTACCACTCTTAGGGGATATTCCTTTAGAATTCAAAACTCTTCACAATATATCATGAAGTATTTTAAAATACGTTGTCTATGAATAAACTTGGCTAAACATAGGGTGTCATAGATTCTAGAAGGGTCATGATGATAGTATCCTACAAGTGGTTTTTCATGATTGTGTGGTTTTTCACTATAGATAATGTTTCTTACACTATGTTTTTGGTTTTTTTCATTGGATGGAAACCAAAGGAACTGTATTAAGGGTGACTACAAAATATAATGAAATGATTGTTCTAATGATCATCTAAATGATATTGGAGATGGAATTAAAAATATGAATTTATATTCTCAGACACATTTCTCAAGATATGAATCATTATATTGTTCAAAAAGATATAATGAAGGAACAATATATTGTTGAGTCATTCATGAGAAAATTTCCAACTTCTTTCAGCGGGTCTTCTTTTACACTTGTTGTTGAATAATGGAGCATTACCACTTAAACCTTATTCTCTATTTTCGGGTGTTCATAACATGAGAAATTCATTCTATCTATATATCTTATGCAAATTCATAAAGACTAGTTGTGGACTCTAATACAAAATATGACAAGAAGGATGAAATTGAATCCACTGATAGGGAAGAGTTCAAGAACATATTCTTTAATAATATATTTCCATGTTTCCTTCATATGAATATAGAAAAGTATTTCCATTATTTGATGAAAAATTATAATGAATCTTTCAGTACCTATTATGAAAATTGCACAATACCAGTGAGGCAAACTTTTGGAATTAACATCCAACGAGAATGTATGTTTGACTAGTTCTCTAGTGGAATAAGTTAATGTCTTCTAAGGGTGTACAACATTAGATAATTTAGTAGATATGATGATATTAGTCTTTGTGCAATCAATGTTGAAATAGAGGTTGGAATTACATATCAATCCCATGGTTTTAAAAAGAATTGGAAGATTGATTTGGAAGGAAAATCTAAAAACCATAGAGATAAAAAGATTAGCATTAATTTATTCTCTATGTGTGAAAATGATCATTGAGGTAATTTTATTAATGGGAAATGTAAATGTTTTACTTGTGGAAAGGAAGGATATTGAGCTGATAAATTCCAATGTAATTGGAAAAGGATATTTAATAAGGGGAATAATGAGAAAAATTTCTAGAATGAACCTCTCACACTTCAAGGTTACAATTTCAGGGAGGTTGGGAATTTCAGTAACATGTGATCAAATCCAAGGGTAAATAATGGTTATCAGCACCAATTAACACTGATGAAAAGAACCAAGGGAAAGCATGTGAAATCACAATGAAAGATGTGAACAATGATAATTGGGGAATTTTCTGTAAGATTTTGTAAAGATAAACACTTTTATAATACTATTGTTCATACTTTATGGATGTTTCATGTGATTATTTACCTCTACATATATTTGGATTAATAAATTCATATTTATGGTTACATTAGTGAATGATGAACCCATTTATCCAATAAAAATGTGTTTTGTATAAGATAAGAGAATAGTTTTGGTTGAAATAGGGAATTAAATTTTAGAAGTGTTATTAGGTTTACCATTTAGGGAATGTTTATGTTAAACATCAAATAAAGTTATTCGGATTAAATTATTATCTCGCAACATGATGATTTATTCATTTTGGATAGCTTGTTTAAACAACTTGGTGTTGGAGGAAATTAAAGAAATTTGGGATGTAATATCATGGATTTCATGATCTATTGGTACTTCTAGAATAAAAATTGAACTTTATTTTTTATAGTAAGATATGAGGTGGAAATGTTTCATGGGAAAACTAGTGGGTGAGATTTTATTTATTAATGGTAGTGAAATCAAGTAATTATATCTTTTGACAAAAATTCTTTAGCCTTAGTGAAATAATCTCGAATCTGAAAAGGTTATCATAGTATCTTATTATCATATATATCATATAGTCCCTTATATAATAATAGATTTATGGATTTTTTATTATTAAAATTGTCATGTACAAGATCACTATCACTCTCCCTCAAAATTTGTTATTCATATTTCAATTGTATTTCAATGTTTTCACTAACACCTATAATCTCCTATTTGGAAACCTATCTATTTGTTAATCTGTTAAGCATTATGAATCCAACATTATTTTTTAATGGAATTTATAGTATTCATTTTTATGATTTAGGTTTTAATTAATGAATCTAAATATTATTAAAAAATTTACTCCTAGATGTTTTTGAGGTAAAAATCCATTTTAAGGTGGTAGAATGTAACACCCATAGATTTTTTGAAATATATATTTTGATTTAATGTAATATTTTTGATATTTTACATTTCATACAACACTGAAAATAGATTATATTAATGAACTATGTATGTCTTGCATTATATTCAACACAATGTTATCATAAACTATACATAACATAATGTTTATCATTATCTAATAATAAAATTGAGGTAAGCGTGTGTTACATTCATGAGTGACTTTCCTAAATGTATTGTGTAACATGAAATAATGTGTTTTACCATTCAATAATATATTATTAAAATGTTATAATATAAAATAATAAGATATAACCTAGACATTAAATTAGTGGTTATGAATAGGATTAAATAATTTATTAAAATATATAGTTTTCAAAAAATTTATCGTGACTCGTCCCTCAGAGGTTGTACTATGACATAGCCCAAGCCCCCCTCCAAAAGGGTAGGAGTTGGAAATTAGCCCCAGAGGCACCAACCTGCAAATGGGAGGAATTTTCCTACATACCTGCACACACACACACACTACCACTTCCCAATGTTTGAAAAGTAAACATGCATGCCACTAAACAACCACTGAGTAAAAGTACAATTGTTGGTCAAATGGGTTGTAATACAAAACTAACAAAAGATAAACTGAAAATAGGAAATTACATGAAATATCAGAAAGTCTTCCGCTAGAAAAACCCCAACAGATGGGTAAGTTCAGTGTAGCTTCTAGAAGGAATAGAATTATTTCCCATCTGCCGGGTCTCACTGGACACTATCAGGTCCTAGGCCACCAAGAGCTCTGTCATGGCAGCGATATTCTGCACCAAACACAAAATGTTCGGGTGAAGCCCATGCATGGGTGAATAACAAAAATACTCAGTAGGGACCCAAAAACACAAAGGAAATACCACAATTAAATCCATATAGAAACCCATGAAACATGATCTCGGATCATGATAATGACACAACACTTCTCACACAAGATACAAATCAGAGTAGGAAAGTATGACCATTATTCATATCATCAAACACCTTGGGATGCTAGAGAACACCTCTATAATGTTTAAAGTGGGCCTATCAGCTCAAAAAAAAATCCACTTCCCACTATACTTGAGACTATTTTGGTACCCATATATGATGAGTACCATGGGTATACTCGGTCACACACAATTCACTCTCCAATGTGGGCATGTCAGGTCACACCGAAGCCGCTTCCCTCTTTGGCCATATTGAAGTAATCCTCAAGTCAAGTACCGTGGGCCTACCGGGTCACCTCAAAGCTTCTCCCTACCATGGTCCAACTAGGTCACACATAAGAAGCTTCCCACTAGGCCATAATATCTAATCTAGAGACGGTCACATTTAAGTAGTTTTTAGGTCTCAACCAACTGTAGGGTTTCCGCATGTAGCACACTTGATCTGGGGAGAAACGCTCCCAAAACCATTAGTTGAAAATAAAAATACATTAAAGTCTTAGTATCATAGTCAAAAGGATCCTACCCATAGTGAGGGTTCCATCACTATAGACGGCTCAACAAACGGATACCCGATTTGAAAGATATAGTAGTTTTCCCAAAAGGGGACGGTGGGGTCTGGGTCCAGTCCAACCCAGTTGGTCTACCGACCCGACCCGGACCCAGCCCAGCCAGAGTCTTTCCCAGTCTAACCAATGGTCCATGGGTTTGGCATACATGTATAGGGTACGACCTGCTCTATTCTCTATAGTCAGACTTGTAGGAAACCACATTCGGCGCAGCTCTTGCTGTAGGGGTTGTCCGCGGGGCCAGCTCCCCCACCATAGTCAACTTAAGATGAATTTGCTTCTACACGGTCGACCAAAACGGGAAACCATATTTCCCACAATTAGTAATGGGACAATGTGCTCCAGAGATGCATGAACCTAGACTACGGGCCACTCCACTGATGAGGCCAAGGGGCGGCATCCCAACCGCCAACCAGAGGATGGGCTGACGTCTCCTCCCCCTTCACTGTGGCCCAAGACGGTGGCTCCTCCCACATAACTATAGCCTGATCCAGCCACAACAGTCACCTACAATTCATCATCAGGTTGCATAGTATCCTATCTATGGTCTCCACCACGAGAAACCACCGAAGGGGTTTTCAACCGGCCACTAGATCCCCACAGGTGTCCCATTCTTCACACTGACTGCACCACCGAACCCTGTGGTGTGTCCCCTTCCCTACGAAGGATGAAAATTTTCCTTTATTCCATTTAAAATGTAAGTACACCCTAAAAAAACAAGGTGGATGGGCTTTGGATTCATTTGTGTTAGCCCGTTCCCTCCGTCATACAATTTTATAAACCGGAGGATGTTGGAATTACAGTTCCAAAATATAATAATCAGTCTCGGTGAAACACAACAATAAAAACACCCTCCTATAAGAAAACATGATCCTAAAATCAAAACATTATTAGGAGTATCCAAATTCATTTTTTATAATAAATTGGGGAAAACATAAAACAATTAAACCCCTACCCCAATTGTTGTTCATCACTGAAGCGCTCTACCCTTGAGGATTCAAGCTCCGTTGGCGTTTTTCACTTCTAGTCCTATTTTTCATAAAGCTTCAATGTTACTAGTGATCCTAGTGGGATTTTTCATTCATTGTTATATAGATTCATTATCATAGGTTCATTAGAGAATTTACATATTTAAATTCTTATTTTTCCAATGTGTAATTCAGTTAAAAAAACACGTTGTAGTGTTTTTGTTATGCTGCAATGTCACATCATTATGATGTTCGATTATTAAAACAACATATCTGTTATAATACAATTATGATTCATCAATGATCAACCTTTAATGTTCCTCTTATCTACACTATAGTGCCTTTTTCTGTCACTCAACAGTGAGGGAAGAAAAATCAAATAACTTTTTATGTTATATTATTATTTTCAAAAAGTCGGAAAATTA